>OV656841.1:10000000-11200000 GCA_927399475.2 Acleris emargana | reverse complement strand
ATTTTTAATTAAGACAGTAACCGTTACCCTTACAATATTTACAATTAACACATTTGTATTGTCGATATAATTATTTGGATAATAATTTAGGGGTTAAGCCCTAATGCACAAAATTGTAAAACGTGCAAACGTGAAAGATATAATAAACAAGGGCACTAAGACTTTACCATTTAACCTCAAAACTTGGAGCCCATTCATCTTGGCCTTTTCATTTTCTTTTTTTCATTTCTCACTGGCGTGGGCGGGTTTTTATATTTTATATAAATCATACAGTTAAGATCCCTTTTGGATTTATGTTTCTCGGTAATAATCGAAACTAGCGAATATAAATTCAAGTTATATACTTTGATGTCTCCTTACAAAGCATACAAATCAAGCAATTGCTTCAAAGCATATTAGGTATGGTATAAACATAAGACATAAACAACTTGACGAATTTTTTAATGCAAAGTCGACGTGAAAGTGACTCATTCTTTAACAAAGGTAAAACTGATTAGTGGTAGAAATACTGGTATCACTAATGTTCATAAAATAAAATCGATCTCGATGAAATTTGGAGTGCAGATAGCTTGAGTCCCGGAAAAAAAAACCCGTCATGCCTTAGAAGTACTACTCAATCACAGGATTAACCCTTACCCAGGTGGACAGAGCACACGTCACAGTAGAGTTTCAGCCTTAGGTACAAACATAAAAGTGGGTACTATTGACTAGGTTTTATATGGGAAACGAATCCCTTATCCGGGTTAAGGTTTTATGGTATTTCAGTTTTATATAGTTTAAACGATAAAGTTATGAATTAACAAGATTTCAATCAATCAAGAATCAATTCAATTCCTCAGTCTTGATGCTTCAGAATTCAATGTCCCTGTTGTCTCTTTCATTTTTTAGTAGAAAATTGCCATATATTGAAATGTACTTCAAAAGGCCATAAGGGGTCCTGATAACGCCTGAAATTGGGTTTTCAGGTGGTGGCGTAATCTGACAAGGGGTGGGTTGGAAGGGGTATGGGAGACATAATACAGCATTATCAAAACAAAATAATCCAAATCTCCATACTTTTGAAATATGTATGGCCTGGATTATTAGATTATCTGAATGAAATTAAATTACCACTTCTTTTATGTAGGTAATGATATAAGCTAAGTTTTGGTGATGAGAATGGAAAGTAGTTATGGTTTGTGAAGAGCTAAAATTGTGATGATACTCATAAAAAAATTAACACTCGATTAGCACAGTATTTTGTCATAGGTTGTTTTAAATGAAAACAATATTACATAACATAACACGTCTTTGGTGAACTGACTGGTTTGGTAGTCGTTCAGCGCGTCGCTTTCATAACCAAATTGATAATTGACGAAATAAAAGAAAATTGCAAAAAACCTTTCGAGCCTTTCATCGTGAAAAGTAAATCGAAGGGGTTGCCTGAAAATACTTTTTACAACCAAGTTAATTAATATATTTTAATTAATGACTAACAGTCAAGTTACCCAATATTTTTACCGCAACATGAAATACTTTTTTACTCACAGACATAAAATACTGGACCAATTTGTAAAAAAACCTTAGCCTGATAATGATTATTATATTTGAACGCCAGTGTATGTACTCGTACCTATAACGAAATATAATTATATCGACGACCGTAATCTAAATTGACGTAACGGACAAATGGCTACTTTTCAGGAGAGCCCAAAAACAGTTTTTTTCTTCTTTTTAAATTCATAATTTTGTTGTTTGTTTACGTATCATATAACTAAAAATAGCCAATTAATATATTTTTTTCACTCTTTAACTACAAATAACTCAATTTATCATTTAACGCTTAGTTACTGAGATAGCATGTCCCTTACGTCAAAAAAAAATACTAATAATGTCCAATAAACCCTTTTTTAATAGTAGACTTCGGAGTAAATTTGATGTATCAAGAACTAAATTGAGAGAAATAAAAAATAAATGGACGTAACTCCATTTAAACTGATCTATTACACGGTGTAAAAGGTACATGGGTTTTTTGCTTGGTGAAATAATAAACGAAATTATAAATGTAATTGTGTTATTTATTAGAGAATTGAACAATTTAAGAGATAAATTATGGCACAGGTACATATATTATCATAATAATATGCCAGTAACTAGTAACAAAATAAAATTAAATACGCCATTTTATGTAAAAGGGAGTACAAATATCGAAAAAGAAACATAATTGTATAAGTATCAACACTGATTCATCAAAGAACATACTGGGCCATAGTTTTAAGTTTCACCACTGCTCTCGTCGCCACCAGTTTCTGCTAAAGTATCTATCTGTCATCATTTGGGAATATATCCATTGTGATAACGCTTTGGGAACTTGTTTTGTATACTAAAAGACTCGCAAAATAAACACAAACCCGTTTACCCGAATAACGTGCCGCCGAAAATGAAATATTTTATTTAAAACTAACTTCTGCCCGCGACTTCGTCCGCGTAGATTTCGATTATCGTTATACCCTCGGGAACTTTTAAATTTTCCGGGATAAAAAACTATCCGGTCCATAGTCCATAAAAACTACACATATAAGCTAGGTCCTATTCCAGGACCTAACCTATATGTATGTGTGCCAAGTTTCATCTCAATCCGTTCAGTGGTTGAAGCGCAATTGAGTAACAAACATCCAAACATTCACAATTTCTCATTTATAATATTAGTAAGATAAGATACTTACTGCAATAACTTGTCTCATGCACGCAGTAATTTATCTCTTCGAGCTAAGAGTGTTCCTTTTTAGAGTAATAGGTACTGTTCTCATTACTTTTTAACAAAATCCGGTTGCCTTCTTGTCCAAACGTACTTGAAGCGTGCGTCTTTACAAGCATACGTGCAAAACAGAACTGAGCATCACAGCACTCAACTACAACCAGCTGCTAAATGCTCTTAAGTCCCAAATAGACATGCAAGTAAGTACGCGTACTTAAAGCTCGACGACCTTTTTGCCCGCGTTTACCTTTAGAAGTTCGCGTACGTATGGTGACACTCGGGCGAGTAATGTCGCCGAGCCATAAGTACGACGTACTTACTCGCACGTCTATCTGGGACTTTACATATTTTTTTGTTGCGTAGGTACACATGGCCAATCATAGTGATATCTCTTTCACCCTAAAGCAATTTTAAATGCTTGCGATTGTGAGTAATTCAGCTAAGTATATCAACGAACACTGCGTCTGTCATCTAATGAAAGAGATAACGCTAATATCTATGGAATAGTTCAAATTAGGTAGTTATGTTTTAACGTAAGGGCCGGTAGTTTAGTGTTTATACTAGTGAAAAAAATACGTATATGCCATGAAAACATATTTGAAACAACGGTAGATCGCTGTAAGGTCTGTGTTGTCTTACATCTGTGAAAGCAAAACAGCGTATCGTAGAGACGTTTGCTAACAGAATAGTCCCTTACGACGCAGGTTAATGAAGAAAATGATAGTTACATCTATTTGTGATTTAATCAAATGTATTTTTGTACATACTTTTTGAGAACGTAAAATGGCGTATCGTACTTTTACTTATTTGATGGCTCCTTACGACGTTAGGTGAATTGCAAAGGCGACAGTTACACCAAGACGAAATTGAATATTTTTTCCTTATTGTTGATACGTCTGATTTGTTTCAAATAATGCGTCAGAGTAACCTTTTTTTAAGGGTGTATGGGGCATGTTTTTTCAAGTTATCGAGATGTAACCTATACCATTCGAAAGAGAAAAAAAAACTGAATACAACTGCATTCATAACTCATTTTCGCCCTTTTGTCCCTTACGCCAATTTAGATTACGGTCGTCGATATTATTGTTATAAGTTATCGATGAACAAGATTATACCTACACTTGTAAAATAAAGTCAGTCAGTTTTACTAAGTAACATTTTAGATGGTAACAGTCAAAAATATTGTTACGTTTTATAAAATTAAAAAGTTCGAGTTTTTTCGAGTGTATTAAAGTAATTTTTTGATCTTTGAAATAAGCGTTGTTTAGACTAAGCGTTGCCTTCAAAAGAGGTTCGTATAAAATACGAATGATGGTTTGTTTGTGTCTGACTTCATTATTTCATTTGATATATCATCAAGTCGCGAGTAAAATCTAGTTAAAAATGTTATACAGGAACAAAATGCAACATAATTTAATTTTAATTAATTGGACGCCTTCCACAGAATATTGGTACTGTAATTGCCTCACACCATCGCGTTCACACCTGCTAAGCTCAATATTCAAGCTGCTTGAAAATTGCATATCGCGCAGGGGATTGCAAAGCAATCAAGGTGTGTACTAGAATATATTTTCTGCATGCAATAACCAGTCATCCCGTCGTTTTATAACATAATGAAACAAAAGCATATTCAACAATGTGCTGTTCATCTTACTGTGACACTTAAGCGCAATATATGCGTTACAACTTCTATTCGCAAAATTATGAGCTAACTGTGGACTGCCTGAAGCTCCTAAGAGCTACACTTGAATTCTGCTTAATTTGAAGCGAAATTTGTAGTAAACTCTCAGCGGTTGCTTTATAGAATTTAATTGCTGGTGGTGATAGGACCTTATGCAGGGTCCGTCCACCATCTTTATCCTTTTACCTACCGCCAAGCAGCGTAAGGTGAAATTACTTGTGAAGAGGCATTTCATCTCGATCCTCAGGGTCAGCAACGCATTTGCACTCTTAAGATTATAATCTTGAGAATGCATATCTCAATGGGTCACAGATAACTTACTATCAGATGGGCTATGGGCTCTGTACCTTCTCTATGAAATATTTAAAATACTTATAATCAAACACCGGATTGACGGGAGCAAAAATGTACCTATGCTAGTGATTCATTAAATGTCGACAGTTTATCGACTCACCCATCATTATCATAAGTAATGGCCATGTTTGAATACCTTTTAATTAAGTGCAAACCTCTTTTATTCATACTAATCGCAACTTCAAACAACTGATATCAGATGTGACTGAAATTATGTTGAATAACCAATTCATTCACTACAACAATATTCTTTGGCATTCCGACGAATTGAGAACCTTTTTGTTTTTAAGTCGGTTAAAAATGCCTCCAAAGAAAAAAGATGGTTTATCTTCATGGAAAGCTGATTATTCAGCCATAGAAGATAAAGGTACGACTTACTTTTGCAAGAAATGTAAGATCCATATGTCACGACAAAAGTTGTCGATAAACTTTGTCGATATTTAATGAATCACTAGCAGTGGTACATTTTTGCCCCCGTCAATCCGGTGTATGCTTATAATTTGGATTCCTGATAAACCGGCTTTGATAGTAATTACTTTGGTCACGAAAATAAGGACGTGGGTGGGTCATCATTAAAATACATAGTTATATAAAAAACCCACAGACGTTTGTTCTCAACGAATGAATTTATGTATCATTCCTACCATACCATCGCATAACTTCGTTGATGGTAAAATACCGCTGCTTAACAAAGTTGTAAAAATAGCCACCCCCCAAAATGGAGGGGCAATGCACACAAATTGCGTGATAAAATAAATTAAACCATCTCATTAAAGGCTCGTTTTCGCTAAAACTGCGTAATTACCTTTGAAAATTTAAGAAATGCTCCCATATTTTAGTGTGGAACACTCTGCCTCCAGTAAACGGCTTTTTAGAGACGTTCATCACGGACGCCAAAGGCTTTTATCGCAATTATTTTGACGGTAAAATATTAGTTAAAGACAAGGGTATTAAAATAGTTAGACAAGTTGGTAACTAATAAATATTTAACAGCTGTATAATACACACTTAAGAGACTTTATTATTACCCTTGGATAGTTTTAAAATGTCTAATTAGAAAATTCGCGTTAGTAGTTGTTAATTGTTGTTACAGTTTAATACCTAAACGTAGTATGTTTTACATTAAAGTAAAATAAACACAAACGTTTTAAGGTCAGTAAAATAATTTGACTAGCTTAAATTACCGACAATATTTCCGATGCTAAATAATCTTTACACATAAAACAAATTTTCATAAACCAAAGCTCTTTACTTCTTTGACACTGAGTGCTACATAGCCAAACTTAACTATTAACTTTTTGGGTATTAAGAAAACTATAATCTAGAACCAGAGTTAAAAAAATACCAGAACTTACCAAATCCTTTCATGTTGCAGTTTGGTTTAAGGCAGCATAGTTATACTTAATGATCCATTTGCATAAAGGGGTAACTAATAGCCCGAAAGTGAAAAATTCGTCGCACCTTACGCAAACCGGCTTGCAACGGCTTACACAATGCGCTAACACTGCGTCTAAGATTTTATTATTATTTAGTAGAATATTGTTCACCATTAATAAGTAGCTGCTAACTAGTCAGTCACAATCACGACTGACACTACTTGGAGGTTTTTTGTGTACCTATTTTTGCATGTATTTCTCTATATAAGTAAGTTTGTTGTTGTAATAGTACCCATAAAACAAACCTGGGCTTAGTTTTAAATTAGTACAAGATCAATTTGTGTGAGATTGTGCCCTGGTATTTATTTTATTTATTTATTTAAACAATACAACTGCAAAAGTGGTAAAAACAAAAATCCAAAAATCCCTATTTAGTTCACCCCTAAGATATTAAAGGAATATTCCAAATTTATAATTTGTACAATAAAGAGTTTACATACATACATATGTACATACAATTTCTTCAGTAGAAATTTCTTAACTTCTATAAAAATGTTTACGTCGGCAACGCCACGTGTGTAACTCAAATTAAGAATATTCTGTGTAAAGCAACTTCAGAATACCGCGAGACCCTAATTCAAGCAGCCGTAGGGTACGAAGTACCTAATTTCTAAAGATCTTTCAAGGTTAGGTTAGGCACTTAGAGAGAGAGAGGGGCATCTATTTTACCAAAAAAAAACACATTGCCTTTGACGTATTGTATTGTTTTTAACTCAACCGTCTAATGGCGTAAATAAGAGCTATCAAAACTCGACAATACGATAAAGCAAAAGCAATAAGGTTTTACAGGCCTATTTTTTAAAAGTGTTTGTGTGTTTTATTACATGTGTGTGTGAGTGTTATATTTTGTGTGATTAGTACTTAAGAATGTTTTTATACACCAACAACGCGCTGAAATACGTAATGTATCGAAGTTTAAAACTATAAAATTTATGTATTCTTGGCAATATAATAATATGATTTTTCTATGGCATTAACTGAATAAGTTGAACGCTGTTAAATAAAATTTATTTTATATCAGTTTTATGGCATTAAACGCATTTTATTCTTAATTTGAAAGAAACTAGTAAAAAACTAATCTAATTATAATTTTATTAATGGCTTTCACTCCAGTTAAGGTGTATTTTGCCAGTTATTTATAGACACTCCCATGGACTTATTAAAAAAAATAAGCCCATGGATATCACACGTAAAGCCAATTGTTCGGTAAAAAAGTATTGAATAAGTTGAACGCTGTTAAATAAAATTTATTTTATATCAGTTTTATGGCATTAAACGCATTTTATTCTTAATTTGAAAGAAACTAGTAAAAAACTAATCTAATTATAATTTTATTAATGGCTTTCACTCCAGTTAAGGTGTATTTTGCCAGTTATTTATAGACACTCCCATGGACTTATTAAAAAAATAAGCCCATGGATATCACACGTAAAGCCAATTGTTCGGTAAAAAAGTATTTCTCTAATGGATTAAACCGAAGCACATGGGGTTAACTCCACGCGCTTCTGTCATGTCCGTATCTGTCTTTGTGACATTTGACTTTCATAGAACCACGTTTATAATAGTTAGGGAGGCGAATAGGGGAATTTTCGGTAATACTCGAGCGTGGCAGTTTAAGATATGAGAGATACCTTAGACCTAATAGAACAACCTTGTAAAGTATTTAGCTCTATATGTAGTGACGCGCGCCTAGGATAGACGATCAGATTAGTAAAAAAAAATCGATAGTCTGAAATACTCGAGCGCGTCAGATTAAGATATTGGGGTTGAATTTAGTGTTTTAAGACTAAATTTAACTAATCTGACGATAAGTTCTTGACGCCGCCGAGTTATAGGGTAGTGAACTTGTAAAAAAAAAAGTTAATCCGGCATTCTCGAGCGCGTTTTTTTTTTTGTGATGAATATAATCTATAACTTACTAAAAATACAAAATCTGCCGGTTTCCGCATGACCGGAAGTGTGGAGGAGCCATTTCGTCTTCCGAAAATTGCTTTGCGGCATATAAGTCGCGAACGATACATTTAACAAAAAAAAAGTATAAATAAACAAAAAAGGTAATGAATCTATCGCTTTATTGTCATTCTTAAATTCCCCGTTTTATCAAGGAGAAAGAAAGGAAAAAAGAAACCAAAAAACCTTTTTCGGTCAGATTAAGAGAACCCACCAACATTTTTGTCAGATTAAGAAAATATGCTTTCAGGATACCGAGATAAACCTCCCCTATGAAAATCTGACGCGCTCGAGTATTTCAAAAAAACTTGTTTTTTTTGCATTTTCAAAAATTCATCGTAAGTTATCGTCACGCCGAAATCGTCAGTTTTTTTAAAGGGAGCTTCCCTGGGGCCTACTTAACACCCCGAAAATCTGACGCGCTCGAGTAATTTTTTTTTTTTGCATTTTTGACTACTTTATATGCCTACCCCCACCACGCAAACCGGCAGATTAGTATACCTTTGTTATCAGAGGCACTTGGGGCATACGTAGTATGAATATCTGACGCGCTCGAGAATGCCCAAGTAACTGTTTTTTTTTAACATGTTTGAAAAACCGTACACGCCAAACCCACCGCTAAAATGGTTTTTACCATACGAGCTTTTCTTTTCGAAATTATTTTATCTTTCGATTTTGATAGGTCTCGACGGCGCCGTTGAATTACGCCATTTAGCTACCTCGCCTCCCTAACTATAAGTAACGCCGTATAAGTTTAAGGTTGCATTTGCGTAATAGGCTATTTGACAAATTTTAGAAAATCCTTTTAAAATGATTATTGATTACATAACAAACACACTACATTGATATTTCCTTGAGGTTCTACTGAATTATCAGTAAAAATCAATGTTAAAGTTTTAATTTTCGAAACCGCGATAAAAATGCCGTTCCTATCATGGTGATGACGATGACCCATATGACAAGTGTGAAGTCACACGCAAGAAAACAATAATATTTTTTTGAGAGATATTCCCTTATGATCTGTGGTTACTTGCGTGTGACGTCACCAGCACATAAACACAGCTGCTACCCAATCAAATAGCGTTTCTGCCACAGATACAATTTCAAAAAATATTGCATTTTTTTCGTGTTATTTCCATAATATAATTTAAAATAAAGTGAATCAGATAATAGCGAAAAACAACATATTTTTTTCGCTATTATCTGATAGGATGATCACAATGTGTAGTGGGTATATTGTCAATGTAGTGAATAGCCTGTTAGGATTGCAGTCTTCATAATTGTACCTGTAGTCTTGAGAATGCTAATGTCAATGGATCACTGATCTCACTTACTATAAGGTTGCATAAGTGTTCGTTTGCCTTCTCTACATACAAAAGGTATCACATTTGAGCACCTTGCGCTGACTCTGTAACAGTTTACCCGCATTTGACTATTTAGTAACTTACACTGAACTAACTCCCTTTAATATTGTATACCTAGAAGAAACAGTCTTATTGTTGGCAGTGTTGGCACCATACGGCATACCAATTATTGGCACCATACATTTTATTTCAAGCTACATACTAAAGATGAAAATACTAACATCACTGCTAGCTGCCAATAACTGGAAATGGGATGCCATTTTTTTTGTGTTTTACCTGGCTTACAATGATATGAGATAACGTCAATTGGTAATAAAAAATAAATGTTTTACACCCATCTTCCCCAAACCAAACCCTCCTTCTAAGGGTGGAGTCACATCTATTAGCACCGATTCGCATTTCGTCTGTATAAATCGTATGGATATATGTATGTAAACACTTTATTGCACAAAACAAATACAATACAATGAAGATTAATAAAAAAAGGAATGTACAAAGGCGAGCGTATCCCTTTAAGGGATCTCTTCCAGCTAACCCTTGAGAGAATAGTTACTTTGTACCCAAATGCGTACGCATCAATTCTCCTTTCGCGTCTACAATTCTACATACAAAACAGCCATTTTCTATAGACAAAATGAAAATCGGCACTGATAGATGTGACTCAACCCTCATGCTGCTAATTTAACTACAAGGTATTTTTTTGTAAGTTTAATATTTTCCCATTTTTTTGGCCTAATGCGGTTACTTATATGTTTAAAATAGATTGATACCATCGAGTGACAGCTGTGACGGTTAGTTATTTAAGACCTTAATTTAATCATTAATCTAATTTATTTAAACTAATGTTTTGTTGGAAAATTAATGAAACTTAAAGGAGGCTAATTTAAGCAAGTGAGTTAATGTAATGGGTACACTATTCGTCAAGTATTTTGTATTACTAATCTGAAGTCACTCTGTAGAAAACCACACATTAATAATAATAATATAGGGTAAGAAATAAAAAAAGGTTAGTAGGTAATAATTGTAATAAAACCACCGATTTTATAACAATACTTTTATTCGTTGATGTGTTTTTATTCCTATATTTACAATTCATAAAAACTATAATATTTAATCGAACTCACAAGAAGTTTAACTAAATCATAATAATCTTTCATGTGATTTAATAATGTACAAAAATGAACAACAAACTTAACAAACGGTATTTACAGACATGTCAGACATCAGAAATTATTCATACTAGATTCTAATGAATGTGAATAATTAAGTAAAGTTTCATATGAAGAGAGATTAAGTACCGAATTGTATATTGGCAAAAGGTCTAGAGATGTAGTAGGTGAGGATAAAGCAGAAATATAATGTTGTCTTGTCCAAAGTGGATTTTGCACAGCCCTGTTGCATGGCCGCTGGATGTTCGCCTGAAAACAAAGGTTTATTTCAGTATAATGTACAACTTCAGGAAAAAGCTTACTTATTTTAAAATACATAGCCAGCCAGCTATAGGTAGAGAAGTAAGTCAACGTTGTTTACTGCCTCGTTTCCAGGTGATGACAGAGACGGAGTTGCTTTAAGAACTCAAAGAAAGAAGGCTGAACGCATTTGCAAAATTGGACAGTTCTCAAGGTAGGTATTAGCAAAAACCGACTTCAATCGAACGGGGTCACGGGCAACTGCTAGTTACGAAGAAAAAACAAGCTATGTAACGAAAGAATATTAGTGATCAGAGTGTTTCTGACAATAAATACAAACAGAGATGGTCTGATAAAGTTAGCAAAGTTAAAAGGTTTGCCTTTTATTGTTCCAAATCTTACTAGTTTTATAAATGCAAAAGCGAGGTGGGTGTTTGTTACCCAATCACGCCAGAAGGGCTGATCCCATCTGAATAAAATTTGGCACAGAGATAGACTATAGTCGGAAAAAGCACCAAAGCTGTCTTTTAACCCAAGGGAAACGCGATAACGACTCCTACGCGAAAGGAGTCACGCGCATATTATTTTACTCAATAGAATAGACCTTTTGGGCTATATGCATATTTTTTTAAATATGTATTATTTTAGTTATGTAGTTCATAGTTGGTAGTGACCCTGTCTACGAAGCAAGCGGTCAGAGGTTCGATTCTCGGCGGCTCGAGATGGGCGCTAGTATTTGTTTTGGATGTTGTCTAATTATTTTGTGTGAGATCGTTCCTTATATTAATATTTATTATAGTTTAAGTTCTTTTTTGTTTTTACATACATACATACATACCTTCACGCCGGTCATCCCAAAGTAGGGTAGGTAGAGCTACAGAATTACCTACAACTTTAAACTTTTGTTTTTATTTAATTTTTTATTGCTTCATATTTGCCAAATACTTGTTTCTTTAAGGAAATAAAGACTTGAAGTACTGTTAGGCAATGGGCTTGCAACCTGTCACTAATTCGCTGGTAAACATCTTAGCCTCATTGTGCAAAGTGTGGTTACAGAATTATCAACAAGTTTTAAAAGTTGTTGGTAATTCTTTAGCTCTGCCTACCCTACTTTGGGAATAAAGGCGTGAGTTTATGTTTGTTTTTTGTTTCTCTCCATTGCCATTTTTTATAATTTTTAACTTCGATTACCAGACAGGAAATAAAGTAGCATTTTATTTACATCGTTATAAACTGTTTGGACTTTTTGTCTAATATATTTCTTTTTCTGTTACAGAAATATGAAGCTTATTGGATTCATTAAGTAATAAAGTAATGTTTACTTTTCATTTCCGTCTGAGCTGGCCCCGGTAATTGGGTTGCTGACAGGACAATTAAAGTGTGGTATTTCTCTTTTAATTTAGTATTGAATAAATTAACTCATTTCAAGATTGTTTCTTGAAGGTAAGAGTAATCGAATTAAGATATAGATCAAGTTAATGAATTCTTCGAAGAAATAGATTAAATTATTGTAATACA
Source organism: Acleris emargana (assembly GCA_927399475.2). Classification (NCBI taxonomy): domain Eukaryota; kingdom Metazoa; phylum Arthropoda; class Insecta; order Lepidoptera; family Tortricidae; genus Acleris; species Acleris emargana. Next base: position 11,187,551 of record OV656841.1, on the reverse strand, counting down.
GTTAAAACCACGCAGCAGCAGTAATTAAGAGTTTGCAGTAAAAAAATCTGTGATCATTGAACCAGACAGATTTCCACGTGCGCGTTTGTAAAAAAAACTGTTTAACTATTACTCTGTAAGTTTGCTTAATTTGAACGGGGTTTATGCAGAAAAGATCAGTAAATGTTAACGTGTACGTGTGCCTTTAACCCCTAAATTGGCAGTGTATGCAATGCGCCTACTATAATGTTCACTGTTTAATATTTGTTTGTTATTTTTTATTATGTTAATTTATAATCAAATAGGGTTTGAATTCACGTGTTTTTTTGCCTGTTTAAGGGTTAAAAAAAACTCAATATTAGAAATTAACATAACTATTATTTTAAGAATTTTCTTTAAAAATAAGTACGTGTGCTTGTTATGTCAAGTTTTGACTCTTTATGTCAATTAAATGATGAATGTCTTGATTTTTAGTAAAATGGGCAGGAAAATGGGACCTTTAAAAAAGTTACGTTATCTTTAAAAAGCCGTCCTTATAGTTGCCAACTCTTAACGGTTCGATATTCCCCATTCCTTTGACAACGCGGTTAAGCCGAGATTCAATCGTGACCAATTTATCAGATTCTGTTTTCATCATTTCGCAAAGGAAACTTAAACTTTAGATTAGTCTTAATTTTACGTGAAAAGTCTTAAAATAGAGCCTATGGTATTGTAAAAAACATACTAAATAAAATCACGCCAATTTTTCGCTATTTTTTTTGGCAAAAAAACAACATAATATTGTGTTTATTCTTATTGGATTAGTAGCTCGTCAAACTGTTCACGAAGTTGGTTGGTACATGAAGCAAAGTATGTCGAAAGAAAGATACAAACACGTTTATTCAAGTACCAATAAGTGCACAGAACTCATAATCTGACCTAGAGCCAGATGATGCAAAATGGTCCCTTATCAGCATGCCACTTGGTTTTGAGGCATGGTCTTTTCGCTGGGATCATTTGGTGACTTTACGGCATGGAACAAAATCTTTTGCATATTATTTTAATTCTACCTACATACATCATAAGATAGGGAATTTCCGTTAATTAAGTCCTTTGTTAAATTTTTTCTCCTCTTATCGTGTGTGTCTGTTAAGGCAATATGTATTTTTTTTAATCGGAATAATTATGTCAGACACACACATTTTGATGTTTGTTTTTCCATCTATCTATCATAGACGGATGGACCAATTTGAATACAGTTTTTGTGAGATCTTAGCTAAATTTTGTGAAAATCTATTGGGTTCAAATGCTATCTCCCATAAAAATATTTCTACCAATACTAAGAATATGAATCAACAAAATTTTAAACAGGTTGTCCCAAAACTTAAGGTAAATATTGAAGCATAAAAAACCCCTTTCGAAACCGGTCCAAAATATAGATTTAACTTTGCTTTCTCTTAATTAGTTTAGTAGTTATTAAATTTTTAATAGCTACCTTTGCCTCACTGGACTAAAAATAGCTATAATTGATAATGATACCAAAACTTAATATCCAATCCTTAATTACGTTTACCTAGACGATGTTTTACTTTCTTATGAAGAGCAAACTCACTCGACAAATATAGAGTGAAAAGTTGCTATTTATGCATTGAGGTACGAACGAAGTCAATACCTATAATACCAACCATTACAACAACTACGTGTTTACAGTAAAGCCAGAATACACAATAAATAAAAATGTCTGCCTGGTCCCTCTGGACGCAAGGAACCTTGGAAATATCCGAGGGATTATCTAATCTACCACGGCTGTCTTGTTTCGGTCAAGTTATGAATATTTAACTGCAAGCTATTTTCCGGTTTGGCTACCGTCAGGGAGAGATACAGCGGATAGCTATATGTCAGTCATGCCTTAAATTTTCATTTTTTTATTTTCAAGTGAAGAGATTGATAAAAATATCAGGCAATTATTACTTTTAGGACTGTAGTACAGTGTTGAAATTAATATGATTAAAAATAATTTGCCTGCGTATGAATTAAAGTTAACTTTGAGTAGACGGGGTCAAAACGTAATGTAAACACAAAAACACGATAAAGAAAATAAAATAAAATTGATTGACGAAAGCAAGCTAGTTGTAATTGAAATCTTTTAATCAGTTAAGCTTAGAGGAATGCGTCTAATAGTTTTCCATTTATGAGGTTCCCTGGGCATTTTAAATTGGTTAAATCAGGTAACTTAGTATTTTAAATAAGGTTAAGGAAACTGAATTGGTACCTTTTTGAAGACCTTGTTATTTCAGAAACTATAGACAAGATCTAAGCGAGTTTCTTTAGAGAAAAAATTAAAACGGAATTTATACGTTGTATTATTGTAAGCTACAAATTGTAAACTTGAGTTAACCAGAATGTGTCCTAACTTATTATTCTGTTAACAAAAATATTTGCAATTACTAAATTAAACTTCAAAGAGCTTTGGATACCTAGCTGATTGGTTAGGCTCCTAAATTTATTGTTTTAGTAGGCTTATTTTAAGCCTGAAAGAACTTACGTAAATAAAACCCTTTAATTTACTTTGGTCCGTAATTCGTAAACCAAAAGAAACCTATAACAAAAAGTCTTAATACTGCACGAAAAATTAATAAAACCAACTGGGCAAATATTAAATAGAAACGAGAGCTGCACGTTTTTTCATTACATTAAAAGGCTGAGTCCTTTTAACTGAATTGGTTAGATGAAAAACGAATGTTTTGGCAGTTTTATAAGCTGCGTATACAGCAGCTGGGGCTTTTTAGATAGATCCCCGTTCAAAACAAGACTTTACCTCTGCTCTGTCAGCGGTACAACACATAACAATAACGTCAAAGACGATATTCTTTGACCTGTTATGGTATTGTTTTTAACTCGACCACCATATTGCTGTCATAAAAAGAGCGTTGACAATACGGTAACGGTCAAAGCTGACAATGGCTTTTACCGCCCAGAACCTCGGCCCAGCCAGACATTACAGTAGTTAGTAAAAATAGCCTTAAGTTTATTTGTGATCTATGTGAATTAAAACGAGTCTGGAAATACACCCCAATATTAAGGAATTTTGTATTCGAAACCCTAAAATGTTTTGTTCATTTAACTAAGTTTAAGGGATAATTGTTAAACAAAAAAGCGTTTGAAACTTTTGAATGCTGAAACTTTCGCGGCCAACTGTTCGGAATTGACCTAGTTAAGTTGAAAAATAATTTCAAGTAGACTCAAACGGCGTTTTGGAATATTTCTCAATATTGCCTTGAAGTAAAATTTTCTGAAAAGAATTATTCGTTATTTATTTTATCGTTATATCACAAAATAATTCACTATCATAGAAAAGGCGAACTCAATGACGTAAGGCATTCTCTACAAGCTAGTAGTAGTTGATCGGAAGGCCATAGATACGAATTTACTTCTTAACATAAAACAATTAAGCAATCACCAAATCAAGGTGATGTCAATTTTATTCTGCTTGCGAAGAAATTCACGAGCTCCCATTTAAAATGAAACTTGTTTGCAGCTTGCTTGACTTGCTAGATTCGTGTGAGGGTTCTATAACGTCATTCTGCCCGTCTTATATCTGCAAGAATCAAATGGATCCGGACAACTAACGTCGTATTTACATTGTTCCGGTCGCGTGGCTCTTTGAGTCTCAAGCAGATCCGGCCAACAAACGTCGTGTTTGTTCATACAAACACATACGTTCATACGATCGTTAGAAGGAGTGCGATTTAATGCTACCTAATGAATACGGTCCGGTGACGTCGCCCTTCACGTATCATTTGTATCGAGGACGTACGATTACTCACTTGTCAGTCCAGAGACCGTATTATTAGCTCTTAAAATGAGTCAAATTTTAGTCAAGTTTATTGCTTGGAACTCGTTAGGTTTAGTCAGCTCTTTATATCGGCGGCTGCATCTCGCAAAGGAGTCCAGGAGTATGAATCAGTTTTTTATTACCATGAACCTTGTAGATACACTGTCCATAAACACTGGTTTCACATTTACACTGGACGCTTTTTTTATCCTTTTTGATCACTTAAACAATATTTAAGGGTGTGCCTTTTCAATTAGATTGCTTTACCTGTGGAGTGAGCTCGCTCATATGACTACGCTCACACGATTGATCATATGACAAAGAGCTGTTTTTAAGAGAATAACACTTTTGGACTGTCAAGAAGATACGGACAAATGTTATCGTGACATTATACGCTTTGCAGCTAAAGAGGTTGACACACAGGGCCTCTATTCAATTTGGTAAAACAATGTTGTCTTTGATGTGTTATTAGCAGGGTTAGGACTTTTGGTGGATTGGTAGGGTTTAGTTTATTTTGAAATAAGGCAATATTGAAGGCCAAAATCAAAGTGTAATGTTTTCAATGATTATAGTTCATTTATTTTAGCATACCTTTATTTCTTTCTGTATCAAGAAAGAAATAAAGGTATTTTATTGGGCACGTTACACGCAACATAATAGTTATACAAAAATATTGCTCCAAAACGTCTTTTTTGACTGCTGCTATTTCACAGTAAATATTAAATGAACGTTATAATCTATTGCAGCAGTACTTTAAGTCATATTCGTTAATATTTACATTGCGTTTTTTATTTTTGTTGATTAAATTTACTTCAATTAGAAACGTGGTCTATAAAAGACCTAAAGAAGCAGGGGTTACAAACCTGTGTTAACAAAATAACGAAACGTCTAAGCATATAACTCGAGTAAATCAAATACTATCCTGTCACCTGTCAAATATAGCGAACCTAGTGAATTTTAAATTGATCATTAATAACGCCACAGTTTGCATTTTTTGACAGATTGAACGTCACAATGTCCTTATGTGATATGTCTCATGTTATGTTTTGTCATTTTCTCCTGAGTTCGAGAGCGTGAGCGTTGATATTGTTCCATAGTTTGTTTTTGTTGTGAGTTGTTTGTTGTTCATTTCCTTGTTAAAGTTGGCAGCTGCTCGTTTAGTCTACATCTCTAATCTCTACCCTACTTGGTAACTCTTTAGCGGAGAAACGATGACACTTCATCCGGAATCGTCAGTCTTAAATAAGGTAAATCAATTAAGTATAGCAGTTAGAAACAAATATATACATATTCAAATAGTTTTATAGTTAATTTTTTATATAATATCGAGACCCAATGTTTTGTCCAACACAAAAACATTAATGACACATACACAGATACAATATATTGAGTGCATAGATTCTTATTAATTCTGCCAGCGAGTATTAGAGTTGACGACTACTGGTTCTTTTTCTTTTTTTTTCTCATCCTAAAATAAATGAACTATAGGAAATAGCAACTCCATGGATTCTAAAACCGCGATATGCCACCAAAAGTCCTAACCCTAGTTATAAGTATTAAATATTACTCGTATGGTACTGTTTTTAACTTGGCCGCCATGACTAGTGAGGAAATAAAATATTAAAACGTTGACAATGCGGAAACATGTCAAAAACAAGTGTAGAATCTCAGCCTTGAAGTGCCAATTATAGCATTGATTTTATGCTCAGGCTCATTTTATTCACTTATTACAACTGGTGCTGTGTGGTTGCCGGCCACCTAGAATAGTGCCACTCCATGTCTTCCTGTGGAAGTCGTAAGAGGCGACTAAGGGATTAAAGGCTCGTAGTATTGTTAGGCGATGGGCTTACAACCTGTCACTAATATACACATTGTAAACATCGTAGCCTGTTTTTGCAAAATGTGGTTATAGAATTAACAACAAATTGTTAGAGTTGTTGGTAATTGTGTAGCTCTGAACACAAAGGATAAAGGCGTGATGGTATGTATGTATGTATGTATGTACAACTGGTTAGTAGTTAGTAACAGGGTGAACATAAGATCTTACCAGACAACACGTGAACTCTAGTGGCAGCTGGCGGTGCGTTGTTCGGGCCGCAAGTGTACAGGCCCGCGTCTGACCCCCTCGCTCTTTGTACCAGCAGTCGGCTCGTGCTTTTCATGCCTTTCTCTGTGACCAGGGAAATGCCACCGCGTGCCGAGTCGAAATTAATCACCTAGTAGAATAAATATACAATTATTACTGTAGATATTGCTTAAATAATTCTTGTCATATTTTGAAAAGCAAGCAAGAGAAAAACAAGTCGTCAGAAACGAAAATTATCGAAAACGTATATTGGTTTGGAAATGTCAATTACAGGCCCTAATTATGATAGGTACTAGATACTATTAAGCTGAAGGTCCAAAATATTAAGGAGGTTTTAAAGGGAAATTTATTTAAACTTGGCTGTAAGAGCTTTATTTTAAACGAACTTAAGTCTTTTCTATTGAAAAACTCTCAGAGATCAAAATTAATTATTTTCTTAAGTAAATATTTATTGCATTCTTGAAAATTCGTCAAAGAAATTGTTGTTGGGGATTTAAGCACTATCTTGCATATTTTTACAGTGAAATCCATAATTAAATCCACTTAATTACATTTGATTTCTAAATTAATTTAGATCTAGTATTATTATCCTAACGCATATCAAGGCCAACGATGTCAGTGCCATAATTAATCATACATACATACATACATAAACTCACGCCTTCATTCCCAGAGTGGGGTAGGCAGAGCTACAGAATTACCAAGCACTCTTAAATAAGTTGTTAATTAATAATTAATCAATTAATAATTATCAGGAACGTACAAAAATTAAACAATTTATTCACATTTTTACAATTTCGCAGTTTTTATACTAATAAAAAAAATCGATTCTGGTCCCAAAGGACCCCTCAATATCTTAACTATGAGGTAAGTTTAGGTTTAGTTAGTTTTTCAGAAATAGGAACTCCACGGCAGCGGAGCTCCATCGGCTTTCTGCGAAAGTGTATAAAATGCCAATAAATCAATTAGTCCCAAACTCTTACTAGACCTTACTGTACTACACATCAATTAACGATATAAATACATAAAATAATATTTGCCCCATACCCGCCCGGTAAAGGAACCCGGGACCGCTCACTTCGTAGGCGGGTCACTAGGCTAACGCATCGTTGCACCTCATATTCAAATCTTAGACTAGGTATATTCAAGAAACGGAAGGATATAAAATATTAAGTTAGCTTCGCAGTTGCAATTGGAAGTCGGTTGGCTCACGCCGCCGTGCGGTGCCGACGTATTTCCGAGTTGGAAATGCATTTTTGTTTAAGTCTCTGTAAGACTAACTTTGAATCGGGTTTTGGCAACAAAATGAAACCTTATATTTTACACACGTTGGATTTTAACTAAACTTTTATGCTTGCTAGAGTACTGCAGATTCCGAAAGTGGTTTATCATTTCCTGAAAATAGGTTGAGTAAATAGTACCTTCTCTTTATTTAAATATGTTGAATTTAATGGAAATATGGTACCTATATTTCGCATTTGTAACCTTGCAATTTCCAATTTTATGAGCTATAGATTCCATTTTCTACTTTCTCCATACCCCAAAGGATTGGAGGGTTGAAAAATGGATTTCGCAGAAAGATATCAGAAATCGATTTGAGTATAAAATCATCGATATCGTAGCAAAGCATCAATTTATATTATAAGTTGTCAAATACGTATCTTAATTTGTGAAGATAGGATGTAACGCTTAAGGATATAATTCGCTCATTGAATACAAAACGGACACATTTCAAAATAATTTTCTCATGCATTGAAAATCTTATACGAACAGCTTCTAATTTCAAAATGCAACACTGGCTGATTTTGGAATGTGTCCGTTTTGTATTCAATGAACGATAAGTACTTAATTAGAATAATGAAGTGATTATTCTTGTATAATTTTATTGTGAAAATCAATGCTATAGATAGGTTCATAAGCAGGAGAAAGCGTTTAACGACTCGCATTACCTCTTAAATCCAAACCCAACTTATCCCCACGCCTAAATGCAGTTCCAAAGCGATTCTGATTCAAATATAAACTAAGTTCCTTCCCAAATGCTTCACAAGGTAATAACGTTCAAACCAATGACCCGTCGGACTCAGAATAGAGTTTCCAATACCTTCAAGGGTTACCTGCAGTCCCTTTAAACGCGGGATTTATGGCCTAATCATCGTTTAGAGGACGGTGTTTAAATCTATCTAGAGGCAGCCCTATAATTTTCGACACTGAACGCTTAGTGAAAATCACTTTTTATGCTTTGTTTTCATTATCTAAAACAGGCGGGCCTTTCCATACAAAAGATATAATTATTTCACCTTCTTGTAATGCTAGGTCAAGTATTGTCATACTACTCCCAATGTATTATTGTTAAACTAAAATTATTTTTTTGATTTTATATTCATGACAATAATAATATAAAATGATCTATAATTTATTTATAATGCAGGAATTAATAGTGTGTTTCACCACTTTCAACCGGCTCCATATGTTATGCAGATTTAGCTGAGGAGTAATGATATCATTATACGTTATAAATTATCTGTTAACGTTTTTAGTTCAATTAAACAAATCTTCATAATTAAAAAACAACAAGGCTTGTTAAGTACGGTTTTACTTAAAAATCTTTTAAATGTTAAAAACGAGTATGTGAACATTGACTAACTAGACATTAGATGACATCAAATATTAATGTTTAACCCAATTAATTTCCTATTAAAGACTTTTTCATTTAATCCTTTGTGGATTAAATGAAACACTCTTGAATAAAGATGTATGACAGACACATTTCAGAAGTTAAATGCAATTAAAACTGATTAAAGTACTCTAAAGTTACTTTAGTACATCAAGACGTTATCAAGTAACTCAGTTAAGATAAGTCCTCGTGAGTTTCAAAGATATCGCAGAAACCCTGCAAGTTATGTGCGTTATTATATTATGTAATTATGGTCGTATGTAATTCATCCTCTCAAACTCGCCCAAGTGCGTTGCCAGGTTTCACCTAGTCTATTTCTAGAATGTGTTTAGTTTTAAAGTAGGTTATCTAATGTACGAGCAATGATTTAATTTGCATATTAAATTTTTCCTTTAGTCAACTGCTATCAGAACATCATAACTTCTCTATAAAAATAAAAATATTATTTACACATTCACGTTTGGCTGACTTATTATTTTTCCTTAAAATTATGAACCATGCTGCGGGTGTTTTGTTTATAGAGGTGATTATTATTTGTATCTTTAATATTTGAGTAGCTTAGTTTAATTTTATTTAAATACGTTTAGTTTTAAATTTTAATTGTATTGTTTTAAATGGGAAATATCCCAAAAACCAAATAAAGACTCGAAAGAGAAAACAATATTGTTAGACTTATATTTTGTATTGACCTACCTAGTTAGTGTCAAAGGCAAAGTTTACATTAGTAACTAGTTCACCTACATAGAGCTCCTCTCAGAATTATCTCATAAATAGTTAAAATTTAGTAAGCTCGTCAACAAGTAAAATCTCATTACAACCACCTTCATAGTTTACAAGTTATTAATTCTTCATTTACCTACAAGTGCCACCCGAGACAAAAGGTCATGTTATTCAAAATAACCATTTGAAGTAAAATATGTTTTATAGTATTGATTTACGTACCTGATCCACATGGGTCCAAGTAATCGACGTTGGAGGTTCCGGCGTATGTCGCACAGTGCAAGTAAGGTTGATGGTGGAACCGGCTTGGAGAAATAGCTCTGCTCCGCTGGAGATTGTTGTTTCTGGCTCTACCATTAAAAAAACCCATTATAATTTACTTTTTTTAAAACAAAAACGGACAAGGGCTAGTCAGACTCAAGCACCGAGGGTTCCTTAGCACAGTATTAGTTATTATTAGAGCCCGTTATCTTGTCGCACTGACGTCACTTTTTTGTAGGTATTGAATATTTATTTTATCGACTGTATAAATGTCGATAGTATTGTACTTAAATTTATATGTCACGTCACTGGCAATGGGTCAAAGACAATCATTACTAAAAATGTGATAAAAAAGAACGGGAATAAAAGTTGCGGGTGTTCGTTAGTTAAAACCGTCAATCATAGTTTTTCCACTATAATTACATCAGGTTATCGCATCTCATAATACTAATGAGGTTATCTACTTATTTTTTATATGCTTTACTGAAATAGAGCAGAGATTTAAAAGGAAAAAAACAATCGCTTTGTGTCATTAAATAAACTACAAATATCGATATAGAGACGGTCGATAAAATATACATTCAATCCCCACAAAAAAGCGATGTCACTGCGACAAGATAACGGGGTCTAGTTATTATTAATATTCAAATTTGAATTTATTTCGAATCTAATCAGAGCGAGGCAAACTTAGCCTTGACCATTTTTCTTTTCATGGGTTTGTACTTTATTTAATTAAAGCAAATTTGATGCTTCTAGGTTTTACAGTTTTTACATAACAACAAAAATAAAAACACATTCAAAAAAAAGTTTCTTGTATTATGACACTTTCTTTAAATATTTTTATTTGTTAGTAAACGGACGGACGGACGGACGGACAGACAGCGTAGGCATATTATTAGTGTCAGATTTTGCTCCGTTTGGGCCGGAACCCTAAATAGTAAGCATTAAGAAAGGTCTGGAAAACTCTCAGTAGTCACGGAAAATAAGGGTTACGTCAGAAAAGCGCGGATAAAGGATTCAACAATACCCCTTTAGGACTTGACCCTGTTTTTCTGGACCCGAATCGGACGCGATGCTAAAATGCTCGGTAAATTTGTTCCACATTGAATATATTTTTTTATTAAAAGTTAAGATTAAATTAAAAAAAAATAGAATATTCCTTGTGTAATACTGAAAACAGAAATTTGTAAATTTCTTCACATATTAAACCCTCTTTTAATAAATACATACAATTATTACTGAGCATGTTAACTAAAATGATTATGATTTTGATGTTCCTGCAGTGGATTAACCACACTTTGTTTGATTTTGTACTATTTTAACACACGAATTACGAATTGTTTCTTTTCACTATTTAAAGCATTTTAATGTAATAATGAAACATCTAGGACATTAAATATAGTCGTACTTCTGCTCAGAATCAGCCTTTTACAAAGGAAACTGCAACCGAATTGAATTCTTTCCAAATTAAGTTTTCTTTTTGCACTTAGTTCTGTTAATGTCCTACTTTGTAAACAAACCGGATAAATTACTCTCTTCCATATCCTACGTTAATTAAATTGCGACGAGATGCAATTTCCGAATGAAAAAGCAAGTGTTTACTTGCCTAAAGGCAGGATAAATAAAGGTACGTGTTTAACTCTGTGCTAACAGTGAGAATAACAAATTGGACACGAGTTTTTGCTTCAGATTGAAGAAATGGTTAACGGGATTTTAAGCTCTTGAGCGTTTGCCTTATTTAAAAATTTATACTTTAACGAATGTATTTCCTTTTCATACAACTGGCATATGTACGAATATTTTCATCGTTACGACAGCCAAATGATATGCCCTGTGGCTCGATTTAAATAAAATTATTTTGTTACCGATGGTCTAACTACATAACTGACTGACTGTAGTAGTAATAAATTGTTGTCAAAAAAAGATTGTTTAGTATAAGCTTTTGTTGCCAACTGTACTTTTTTTTACAAAATCATTATCTGCTTATCAAGACCAAACTATTAAGTCCTAACACGGTGGGTCTACGGTAAGAATAGCGGAGATCCTGCCGCCACCTTCCGACTCCATCATCAAATCAGCTCTTAGATACCATAATATTGCATTGTCATCGGATTTGCATATGTGGTCCAAATTCCAGCCCATTCCGTTGACGGGAAAGGGGTCAAATTTAACTTGCAAGATTTGACCCTTACATACATACATAAATTGCAAGTTGAATAAAAGCTTGTAAAAACATAAATTATTTTGAAGGATACACAGTGGCAAGTCTCACCGACGATGTTGAGGAAGACGGCGTGGCCGACGGGCGGCGTGGTGGAGATCTGGCACTCGTACTGGCCGGAGTCGCGGCGCTGCGGGCTGCGGATGCGCAGCGCCCACTCCTCGGAGCGCGGCTTGTGCTGCGCCTCGAACCGCTGGTCGGACGTGTACGTGTAGCGGCCCACCGTCAGCAGGTGGATGTCACGGTGCCGCACCCAGGACACCTGGGGAAGTTTTTAAATTAAAAATTGGCAAAAGACGATGCTGGATTAAAATTATATGGACCTGATTTGTTCAATACCTAGATAAAACTATATGTCGTTTCTCCATCTCCATTTTGTAGTGTTTCCATTTTCTCCTGTTTTATGAAAGACGGAGGACGCCCAAGACTTATTTTCCGTATTATTAGTTACCCACAACTTCTCCTATTTCACAGGTTACTCAAAAAATATTTGCTTAAATTAAAAGTCGCTAGGTTCGATGATTAAAAAAGTTACTAAAAGTAAAACAGGTACAAACTCAAGAAAATTGTCTTGTGCACCAGTGAAGAACCTTGTAACATCTAAATTTCTCAAAAAAAAATATATAGCATTCTTACTTCTCTGAGTATTGAAAGATTGTAAAGGTCAAGTAATCATGACAATGCGCTTAAAATGAAGGTGAAAACCAGTGAGATCCTCGACACTGACGATTATGGAAGACCGTGAAAAGGGATATAAAAAAAGGTACAGTAAGGGAAACTGAAAGACTTACCTTTTTATGTCTTATTTAAATTGTGTCAAGATCAAAACGGTACTTTTCCAGTTTCCTTTACTGTATCTATTGGAAAAATAAATAGCTACACTTAAAAAAAAATTGTTTGACTTTCCATATAATTATTTATTAATACCTTTCAAAATGTTGTTGCAAATGTGTACACATCCAGTCGTTTTTTAAAGTTGTTAATGTTTAATTATCTTAAAGTGCAAAATAATTGTATAAATTTCAAACTTAAAGGATGAAGAGATACTAGTACTGAGATAGAAGACTAATTTCAGCCCCGCGAAGATTCCCAACGAGAAAGGCAAAGCGATGCGCATTTCCAAGTTTAAATTGGAATTTCCCGAGTTAATAGTGATTATATAATGTTGCTGGTATTTAGTTTTAAGTAGATGCAAGAACTTTTAATTCGTCTACAATTTTTTTATATTTCCGAGTTTTTTTTGTTACGTTGCAATTTTATTACGAAAGAACGCTTCCGGCGTCTGTATTTTTGAGTGCATACAATCTCTTTAAAGCTAGGGTGAATAACAAGGCATTTTTTAGGTGAGCTTACTTCATTGACGACCAAATCTTCGTCCTCCAAGGGAAAAACTTAAGAGCAAATCCATTATCAATAATAATAATAACTAAATGTAATAGAAATAGGTAAGTGAAAGACAATACAAATCATTTTCATGTCTGATACCTTCAGCTAAACAATTCCGACCTGTCATATCTGTTCATCAAAATGGAGCGCTTCAAAGTATTTCTAAGAATTTGAGATTGTAGTCTATGAGTATATTAAATTACAATAAGGGAATCAAATTGCTTCCAAAGATTCGCACAATAGCAACTCTACAGAGTTAAGTAAATTTCATTGTAGCCCCCCTTTTTAATGGGGCCGCTCCCTCTTCATTAGAATCGTGGCCTTGCATTTCATTTCTCGGAAGCCTTGTTCTGTTTAGTTATTTATCGCTATGTGTTTTATTAAAGTGAGATGAAGACAGGGACTATGAAAGCGATATTAAAAAGGTTTCAACTGAGTCGAGGTTTGGATGAAATATGAGACAGATATTTTGGTGCTGAGTGGAAGGTTGGTAATTGAATTTAGACAGGAACGGTACGACTATTTGTAACAGTTTTTTTTAATTATTCATGGTTATTTTCGTTAAAAAATAAATAAGTATAGGTAAATAAAAATAAACAAGTCCTGTAAGTACTCTTAGCACAAACCGACCTTGTCGTGGAGATCTTTGGGGAAGGCCTATATCTCAGTCAGTAGACGTCTTGCGGGTGATTTGATAATGATAAACATAAGTATAAAAACGAAACTATCCTCTTTAAATGATATCTTCTATATAAAAAAAAAAAAAAATCAGGAAGACAACTAGGTTTCATAATATACCTACTTGTTTATATTTTTTTCATTCAATTTCATTTAAAAAAAAATAACTCACGTTGGTATAGACCCTACAAATAAAATAATAATAATTATGGTTGTTGCTTAGGAAAATATACTTATACTTATTTAGATAAGCTAATGCTTAAATTATAAAAGATAAATGTCCGGGTAACACTCAAAGTTTACGTTTACCAGGCTTCCGAATTGCCAACCTTGGCACTGTAGGCGGCACTATTATTTTATTACCGACTCAGTAGTATCAACCAAGCACTCTCTTAGCGTAAAATATCTTATCTTCTGTCACTTCTGTCTTGAACCGTCCCCAGCCTCGCGATTTCCGCGTGACGAAGGTTCGAGCCTCACTTGCGCTAATAATTATCCCTCTATCTCTTGCTTTTAGATACCGAGAAAAAATAAAACCACCACTTTATCCGATAGTTAAAAGAAACCACATTTATAAGTGCTTAATTTAGTATTTAAAACGGAAAATACGTACAATTGAAAGTATTCTGGATTAAGTTTTAAAATACCCAATCAGAAGCGTAACTTAGGCCATGTTATTAAGAATTAAGAGGTATTGCGAATATTACCTGTAATATTCAAGTTTGCCTTGCCTTATAGGTAATTATGGTAATTATTATTACCAAAAAGGTATACGACCTTATGACTTTAACTATGAAACATTAAGTAAATTTTACTCAAGTTGTATTTTTCTGTACAATAAAATAATCAATGTTTAATACAAACATACAATAAAGTCACGCCTTCGTTGACAGAGAGGGGTAGACAGAGCTACCATTCTAAAAACTTGTTGATTATTCTGTAACCACATTTTTCACAATTAAACTAAGATGTTTACTAGCGTATTAGTGACAGATTGCAAGCCCATCGCCTAACAGTAATGTTTAATATGATTTCTATAAAACCTTCGAACATGATACAGTCATGTTTAAACTGCGATATATGATCTGTCACAACAATAAGTGACAAAGTACTAAATTGTATACATATTTATTAACTTGACTGTACCCGGATAAATTCGTTAAATTTTAATAATCAAATGTATTCAAAGTTGTTTTACACAGCTATTTGAGAAGCAATTGTACGTCAAACTGCCTATCCACGGTAGAGTAAAATTGATAGGTACGAATTTACTTAAATTTCAATGGATTACCGTCATCACAATTTCAGCCCCTTCAATCTGCCAAAAACAAGTTAAAATGTTACTTCCCTGTATGTATGACCGAAAACGCACGATAGCCAACATCTACCAAAACCTCGCGATACCAACAAAAAAATAAAACGTACATTATAACCGTCCTCAACTCATTTTCATGACACGTCCTGCCAAAACCAGCCCTCAAACGACCCCAAAACAATTTTAAACCCATAACCACTTAATTTTCATTGCATAACCTCTCATGAAAATTCAAAATCGCACAGAGGTACGAAATTAGTCCCGTCAAAAAAAAAATACCATTTAACCTGGGGTTTCATTTGGGATTCTATAAAATGGGTCGTGATGAGCCATTTTAGTCGTCTACGTGTTATCAATGGCGATGCTTAAGTGCGTACTTCCGAGGTAGAACGATCGCTATCTGAGGAGGTAATCATAAATATAAAAACTCTAGTGCCTATAACGCGGCGGTTTATGTATCCCTAGAATAAACTTGGATATAATTTACTAGGCAATGTTGCGTGATCGCTATTCTTTGTAAATTTCGGGGTTTACCATTGAATTGCCGACAGACTTTTAATCGAATATTATTTCAAAGACAACGTTTCAAGTATTTTCATTTCATCGACAAGTCATTGCGTCGAAGACTCGATACTAGATAATTTTAACCGAGGTCTTTTAATTAGTAGTTGACTTATTTCAATAAAATTTATGTCATGACTAATCATTTCGGGTTTTTTTAATTTGTTTTTTTTACGTGTAATAATATTTATTCCGCATAAAATTATTTCAATTGGTAATTATAAATAGGTTGGTAACAAATATTTCACTTACTAATCCTAATTTATTATAATATTATAATTTAATAATAGTAATGAATGTGTCATGCTTTTCTGTCAACTTCTTGGGGGTCGCAGTTCTAACCTAACCTAACCCACTTCTGTCAACAGTTCGTTTTCTTGGGGGTCGCAGTTCTAACCTAACCTAACCTACTTTGAAAGCCTCGTGGTTCTATTTCTTGATATAACTAGTTATGCAATAATATTATTAATTTATTTTTCCGTTGAATTCAAAAGTTAAAATTGTTTTAAAATAATACGCCGAAGAAATGAATTGCAATGTTTTGTAGTTCTACCAATTAAGATAATTTGAAACAAATCAGCGATTAAGTAGTATTCGTTGATTAGTATTTCCACGTAGTAAGATAAATTTAAATAAAAAGTAGTTGAAATAAGATAACACAAAACAATATTACTAGTACTAAAGTTTCGATGAATCGTTGTCGATGAAATAATATTCGATGAAAAGGTTGTCGACAAAACAAGGGTACACCAAATTTCGGGGTGTTTCTATTAAATGCTTTTGTTGTTTTTTTTTTGGGAAATTAGTTTAGTTTACTTCCTACCTTTAGCAGGTATATTTCATGATGTTTTACAAACATTTTGTCTACGGGACACGGTTTATGTACAAAAACATATCAAATCTCTTTTGTGTGGTTATCATGTAATGAAACCGAATTATGAAACGTTTTAATACCTACTGAACTTAGCCTGATGTAGAGATAGATAAGCTAGATTAAGATAAATGATTCCTATCCTATCCTATCTTATCAGCCTACATTTTTGAGAGCAGCGCCATAGGCTTCTTCTCTCTTGCGCCTAGTGGTGCAATCCAAGGCTTGCCTCATCCAGCTCTTTGCCAATATCTTCACCAGATCATCCCGCTTGCCGAATGCAATAAGGGCACAACTCAAAATTGTCGAGAATTGAGATTATTGCGGAATCGAGATCTATAGTGCTCATTTTACCGTATGCATTAAAGGCCTCAGTCAAATGATAAAAAAAAGATAAAAAAGATATAAGACATTTATACAGTAAGTAGGCCACACGGGCACTTTTACACGTCAAGAATCTACCAGCGCTTCACAAGAGGAGACCACTGCTGAGAAGAAACGCCGCTAGAAACTCGGCAGTCAGTCATTTTTTAAATATATTTAATGTTACAATGGTTACAATGTTTACTGTAACATACCATAGAGGGCATTCGTGCCTTTATAGCACTGCGAGAAACTATCTATCCCTTTCGTGCTATACGGGCCCATCACCATTTGGCCGCTTGCACTCGTCGCAAACGCACGCGGTAATTTGTGCTATAAAGGCATTTCGTAGTTGTGCCCGTATTGCACAAATTTTTAAATTCATTTTTAAGTTGTGCCCACTACTTTTTTACGTGCTTTCATAATGAATCGAAGAAAATATAAAGGAACTAAACATCATCTGACCTCCGGGCAGGTAGTCTGCCAACTGACCACTTCCCTTGTCTAGGCCACCACCGCCCTTGTCCACCGAAAGTCTACCCGCTTAGCCAAGTAGCTTGCCCATTTCAACTTCAACTTTGTGAGCCCGCCTAGCAACATTTTGCGACTTTAGCTTTACCTACCGTGATGAAGCATTGTTCGAATTGTTGAGTTCCAGTGTGGACATAAGACTACCGGTGAACTTACTAGAGGCATTTTATCTTAGGCATCAGGATTGGCAACGCATTTGCAGTCTCAGGGTTACAGATCAGGTGGTCCATGAGCTCGTTTTTATTCTCTTCGCCTCCCAAAAATATTCAGTTCTTGCAGGTTTTTTTTAGCAGTGGCTTAATTGTTTATTTTCATAAAACTGCATCAAACATTCAAAATTTAAAACAAATCAATTGACAATTAATGTTAATTATCAAAAACCGCAAATTTAAACTTCATACATTCCGGTAATGGTGGGAGTTGCGTCGTTACGGCAACCAATTATCACTAATAGCTGCGAATCTACCCGCTATGAGCCAAATATTAGGAAAGGTTATATGAATTAATTTTAGCGATGGATCAAAGGAATATTAATTAATAGTTCCATAACGTGTCTTTATCACGTGAGTTGATAATCACACATTTATTTATATATATCCCAAAATAGTTTCCAGTGGGTATATGGTTCTATTGATCGTTAATTAGGTAAATGATAGTAATTACTTACTTAATATTAGAACAATGCTCATAAATGTTTAGTTACAAAAGTAACTTTTTTTAAGTAGACTTCTTTCAAACCTAGGTAACCTATACGCGATTACGCGAAATTAATTAAATCCATTACGTAAATTACTTACATTTAAGCTAAAATAATAGGCGTATGGCTGGCTTAATCAAACTAGTTTACACTGAATACTTAGATAACATAAATAATAATTAAAAATAAGCTTGTACCTTAGTAAACTTGTATAATGACAGAGTAATAAAACGAAAGGCAAAATTTCAATCCATATTATTATCTTTTAGTTTGGCTTTAGTTCTCTTTGAAACTGTAGTTCATTAATTGTGAACTCTGTGACTTTTCAGATAATTACAAAATGAGTAATTATTAATTAGATACTATTCATGTTTAACGTGAAACGTTTAATATTACCACGGTATTTAAAGTGGTGCGATTTAATGTTAATAATGAGTAAAACAACTTTGACCCTTCTCTTTATTGTCTGTTTAGAGAGTATTTGTACAAGTTTACAACCTGTACAATAATATTTAGACTGTATTACAGTCAGACATATGGATATAGGTATTTTTTTGTGGAATACAAGCAATACTCTAAGATTGCGGAGCGCGGAGCCATTGGCGGACTTCGATGATTCGTGTGTGGACTAATAGCACGGCCTGTGTTACACACAATATCATTTCACTTGTCACCTTTTCTTATTTTCGTATGGTTCGTAGTTTTTTCTTTTCAATGCCTTTGAAAAGCGTTATTTATTAACGTGAGTACGAGGTATCTGCTGTACTTACCAAAAATGGTACAAAAAGCGTGTTTGGTTAACGTTTTCTATAAAATTATAGGTAAAAGTAAAAAGGACTTTATTAATAAATTCGAGTAGGGCAGGATTTGTTTTAAATGGATTTATTAAGTTTGCATGACTAATTATTGATTAAGAGCAGGAATAAATACAGAAGCTACTTATTTCCAGTGGACCTAATATAGCTGCATTTATCGCGACACAAAACATCAGTCACTCTTTTACACTTATACGAGGATGCTTTATCCACATTTTGTCTCACGATAAACGCAACCACACTAGGCCTGCCGTACAGGAAATACATTTTACTTACAGTTCTATTCTGAAGATTCTTGACTCGGCACAGGAGTCTTACAGGGTGTCCCACTAGACCAGTTATGTTTCGTGGTGTGCTTGGATCAAAATACGGGGCGTCTGTAGAACCCTGCCATTCCTGAAGAAACTCTGCTCGGAACCGTCTCGAGGAGATGTCTACCGTCGTGCCATCAGTTGGTGCATCTGTACCGGATCCCGCTGATAAATAAAACAATATTAGTAACTAGCAAAGCTTAGGGCCGGTTCAAACGGACAGCATTTGAACTGCAAAATGGCAGTTTGAGGGCAGTTCTGATGCAATTGACGTTACTGCATCAAAACTTCATTACTACCGTACAGAACTGTCGACCACACACCGACTACAAGCTAGTTGCACGGTTGGTTTGCAGTTCTGATGCAGTTACGTCAACGGCATCAGAAATGCAACACAGTTCTATTGCCATCGTATTGCAGTTACTTCCACTGCAACAGGACTGCATTACTATCGTACAGCTAGCTAGCAGTCGGTGTGCGGTCGACGGGACTACACGCAAACTCCATGCAGACTGCACGGTCATAATGATTTTTTGATGCGGTTACCCGAACTGCATAAGAACTGCCCTCGAACTGTAGAATGGCACTTGCAGAATTGGCAGCTGGATTGCAGTTAAAATGCTGTCCGTCTGAACCAGCACTTAGTCTTTATGAAGTAACTAAAGTTAACGTTATCTTCATTTTTTGTAGGTATGGTGCGGTAATTGGGATCACCGCCCCCGTATCTGAATTAAAATTAAGCTTGTTTATATTGACGGTGGGTTCCGTATCGTTATCAAGTAGAAAAGTTATGTACGTAAAATAATTGTCTAAAGTAATAAATACTTTATTGTAAAACGACATAAAATAATACAACCATAACTAAATAAGACTAACTCTAAATATATAAATTAACTAAAACATTAAATCTAAGAATGGCCCCTGCGGCATTGTACCAAAGATGCTGGCAGCATTTCCTCGCTGGATGGTTAAACTTATACGTTGAGCGAGGAAACTGCCAGCTCTTCGGTCTCCCGTGACGTCAATGAGCCTCTTCGAAATTTCTTTGAAGAGGCTTCGAGCGCTAGGACCCCACGGACCAAGGGTCTCGACGCCGAATGGAATAAACATATATTCTGGGCCGAGACCATTATATTTTCCTACCTTCATGCTTTCGGCCGCTTCAGCTGCCGCACTAGCCCTATTAGAGGTCCGATGGAGATGTGATGGGGCTAGCGTGTCTACACAGGTTGCATCCCACACTAGCACCCGTCCCATATTCCACGGGACCAAGGTCATTCCGTCAGGTCTCTTGCCATCATTTCTAGAAATGCCGGTCGGCTCTAAAAGAGCCGGGACCTTTATTGAGGCAAGAGACCGACGAATGATGTCGTTTAGTGCGGCGTGTCTGGAAAAGCGGCCAGCACTTCTCTGGCAAGAAAGTCCGTGATGTCCTAGCCGATCTACGTCACTTCCGCAGGGGCACCGATGTGGAGCGCAGACCGGGACCCCAAGGCGAAGGCAAACTGAAAGTCGGAGTGTGTTAGGGTCAAGGAAAGTACCAGTGCTTGGCGAGGGATGAGTTTGAAGCCAGTATCCAGCCTCCTTTGTACCGACTGCTAAAATTCTAGCACGATCCGCTGCGCAGCACTGGCTAAGAAGGGAATCAACAGTCAATTTACATACTATGTCATCCCAACACCTCTGCGATTTTAGGTTAACAGGAAAATTTTGACCGGGGCAAGCAGTTAACCACCCATTCTTTGCGTCCTCCAAGCCTGAAGTCTCATAGTTTAAAGGGAATTCCCTAAGGATTTTTCCTATGAGGCTAGAAGAGCTATGGATCGACGAAAGAAAAGCTGGTAAAGCAATACTAGAAATTTTGCGGATCCCTATCCCACCGTACCGAATTGGGAGGGATCCTTGGGTCCAGGAATGCTCGCTTAGCTGAATATTAAGGATGGATTGCAGGTTACTTTTGATCAAAGTATCAATTTTCGACAAAAGTTCTTGATGTTTCCAAAACGGACAGCAGCGAAGCACATAAGTAAATTTAGGGACAAAAAGACAGAATTTAATAACCAAAAGTGCAAAATGTGGACTAATGTCAAGAAGCCGATGGGAATGATTTTGAAATTTAGAAATAGAATTTTGAATATAATCTGAAAAACTTTCTTCAAAAATAGGTGACCCCAGGAGGCAAAGTGTTCTTTTATCTACTATTTTTATATTTGGGGCAAGTTCGTTAAATTTTTGTGTTATGTCATTGTCAGCGTTGGAAGGTTTTTTGATGAAGAGTTCACACTTATCAAAATTTAGCTCTAAACCAATGGATTTAAAGTTATTTTTTAAAGATGAAAGATCGGAAAGTACTGTATTTACATCACCTCCTAAGGTCCCATCATCTAGATACCAAATATTAAATTTTGAAGCTAAATTTTGAATTAGAGGATTAATAGCCAAACTGAAAATTGCTGGCCCCAGGGGATCCCCCTGCTGACAACCAACTTCAGATGACAACTCGTTTGATCGGTACATCAACTTCGTTGGATCTGAATAACAGTGAAGAAGATAGTTGTAAATTTCAGGAATGTTGGATTTTATTTCAGACAGCAGGGTATCCCTATTTACCGAATTAAAGGCGTTTTTAACATCAATTTTGAGTAACACTTCGCATTGGTCGTCGCTAAGGTAGGTGCGAAGGGCATGAACGGCAGCCTCGCAGCCTCCCTTAACGCCAAAGCCTAACTGAACGGGTTCGAAACAAGATTGTAATTTTGGTAAAATATGTCGAACTGCGATTTTAGATGCAAGGCGGCGAAGTGTTGCTCCAACAGCAATAGGTCTCACCCCACCGTCTTTTTTACTGAGGGCAATGAGGTTCGCACCATACAAAGTCGGTACAATGTCCGGATGAATGTTGCCCGAGTACATCATGTTAATAAGGGTAGTAAGGCCACTGACAAGATGCTCACCAGCATCACCCACACACCGAGAAGTTAGATCTTTTAAATGTTGGGGTGAGAGTCCATCCAGGCCCGCAGCAGAACCGGGTTTGTAATTTGCAGGCAAGCATGGTTTGCTGTTGGAGGGTCGAGAAAATAACGCGTTGCAGGGGGGGGGGTGTTTCGTCTGTAGGGCCAGAAGTGTATCAGGATTATCTGGAGAAAGCACGTCATTAGAAAAGAGAAGGCGGGCGGCACCTTTGAGATCTCCGTCGCTAATTTTATTTTCTATTGTTTTCAGCTGATTGTGGGAACTATTACTGAATTTATGCGAGGGTAAGGGAATGGAAAAGCTTGTGCAGTTATTTTTAATTTTAAAAATCGGGCAAGTGCATGTCGAACCATCCTCAGTATTGGGCTTTGACGCCGTTACTTAGAACACAAAAACATATCTTGAAAAACAAGAATAGTGAACGAATTTTCTAAAATTATTAGGTGCTGTCTTAGATGCTTCTTGGAAGGCCAAAACACTTAAATCGCCTGCATCTCATGAACCAATCAAGTCTCCTCATGAGTTTCGTTTTAAATTTGTTTTATGTGCTTTCACTTTTAAGATATTTTCAGATTTTTGTTACTTATAGATTTGGCTGCAAGGCAACGTGATTATAGCGAAAAATACACTTTTAGAGTTTCCGTGAAACCTTTTCTATGAAATTAATAATAACATGTACATGAAGTTTTTTTCAGAGCTATCTAATGTTACCTCGCTTGATGTTATAATGTAAACACGATTTTATTTTATAACTTTGTCGGCGTACCTATTAAAATGTAGGAGCATATTTTTAGTAAATTTCGCTATTTGAGCCACTTTGCTATGTGTTAAAGTGATTTACATTTTTTTTTGTCAATTTCAATGTCTCTCACGAACACCATAAATAACTGAATTATTTGGATGTATGTTTATGTATGTTAATACTGTTTGTACAAAACAAAAACAATACAATGAAATTTGTATTTAAAAAAAGTACAAAGGCATATATATATCTGTCGTTAATACGAGTAAATACAACTTTATTTTCGTGAGACAGTCGTGTTTATATATTTTTGAAATGTATATTGACAACGTAAACGATAGGTTGTCTTTAACCACTCTTTTGTATTTTATATAAAGTTAAGCTCTTGAAAAATTTATTCGCCGTGCAACTAACTTTTACCGCCACATAGGGAGCAGCGCGCAAGAGTTTTCGCCGGAACGGTTTTACGTGGTAAAAAGTATCTGTCAAAAAAACATTTTTGGGACAAGGTTTTTTAGACGACTGTCCTTTTTTTTTGCAGTCGTTATCTGCTTATCGAATAAATCCCATCAAGGTGGTTCTTTGTAAAGTATAGCGGAGATCCTGTCGCCGAGTTCCAACTCCATCATCAGATCAGTTGTATGATAATTACATTGTCGTCGGGTTTACATCAATATGTAGTCCTCACCCCATTCTATTAACGGGAATGTAAGTATGTACGTATACGAACAATACTTGGTTTAAATAATTGGTTGTTCTCTCTTATGTTTTGATATTCTTGCATTTTTTTATTAAATGAGCTTCAGTTCAGTTTTTATTACAATATCGATGGTTAGGTATAATAATCACATTTTGATTTCGTAATTATTTGAATTATTTTTGACCACATATATTTATATTTAAACCCCCTATTTTATTAAGTGAAATACGAAAACAGCCAAATTTAGTCTCACATTCGCAAGGTTACAAATGGCTCAGCATCTCGTAATGACTCAGAACTAAAACCGCGCCGTCTCCTTTAAAAATTAATGGCTCTCTTTGAATGGGCCTTTGACGACACAAAAGACACGCGAGCTACTCCGCCAGTCTACATCGCATCTTATGATACAGGCTGCTTCACCCCACTCATTCAGCGTCGGCGGACCGGGGACGAATAAATATATACATAACAAGAGCGACAAAAGAATACCACATTTATGATTTACGAGAACGAACGTCATTCCGTTGAGGCGAATTGTTAACGTACATTTATTTGGCAACGGAGCAAGAAAGAACGCCTTTATTGCCCGGGTTAACAGTTAATAATGTACTTCTACGTTTAGGATTTTCTTTCGTTTTCATGTTACAAATATTTGCCTTTTGATGTTGCTCGTTTGGAGCCTTAGATTGGGTATTCGATTCAATATAGGGTATGAACGATAGCCAGACATATTACTTTATTTATTATTACAAATTTATTATGTTGTGAAGGTATAATTTCTTCAAGCAAGCTTTATAACCATGACCGTTTTGGTATTGTCGTCTATATTATGTTAAATTCCGATGTTATGTTTACTTTTATACTTATTCTCAATTTTTATTTTTTAGGGCTCCGAGGTGTTATTAAGAAGGAAACATTTTTCATATGGGTAGATAACTATTAAAAAATATTAAACGATAAAATTAGTTCGTACTTGCCGTTTTTTTCAGAGAGTTTTTTGTGCTTATAATAAAAGCATCGGACCACTTACACAGAGCATGATCCAACACGCATTTACTTGGTTTTATTTAATTAATGGTCCCAGTGACACTCTCGTTGCCATGCTCCAAGACAAATTAAACGACTCATCGTTTGTCGAAATTGGGCCATCTGTTTAGCCTCCAAACAAAGCACCATACACACATACTTATACATACATGTCAGAAACATTACCCTCCTTCTTTGACAGTCGGCTAAAAAGTTAGTTCTTGTTTCTCAAAAAAGTTAAAAATAAGTAGATTATAACCATTTAACCATCTTAATCTGTGATGACTGTCCATATGTATTTTTTTTAAAGCATGGTTCTTCAGTTCAAAATCTTTAATTTACTTATTAGTCATGTTCGTTAATCTTTATCATGTTTTGTAAGTTGTTTTATTTCCATTAAATTATAAATTCCACTTAGTGTTTAATTTTACAAATGTATGGGTGTATGGGTGGTATGTATGGGTGTGATAGTTTGTTACTCTTTCACGCTGCAACGGCTGGATGGCTTTGGATGAAACTTTGAATAATAATAAATTTTATTCAGATAAAACAAAGGCCACTTTTCATCCCGGAAAATTAAAAGTTCACCAGGAAATAAAGATACTCAAAATCTACGCGGAAAAATTTGTGGGCAGAAACTAGTAAATAAATAAAAAGCTTAATTTTCATAATAGTAATTCCTACACTAACTACTAAACTACCCGTTAAACTGTCACTCAGAGAAATCATTATAAGCTATAGAGCTATCGAAGAAAATGGTATAATTACATAACTTGTGGTGAAGCATTCTAAGTTTGAACGTTAACGGCTCTAATTCACCGAATAGTGTTCCAACGCTGTCTTACAAGTTAATTATCCATTTTCCGTTAACCGATTAGGTTAAAACTTATCTTGAACGGTACGAACATTATACGTCGACTAAAGAGGAAGTTAAATCCTTGACGAGAATGCTTCCTCGCAATTTTCGATAGTGTATAATTAAATACTTAACATGATTTTCTGTGATTAACTTTCAAATTCATGATTCATGAGCAAAATCTCCACATTCTATTGCAATCTTATTTAGTTATTTTGTAACAATGAATTCGGGTTTATCATTTAATGTAACATTTAATGAATTAACTGTTTTTTGTAATAAATCATGATGTAAGTCATTTTATTCATAAGTAATCAGTAAAGTAATTTCACTGGAAAAATTAAGTGTCGTATTTTTTCTACACAAATTTATCATTTGTTTTAAGTGAGTGAAATATCGATTTTAGTGGCGTAAGGACCTTGTGCAGGGTCCATCTGCATCGCTTCTACCACCTTGTGTTGCAGTGTGGGGATAAGACAACCGGTAAAATTACCAGCCCAGAGGCATTCCATCTTAGTACTCAGTGCTTACTCTTGAGAATGCAATGTCTATGGGTGTCAAATATTACATACAATCGTTCTGTGTGAGTATACAGAACGACTGTATATTCGGGGTCAATAGAAATGACAAAAGATGTAAACAAAACCAAACGGACTTATTTACCATTATTACACCATAATCACGAACTTTTAGTTATCGCGAGAGGTATATTTATTGATATTATACATGCTCGATTGTTACTATTACAGTCTGTTTAAGATTAAATAACTATTAACCAGTGCCAACCAGTACTTTTATCATTTCTATTAACCCCGACCTTATGTTATATTTGACACCCGTAGACACTTACTAACCTCTTCTTTGCAATAAAAAAAACGCAAATCATATTCAAACTCACTGACGCATTTGTGTGGGTTAATTTTAAAACCCACACGCAAAAAGGTTGTGTTATGAGTTTTAAGTTTATATCTGAGTTTCGTCTTTCTATCTGTGGCATCGAAACCCTCAAATATTTTGGATTGATTCAGACGCGGGTTTTTAAAGGCAGCTTGTTTATCGACATGGTTCTTAGCTGTGTTTTGTGTAAATCGGTTGGGCCGTTCAAGAGATGCAGGGTGTCTGGCGGCAGATTTACATTTTAGAACTCGATTTTACAAAAAGTTATAAATGGTGCGGGGGTGTGGGGGGCGTCATTGGAATCACCGATTGTGCGGATTTGTTAGTCACAATGCCGCAGTGGTCGGGAGAGCATCGTGCGTTCGCTATCGAGGCGTTCTTTAAAGGCGGCGATTCTTACGTTATCGCTCGTCGGCAGTTTTGTTCAAACTTCAATATTCGTCGATTCCACTTAAACGGCCATGTTAATAAACAAAACTGTCGTTACTGGGCTCCACGAACCCGTAATCCACGAATTAAACATCAGAAACCGCTGCATTGCCCCCGAGTAACCGTTTGGTGTGCTTTGTCCACAAGTGTGATTATATCGGCCCTTTTTTCTTTGAAAATGCCACGAAACACGAGGCTTCGTTTCGAAAAATGACTGTGTGCACCTGAATGGAAAATATTTGGATGATATACATACATACATAAACTCACGCCTTCATTCCCAGAGTGGGGTAGGCAGAGCTAAAGAATTACCAACAAGTTTTAAAAAATGAAATGAAATTCGTATCATTGCTTTCACTGTGACTATAATTAATAAAAACATACATTGCATATATTTTTATTAATAAAATTTTGAAATCATAAATCTGCCGCCAGACACCCTGTATTAGCTCCGAGTCGATTTTTGTCTATTTAATAGTCATAATTTTTAACTCCCTTATTTATAAATGTACAATAAAGCCGTTTAATTTTCTTTATCACGTTCTGACAAATTCAAATGTCACAATGACATATAAAGCCAAACCATATTTGATGCATACTTTATTTATTGTGCATTTATGAATATGACTGAAAATCTTTGCTATGTTGGCTTTCCCACTAACATCTAGTATTACATCTCTCCAATGATTTACCTACACGTCATAAACCAACGCAACATTGTTTCGTAGTCTAGTCGAACAATTCGGTACAAATTCCATTTCGGATCGGATATGAGCGAACAATCTCACACAAATTGCCCTAGCCCCAAACTGAGCTCTAGTTTTGCCCTGTGGGTACAGCCGACTGTACACTTAGTTGCTGCACATATCGGTACCTTGTCGCTTTAATGCAGCAGTTCAAACATGACGTTACAGTGATGAAGCATTAATTTTTGCAGCTAGACTAGAAAAGATGCATATAACGCTGACGATATTTTTTTTCGAAAACTGTCAATATGTGTAGAATTTACATTTGAGCGCTCGACGTGACATTTGAGGATCTTACGTCAATTCTATACATTTTCGATAACGACGACGTTGTCGCAATGCATTTTCTCTACTTATAAGGCCGACCGCACTACACAACGATAATCAGACTTTGGTATATAGAAAAATAAAAAGTCATTAAAATATACCTACCTACTCAAAAATACACTTTAAATAAAATACAAACGTCTGATGCGGTCCCAGATTCTATTCCATCTAGTCTGTGTGAGTTTGTGTTCTGCTTGGCATTTTTTTTTTATATTTGACCTTCAGGAATCAAACCTTGGACCGCTACTGCAAAGCAGACTCACTACCAACAAAGTTGTCCGTGGCGTCAAATTAAAAGATTGTTTAAACTCATGCAAATTATTTTAATAACATGCATATTTTTAAGTAGCCACTCACATCAAAGACTCAAAGGAATCACCGACAAACAAAAGATAAACCCGATGCTATCACTCGAGTCTCTACCCTATTCACGACGGTTCAACACACACCGATAATACTCATAACTCATGATTATTCAGGGTTACGGCAGCGTCACACATACGTACCGATGAGGAAGAGGAAGCCATGTAGAAGAGATAGCAATAAAACGGGTTTCGTTCCAGTGTAGCCCATTCCGGCGGCGCCCTGAAAAATGGTACTGCTTTAATATGAGTTGTTAACGGATAATGGTTTAAAATTTAAATACATTTTAGTACATTTGAAATTGTGAAAATATTATCAGGTTCAAATGCTCGTTTTACTAATTGAATACTTTGAGTTATCTGAAAGATATTAAATTTTGAATAATGCCCGGCATTGTTTTTAGAATAATAAAAAATCATGATCATGAACTGGTTTAGATTAACACTCAACCCACTGATAAAAACTAACAATACGCTTAAACATTATTAACTCAGTATAAGAACTCATAACTTTTAATAAAAGCAATCAGGGACTCTAGGCTTTTTGTGTTAGGCGTGACCACTAGGAATAATATACTAAATGTCACTTGCCAAGGGCCGCGTGTTTCAGGCAGAAGATGGGTTAATAGGTGCCTTTTTTGTTTTTTCGTGTAAATCTCGAATACTACGATTCTTAAATCAAGGTAAGATAGACAGAAAAAGCTTTTTAAATTATTCTGTGGTTTTTTTTGCGATGTTAATGAAAATGCGTAGGGTAGAAGAGTGATATGATAAAGAGTGATTAACTATGTTTAGCCGGCCATGCACTGAGTGTTTTTTAAAGTATTACAGTTAAGAGTTGCGCGTTGCCAATCATCATTTAATCTAAACAAGTCATGCTGAGCCCAGAACGCCAGCTAGGCAATCAAAACTCCGAGACAGGAAAGAGGGAGAGGGATCAAATTACTTAACTCTTAACTTGTGTTGAACAATAAAATTGTAGTGGATAACGTAGGTACGTATTTATAATTATATATAGTAACTGTATAATTTTAGGACAAGCCTACATACTCATGCCCAGACGATAAGCAGTCAATCCTTATACATCGTACATCCATGAAGTTTCTCAATATTGATATTGTTGACAGCAGTGCACTGCTATTATTACTATACTTTCACGCGCAAAAAAAAATGCATTTTTTTCTGAAGTCAATAGTCAAAAACGTTATCGGGCGGGCACCATATTCTTAACCAACCCTATTTCACCGGTACCCATAGAGTAATAAACTACAGCCGTCTCTTATTGAAACTGTAAACAGGAAGAGACGCAGAACATGGAGTGGAATTCCAATTTAGGAAATGAAAGTTAATTTGATTTGTCTTTGCTCCTCACGCAATGATAATGGAAATAAAATGAAACAACTTGACGATGTGGCTTTGACATTATCTACATAGAACAGTACAATTTTATATATGAGATTGTGACTTCTTGTGTTATATTGTGGTTTGGTCGTTATATTGTTATTTCCACAGAATCGTAATTAAGTCCTTAAGAAGTACTTTAATCAATGTTTTACTTAATTGGAATAATTAAATTGTCTTTGCGTTATGATGGCTTACCTACATTTTGGTAACATTGAGTAACTTTAATAACGTACACGTAGAGTGACTTCTGATGTATTATCAATTATTTTTATTAGTATGCATCATTCATTCATATCAGCCGAAAGACGTCCACTGCTGGACATAGGCCTCCCCCAAGGCTCTCCACTCAGACCGGTCTTGTGCTTTTCGCATCCACCGCTTTCCCGCGATCCTTACAAGGTCGTCACTCCATCTTGTATTAGTATGCATACGCAGGACTAATAGATACAATTAAAAAATATATTGTAAAGCCCATAACGGCAATGAACAACTTAATTGCATAAGTTAATCATTAACATTTCAACCTTTAATATTTATGTATGTCACATAAAGTTATAAAGCGTAATTTAATTTAAATCAATTTATGGTATTTTTATTGAGAAAAACGTAAGCATGCATTCCCTATTTCATATTTCTACATTAAATTCGTAGGTATGATTTTGATTGTGTTATCTTTAATAAAGAAACCGTTTTATGAGAATGGTATAGAATACGTTACAACACATTTTCCGCATTTCCGTTGTTGTTTTTTTTTCAATTTGAGTTCAACATTCGTTTGTAGTTTTAAAAATAGCAGCATACAATTCGCTCAAATAGCGGGACTTTGCATTACATGTGCACAGGGTTTTATTGTTGTGTCGTTTCGTATGAAAACACACGGATCAATTGGTTAGTGCGCACACGTCGTTGCTTAAATGTTAAACGGTATAATATTAAATAAATTGGTCGTCAGTTTCGTTTCATTCGATGAAAACAAATAACAAACTCATTCTGTTGGTTAATGTTTATTCACAGTGTTTTACTTGTAAGTTTAGTATACCGCTTGTGCCTCAATAAAATAAAATAAATAACGGCGTTTTAAACGATAGTAATTTTTTGTAATGGAAGACAAAAACGTTTGCCAGTAAATAACGTACAAACATCAGACTAACAGACGATTCAATTTAAATGTTGGCACAACCTCAACCAACGTATAAAACAAATATCTACTTAAACCGTTTTAGACAGCAAGTAGAATATTGTTAATTGCCTACCTTAAGTATTTTACAGGCTAAATTGGGGCATAATTTAATTTAAAATGTTGAATCAATTTATCCCCTTATCAAAAGTTTTACAAAGACAACCTTTTCGACGCGTTTTCATAATCTCGAATGTCACACCTAAATATTTAATATTTGTGGCGGATAATCTGGTTGATTGATCCAGCAGGAGTATGGCGGATAGTGGAAGCACAGGAAAGTAGAGTAAAAATAACAAACTATAATGAGTACATCACGCTATCAAATCTTTATTACAAACATGTCAAACAGACACTACAAAAAGAAGACTATAGCACATATTCAAAAATAACTAGACAGCTACAAGTATATTAATACAGCCAGTTATAATTATTATATGCACATTAAAACCTAATACGCCCCCTTAATGTGTATGTTAAGGATAACTCAAAACAATATTAACTAATCTAACTAACAGGCAATACCTAGACCAGCCATACAAAAATTATGTTTCATTTTAGGCAACGCCTTGGTTAATATGTCTGCTAACATTAAATCAGTCGATAAGTATACCAATTTAATATCATTATTGTTTCTTAACACATCTCGTATAAAATGATACCTAATGCTGATGTGTTTACTCCGGGAATGAAAAACTGGATCACTGGCTAAACAAATAGCTCCTTGATTATCTACGTGTAAAGTTATTTGTGCAAACTTACGTAATCCAATTTCAGTTAACAAGCTATTCAGATACATAGCTTCCTTCATAGCCGAAGTTAAGCTAACATATTCGGCCTCGCACGTGGATGTTGCGACACATTTTTGTTTTTGGGACTTCCATGACACACATGCTCCTCCTAGTACAAAAACATATCCAGAGTAAGAACGTCTATCTAACAAGCAACCACCCCAATCCGAATCTGAATAACCTTTCAACGATTCGCCTGTTTTGTTGAAAATTATTCCGTGATCCTTTGTTTTCTTTAAATAACGCAATATGCGTTTTGCGGCACTCCAGGTTTCCTTGGTAGGACAGTTTACAAACTGTGCTAATTTCGAAACACTGTTAGAAATATCTAATCTAGTTCCGACCGATAAATACATTAAACTACCGATCAATTCGCGGTATGGAATTACCTTATCCGTATCCTTTGATGGTTTTAATTTCAAATTCGTTTCCATTGGCGTACATACCGAATCTCTACAATTTTTGTAGCCAAATTTATGTAACAAATCTCCAATATATTTTTGTTGTGACAACTTAATTTTTCCTTTGACAGGTCGCTCAATGTCAATTCCTAAAATATATTTCGCAATGCCATAATCTTTCAAGTCAAACTCACTGGCCAGTTTTCTTTTGAAATTCTCTATGCAAACGCTTTTCTGAGACGCAACCAAAATGTCATCCACGTACACGGTGACAAAGAGGTTGGTATTATTGTCTATGTCTTGAAAATATAGACAAGGTTCATTCAACGAAGGTTGCAACCCCATTCGTCGGAGTTGACTATCGAGTCGTGCATTCCACTGGCGACCAGCTTGTTTCAGTCCATAAAGTGACCTTTTTAGTTTACATGCATCACCACCAGCTTCCAAATCCACTAACATTTTCTTAGCTCGTTCACAGATAATAGTATCTTTTTCATCTGCTTGTATAAGCTTTTGTAAACATTCCTTTAATACTTCAGGCACTTCCATATAAATATCCTCTTCGAGTGAACCATTCAAATAAGCTGTATTGATATCCAATTGATGGATTTCCATATCAAGTTCGACAGCAAGTGCAGCCAATAATCTTATAGTTTCCAATCTGACGACAGGTGCAAAAGTGTCATGGTAATCGATACCATATCGTTGACTATAACCCTTTGCAACGAGTCTGGCCTTTTTCTTTTCTGTTTTATCGACGTTCAATTTAGTCGACAAAACATAACGACAACCAACAATTTCGCGACTCTCAGGCCTTTTTGTGATATCCCAAGTGTCATTCTTTATCATACTCCGAATTTCTGAAAGAATAGCTTCCTCCCATTTATCTTTTTCGGAACCAGACAAAGCTTGCTTCAACGTCACTTCTATCACACCTGCAAAGTCTTGACAGTCGGAGAATTCTTCCGTACAACTTTCTTCAATTGGAACTTGAGAAGATTCTACCTCGACCATGCGAAATATTTTCTTTGGTCGTCCAACATGTCCTCTCTCGAGTCTTGGCCTTCCTGGGGCCCTTTTCATTATCCTGTTTTCATTATTGAGCATCTCAAAACTCGATTCTGGATGATGAAATGGTACTTCAATTGGCTCCAAAATATCAGTGTTTTCCTCAGCATTTTCGACATACGGTCCTTCTTGTTGTCTTTCAGTTTCAGAAATAATCCTGATTGGATTTTCGACAATCTTTTCCGAGGAAAAATCTAGTTCGACTAATCTTGGTTCGTTCTTTCGATTGACATCAGTCTCTAACTCTTTATTTTCAATTTCAAGCGGATCAATTTTAGAAACCTCCTTTTCATCTACGTCACTCTTGCCTCTGTGAAATCTTACATCTCTCGATACGATATATTTTCGTTCTTGAGGCAACCAAATTTTGTAGCCTTTTCTATCTCTTGGATAACCTACGAATATGCCTTGCAAACTGCGTGAAGCGAATTTATCCTTTCCTTCATCCTTGTTCAACAGGTGTACCTTGGATCCAAATCTTTGTAAATAATGGATTTGTGCAGGCCGCCCATACCATTTTTCGTACGGCGTCTCACCACCAAGACTACTTGTTGGACATCGGTTTCGTACGTGACATGCAGTAATGACAGCATCACCCCAGAAACCCGAAGAAAGGTTTGATGAAATCAACATACATCTCGCCATTTCCACCAATGTTCTATTCATTCTTTCTGCGACCGCGTTCTGTTGAGGAGTATGAGGAATCGTTAATCTTCTTCCTATACCTTCATTTTGTAAATATTCATCAAATTCTCTATTACAATATTCGCCACCGTTGTCGGTGTGCAGATATTTAATTTTCTTGTCAATTATATTTTCAACATGACTTTTATATATCTTAAAGAATTTCAGAGCTTCACTCTTTTTGTTGAGCAAGTGTACTTCACACCATCTTGATGAATCGTCGATGAAAGTAATAAAATACTTTGCTCCACCTATGGCTTCGTGTCGCATAGGACCTACAATGTCCGAATAAACAATTTTTAGTTTTTCTTCACACGGCCCATCCGATCTCGAAAAAGATGACGCACTCATTTTTCCACTCGCACAAATACTACAGTCGTATAAATGACTTACATCTGACATTTTAAGTTTCATACCAGATTTTTTTAAGAGTTTCACAAGGTCCTTTCCATTCAAATGACCTAATCGTTCATGCCACAACCTTACGTCATCTAATGTTTCCGACATTACTGAAACTAACCCCATTCGTTCCTCGACATAATATAAATTACCTACACGATTCGCCACAAGAATAGTTTTACCGTAACTATCCCTAATATAAGCTACATCTTTTTCAAACATAACACTATACCCTTTATTTGTTATTCTTGCAACTGAAATTAGATTAGATCGTAAATCCGGAACAAATAAGGTATCAGGCAACTCCACGAAAGTTTTAACTTCGTCTTTACATGAATACAATTTTACGGTACCTTTACCTTGTACGTGTGTGCTTGTATTTGTCGCTAAGTTTAGCTTACCGGACATCGATATCAATGAATTGTCAAATTTACTAGAATCGTTGCACAGATGTGACGTACATCCGCTATCGATGATCCAGCTCCCATTCCCTTTGCAAACAGCTCTATCATCTGAAATACAATTAAAGGTTACAAAGTTGGAATCATCATCATGTAAATCACATCCCGAAACATACTTCGCATCATTTGAGCATTGATCCTTGTCTTTCTTCATTTTACATTCAGAAGATTTATGACCATGTTGGTGACACTTAAAACATTTATATTTGAAGCTTGGCTTGTCCGCACCAGTCTTCGGTTTGAAAGGTTTTCTAGACTTTACAAGGAAGGCTTTTTCGTCGTTTCCTTTTTGTCGTCTTGCATTCACTTCTTCAATGATCTTAACTTTTAAGGTTTCAGGATCTGGCAAATTATCTCTGGATTCTATTGCACATCGAAAATTCTCGAAGCTCAATGGTAAACTGTAGAGAAGCATAATAGAAACTAAATCATCGTGCATTTCGATCTCCATGTTAGCTAACTTACATTTGATATCGAAGAAATGCATGACATGTTCTCTAATGTCACCACCTTCATCCATTTTATGAAGCAACATTTCCTTCAACAACGTCGCCTTTTTGGCAGGTCCCTTAGAAGCATGAACACTTTCAAGTTTTAGCCATACGTCCCGCGATGTCTTACATCCGCGAATATGTCGTAATTCGCTTGGGCTAATAGCTAAAATTATGTCAGACTTAGCTTTTGCGTCTTCCGTGTCCCATTTTTCGGATTCTGTCGGCTCTGCTGGTTTGCCCCTTTTACCATTCACGTAGCCCCATGCGTCGTTTTTTATAAGGATCGCCTCAGCCTGAATCCTCCAGGTCTCGTAATTTTCATGAGTGAGCGATTCTATTTTAACAGTACTCATATTGTTGACTCTTTTACGTCAATTTCGTCAGCTGATCGTACTTTTTGACGTACCTTGTGTAAGCTGACCTTGAAATAAAATTGCTATTTCTTACTTACTGAGCACTGGGCCCATAACCACTGTGGCGGATAATCTGGTTGATTGATCCAGCAGGAGTATGGCGGATAGTGGAAGCACAGGAAAGTAGAGTAAAAATAACAAACTATAATGAGTACATCACGCTATCAAATCTTTATTACAAACATGTCAAACAGACACTACAAAAAGAAGACTATAGCACATATTCAAAAATAACTAGACAGCTACAAGTATATTAATACAGCCAGTTATAATTATTATATGCACATTAAAACCTAATAATATTTACTAACCTTTTTAATGTTTTACAGAACCATGTATTTAAATAAAATATGAGATTTTACTTAGTGATAAATCAAACTTTTAAAGTTACGAAAACCGTGACCGTGTCCGATGTATGAAAATTTAATTACAATGAAAGCAGTGAAAATGTTCAGTATTAGTTAGTGATTTCTCGTTTATCGACTTCTAAAATACCGATAAAATTAAAAACAGAACACAAAAATAAAAAACAAGACCTTTTGGTTTTAGTACCCGGTGGCTTGTAGTGCGTGGCTTAACTTTACAAAAACCACTTCTTTTACTAAAGCAAATACTAATAATAGATTATTAGTAAAAGATTATTATTAGTAGTGTAG
The DNA here is from genome assembly GCA_927399475.2 of Acleris emargana. NCBI lineage: Eukaryota > Metazoa > Arthropoda > Insecta > Lepidoptera > Tortricidae > Acleris > Acleris emargana. The sequence continues at coordinate 11,151,259 of OV656841.1, read as the reverse complement.
TAGTAGATGTTATTAGTGTTATTAGTAAAATTAACAGATTAACATGAATGGAAACATTTAATGCACAACACAAAGAATAGACCAACATTTCATTTTAAAGTTATTTACTAACATCGGAGACGCTTACGTTTCGTAGCTTTAAAACTTTGTTTAAGATCACATATGAAACTTACTAGAAAAATTACAATTACTTTCATCTATACAGATACACATCAAGAGTATAAAATCCATATCCGTGTGTCCCCAGTTCCATAGCATGTGTAGTTAGGTACAGCTGTGATAAAAAGACATTCCTTTATGTGGGCTGTAAACAAAATTGCCCCTTAATGCCTGTGTCACGAAAGGATATGTACCCTCTGTACTGAAATGGAGACGGATTAGAGCGTTCTACAGGAATGAATTTAGAAGATTGTTTTTATTATATTGAAAGGTTTGGTACGATTTTTCTACTGTAGCTATGTTAAATAGTATTTTTTGTGGTATTTTTGTGATTTGTGTTTAGTTTTTTGAATTTTGCGTGGTCATATTTCAACTGAATAAATGTATAGGGTAAAGTCACCAGTGGTCGGCCAGAGACCAGTACACCTTATAGTGCGAAGAGTGGGAATTATATATATTTCGTAGTCAGTTCGTAGTAAAAAGTATAGGCAGAAGCCGACTATAGGTATCTGGCTTATCACTGGTGACTTTGCTGTGAAATTCAGACTTTTACGTAAAATTGATGATAAACAATAATCTGCTTATTCTAATATAAGTATTTAACTTACACTTTAATATGTTTAATCCCAATAAAGTAAAATGATCTTCATGCGCGTTGAATTCGTTTTCAGAAAAATTATAACTGTTTGGAGTTGATTACGTCTCTATATGTAATTTTAAATTATATTTCTCTTAACTTGAACTCTAGAACTAGGTATCCGTATAAAACGTAAAAGCTGGGCCAAGATCATTCCCGATTTTTTCTAATTGCAAGGACAACCTTCTGAGTATGTTTAACGATCTCGATTTCATGTCCGTAGTTAACCAGAGACGTGGGCGTACTACTTCATCTTCATTACTACATCTAAGTAATTACTATTTCCACGAGGAAATTATACTGACCCGTAGTGCGGTTGGAGTTTGTTAAATTGTTTTTGTGGTTTATTATGCAATACGGAAACTAGAACTGAAACTATCAAGCTAAATGTTAGTTTCATTTAACTGGTTCTAGTTAGAAGTAAGAATCTATTTTAGCAATTGATATTCTAGTGCAGTGGTTCTACACCGAATAGCAGCTCTATAGTTTAAATGGAAAGAGGTTACTGGTATGACATGCGATAGTAAAAAAACCCAATAAAATAAATCTCCGTATACAGCATCTGAAGACTAGTCTCAACCTATTGAAGTGTGACGAGAAAGATGTTGAAATAGATGTGCAAAGCAACGTGGCGTGATAAGATTTACAACGACTACGTGAGAGGTAGCCATGGAGTCTGCGACGTTGCCGACAAGATTTAAAAGAAAACCGGATTTGATCGTTTGGTCACGTAAGAGGAATAACACCCAAATACGATGGAAACTAGCGCAATTAAGAAAGACCTAAGCATCTGTAAGCTCACGGTAATGAAGTCCAAAATAAAGCGAAGTGGAGAAGATAGTAGACCTCGTCTTCAGGCGGCATAATTATCTACAATGATAATATTCTAACAGTAAACGACGATCTTCAAATGTATTCAGGATTCGATGTGTTTATTTTAAGTATAAAATTATTAAAACGAGCTACATACAACCACGAACTTCTTCACGAACCTTGTTAAAACTAGATTTTTTTAATCTGGTTTTTGAATATCGTATCTACGACACAAACCTACGTTATAATTTTCATTCACGGCTATTAACCTAAGTCATCATTCCAGAAAAAATAATACGAGTTTAGTTACATCATCATTATTTTACAGCGTAACAAAGTACACTCAACTTCTAAAACATCTTAATGGTTATGCGTTTCATTACATGTAATGTCAGTGTTTTCATTTCATTTACAGGCTTGCTTATTCAAGACGTAAAACTTAATTACCTCTTTTATGGTTTGTCTTCACAAAAAACTATCTACGAAATTTACTGGAGAATACATTTTAGGAAGGAGCCCGCTACGGCAAAAAATAATTTTCAAATACGTACCTACGTATTTAAACCAAATTTCTTGTTAAGGTGATACATAATCGGGTTTTTAAAACTCTTAAAATGCAGCCGTGTTTAGTCCATGAAATAATGTTAGAAATAATTTATCATGCATTTATTTTCCGGTCCAAAAACCATTCTTCAGGAAGACGTGGAACTCACAAACCATACGTCAGGCCTTGGTATTCTCTGAAAGGTTACTTACCTATAGTTACTTACTTACCCATTCTTTTTACTGTTTCTAAGTATATTTAACTCAGTTTTTCCCGTTCGCCTTTTGCTTTTTACTTCTTCTCTAATACTTTATTTATTATACCACCTTCCGAAATCAAATAAATAAGTAATGCTCGTGATAAGTAAATATTAATAAACTTTGCCAAACTGATATCGACGAAATTACTCGAAATAAACTTCAATTCTGAGTTTCACAAATTTAAAGCGATCCAAAAGAGAAAGTATTTTCTGACCTTCAGAAGTATAATCACTGAACCTTTAGTTCGTCGGACAAATATTTAATCTCAACCTTTGGCCAATCACTTTTGGTTAGTTAACTTCGATCAAAAAACTTTGAATATTGAAGAAGCAACTTTGCTTAAGAAATAATTATTATGTTTGAACGAGTTTTTTTGTTGGAACCTGTCTTATGTATGATAATTTAAAAAAAATAAGTGGATTATTTGAAAGTTGTTAAAATTTTAATATCTAAGCAGATAAATGTGGTTTAAAAATGGTATTTAAACTTTAAAGCTAGTATAAAATAAAACTACAAATAAATACATACATACATACATAAACTCACGCCTTCATTCCCAGAGTGGGGTAGGCAGAGCTACAGAATTACCAACAACTCCAAAAACTTGTTGATAACTCTGTAACAATAAATAATTAATAATTAATAAATAATTTCATTATATTGATTTTTATCTTGTACTTCATGGTGAAATAAGGTGAGTGAGATATATAACTTGTACATTCTCAAACAATTCATTAAGCACTTCAGCAGTTCTAGTTTCCAGAGCCCAACGCAAACGGTCAAATCATTAACAGAAATCTAGCACAAAGGCGAATCAAAACCAGATTGGATAAGAGCTCGATTTATTAAATATTTGGTCCTCCTTATTTCTTGAAATAAGTTGGGCTCGCTTTAAATTTCTGTCGGGTATCTATTTCAAGTTTTAGATTTCTTTGATTTTCTTAAGGCTCTTAAGAAATTTTCATCGCCTGGTTATTTTTGAAAAGTCAATGTTTATTAAAGCTTTGACCCCTGTCAGGCAAAATAAACCACCACTCGAAGAAAGACGTTATAAACTCGCATGACTAAAGTACCACTTTTTAGTCGGTACCTACATAACAAAAATGAAATTTTGTTTCCAATTGAAAAAACAACCATTTAATGAAAAGAAAAAATAAGGTACTAAAAAAATATAACCCAGGTGTAAAAAAACATTTATTCGCTTTCCTTTTAATATTTTTAGTAGTGCAACTTCGTAAAATAAAACTTGAAGTTGAATTTCAACTAATTCAGCATGCAGTGTTTACGGCATAACTTTTTCTCGCCAAGTGTTTTTATAGGGGCAAGGGTAATTGGCTGTGACACACTCGTGCCCCCAGGTGCTTGTGTGCTTGTGCTTTTATACCTTTCCTTTTATTACTGTTTAGATTTACCGACCAACCCACACAACTTTGTCCGTGGATGGCAACTTTTGCCGCAGAAGTATTTCTGAATTAAAAACGGCGAGTTTATTGCAAAATATAAATAATAGTCTGCGGTGCGAAAACAAATTTCACAGTATTAAAACGTTGAAAACACACTGAAACATATTACAGTGATAACCATTTTTCAAAAAAGTAATTTTATAATAACACATTTGTATCCTCTGGGAAACAGACGTGATTTAATGTAGGTATGTATGTATGTACATTTGGAAGCAACTGTACCGCTAGTACTGATGATAAACTCACTCAAATGTATTGTCATTAAATCGCATGATAGGGAAATTTGAACTAAATGGAAGGAATGGACTATTCGATCCGCTACTTAACGAATAGTTAAAAATCGTTACAAATGTTTTAAACATTAACGGTTTTATATTAGAATTTTACTAATAATTTAGCTAACTATAGAAGTAACCCGACCTAAGTTGTTAAAATTATTTTTCTTGATATCTTATTGGTAAAGTTACATAAAGTGATTGTGCTTTTTGATACTTGATTAGCAAAATTGCAATAGGCACACCGTTTTATAGACATGGGTTATTAATGAATGTACCAATTTTACGTGTTGTCTCCCAAATGTTATTAATACACTTTGCTTGGAATTAATTAAATTAAGGCTCGGCGTTACAAGTTTGTCAAGTTTTGGCTTCATCATACATCGAGCGTTTCATCCGAAAAATGCGCAGATAGGATGGTATACATTGGAGCTCATTTGGATCAGCGTTCTCTAATTTTAAATCTATGTTAACCGACATTTGTAAACGCTGAATCCAATTCTAGTCTAACAAGAATACGTTTACAAATTGAGGTTCACGGATATTTAAACAACACAACACGGATATTAAAATTTACAGAACACTGATCCGACTTGGTGTCTTTTTTTTTTAAACACGCTTTGTCGACGACGTACTTACTTGTCAAAATTTAACGGACTTACTTGTTGGATTTCTATGTCCCTCTTACACCTCATTAATCACACCAGGGAGGTTATTATGACATAGCTATGCAGCTTAATTTATGCTGAGAGAAAATCAAAAGCATAGCCATGTCATAATAACCCCCCAGATGGTATCTTATTATTGTTTAATATTGTTTGCGAAACTACAATAATAAATGGGCTCTTACCTCGGTTTGAAGTAAACGAACACGGAAGAGATTAGACTGATACGGCAATCCTTAACTGTCAACCTACCCGCAGACTTCAGTTATCTCATGATCATTGTACCGTCGTCAACAAAATATTGGGAACTCGCTATTTAATTTAAACCGCGGCACTAGCCAACCCCAACCGCGGCCACAACGTGACGTGTTCTTGAGTGGAGACCACGGCTTACCAGACGTAGTGTGGGACGCCCTCCAGCTAGATGGAGCGATGACATAAAAAAAAGTGGCTGGCAGTGGTTGGAAACAAAAAACTCAGGACCGAGCTCAGTGGCGTGCCATGGGAGAGGCCTGTGTCCAGCAGTGGACGGAAATAGGCTGATGATGATGATGAACCGCGGACACGGGTATATTATAATGATTATATCCTTAATGTTTACATACATACATAAACTCACGCCTTCACTCCCAAAGTGGGGTAGGCAGAGCTACGGAATTATCAGCAACTCTAAAATCATGATTGTATCTATTGACAACAGAACTACAAGCTCATTCAAAGTGTTAAATGTATATTACAATCAAAAGTGGTTAAAAATCGGTTTCTTAGCTTTAATTACATGACATCTGTAGGTACACTTTACTGTACCGCCCTCCTAAACAAATAAATAGTATTCCAAAATCAATAACCAAAGCAGTTTTAGTTCTCTACTCTTAGTAATAAGGTTGATATTGCTACAGGAATTTTATCTGACATACTGCGTATTAGCTTAGCAGGGCAGCGTACAACTCCACCTTATTTATATAAAAGTACGTTAATAAAAAATATTAATGCACTTTTATATTAGGTGGAATTGTACGGTAAGTTTATGAAGACCGTTTGGGCCAATCAAATCGTGTTATTGTGAACTGGTGAGGTGATAAGAGAACCGGTGAAATAACTAGCAAAGAGGCATTCCATCTTCGTCCTCAGGGTCGGGAACGTATTTGGAGTTTTAAGATGGAAGTCTTTAGAATATAAATGGGTATGGGTCTCAAATCCCATTTCCCATCAGTTAGCTTGTATGCTCGTTTGCCTTCTGGAAACCATAAAAAAACGCGAATGTGTTTGTTAGTCAGATATGTTATGATATGATAATATTGGGACGAGGTTTTTTGTTGTCTTTAATACTTACCTCAAAGTTTTTTAATATTTGTTTGCACAAGGCAAATAATACCGTTGTGAAGGCAATTTTTCCAGAGATGTGGAAAAACGAAGTAAAAATGATTTCAAATTGAACAATATGGAGCAACAGTAAAGCTTCAGGTCCATTTACTGGTTTTTGGAAGAATAAAAGAGGAATGGGTAACAAGATCGTTGAAAATAGAACTTAGTCGCCGGAGGGAGTCCATTGTGCAATATCTGTTCAGATCTTTACCATGCTTATACTACCATGGCACTTGGTGAAACAACTGGCAGGGCCGTCAGAAAGACGTTAATAGAATATTTGGATAGGTATCACTTTTTGGGGTTCGGATACGACGGAGAATCATTTTACACGGCTATGCGACTTAATGCGACAAAGGTGGGCTAATGCAGTAACTTGGTGGGTCCCCCAGGACGGCTACAGACGGCGACGCAGATCCAAGCGGAGATTGCGGGATGACTTGGACGCTTTTCTGAAGGATTGGCCGAAGATTGCCACAGAGAGAGAGGTGTGGATATCAAGGGAGGAGGCTTTTGCCCAGCAGTGGGACACTATATTGGGCTAATTAATAATAATAATTATAATGCGACTTAATGGCCAATCATCAAGCAAGTTAACTTTGTAAAGTTTACTTTGGTATTATTTTTATGACATGACATGAGAATGACAAACGGGTACAGGCTACCTGATGATGATAAGGTAAAGTGGGTTCTGATGTCCATCGTGTGGACAAAATGACAAACGATAAAATAGTTAGCATAAGGGAATCCCATTTTTACGTATAAGCATTGGAGCACTGAAATGTGGGTGCTGCCCTCTTAAGCAAATAAGCAATATCCCAAAATCAATAACCAAAGTAGTTTTAGTTCTCTTTTCTTAGTAATAAGGTTGATATTGCTACAGGAGTTTTATCTGACTTACTGCGTATTAGCTTAGGAGGGCAGAGTGTGTAGCCTCTGTTTGTTCAAATTAAATATACTCTATACGGCTTTTGAAATATGTTAACAAAACATACGTTAAATATACTATTATTATTATTTACGGTTGTATGTATTGCCTGTAATCCCAGAGTGGGGTAGGCTGAGCTACAGAATTACCTACAACTTAAGAACCTTGTTGATAATTCTGTTACCACATTTTGCACAATTAGGCTAAGATTTTTACCAGAGTATAAGTGACAGGTTGCAATTTAGTATGTAGAAAAAGATTTCATTTCAATCAACGTTCGTAGAAAAGTGTTTCTCACAAATGCAATAGAAAACGTAATAGGTACTGGATCCGTCATTTGCAGAACATCTTTCCGAACCTCTCGTTTGTAGCAAAGTATCAGATGATTGCTCCATTAGGGCTGGATGTGACAATCGCCGGCACGGCTTTATTCGAGAGAACAGTGATCCCGTTCCTGCTTCAATCTTCATTATAACAATCAGAAATGAACCTTAGCCAGTTATTTTGAAGGTATTTCATCTCGTATGTGGCAGTTATGTCATTACTGTTCCACGGTGACATTTTATTCAATGTACACCGACGACAATGATACAAGGATGACCGCTCGTTGAGCCCCTCCATTCAATTGATGATGACATTAGCCATGTTTGTCACTTTTGTGACTGCAAATGACTGTCAGGAAATAATGTATGTACTCGTAACTTTGTCAAGCTATTTGGTTTTTAGGTTTGGGCTTGTTTGACTCCATCGCTGTGGAACTCGTTTATTGTTATTCCTTCGGCAACCGTCGAATTTTCCAGCGCAAGCGATGTCCTGCATTCTAATCCAAAGAAAAAACTAAGTGTGTGCAGAATTAAATCCAATTTCATTTAGCCATGAACAGACAAAAATTCAAACATTCTTACAATCTTTCTCATGGCAGTTATATATAACTATAATGTATCAACATTGTGGCATGTCCAAATGTGGTGTTAGTTTCAGGTAAGTGACGTCACAGGTAATCTCTTAAATAATTTATTTTTTGACGTGTGGTTGCCGGCTTAGAATTGTGCCACTCCATGTCTTCCCGTGGAAGTCGTAAGAGGCGAATAAGGGAATAAAGGCTTGTAGTACTACTGTTAGGCGATGGGCTTGCTACCTGTCACTAATATACACTGTTAAACATCTTAGTTGTTGGTAATTCTGTAGCTCTGCCTACCCCACTCTGGGAATGAAGGCGTGAAGGTATGTATGTATGTATGTAATTTATTTTTCAATTCGTTGTCGAGTTATTAACCGGCGAGCTAAGGTGACCTGACAGAGCAGGAGCATTAACAAGTCAGTGACTGCAATTTTATTTGTTCGCAGATTTCGAAAGCGAAGCAACTGGCAGTTTTAATGGAAATCTGTTAAACAAAAACGCATACTTTATAATTTACATCTCCTACTGATTTCTATAAAGTTTAAAAAAATGAAATTAGTCTCATAAAAGAAACACTGTAAAACCTTATACAAACTGTACGTAAACTTGATATTTATATATTTTTAAAGGCTCAAAGTTTTTTGAATAAATTATTTGAACTTCGATTTTTCCACAAGTTCGTTTTCTCTGTTTTCTACGTAACACAAAGACTTCTCTTTAAAAAAAATATAAGATTTTTGTTCATACATAAAAGCTAGGAGTGGAACCTCAACTTTTACAACGAACCTAAGTTTGAATAATAATTTTAATAGAAAAGTTTTTTCCAAGAAGTTCTAGAAGACGAGTAAACCTTTCTGCCTACTAATGATGCTCTCGTTATTGAACGTTGAATTATTAATGTAGTTGATATTTCAACAAGAGCCGACGGGCACTTGAGGTTTTATAAATAGATAACGACGACTTTTGACGACGCGCTGGCCTAGTTGGTAGTGACCCTGCCTACGAAGCGAGCGGTCCTGGGTTCAAATCCCGGTAAGGGCAGATATTTGTGTGATGAGCGCGAATATTTGTTCCTGAGTCATGGATGTTTTCTATGTATTTAAGTATTTATTTCTCTATATAAGTATTTATATCGTTGTCTAGTACCCATAGTACAAGCCTAGAGCTTAGTTTGGGACTAGGTCAATTGGTGTGAGATTGTCCCCTGATATTTATTTATTTATTTATAAATAAACTGAATGAGATAAATCCTTACAAACTTTGTACGTTACTAAGATCTGTTTAATTGTGAAATATTTCAATGAAATCTCGGCCTAACGTCACGTGTTTATGCCAAAATTAGCAAAAACAGTACAGGAAGAGCAAGACTTCTATATAATATGTATAGTGGCTAAAACATAGTGAAATATAATAAGTTATATTACATGCAATATAAGGTTCAAGTATGTTGCAAGATTGCCAATTTTATACATCACTTAAGTGGCTTGTACTTTGCATACATTTTGATTAAACTTTATGTCATTGCAGTGAGCGCATTCTTAATTTTTCTGTACATCCCTTTTTTCTACTTTCACTGTGTTGGACCAGATTAATCTGTTATAATTGTTTAAAAGAAGTCATATCTTGTATTTTGGTCTCAAAAGGAATTGTTAAACCCATTAGGTCGGTACATAGTTACATTGAAAATTTTGCATTGATAAGTCTGTTGTTTCATTAATGATCTCACGCTACATTTCACACGAAACTTTGGTCATTTCGTATTTACCATTGGACCAAAACCATTTATAGTTCGATAAATCAATTCATAGCCTGTGTAAACATTTCGACCAATCAGAGGATAGTTTGGTCGTTTTAGGAAATGTCGAATTGCTTTACTAAATTGGGAATTGGTGGATTTACATAAACATGGTCCTGAGGAAGGATTACCTATGTTAACAAATCATTTCAAATCTAAGATTATTGTATTGAGACCACCTTCCACGTCTCTTGATCCCTTATGAATAAGTAAGACCTTATAAGGGAGTTTAATTTTCATTATTGTCTTTAAGTGTGAATAATACTTCGTTATACTTACAATTTAGGCAAGAATATTTTGTGGAACTTCACTTGAAAACCAACCTAGACTTTAACGTTTTCACACAATAATACTTACAAGGAAAGGTACCCGACTGTCCGGCTCCGATTTAGTTTATTTCGACGACGCGCTGGCCTAGTTGGTAGTGACTCTGCCTACGAAGCTAGCGGTCCTGGGTTCAAATCCCGGTAAGGGCAGATATTTGTGTGATGAGCACAAATATTTGTTCTCCTGAGTCATGGATGTTTTCTATGTATTTAAGTATATATTTCTCTATATAAGTAATTATATCGTTGTCTAGTACCCATAGTACAAGCCTAGAGCTTAGTTTGGGACTAGGTCAATTGGTGTGACATTGTCCCCTGATATTTATTTATTTATTTTATTTATAATGTTAGAGAGTAGTCACTTTTCAGTACTTTTGAGGACAATTTCTCTCATCAGGTAGAGACTGAGCAGCTTAAAAAAAAAACGTGCCTGTTATTTTAGACTAGTCTCTTACATAATATCAAAATAAACCAAATCGGAGCCGGACAGTTGAGTACCTTTCCTGTCAGTCCATGTTAGTCGGCAAAGCTCGTTTCTTATGTAGAGTTTATAAAATTATAGGCATTCATAACATTCATGACAATGAAACTGTTTATTAATTAAAACTAATGCAATTTGTATTTCTGTTATTTTTTATTAGTTATCAGTGTTATCACTATAAAATTTCACGTTTAAGAAAATTAAATAATAGCAAAACGTTAATCACAGTATGCAACTAATTATTTTATTATTATTTATTTTTTAGTTTAAAATGTTCCAATGCTCTTCCCTGATCCCTGGCTTGTGCAGCCTCCTGCCAGTCCCTTCTGAAAGCATCAAGCTTATCTCGCCATCTGCGCCTAGGTCTGCCGCGACGCAGAATTCTGTCGTCTGGAATCCAGTTTGTAGTGGTTTTTGCCCAAATGTATACCTATCCCGCCTGCGCCAATTAACAAAATAATAACTTATAATTAAATTATATAAAGTTAAGTGACTAATACTTTTCTGTTGTTTTGGTTATGTGTTAATGAGACTGTAGCTAGACTGTATAATTTTCATTTCCAATCTGTGGCCCATCATTGCTTCCCAGTTCAAGCGATTTTGTACCCCACCCCGCGACCCCTCTAAAATACATCGCGGAGAGCCACGCGGCGAGGCGCTCACTTCATTTTTCCGTACTCGCGCCATTTAGCCTTAGAACATGGAAACAGTTCAAACGTGTAGTGTATTTTTAAACATAAGATTGTTAAAAACTGTTTTTGCTTCGCATGCTCTTAAAATGTTACTTTAGTCTCTGCACATCGGGACTACATCGGCACAAGGCTCCTTATTGACCTCAAGGGATAATATATTTTTTTAATTTCTGTGGTATCCCCTAAACATCCTATCACGGTGTTTCCGAATGGAGGATTATCGCCCTCTTCAGTGATTGTGTATAGAACTTTTTTAGGATATGGAAATAACAACTGTGCAAAAATATAAAAAAAACGATTCAATTTCGTGAAACACAATTAATGATTACAAATATGAATCTATTTCATTATATAAAGGATAATTAATTATATTATGCATGGTCCAATTAGTTTTAAGATAATTTTCAAGTTTGAACCTGTTTGCGAAAAAGAAAAACCGCGGAACAGTTTTGTAAGAAACTTTGTTATAATCAACATTGTAATTTTGTATAGAACGTCGTTTTTTTTCCACGCATTCAAAGTGAAAAGACTAAACCTCCGTAATGACTTTCGAACTATAACCAATTATCCACCCGCGCTCTGCTTGGGTGGCAAAACATCTCGAGTCACTGTCTTGTTTTAGTCCCTTGTTGAACAATCTACTATTAAATGTATGGAATTGAAATATAGTAAAATAAGCACTCGACTCGACCTTCCGGCAGCTTACGTCAATCCTATACATTTTCGATAGCAATACCGTTCTCACAATGCATCTTGCCTAGGCCATTGTTCCGATAAAAACCGAGAAAATTAAATGTCGAGTTCCAAACTTGAAGTAATTGTACTGTAGGTATTTTTTGTTAGCTTTTTTAGTCTTTGTTTTGTTTTACCTTTCCGCTTGTGTGAGAATCAACGCCCGTCGTTGTTTGCTCAATTTGGACCGAAGCCATAAGTACAAGTTGTAAGTGCTTAGGTATAAAAATAAATTAAGCTTCTAAGTTAATGCCTCACGTTTTGAATGTACGCGTGCCAAAAAGCGCAACTTAATTTAGTATTACTTAAAGAATAATTGGTTAAGAAATTAGAGCTGTTAAATAATTAGTTTTTTACACTCTTACGGACTCGTTTTTCAAGTCATCATCGGACCAATTATGAAACTCACCAGAGTTTAAATTGTACCGTCATAGTGTACAAATAACATTTGAAGGAGTGAATTCTCAATTAGGTAACTTATCCGTCGAGTAAGCTCGCTCGTATGAGAGCAACACCTCTACGGTTGGATCTTATCGTGGCATGTGTACATTCTAATATATTATTGTTTTATACATTTAATACAATTTACGATTTGTTTAACACGAGTATAACCGATGATTCGACCGGATTAGACCGGTCACGTTTGCTACATGCACCTGGGATGATGAGCAAGAACAGCTACAAAGTGCGTGCTGCAAAAAAAAGTAACGTAGACGGGACCAAAATGGAGACGGCAGCGGTACGATTTAAACGCATTCACGAGCAACTCGCAGGGAAAGGCACCAAATAGGGAAGTTCTTATTATTTTTTTCTTTGCTAATAAAAAAATATACACGCGACGGCCTACTTGAAGCGGTTACCATCAACTTCTGACATCAGCGGGGTTGCCATGACATGCTAATGCAGTTAAGTTTAAATCGGGAGAAAGGGACAGAGCTATAGCAATTATAGGTACTACAGCTTATCTCTTTCTCTCAACCAAAACTGAACTGCTTTTGTATGTCATTGTAACCCCGCAGCAACGGCAGGCAAAGTCGACATGCGTAATGGACCCTAAAAAAATACCCTCTTCAATAAGATACACTCATAAAAGCGGTTAATGTTCTCCATCGTCTGTATTTATAAAAAAAAGCAAAGTTATTAATTTTAACGAAAACATTGATGTAACCCCAGACCGAGACCCACGCCACAAATGTAAATAATTTATGCGTGGTTAAAATTATGAATGCTATAAAAGTAAGCGCGCTCAATCAAAAGTTTTTATTGGCTTGTTTGTGAATATATGCATATAAAACTGTTTCTTTACTGACCTACACCCACACCCTAATCTACGAAACGTCGAAACCTGAAATATATTTCCGAAGTAATAACATTAATAAGAATATGAAAGATATTTTTTCCCTAAATATTTAGTAACATAATCTTGTTATGTACTTTTAGGGTAGCAAGCTAAAGTGGCAGTGGGCTGGCCATGTCTGTAGCAGAACCGACGAGAGGTGGAGCAGGAAGGTTCTCGAATGGAGACCACGCTTAGGCAAACGTAGTGTAAGACGCTCCCCGGCTAGATGGACCGATGACCTGAAGAAGGCAGCTGGCAGTGACTGGATGCAAAGGGCGGGAGATCGTGCGTTGTGGCGCTCTTTGGGGGAGGCCTATGTCCAGCAGTGGACTGCAACTGGCTGATATGTTGATGACTTTTAGGGTAAGCTTTTGAGAAAAGAGGATGGTGTATTTGTGTGTTCGGTACATTCGTATTCATCTGAGTTTTTCCAAAGCGTGTTTTATTTTTTTCAATACGAAAGTCATAGTAATGTATAACAAATTTTACTTAGTAAACAAAAGTATCGTATTTCTTATTCTTAAACGCAAGTTAGCAAATAAACAGAGTTGCACAGCATCCTCGAGTATTTCCGGTCCGTATCGTTTAAGATTGACTCGGTCCCCGCAGGCTATGCTTCCTCGGAAACCTTTCATAAAAAGCTTTTTTAATATAACATCTGCGTCTGATTGAAACGATTTTATTTGTGGGATCTTTTCCATTAATTCCATAGAGTAATATAGCCTCATATTGAAATAGCTGATTTGCGTTTGTGCTTGTTAGTAAGGACAAGGTGTATTCAAAATAAGTTTGGGTTAGGTTTGTATTTTTCTTAGGAAATTATGACCTGTTTTTTGAAAATATTTCATTGCTAAGCATTTTTTTGAGATTTCCATTTAAAAAACCTGATATTACAAATCAAACGCATTATTAATTTGTGAATTAAGAATAAGCCTATTAAAAAAAGTTTAATGATGACAGAAAATGCTGGCATTTTGCGTAATGGCGGAGGCGGCGACAAAAACATTTGATCTTTTGATGTTTGTTATACAAAATAAAAGTCTGATAGCAAAATGGTCGCTTAGACCGAATAGCAAACATAATTTGATATCTTAGAATCAGCAACAAACCTCATCGGTTTAAAACCGATCTATAAATATGTGACCAAACTATACTTAAACAGGTATTTAAGATCCTATGTAATCAATAAACATACTTAAAGTTTATTTGAAAACCATATTTCATACCAACCTGACAATATACCAACCATGTAAGGTTCTTAAATTTGAAATGCAAATGACTCTCAACCACAGACGGGGCGCTTCAAACATGAAAACGCTATTTCTTCAGATTAGTGAGGAGATTACTCGAATAACTAGTTTTTAATTTAATCATATCATTTGTGTAGGCTGGTTCTCTTGTAATATTACTATAATGGTAAGCGATTTGTTTTCGTTTGTCTTTGAAAAATCGTTTTGTTTTATATTTTAAGGTTCCTATTAAAAATATTGGCATTTAAAAAAGGATTGGAGATAATGTTCATATTGTTTAAAAACGAAGTTACCATGAGGTGTGTAAATGTGATTTAGGATTTGCGCATTTTCTCTGCCGACCTCCATAATATTCCCAACCTTTTGCGGTCGCAAGGTAAGTCTGAAACTACATTACTGACCGTTTTGTATCTGCCTCAAATGAACATGTTTGAAAAACCGGTCAAGCGCGAGTTGGACATGCGCATTGAGAGTCGCGTACCGCCCGACTCACACTTGGCCGGTTTTTATTGTTGTCTTTCCGAAGATTATTCACTATTATCACACCAATATTTTTGAACCTTATCACAATATTTTTTGTATGGACTGTACGAGTATGTTAAACGTCGGCACGGTAGGTTAACATGGTAAAACAAAAATTAATAACGTTGCAAATAAACGTTCCTATTATCCCCACCCCAGCGCATCTTATTATTTGATATTAGTTATTTGTTTGTGTGCCCGCAATTTAAACCACAAGCTATCTTATACAGTTCAAAAATTAAAAATTAAAAGGTAGGTCTGAAGGACATAAAGACGGAAAGCAGAACAGATGGAAAGATGGAAAGCAGATCAGACGGAAAGACGGATGGATGGACAACGTAGGCTTTGGGTACGGAACCGTTAAAAGGACCATATAAACCTCAATCGAAAGAGCTGATTCCAATACAGCAAGGACGTACAAATCATTTCTGTAAATAGTTTTTATTTCAATACTATTCCTAAACTATCCCAAAACATTGATTAGGAAAAAAAAACTAGATTTTTAATGTTGTGCTCCGCATTCATGTGGGTTTCGCGGAATGTAGGTAAGGTGGGGGAAGATAAAAAAAGGGGAAAGATTAAAAGTCTCACATAACTCCCTATTTGGTTTAATTTTTTTAGTGCTGGTATCATCCATTAAGCCGCCATTTTGTTACGATCCGCCGCACATTCGCCAGTGACCGCTCGGAGTAAGTAGACGTGTGTTATGTGCTATTTTGTGAAGGTCGGCATTTCGTGGTGAATTCGTCGATTTTCAATCTTACCCCGTGTTTCATAACTTGATTAATAAGGGGAGTATAAAAGTTCTGACTGACTATTTATGTGTTATTTGAGATTCTATTTTTATTTACTTCTGCTAGGTGTAGCTATTAATCATATATTGAGATTTACGAGAAGTTTCCATCTTTACCCAGCCAATTTCGCTGGGGTAACATTGAAATAGTAATGTTTCGATCTTCCCCCGTTTTTGAAAGTCATAGAAAAAGACACATATTCTCAAACTTAGCACTTAAAAAAATAATTAAAGTAAGGTTTATTTTCTGACCTAATATATCGATAAGATAAATAGCAACTAAGAAGTGTTGTGTGAAACTATTGTGTGAAATCAATAATAAATCTGTATTTTTTTGTTTGGAGAGAAAAAAAACCTCTTAAAGTTTACTAGAAGTACTAATTTGGATTTCTAATATTATAAATGTAAGTAAGTCTGTGACTAAATTTTCTACACAGATTACTAAGTATTTGGTATATTTTTGTATTTTAAATGTGTCTTAATTTGTTACACAGATTCATATTTATTTTCTAATATTTTACATGTAAGTGGCTTAATTTGTGACAAAATTAGTCATGCTGCAAGAAAATACTTACTTTTTTGTATTAATTTCTTTTATAAAATAAATAATTGTTTCCATGCAACTGTTATTTTAATTCCAAACTGATCTTCTTAATATTAAAAAAAAATGTGTTTACGTTTTTTTATATGAAGAATATACAATAAAAAGTTTGAGTATCACTGTCGTTTTCCCTGTGAAGCGGGGTAAGAGTAAAATACTTTTTTTTTCAACTGCACTTTTCTTGTTACCTATCAGGAATATTTACGCAAAAATCATCTGTATCTGTTAAGCTTAAGGAATTCTATAAAATAACGAGCAACAGTAACCGTTTGCATTCATTTAAAAGACTTTAGACACTATGTCAATCTTACCCCCCGACCATTCCATCTTAACCCGTCAATTTTTTAGACAAAATTTGATTTGATTTTATTATTTTTATATATTAGAATAGGCGTAACCGAGTTTTATCGACAGATTACAAAAATATAGCCCTTGCTCATACCTACCAATTTATGCAATTGAAAGGAAGTAAATATTTTTTTATTTTACGAGGATTTTAACACAACACTATCCATCTCATCAAAAAACCATTCAATCTTCCCCCACCTTACCTTACTTAGGTATCAGTAACACGAAGGCCACCTAATTGGAATCAAAGTACTTATCAAAGCTTTGTAATAGATAGAGTTGTATATAAATAACGGGTGATTTATTTTACACGTCAAAAACAGCCGAACTAGATTTAAATTTAAGCATATTCTTATTCTGAGAAACACCGTTATACAATACCTACTAATCTAAGGCTATATTTATTGCTGCTTGTCTCTGTTCGCCTGTCTTTCTTAGGACGTAATTGTATACGTAACTACTACTCGGAACTACCGAACCAAATTGTAGCAATATAGATTGGTTCACAAAGGACCTTCATACAATCGGGTACGTATAGATAAACTAATTAGCTTAAATATTAGCATTTTACTCAAAAACTTATCCCAAAACCTAGAGAAGCCGCCAATTATAAAAACTTATAAAAACATCAATGTTTCGTCCATGTATAGACGGTAAAAAAAAAACAACAATGAATTTGATAAAAGTGTGACTGCAATTGAAATATCTGATATAATGATAAAGGAAGTTGATTCATACTTACTTGATTAAAAAGATAGCTCTGCTGCGTTTAACGACGGCTATAAACTAAAGTTCAGACAAACATCGCGTGACGTAAAAATGTTTGGCGTTATCTAATCTAGTTAATGGAAGGAAGCGATGACAAGTCACAGGCAAAATTAATTAGAGTATACGCCAGTGCAATACTTCAGATCGTCGGGATCATTTTATTTATGCTCTACCAGAGGAATCCATTAGGCCGCGCGTGTCACGGTGACTCGGCGCCGCGAACTACCACAAAGAACTGCCTAATATTTACGATCACTCATTCCTCTGTCACTTTACCATGACAGATTGCCTCTCCGCTCCCGCAGCTGACTTGAAGCTAAACGCACATAACCAACTTCCCGCCTACCACGCACATTTCAAACTTATCACCAACTTAATGGAGAGTTCACATTGTGAACTAATTCCCGTTAACATATTAACGTGCTCTATCAAAAGTTCAGACTATAAATTGCTTCGGACTCGGGTTCAAAGTGTTCGGTTAAGTTCGCTTTCTAGTTGGGTAATGTTTGGGTATATAAATCAATTAGTTATTTTGACAAGCGGCGGGGCGCGGGGCGGCAGCGACGGCGCGGGCGGGTCGCGTGGCGGAGGCGACGGACTGCGGGGCCCGTCGCGGCGGCCGACCACGCATGCGCCTTTAACGCCAACAACATTTTTCTCATTACCCGTACCAGCTAAATTGCGAAACCGCCGGCACCGTTGAAGGTACGATAAACGCGATCCACCAACGATGTTCCCACGGAACGTAATCACCCGAACAACAAGGAACTACCGCTTTTTTCTTTTCCCCCAGTAATTCACACCCGACTTAATCTCGTAATTGACCAGCAAATTAGCATAAGGTCTGTGCAGCGGAATTAAATTTCAGCGCGAGTCGGGGATTAGTGAATTATTTAGTTTATTCGCTCCCGACAGGGCTGTTATCGTCAGGCGATTAGCAAAATTTGTTGTTACTTAGTTAATTCAACCACCAGCTCAGCCCAACCCAAATTGGTTGGTTCAGGCAATGAACAGCGATAACATTGTTTGATATGTTTTTTGAATTATTATTGAAGGTCAATTGATTATTGAAGGTACCTATAGTATAGATGATTTTATTACTCAGAAAAAATACGAAATCTTATTCGTAACTATGACATTTCTACAGGGATCGATTCATACGTTGTTAAAAATTGGTGTATCCCAATTGACAACAATTCATTTTGTGCTAAGGTAGTAAAATAAAATACCGTTTCTAGATTTTACACTGCTGATTACAGTAAAAATATCTTTGGATTTTTTTATGCAGTAGTTTTTTTATATTTAGGAAAAAAAGTTGGATTGTGAATGTTAGGAATACATTTATTACCAAAGGAATTCAAAAAAATATACAACTGTCATGTTCATTGTTTATCTGTCTGACGGATTACTTGATTCTGACGACACGCTTTCAATTCTACGCAAAATAGTTTATTTATTTTAATGGCGTCTACAAATTACGTAATTAATTAAATTACCTACGCAAAATAGCAAATTTGTGAACGAACGGCAGCGAACGATTGACATGACATGACAGTCAGTTTTGTTTACTGTTTAAAGTTACTTTTTTAAATTTTATATCAGGCTAAGATCAGACATCAGTATTCCTAACTTTGTATTTACGGTCTTTTTAATGACTATTTCTTTAATAAATTATTAACGACGAATTTAAGTTAAATAAAGAAAAACCAAGAAATACGGGTAGTCTAATTTTTAACCAGCTATTATAAACGCGAAAAAACAATAATGCATATTTTTTTTTAAATGTTGTCAATTGATGTCAGACGAGGAGTATCCCATACTTTTTGGACACGCCTCTTGACTGACATATCCACACAGGGGCATAACTCACACCAAGCATCTCTGGCCTCCACTAGGTTCGCAATCTCAACGATAAGTTTCTGTGGGAGATTTAAAATAATACTGACGAGAGGCAATGAACCATAAGCGGAGGACAGGAAAGCCAGTAGCCCCATACTAGAAGAGCATTGAATATACCAATTCCAAAACGTTGTACTATTTTTCATTAGAAATAATCTACAAAATTATATCTGAAATGTATATAACTTAAAAATGGAGAAGGTTCTCAAAAAATACAACTATATTTTTTTGTGTTTGTTATGCCATTACTTTGTTAATAAAATTTTGGGTCGATTTTGAAAAATCTTTTCTTTTATCCGTAAGGAATTGACGGAACTCCTCAAATATTAAAGGCGTAAACATTATAATGATTCGGCATTTGCATTGAGAAAGTATCATTTGGTGAAGTGAAACTAATGAGGAAGAGCACACCGCACCATCACCGGAACTTTTCAATGGTACCTTTTTCAAAGGTGGCGATAAGATATCTCGATTATGATAGTTGAGTAGTTGAGCGACTATGGCGAAGCACATTTGAATCGTTTTAATTATGTACACTATGACTTTCTCAGAGTTTTGCTTTCGGCGAGAATGTATCTTATTATTTGTTAAGTGGGTCTACATAAAAGCATGATTATTATGACCTTGCCGTGTGGTTGCCGGCTTAGAATTGTGACACTCCACGTTTTAGTACTGTTAGGCGATGGGCTTGCCACCAGTCACTAATATGCACTGTTAAACATCTTAGCCTCATTGTACAAATTGTGGTTACAGAGTTATCAACAAGTTTTTAGAGTTCTTGGTAATTCTGTTGCTCTGCCTACCCCACTCTGGGAATGAAGGCGTGAAGGTATGTATGTATGTATGTATTATGACCACTAAAAAGTATGCGATAAAATACATTTGTAATCAAAAACCGCCTTCTAAAACGCTTAAAATATTTTGGCTTTTCAAACGGTAATAGGTTAGTCAAATAAAAATCGGCGTCCCACTGTATTATTAACCAAAAGCCGAATTCAGTTTTATAATTGCTACATGTATGTTGATGTACCATCAAAGAATTTGATTGCTTAGCAGTTTGATACGTCAATTAGCTGTGTTTCCCGACGTGACACGTTGAAAATGTATAACCCGAGAAAATGTATGTATTATCAAATTACTAAACATTCAAATTCCACTACAGTACTAACTATTCATGCCCGTATCCACTCGTACCAATGAGAGTACTATTAACACTACTGAAATTTTTTAATCACCAACAATGCATTTTTTTTTTCGGTTTAAGTTAACATTTCTTATAACTGCGGTAATTAAATCTCAATGCCAAATTTGGAGCCACAATCTGATTAAGACCTTGCATAAAATTAAGTATTATTCATAGAAAAGAAAGCCATAATAGTAGTAAGAAAATGATTATTTTGCAATGATTATTGATTAATGTGTTTCTTAAGAAGATAATGCCAGGTGGTAAAAACTGTTTGATTTACTGCAAAAAACAATTTATATTCTCATAATATAATATTTGATTGGGTTAATCTATCTGCCGGGTAGTGGCTTCAATCTTAAGCGATAATGTCCTGTGACACGGTCCTCAATATTTATAAGCAACACCAAAACAAGGTCTAGATCAGTACAACTTTGTTTCCTTAAAATTTGGCAAAACGTCTACGAAGTAGTTCTAAGCTACCATAAAACAAACAAACGGTTATAAGTGCATATTTTTCGTGTATATTTATGTTGACTTTCTGAACATTATAAGGCACTTAGTGTGCAATGTGCATGTATTCTTTTTAGTTCAGGTGGGGCTGTTCCGACTGAGGGGTAAATACGTCATTTTAATGTTTCAAGAGAATGTAACGTTTTAAAACTATTTTAACGCCCCTTTATAGTAGTTAAAATACCTAAAAGTCTATGAAAAGGGGCAGTACTAGTTTTTAAAACCATCAAATATTTTGAACGTTTCAAATGACGCATTATTCCTTGGAATAGCCCTGTCCAACATAAAGTATACACTGTTCTTCGTGTATTAGCGATGCCTCAACAAAGCAATCATAGTCTTTTTGTAGAAATGTAGTTGAATATTAACGTAAATAACTTTGCGAGTTAAATGTACATTATTATGCATTGTCTCTGTGACAAAATTCTAATGTGACCCAAGTATTTAACGTATGTAACAATAGATGTAGAGTATACATATTTATACAATATAATATAATACAATACAAATACTATTTATTGAACACCAAAAAAAACAAAACACAGAACAGTACATTTTTAACCATAGGTATACAACAGGCGGTCTTACCGCTAAATAGCGATCTCTTCCAGACAACCTAGCAGAGAAATAATAATAGACAAAAATACATGGCATGGTTTATCGCTGTTTCTCGCTTTTTACTAATAATAAGTTCTTTGAATTTCTCTAACTAGCAATTACATTTTGGCATTCAAGTCTACTAGAAAATATTTTTTTTGAATATTGTTTGTCAGATAATGCGGACGAATCTTGGGCAATAAAAAGAACACAAAATCAAAAGATAATCAAAAAACGAGTAAGTACACAAACTTTTATTTGATTACGAATTTGTCGATCTTTCGTCATCTCTGACCAGCCGCTTCGAAATGTATATAAGTCGTCCTGCCATCATGGCCAAAGCGTAATCTTTTCAACGCCTTTAAAACATCACTGCCCGTAAAAAATATTAAGTGAGACGAAGCGGCCGCATAGCGCGAATTTTAACACTCGTGACGATGAATAGTAGAAATATTTTAGGAGTGAAAGCTCGTCACGTCGCCGCCCAGGAGGTTCGGGAAATGCCAGGGCGTGCTCAACTCCGATATGAAATGCTCGGCCTCCAGATGTATGGCGCTGGAAGGGTGGGTTATTACGTCAAGTCTTATTTTATTATTCTGCTCTAATAAACTCTTGTGGGTTAAACAAAATAAATGATGTCAAGTTATTTTTAGTGGCAACAATGCATTAACAATTGAGCTACTGGCGTGTATTTGTTTTAATTGGGTGTAGTATGGTGTTCATTCGTTTATTAAGTAGTAATTAGACTTAATTTTTAAAATTGTACTTACACTGATTTAAAACGTGACAAAAAAAACAATGATGATAAATGAAGGAGCTACAACGGCGAAGATATCCCTGGTACCTGGTATATTCAAAATAAAAACATAGTGTTAACAGGATTGAATCATTAGGTAATGTCTTTGACTAACCTTGATGTTTTATTTTACTTCTTACGTAATTAAATAATTGTATATAAAATATTTAAAAGATGAGTCAAAAGCTAAAAACCTATCTTCAGATGTTTATCACAAAGTATTTTAAATAATTTAAAGCAGTTAGTTTCTACCTAGCACGTATGAATGCATAAAGTATGTGATCATTTGACTACCTATTATCATTTACTTCACAAAGCATTTAATTGTAAAAGTTTATTTGTTAATAGATCGGCGCGGTTAATGAACAATCAAGCAACTAATTGATTTTTGATAGTATCAAAAAACAATCAAAACATAAGTTTAAAAGCTCATTCGTATAAACCGCGTAAGCTGATGCATTCTGAGGTTTTCCCTGATTTTTATGGTTCCGTGCTCAAAGCCACCCCAACGGGACTTTATTAATATGCCCATGCTTTCCATCCGTGCATCCGTCCTAACTTTAAAGAGCTGTATCTTTTGAACCGTAAAAGATAGTGGGGTTTTTTCAGCATAATGAATGTGTTATTACCGCGGATTTACTTACAGGTAAATAGTAGTTTATGCAACAGTTGTATAAGAGAGGTCAAAAAACACGAGTGGTGTGGTTACGAAGTGAGCCGCAGGCGAACATCGTAAAGCAAGACGCCACGAGTATTTTTTGACTTAGTTATACACCGTTGCATACAATACTTTTTCTACCACTAGGTTTCAAATAAAATGCAAAATTAAATTAATATACCTAGGTTAGAATACGAACGAACGAAGCACAGAACAACAAACGAGCGAGTAACATTCGAAAACAACAAAATATGTGTCTATGGTTAACTTTGTTTTTAAATTGATGTGCACTTGCCAGGTTTCATTTTTTTTTTTAAAGTTGCACAATCGATTTAACTTGTGAAATAGGGACTAAAAAACACCTAATGATTTGAGAAATGAATTCTTTTACCTGATTGGTCGATTTTAATATAGCTGCGTTCTGGTTGGTTGATACCAAATAAAATGTTTTTTTTAAAGAGTTAAATTAGTAAAAGAGTTTACATACCAAAAAGAACCTAACGTTCCGATTGACAGTCAATGTGTATTGTGATTGGTGGTTTAATTTGGTGAAGTATTTTGATTGGTCAAATTAACCTAGGTGTAAGCTTTGGCAGCTAGGCATAGGTATCGTTTTGGCTCAAAAAAGCACAAGTGCTCTTAAGGGGAATAGACTAGATAGACTTTTCTACGGAATGTTCTGCGGACATATTATCTATATTCTTATATTAGTGTTCGTGACTATATAAATGATAGATAAAAGTACAGGAGTAGGAAAAAATATAAAGATAGTGAAAATAAAAGGTGTCCCCATACAAGAATGGTTTTTTCTCAAACATGCTCGGAAAAAACGGTTTTCCGATTAAAACACAAAGACGGAAAGTGCCTCATTTTACTCCTAGGAGTAAAACAACCATATGAAAACACTTTCCGTCCATGTCCATATATTTCTTAAAAATGCTGTCAATTTGCATACAAAATCAAAAGAACCAAGACAAAAATTCCAAACAGCCAAGGTAACTGCTCGCTTTTTTAGCACAGTGCGTGTGTTTCTTTTTGAATTTGCATTCCAATGTCTATGGTTAGTATTTAAAAACAATTGACAGTCGGTAACATTCGTTCATTCTGCATAATATAATTGTGAAACCGAATATTAAACTATTTGTTGTGTGAAATACTTACTATAAAAAATGAGCTCAAGCGACGAAAGCGACGAAATAGGTACCACACCGCCAAACGAACATAAATGCTCCTGGAAAAACTATTAAGTTTTTATTTACAAATTGCCCAAACATGACCAACATAACTTTTAATGTGAATTAAATTAAATTACTTGCTTTTTAGAAATTTATTTGTATTATTTCCTCACATGTTTGAGAAAAGCATTATGTATGCCTCGGCGGAAACGAGGATTTCCTGACTCTTATTTTAGCACGCCTCGCTGTTGCTCGGCCTGCTAACCACCTCGTCAGGAAAACCCTTACTTTCCGCGCCTAGGCAACAATGTACGATTTTAACATATTCTTATTTTTGTTGAATCGTAAAAATGGTAAAACATGCAAGCGTCAACAAATGTAAAAAAATAGCCAAGGGTGAAATCAAATTAAAATTAGAATGTTATAATACCTAAATGTGCGGCAGTTAACCGGTGTGTATTTATGCATTTCACTTTCATTCATTCATAACCCTTAACAATGTCATGCCATTCACACCATGAAAGAAAATGCGCATAAGAATCACCTAACTCTTCTAGCGACTTTAATTCGCAAAGGTATATCCCATACTGTCACGAAATACATTCAGCGTACGATTCTAACCCAGCCATCTCACCTTACTTGAATCTATGTATCTTGAGCTACTTATATGTGCTGGGGTAACCAACTGCCATTGCACTTTTGATAGAACGGATAAGGTTCATTTGGGTGTGTGCTGATGTGACTTAAGTCATTTGGATCCAGACGACTGATATACCAAGCAGCTGCATCCCAAATAAACTCATATTCGTAGTGGTGTTTATTTAAACATGAAGAGTTCCTAATACTGAAACGTTTGACGTTACATTAGGTTTTTTCTGTTTGGTTTTGGTACGTCAAAATTTGGTAAAATCATCAAAATTTTAAACAAGTAAAACACTACTTCATACAGGATTTACTGTACATTTAGGTTCAAAATATACCTATAAAAATGATAAGAGTCATAGTTATAGAGAGAAATTATGAAATTTTTAAAACCCATGCTGTTTAGAAGAGCAAAGGATCGTCTATATGAAGGTTATTTTAGTACCTTTGAATACAGGACGCCCTGTATGAAATAATATTATATCATATTCAGTGAAACTTAAAAACAGAGGTTTTTTACTTAACTTAACAATACTTAACGGAATATGTCTTTGAGTACACGAGTAATTTACCATTTTTTTAATAGGCTTTGCTCAGAAATGAAAATGGCATTGAACCTCTAGCTTTTCTTTTTAAAGAACCCTATTTTTACGTTTATGATACTTAAATGGTATCTTATGGGCAACTTAAATAATTCCATTCGTTTGTTTCCTGAAACGAAGTTTATGTTCATTGTTATTAATGAAAATGAGCGTTAATTGTGCTCTAATGGAGGAAGTTTTCTTACAATCACGACTGTTGTTATACAGTTTAAAAGTCGAGATTTCTGACACAATGTCATGAATGTCGTTTTAATGAAATTGTGTATATTATACCCGCCCTTGTTGTCTAACCTTGGCATTTCAAATAATATTTGTTAATTAAAATATATAATAAGCACTGGCTCTTTTTTAATCAGCTTTCAAGGATCAGTGTTCCTTACAAGAACATCGTCTAATCGTGACTTCACTAGAGCTAAGCATCGCTTACCCTAATTTTAAATTGGTGAAATTTTTAGTAAGTACAACCAGCAAGTTTTAAATATAAGAGATTTCCAGTAATTCAAATGCACATACTCACTATGTTACCGCTACATTATGAATTGATAGGATCAATATTATCTTGCACTTATCACAATCATTTGAGGTAAGTGCCCCCATCGGTTGTCTTAGCAGTATTCAATTCCTTGTTTTTCATATAGCTGTTTACACATTCCATCCGTCTCATCTTTAGGTCTCCTCCTTTCATTACGGCCCTCCTCATTCGTATTAAAAACTCCTCTCGTCAAATGACCTGCATGCCTTATCGCATTATTGAATGACATATAGAACAGATATCAATACATGTAATATAACACAATTGACATAAATAGTGATGACACACACAACACACAACCACGCATATTTTATCCAAGAACACCTTCTTGATATAAATATATAACGTCTAAAAACAAGTTTACAAACCCATAGCTCTTCAAATCCTAAGCTATTTGCATTCTTCCTTTCCTTTTCATGTTAATAAACTCGTTATAATTGTACAACGTTTAAAAGCTTAGCCATGTTAAAGCATTATAATATAGATTCAGGCTCGTGCTTCACTCCCGTTTCTAAAAATAAGTTGAAGTGTTGTCTTTACTTCGGGTTCGTTTTATTTCAAAATTATTTTATCATTCCAATGTATCTGCCAACCCGATAAAACGAAGCATCCCTAGACATATTTTCAAAAAATGCTAGCAAGTTTCATTTTCTAAATGCAACATTTGACTCGAGGCCAAGGAAAACAGGCGTTTCGCGACACTCGTCTCTGCCCCATTGTTTATCTGACCTTAATCCGCCATTTTTTGCTGCCTGCTTGCAGCCGAGGGGAGATATACAGCCTATTTTTCTGGAATAGAACCGCGGCGATGTTTTAGAGCTTGAATTTTAATTTTTTGGGATAGTTTCAGAGAAGTCTGCAAACATGCTGCAAACGTAATCAACATAGCTTCTTTTTGCTAACAAGCTAAAAAAAGGCTTTTTCATCACACTTGCACGTAAACAGTATCTAAACATACAGGTTAACTTGGCCGCAATGCCCCATATAAAACCCTCGACCTTTCTTTTACCATGAAACCAAGGTCGGTAGTATTTTTTTTTTAATTTATGGCACAGCACACAGGTCATGCAAGTTCAAGCAAAGAGTTTACACGCAATTGAAAAATTGTCTTAAAATGTTATTTAAACAGGAATTTCATTGCAATCTCGCTACATGTTACTTAAATACTCAATTAATGTTCTTAATAACCGATTTTAATAGTTTTCTGTATCAAAAGTATAACTACGTAAGTATTTGCCCTTAACGTTTCTGAACGAAACATTTGTATAATCTGTGGAGTCCGCCAGCCATCCGCTTAAAAAAAGTTGAAGTAATTCGTAATAATAGTTGTGCTGACTTGTGTATTTATTTACTCGCAAATGTGATGAAAAACATTGTATGTTTCACGGGCGGTACGGGAATTATGAACCTCGACTCAGAAAGCCCTCAGTCTTCGACTTCGGGCTTCTACTAGAGCCTCGATCGTGATTCCTTACTTACCGACCTTAATACACAATGTACTATTAATTGTCAGTTGTATATCCTCATTTTGGTAGCAAGTATGTGTTATTACCACATAGCTGACGGAACAGATGGAACCGGAATGATGGCATACCGGAAGACGCAACATGAATAGATATACAACAAAGTGAATCGACAACGTGGCTAAGGTTACGAGAAACCGATGGATGCAGGAGCGGTCCTTGTGGCAAACCTTGGGGGAGGCCGATGTCACTGGACGTACCGTCCTTTATCTGAACTCTAATTCTATTTGTTTATTTCACTACATTTTATTACAAATACATATTCTTGGTATTTTGCTTGATTATTGGATTTATTTTGATGCATGTTGTCATAAAATTCTCCTTTTACGGTAGTTGAAGTAACAACGGTGCCGTCCAACATTTTTCTACGTACGCTTCCTCCTGGTTACTCTACGTGACAATGGCTGCCCCAGCTCCGTCAGACACCTGACGGGTGCGGCGTGACAACGAAGATTATTGGTACTGTAAATCAACTAGATTGGATAGTATACGCGTTCGTTTAACCATATATCAACCAGGATACAAAATTTCTATGGGAGCAGCATTTTTATTACGCAGGCTAGGAAATTGTGTTTATTAGGGCCTGGTTTGGACGTGGTTTAGGAAGGGACGAAAATAAGTAAAATAAACTATGTACCTAGAACAATAACTTTTCAAAGTCTTTCGGGGAAGTAAAGTTACTTATACTAGAAAAAGAGCAAATATATGAGTAGAGTAATTGAAGGGTACACAGAAAGAACATGTCTAGTCACTTTAAACAAGATGAGATTTAATCACTGAGACTTGATCGTAATTAAACTTTATTTTTTTTACTATTAAAAAAACTTTCAAATCGCTATAGCGTGAACTATTGTTGGCCACCTACCAATTATTGGGCCCATGAGCTTTTACATAAGGTAATAGAGACGATAATTCAACAATTAATAGGCGCCAGTAACTGGCATTTTAGACTCAAATGATTATGTGTTTTACCCAGACTAAATAAATTGAAACTATCAGACCAAATAAGTGACATGATCGATTACATCCTCTCTTGTTTTATAATGTAAAGTGCATGTTAACTTGGCTAAGGTTACAAAATAATGATCGATTCCACTACTAAACTAATTGTGTTAGTTTACAACAAGGTAAGACTTCAATATATATTAATAAATATGTTTAAAAAAACTAAAATACTACAAAACGTCTTAAAATTCTAACTATAAATAAAATAACCCTTGCAGTTCACCCGCTTGTGGCATGGTCCCTAAAATGCTGGCCGCGTTCCCCCTTTGCACAGCCAGACTGAGCCGCTGGGCAAAGAACGAGCCGGCTCTGGGATCACCCGCCGCCAAAATAAGTCTTTCCGACACCTCTTTAACAAACTTCATGGTGTCGGAAGACCACGGACCCAAAGTTTCCATTGCAAGTGCCGCAAAAAAGTAATTATCTTTTAGAAAAGCGTATTTGCGGCATTTGATGGTCTGGGCACGGTCAGCGGCAGACCCTGGCTGACGAGCGGATCCCTCGACGTGAGACGGAGCTAACGTGTCCACGCATGTTACGTCCCACGCCAAGGCGCGGCCCAAACACCATGGCACCAAAGTGCAACCGTCAGGTCTTTTGCCATCTGAGGCAGAAAGACCTGAGGGCTCCAGGGTTGCCGGAATATTGGCTGTGCCGAGGGAACGTTTGATGATGTCGTTTAAGGAACTGTGCCTAAAAAAGCGGCCAGCGCTTAGGTGGCAAAAGAGACCATGCCGCCCCAGTGAGTTTACTTGCTGACCACAAAGCCTACAGGGGTGTGGTTCACAGATAGGTAAACCCAGGCGTAGACAAACCGCCACCCGAAGAGTAGAGGGATCCAGAAGGGATCCCAAATTCCGAGAAGGGAGAGCGTGCAACCAATGTCCAGATTCCCGCTCAGTCACGGCTATCAGTCTAGCTCGTTCGGAAGAGACGGTGATGTTTGCTAGAAGATTTTTGTATAAAGATTTTACTGTAATTGAGTCCCAGGCGGATTGAAAAGTTTTATCATGAGGGGCACTCTCATCTGGGTTAAGTAAGATCCATTTAGTTTCAGCGTCTGCCAAAGACGAAACCTCTACATCAGTGGTGTGTGGTATTTTAAGTATACCACTGATGAGGGTGAGCGTGCTGTTGACAGACGACAGAAACGCGGGGAGTGCCAGGCTGCTAGTAGATCTTATGCCTAGGCCACCGAATTTTATTGGAAGAAGTGCTTGGGTCCAACTTGGACAAGTAAAAGCTATGTTAAGAATTTTGCTAATAGTCATTTTCAAAATGTTGTCGATGTTATCAGTTAAATATTGGAATTTCCAAACCGGTGCACAACGAAGAAGGTATATGAATTTTGGGGAAAATAAACAACGCCGCAAAATATAAATAGCAACGTGCGGATTTATTTCAAAAAGTAAATCGGAATTGTTCTGAAAATTATCAATTTTTGAATTTATAATTGCTGGGATGGCATCGTCATAAATAGGAGCACCGAGAAGTGTTAGTGAAGATGGGGATAGGATAGAAATGTTAGGAAGGAGACGGTTTACTTTGTGTAAAAGGTCACTTTGGGCTAGGGCTGAAAGATTTTCTGAAATGAGAATTTCGCACTTATTATGGTTTAATGACAGACCTATATCAGAAAAACGATTGATGATGAGTTGCAGATCGGAAAGGACTGAGGGGGTATTACCTCCAATTGTTCCATCATCCAGGTACCAAATATTAAGATCTGAAGAAAGCTGCTGGGATTGATGGCTAGGCTAAAGATGACGGGACCAAGCGGGTCACCTTGTTGGCAACCGACACTGGATGGAATCTCATTGTTTTTGTACATTAATTTTGAAGGTGAACTGTAACATTGCCAAAGATAACCATATATTTCCGGAAGGTCAATTTTAATTTGATTTAGTAAAGCACAGCGATCAACAGAATTAAATGCATTTTTAACGTCAATTTTCACTAAAATATCAAAATTACTATTTGCCAAAAAAGTTCGAGTCGCGTGTACTGCCGCTTCACAGCCACCTTTCACTCCGAAACCAAGTTGAAGTGGTTGTAATTTTTCTGTTATATGGTCGCGAAGTTCGCGACAGCATATTTTGGAAGTCAAACGACGCAGCGTACTTCCTACTGCTATGGGCCGAATACCGCCGTCTTTCTTTTTTAGAGCTATTAGGTTGGCTCCATAAAGCACCGGAACTACCTCTGCACAAACCTTTCCTGATAACATGAGGTTGACGAGCGAAGTTAGTTCCTTCAGTAAAATTTTCCCGGCATCACCCGCAAGAGAGCTTGTAAGGTCTTTAAGATGTTGCGGGGTTATGCCGTCTAAACCGCCCGCAGAACCGCTGGGAAAGGAACACACCGCTTGAAGCGTGGCAGTATCCGAGACCTGCAGTGGCTGGTCAGAAACTGATGGAGGATCGGGTAGCTGGGAAGAGGCAGAAGGAGAAGGGTGTTTGTCTTCAAGTGCCGACAAAGTTGCAGGGGAGTCCGGGGCCAAAGTATCGCTAGAAAATAGTACTCTTGTGGCTCCTTTCAGGTCTCCGTCGGAAATCTTATTTTCTATGAGATTAATTTTATGTTTGGAAGTACTGTGAGCGAAAGAAAAAGAACTATCTGAGTCTGTGGAGAGAAGAGGAGGGAAATTTGGATGTAAAATATTATGCTTTATTATTGATGTTAGATGACGGTTACCTTTTTCCCGGGGAATATTGAGATTAGCATACGTAAAAGTAAGTAGATGCTCCCATGAAGCGATACTATTTTCTGCCACCACTTTGGCAACACACTCCGCAAGACTTTGGGCTGCAGATGCACGCGCTCCCTTTGGAATTCTTCTCACAATCTTTGTACTTGCCCTCAAAGAAAAAAGAAGTTCAATAAATACGTTTGTAATAACTTTGTTTCTTTTCTCTAAACAGAATGATGAAAAACTGCTTTAATTTTACTTTGAGCGCATAATTTAAATTGCTGCAGTCTATTTTTAGGTTTTTCAGTAAACAAAAAACTAATTCCAAGCACAGATACTCCATCTTAGTCCTCAGTATTGCCATCGAATACTCTGTGCCACTAAAAACTTTGTTAAAGGAGAATGCCCACCGCCCATACAAGGAAATGCCTGAGATGTACAAGAACCAATGATACATTAAAATACGCTAAAAAAATTGAGGTTTCTGAAACTACTTCAAAAATGATTTGAAAACTTGGGATTTTGCTATTATTAAGATTTTTTTTACAATGAAAGAGGTTATGTTGACTTAAAAAAACGACTATAGATGTCGCTCAGATCTATGTGAATGTTAAAATATAAGAACGACATAGATGACACTATCGTGTATATAATAAAAATGTGAGATATGGTTTCGAAAAGACTACAACTAGGCGGCGGCTAGGTTTACAGTGGACTACATACTCACGCTCCTGCAGATTATACAGGAGTATAATCTGCCCTTGTGCCTAGCGTTTGTGGACTATGAAAAAGCCTTTGAGCCTCCGTTCGGGTGTGCTGGGAGCGGTTAGATGAGGTAGGCCCAGGTTCGAGCCAGTCGGGTAGCCATGTTAGAGACCTATGTCCAGCAGTGGAGTGCTATAGGCTGATGATGTGAAATTATGGAATAAGTAGGAGAAAAAAAAAAAAAAAAATGAATGTTTTATTTACAATTATTTACAGGTTTAATCAGTATTTATAATTACAAGGATATCATCCAGGAATTGCGCAGGAGGATATATATTAGATTGGTACCTAGCCCAACCTAGGTACCATATGATTGTCATTACGTGAGCACACGTACCTACTGTCCTACGACCTACGATACAGTTGCAGTATCGATGTTGTACGGCCGCTCTTCCTGATAAGGAATTGTTTACGATAATGTAAACAAAATATATCTTTTGTGATATATGACGACTTTTAATTTTTCCCCTCAGCAACCAACAACTATCTGATAGACCTAAATCTTCAAGCAGTGTACCGTCCATTTCTCTGGTAACTTCAATTTGAAACAGTCCGTTAGCCCTTCTGTGCTCCCCATAATATGAGCGGGCCTGTTTAATCTGGTACGTTCCGCACGCTATTAAAATCAATTCGTTAATTGTCAATTGCGGAAAATCAGCGATGTTAGTACTATCCACATTTATAGTCTGGAACTGTGCTCGTCGCCGGTTTAGGTTATGGCTGATAACATAATCTGCCAGAGAGTTTTCGACGAACATGTTGTCATTTATTACCTGAAGAATCTCAGCAGCATCTACTCTGTCAATTACCCGAGTATGAAATCGATTTATTAGCGCTCCTGCAATCGAAAAATCGATCATTAAATGTGTAGTTGCCCGGTTAAAATATTCTTGACGGAATATTTTGAATTGCTGTTTAAAAATTCCATTAACAGCCTCCACAATCCAACGACAAATAGTGACTTTTCTGCTCTTATTTGCCTCCAACGTAGAAAGTTGTGACTCATTATCCTCAAGAGTTGAAGGAACATGAACGCTATAATTGCATGATTCGAGAAGCGGAATAGAGTCCCGGAACCCTCTGTCAAGTATAAACACATCGCCTGCTTGAAAGTACTGTCGCAGTGCATTGTTGGGGTCGCCAAATAGTTCTACCATTATAGTCGCATCAGAAGTAGTCGCGGGATATGGGCCTAAGATTTCGATGATATAGCCATCACAAGATACGATCATTAATGGCTTTACTAAATTCCTGTACTTATGTAATGAATATGTTTTTTTTTGATATAAGTAATTGGAGCTCTTTTGGACGTATATATACGTTCCGTCAACAATAGCTATAGGCTTTCTTTCATCTTCACAGAATAGCCCATTGGGAATAACAAGATTTCTTTGTGCAATCTGTTCTCTTGATATATGTTCAATGCCAAGGTTCATAGGAACGAAATCTTGATGAAGTTTTTCTCTAACATTAATCATAAGGCGCTCTAACGTACTTCTAGGGACTTGCAGCAGTTTTGATATCCTATCGTCAGAGTCTCCAGTTCTCAGTTTAATTAAGTATGCTCCAAGACCAGTAGCTCCTCTATACATATCTGCTATGCGGGGTACCTCTCGTATTAAACATCTAAATTGATCCGTATTCATCCCTAGAAAGTACCACGCCATGTATTCGTTCATCGAGTGTATATTCTCAAAATCCAAAGGCTGGACTTCACAACTCACAAATGACGCAAAATCCTGGATATGAGACACAGTAAATTGATGAATTCCAATTTCGTTGTCAGAGAGTACATCCCATGAATTAGAATTCAGATGATGACTGCATATTTTGCAATTTTGGGGTACGTAATAGCTGAAATCTTGAAATAACCATACTCTCAGTGAATATGGCACAACATGTCTGTCTGACATATTACACTCCGGAAAAAAACAATGACTTTGGGTATCAACTGCCCGTCTGTAATCAGGTAAAGTAACGATAGTACTCATTTGTGATATATTATCTACACTTTGGTTTGTTTCAGTATTGCCCTCAGATACAGTGGGGCTCGCATTTTGGCCAGGACTGGGGGGAGATGCCGCTCGAGTACATTGCAGCCAACATCGGTGGCAGATTATATCCGTTGACCGCAACTGCAATAAAAAATAAACTAGTTTACCGCCCAATTTGAATTTGAATACAGATGGATACTCTTGCCGATTTTTATAGCATGAGCATAATATAGTAAGAAGCATGTATCTAACAGACGCCTTAGCTTCCGAGAGCGTCGTATTCCTGATACGACAATTAATCTAAAGCAATCGCCGCGGCTTACTATTGCGTGCTTCACTCATTTGCTTAGCGACTTAGTATCCGTTAGTTTTATACATCCATGTACCTTCTAATATGCAGAAACTTGAGAGAATATTGAAGGAAAGCATTAAGAACAATTCGAAAAAAGAAAACAGTGTTGTGTACCTGTCGTGGTCGTATCCTATGTGTTACTACGTTCATTATGTGTAAGTCTTGGGCACTGTTGGAGCTGAAGCTATGCGATCGTTGTTGTCGCAACAACGACTGTCCGCAGCAAACACACACATGCCGGTGGCCTACACCTCTGTCTGGTCTTGAGGTACCGGGTCTGTCAATTAGAGCTTCAATCGCCAATCTCAGACATGCATCACAAATAAGAGTGTGCTGATCTACCTGTAAAAATAAAAGTAAACATAAGAAATAATTGTATAGTCATCCAGTGGGACAGATAGGGCAAGAGTGGTTGGGCACAGGCCTCTCATGGACCAATTATAATTATATGAATATATGCAATAAAAATAACTTGAATTTCTTCGTAGATGTATGCAGGTTTCCTCACGATGTTTTCCATCACCAAAAAGCCTGTGATAAATATCAAATGATATCGCGTACATAAGTTTCAAAAAACTCATTGGAACGAGCCAGAATGGAACCCACGACCATCTGTTTCAATGTTGCACGCCTGAACCACTCGGCTACCACTCGTATTTTTATTATATACTTTAAAAAAGTACAAATGTAAATAAGTAAAATACAAACGGTTTGTCCATCCATCCATTCGTGTATCACTTGACGGACTTCATCACTTTGCGACGATAAATTATGCCGTAACAGTCGCGTCACGTTGATATTGCAATTAATACAATTATTCATCTTCTTAAGGAAACGTATCAATCAACAATCAATACTTTCAACAGCGCGAAATCTAAGGCTCCATCGTAAAAAAACTAAAAAGGAGGTAGACAGAAAAAGGCAATTTCATGCCTACTAGTACCTACTTCATCTTTTTGTTGCCAGTGGTGTATATGTATCATACTTTTAGACTCCCAATTTGCTCCCAATACGATCATTCATATATTTAACTGTGACCTGTTTTGTTCGCTAAGACAAACGAGCGACAATTGTCATGCATAAATAAAACTTTTTACGTGAGTGATAGCAGAAAATCATCATTATTTGTTTTGTTATAAAGTGGCAACTCGACGTAACGAAAGATAAAACCGTACCGGCAGCGGATGTTCCAGTAATATACTAATTAATTAGTGTTTGTTTCTCCGGAGTTCTACAGACTTCTATTTAATCTGTTTAGTTATAATCAATTACGACATTTTTTTTGAAATATGGGACATCTTTGTACATTCCAGGCATTATATGGGCATTCTCCTTTGCACAGTTACGTACTTATGTCTACATAATTATAATGTTGACCCGTGTGGTTGCCGGGTTAGAATAGTACCACTCCATGTCTTCCCGTGGATGTCGTAAGAGGCGACTAAGGGAATAAAGGCTTGCAGTACTGTTAGGCGATGGGCTTGCAACCTGTCACTAATAGGTACACTGGGAAACATCTTAGCCTACTTGTGCAAAATGTGGTTACAGAGTTATCAAGAAGTTTTAAGACTTGTTGGTAATTCTTTAGCTCTGCCTACCCCACTCTGGGAATGAAGGCGTGAGTTTATGTATGTATGTAATTATAATGTTCTAAGATAAAATAATGAACTTGTAAAAGACCTAATGCAAATGTTGCTTACGTTTCCGTTCCATATCGACTCGAAATGACACAAGCGGTCGTTACGTCAATGTTATACAGAATATTGTCGATTTTCGAAAATCGTTAACTTATCGTTACGCATCGTGTCTATCCCTGAGGCCCTGGCCAAGATGCGTTACGCTAACTAAAGTTTCTATTCGATTCGTTTTTAAATCAATGGCGTCATTGGTAGATCACGTGATCTACGAGTGACGCGATTGGTTTAAAAACGGAACGTACTACGTACTACTCTGCTCCTGACTACCGATCGTTACAACACAATCGAAACGTCGAGGTAATTAAACACGAGTTAATCGATTAAGATCTTTTATTATATTTATAACAGTGTGAATAAACACATCAGTGGTAAATTAACGATTTCGATTCGTTTCTATACTCATTATCGTACAAGTTTAGGTCAACTTGACCTCTACACATCTCTACATCTCTAACATCTCTAACACATCTCTAACATTTTTCCAACATGCATGTATCTTTTAGGATCCTACCCTAATTAAATAAATCAAAATGAGTGCTCTATTATTACCAATGTTCTAGGTTGACTATACAACTTCACCTTTGACCACTACTATGAAAGCAATGAAGCTTGTGTTAGGTTCGGAACACCAAACTACCGGCAGTTACGCTCTAACATGACTTGCAAAGATCAATATACCTATTAGGTACATCAAACATTCTAACGTGTGTGTGGTATGTGCAGCTACCCATCAAGGCTAATAGGTAATAATAATAAAATAAGTTTAAAATGCATAATTATTATCAAAATTTTATATCAAGAATCCTTAATGTTGGTTACAAGTTTATACTCAACATAGTAGTACTTAGTCAGAATGACTACCTATAACTTTTGAATTTACTTTTCATTAAATAATTTTTGTATCTATATCATTTTATGGCATTTTAGACGACCGAGTGGATTAAAAACATTCCTTTCTTCATGATCGACAAAACCTTACTAAAGGATTGGCTTAAAGTAATGAGAATGTATTCAATTTATAATAGCAGACAATAAAAAATGTAACATTCCTTATAAATAGAAAATATGTTAATATTGTTAAAAAGCAAAATAAGATTAGCTGGCTTGTGTGAAAATGTCACTTCATCATCATGTCAGCCGAAAGACGTCCACTGCTGGACATAGGCCTCCCCCAAGGCTCTCCACTCAGACCGGTCTTGTGCTTTTCGCATCCACCGCGTTCCGGCGACTAGCTGTAGGTAGGCCTCAAACAAGATGGAGTGACGACCTTGTAAGGATCGCGGGAAAAAATGTCTGCGAGGAAGTAATAACGTGAACGTGTATCAGCTACTTGGACAGCGTGAAAAATCTGAAGTGAGACTTCTCACTTCAAAGCTGAAAATGTGCCTCATCTACAATTTAATGTTTGATCCAGCGGTGGGAACTAGGTAGGAACTAGGACTAAAGATTTACAAAAAACGGGAAGACCACCCATTAATTCTTAACGACCGTGATTAATAGAAACTGGCAAAGTTTGAATAAAAGGAGGTAGGTGTGTCCCAGAATAAGTTAGTTGTATAATATGAGGAAAGTTCTTCGCTGCCGTCAACTGAACATAAAGCTCCGAGTCAGGCTACTCCTATGTTACATCTGACCAGTCGTCATGTACGGTTGCAAAGCGTGGACACTACAAGACGTCTACAATGTTGAGCATTAGTTGGATACAAAAGGACAGAAACGAAACCGTGCTCCAGCGCGTTTATATGTCCCGGAAAATAATGCCATCTAACAAAAGACGCAAAATAGAGTATCTCAGCCACGTGCTCAGGAACGACAGAAACATGCTGCTGCAGTTGGTCATGATGGGCGGAAAGAGACGCGCTGGGCGAAGGAAGAAGTCGTGGCTGCGAAACATCCGGGAGTGGACCGGTATTGCTTCTGTCGAACAGCTGTTTTTGCTGGCTGCTGATAAGGACGAGTACAAAAAAGACGACGGCTAACCTTCACGATTGGAGAGGTATTGGAAGAAGAAGAAGAAAATATGATGTCTCCTGTGAGTGTATAAGGAATATTTTAAAGAAAAACAATGTTCAACACTTCAAGCGTCAAAAAACACCCAAATATTCCGACAACAGCCTAAATAAATTTCAAAGAAATGCAGAAAGTTGCTAAGAAAGTATAACTAGGCTAGGAGCACCCAGAATTGGCTAAGAGAGCAGGACGTTCATTTCGTACCGAAGGATTCAAAACGTCAGAATGTCCTTATTTTTCTTCCAATTGAGGATTTTTGGGCACTTCTCAGAAGACTAGTTTACGGTGATAATGTAGGAAGTGAAATCACAGACTCAAATGAAGCAAGGTACAAAAATAACTTACTAAAAACAGTATAGATAGATGTTGTCCAACGAAACAGTATGATGAAGACGGAAAGAAGAAAGCTTCCAAAACTTGAAGATGGGGTTGTAATTCTCATTACTTCAAGCCAACCCGTTACATACCTAACCATCTAAGACATTAACAAATCATAATATATTCTCGGAGTTCTGATTAACAGTCGGCTGCTTTTCATTAACCCCCGGAAGTTTTCCCGCTCAGCTTTTAGTAAGAAAGATAGTTGTTCGCACCTTTGTATATACAAGACTTTAACCGCAAGTTTTATAATTTAGAAAGTTCGAACAACAAAAAAATTGTTGTGCATAATAGCTACTAGTAAAGGATCACTTGTTTTGTTATTTTTTGCTTCTTTACTTAGTATAATAATTAGGTATTCATTCACTATCATATGGGACTTTTAATTAATGTTACGAATCATGTCATTGCAATCGTGATTAATACAAAATATCAAAAAGAAAAATCAAAATAGATACCGTCGTCAATGTAAGCGTAAGATTTTTTTTTAAAACATTGATAAATTTGCTGAAAAATTACAAACCGTCACAAATGCCGCAGGAGTGCCGTAGCTAATATAAATGAAACGTATTACGTATGTAGATTACAGTCGGTATACCGTGTATATTTGTTTTTGTTTACAAAACCGAGTGAAATACGCCTCGACGGTCGTCCATTACTTTGCGCGCCGGAAAGCTTAGCCCAGTAGTTTGCCGTCTTTAACTAAATGATTTTCAACAATTTCTGCACGCTGTTAGCTGAGGAAAATTTATGTATGTATGTATGTACTCGTAGATGTAGAGGTTGTTGACTTCTGTAAGCAAGAATAAACGGAGTGTCAAGTAAAGATTTGGTATTAGTTATTTCTACTTAGTGTAAAGATAAAGCTAACTTAGTCTTAAAAAATACCAAAAAATAATAAATATTGCATTATTGTCCTTGTTCTAAAAAAAGCTAAATCGAATTTTTCATCACACTGATACAGTTTTGAAAATGATTATTTATCAGTTGATAAATCAAAGAGGAAGAAAATTATAATGATTGTATTTAATAATTTTAATATTCGAAATCTTACTCTGACCAACTTAATTTCAAGTTTTACTTAACCAACATTTTCGTTATGCGGATTCGTTATTTGGAATTTCGTGATTCCTATTCAGTGAGTTCACAACTTATAATTATTTTGATGAATTTGATGAATGGATTTCAACCGTTTCTGCTATATAGAGGATTGATAAAGGAAGGGTTACTTATTTTGAAGAACATATTTAGCTAACATAAACTTAGAAGTTTAAATTATTTGAGGATCATTTTTCACTTCTCTATTTCTTTTATAAACTTTAATAAACTTAAAAAAAAAAAAAAACATCGAATAGTAGCTAATTAATAAAACAAAAACAAGTAAGCTGACCTTACTGGACTTACTCTAACATAGTAGTTAGATTGTAGCGAAAATCAATGGGATTACTGAAATTAAGGCAGCTACTCGGTTTCAGTTAGTTTTCCGGATTTTGTACCCAAAAGTATAACCGTCATACTCGTGAACGGGAGCCGTCTATGGGGTCCGGTTCATTCTTGAAAGTATCTGTTTTCCACTTAGTTATTTTAGCTCTCGGACTATGTGTTATTACGACGGATTTAATAACAAGTAATAAAAAAGTATAATAATAAAGGGGGAACACAAGTAAATTTTTTTTAGCGTATTTTTTATTTTACAGTAAAACACACAAGTGTCAAATTTGGTATAATTGTATTACAAACCCTGAAGAAAAACAAAAAATGCTATAAAATTTACAAGTGCGAGTTGGGTTTGCGCTGATTTGTTTCGAAATAGAATTAAAATCGGAAATAATTTACCTGACCTGATATGCAGCGGTAAGGAGTCCCTGGCACTGGACCGGTTTTTTGATTATCTTAAGGCACCTTGAATGGTTTATATCATCAGAAGCACGTCATTCAGTGACAAAATAAGCCAATAATAGAGCGACACGTAGAACCATGTCTTTTATTAGTAAAATAATATTACTCGTGTTACTGACTGCTGAAGAAAATACATTATATCAAAACGGTTACCTTGTCCGTAACAATATCAATCTTGGACTAATGAGCAGTGGCATATTTCGTGTATA
This sequence comes from Acleris emargana, assembly GCA_927399475.2. Taxonomy (NCBI): domain Eukaryota; kingdom Metazoa; phylum Arthropoda; class Insecta; order Lepidoptera; family Tortricidae; genus Acleris; species Acleris emargana. The sequence continues at coordinate 11,110,484 of OV656841.1, read as the reverse complement.
AGTGAGAAAATGATTATGATAAATAGACGTCATTTGGTATTAGTTGAGGCGGGCTCATAAGCTGTGGGTTTTGGTTACAAAACGGCTTATGTTTAAGCAGGATTAACATATTTGTTTCTTTATTAAATTTATAGGCTTTTATAATATATACCTAAATGGCGTTTATTAGACACTGGTTAAATTGTGTAGAAATTAAATAAATAAACGTTAATTTTTATACCGTGTTAAATTAAAATATAAATAATCATAACAACACTAACAAAATAACAACATGAAATTTCGTAAACACTTTTAAAAGAAAAACTCTGTGCTAACAAAAATCGCCAGCAAGATTAGGTTTCGCCAATTTTGCAGTTATTCGTTCAGGCAAGTGCCTCTCATGCAAAAAATTCCTGCCTGACTCGCACATTTTAGTTTTTCTGATTTTATTGACCTAGAATAAATCGTCGGAGGTGATTAGTTTATCTCCTCCACATTTTGCCTTCTCTAGCTGTGCAACTAACAAAAGAGAACTTCTTGGTAAAAGAAGTATTTTACAAAACTTGGACAGTGGAAATAACTCTAAAACATTATGATTTTAAACTAACTAATCCGCATGTAGGCATTTAAGATATAAAGCGGGCAAAGATGGAGTGGATCGGTTGTATTAAAATAGTACCTATGCAAAGCCCTTAACTGAGTTAATAATTAGATTTAATAATATTGACGATCATAATACAGATAAGATATAGAAAATATTATAATGGTGGGACCTAAGTATACGGCGTCATATTTTAATAATCTAAATTATAAAAGAGAATGTAGAAAGGAAGCGAGAAATCGGGATCTATACTGGACAGTTAGATGAATCAAATAGAACAAAAAGTTGCTGATAATTTTGACTCCTGTCATTAAGTAGACTTAAATTGCGCGCTTATTAAACGCAATTAACTCGTTAGGACACAATGTCAGATCGCAAGTCAAGTCGTGATTGTCAGATGATATTTGAGAGTAGGATTCTGTAAAGGACAGCACTGACCACTTCACACTTGGTCTTACTCCAGTAATTAAAACATTGTTATAGTAATGCTTTCCAGTATCACAACATCCACACAAAAATCCAGTTTACGGCTTATTGACTACACTGCATATTATAGTAACTTGCAAGTGGTATTTGTCGAAAGTCGTTAGTGGAACTCGCAAACGCGAACAAAGCTAAGTTTGCTCAGCTGTTGCGGTTCTGCTCAGGGAAGCTATTTATACAGACATTTTAGGATTTTCGACTGCGCTAAGAGAAAATAGAAAAGTTGTTTTTGAAGATAAAAGACGATAAAAATTGTTGTTCAAAGGAACGAAAAGTAGGGTTTTCTTAGCATCATACGATTTGGGCAACCTAGAGTTATATAACTTATACGATAAAATTTGTCCGAACGTATTTTACCATTTCAATTTTGTAATTTCGGTACATAAGTTATCGATTAAGACTTAATAATTTTACCAAAATGAGATACAATTTTTTTTGTACTAATTTTTATTTTTATTTTATACATTTTTACATTAAATCACGCCTGTTTCCCAGAGGGGTAGGCAGAGACCACTTCTTTCCACTTGCTACGATCCTGACAAATTTCCTTCGCTTCTTCAACATTCATACATCGAGTCATGCACGCACGTCGGTTTCGGGTACTTAAGATTCGGCCCTTTTCCAGTATTTCTCCGATTTGATTCGAAAAAGTACGCCTAGGGCGGCCCCTTCCGACCCTTCCACACACTTTCGATCTGTATATCTCTTTCGTCAATCTTCCCTCATCCATCCTTTCCAAATGACCGAACCATCGAAGCATGCCCTTTTCAATCTTAGTCACTACATCTTCTTTTATTCCACACTTCTCTCTGATTTTTTCATTTCTAACTCTATCAATCAGTTTCACACCACACATACTACGCAAAGAGCGCATTTCAACTGCATTTACACGACTTACATGCTTGTCCTGCCACACCCAACATTCACTACCATACATCAGGGTAGGGGCCAGCACTCCATTGTGAACAGCCAGCCGGGCTTTTTGTGAAACGCCCTGTCTGCTCACAAAGGAGTACAGTGCCCCATTAATTTGATTCCCCGCATTTACCCTCCTCTCGATATCCTTCTCACACTTACCATCTCTTGTAAACACACTTCCCAGGTACACAAATTCGCTCACTTGTTCTACTAATTCGCCATTTACATTTATCACGCACTCAGTCATCTCTTCATCCTTCTCTATCACCATGACCTTGGTCTTGGCAACATTTACTTTCATCCCCTTTTGCTTAAATCCCTCATTCATCACTGTCAACATCTCCTGCAACTCAAGTACCGATGGGGCAAGTATAACTTGATCATCGGCATATAAGAGGCATTTGATTAGCAACTCTTGCACACGCAAACCCTTATCATACTCTTTCAAATCCCTCATACAACTGTCCATGAATAGATTGAACAGCCATGGTGAGGCAACACAGCCCTGTCTAACACCTTTAGAGATGTTAAACCAGGCCGAGTATGCCCCATTGATCCTGACACAGGCTCTGGAGCCCTCATAAAGGGACCTCAAAGCCTGCACCAGGTTGCTGCTCACTCCATACATAGACAACACCGTCCACAACTCCTTTCTATCTACCCTATCATAGGCCTTTTCCAGGTCCACAAAAGCACAGAAAACCTTTTGGTTGACAGCCAAGAACTTTTCTGTGATGGACCGTAGTGAAAAGACCTGATCCGTACATCCCATTCCCTTTCGAAATCCCGCTTGTACATCCCAGATTATGTCATTCGTAACATTCAATACCCTTTCAATTAAAATCTTCGCATATACTTTGCCGACAACACTAAGGAGGCTGATACCGCGGTAGTTTTTTCAGTCTTGCTGTGACCCCTTTCCTTTATACAGTGGGACGATAACGGCCTTGACCCAATCTTCCGGGACTCGGCCGCTTCTCCAACATGCATTGAAAAGGCGGTACAACAGACTACCCACCAGGCCATCTCCTCTCCTCAGCATTTCTATCGACACTCTATCACAACCTGCTGATTTTCCCGCTTTCATACTTTTTAATGCTTTCATGATTTCACTCATACTAATCACACTTTCATCTTCGCTACTTGCACCTTTACTCATGCTTTCTGGCTCACGAGAAATATCTTCGCATTCAAACAAGCTTTCAAAATAAGTTTTCCATCTATCAAGCATTTTTTCTTCCTCACATATTAAGTTTCCAGACTCATCCCTCACCGCGCTTAATTTAGTTTTCTCTGATTTCCCCCGAGCCGATTTAATCAAGCTCCAAAAGAGTTTAATATTCGACCGGAAGTTGTCAGAGAAACTCCTATCATACTTTTCATTCAGTAAATCTTTCTTTCTAGCCACAACGTCTTTCACTCTTTTCTTTGATCTATTATACTCTTTTTTCTTTCTGTCGCTTAGATCTTGTCCTGGATCTACAGCTACAAAATCCAACCAACACTTTTTCTTCTCTTTCACTACATCATCTACCTCTCTATCCCACCATTCCGGACGTTCATTCTTGCTTTTTCTTCTTTTGACTACACCGCATACTTCAGTGGCCGATTTGACCATGCCATTCTTCATAATCTCCCATACATTATTAACATTATTCTCAACTTCACTGTCATTCATCTTATTGACACATTCAAAACAATCTTTCAGCTTTCTTACGTACTCATCTTGTATAACTTCGTCTTTCAGTTTCTCTACTTTTATCCTCTCTAACGCAGTGGTAGGTACGGGAACACGATGGCGCCAACGTGTGAACAGACCCCTTACTCGTGTTACCACTAAGTAGTGATCTGAACCTACGCTAACTCCTCGAAATGCTCTGGTATCTACAACTTTGTTACGCAGCCGTTCATCCACAATCATCAAGTCTATCATAGACTTCTCATTCTGCCGTCTCCATGTATACTGATGAATCTCTTTGTGATCAAACAAAGTGTTTGTCACGCAGAGATTCTTAGCCAAACATACATTGAGAAGGCATTTGCCATTCTCGTTCACTCGCTCATCACCATACTTACCCAGTACCGATTCATAACCATCCCTTTGCACGCCTGTCCAACCATTAAAATCACCTAGCAAAATCATCCTTTCTTTCTTTTTATTTTATAAATGTTAAATAAGATCGGCTTACATTCGTAACTATAATAAATGGTTCCTTCTTTACATATTCTGTACTGAATCCAATCAACAACAACATTAAAAGTTGTGAGGCAATTATTTTACCAATTTGCATCGGCTTGAAACCAGATAAGCTAAGAGCCGTACTACGTAATTGGTATCACTAGTTGCCTTTCAAAGTGTCATCTACGTTTTTATTTTTCAAAATTTTACGGTTTTGATATCACGATAAACTATATTTACGTTTTATTATGTTTTTACAGATCGCGCTGAACCAGTTTTAATGACATTTGGTATGAAAACAGCTTAAGTCTCTTGGATCTTTTCGTAATACCCTTTATACGGCATAAAACAGCATTGAAATCTAGTCTCATTGGATTTCACCTATTCAGACAAAATTCTTAAAGTAAGAAACACAAAATATATCAAATATATCACTTGTAAGTGGTAACTTTTAGTTCTTAATAGATATCAAGATTGATCGATCGATACGATCGGTTGTTTTCGACCCTTATTGTGTCTTGTAAATGTACTTTATCTGGGTATGTTTGGTATTCAATAAAGTGTTGTATTGTACACGAAAAAATAACGAAATGCGATTTTAGTATTGTACACGAAAAAATAACGAAATGCGATTTTAAAGCGTTAGAAGTATCGGGATAGTGTTTTTTTATTGGTATTTAAAATTAGGTAGGTAATATTCAGAATAATCGGTCAAAAGCATTCAAGTAGAATTATGATTGTGCACGGGTGCCGAACACAAAGAATTTCGTACATCGACACCACCAACACTTGTCTCAGTCCCTCACGTACATTTCTATCGCGCTCGCACCGCATTACCCGTCGGCAGCCATGGATTGTAAACCTGTTCCCTATAAGGTCATTGTACGAAATTCTTCGTCATCAGCGTCCCTCGCTTCTAGCTGTATATCTCGTTGAAATTGATGTTTTTCAATATTTATTTAGACACCAAGAAAAGTACTTTTAAAATGGTTGTGTTTTGGTGTGGGGATAATACAACTGATAAAGTTTTTAACATAGAGGCATTCCATTTCAGTCCTCATGGTCGGCAATGCATTTACAGTTATATATGATTGCAGTCTTAAGATTGTCGACTAAAGAATGCAAATGTTTATGGGTTACAGATTCTACTTAAGTAGCATCAGGTGGCTTGCGTGCTCGTTTTACTTCTCTATGCCGTGAAAAAAAAACCAAGACCGATAATAAAAGATAAAAAAGATGTTTATTCAGTAAGTAGGCCGCACGGGCACTTTTACACGTCAAAATAGTGTAAATGATTTGGAAAGGCCTATCATACTTATGTAGGTAGAGCAGTGGTTGTGTATTGGGTCATGAAACAATAATAAGAAAAAAACACGAGAAAATGGCCTTTAATTTTCTGAAGCTTGTTACAGATCCTGTAGTTGTTATATTTGTATTATGTCCCTCTTAGCTTCAGAGTGTCTATTGACGTAACAGTTATTGAAATTGAAATAACTTTATTGTATGAAATGATAGCTGATTTACATGAGTTTTTTCTACAATAGATACTTATTCCATAATTTAATAATGGGTACATCGTTTGTTTCTTTATTATAGTGTTAAAATATCTTACGAAATAAGTTATATTTTCATCTTCTGCGGTTTTCCTGAACCTAATTTAGAAATTAGCCTTCAATTAAACTACTTTTTTTTTTTACGTAGGTATAAGGGCGGTATAATTGCTAACACCATATCGATTACTGAACCAAATACTTCCATGTGTTTACATTAAAAGGTTATATCTCATTTTATATCCAATCTCATTAAGGATGCCTAACGTGCAACTAACCTTGGCACGATATCTTATTATTTGTGTCAACCCATTCAACCGCGTTTCCCCAAACATGGCTAGATGAGCTAATCAAAATTGGGAGTCATGTTGTTTTGAATTGGAAGAATTGTTGTTTGTTGTTGATAATGTATGTGTATAGTTGAATATAAGTAGGTGGATCAGTGAAATAATAAATAATTAGATAAGCGTCCGTCACATTTTATGTATTGTTTTTTGATGTTAATATTTGAAATCAAATTGATTATTTTGCTTTTCCAGAAGGAATATAATATTTTATAGAGAGTTTCATTTCATGCTTGCAATATATTTATTTTTAATAAGTAGTTCGTTACAAAATCGTTTGGTAAGCGCTGATGGACTCACGACCTATTAAAACACATTATGACCTTAAATAATTATTGCAGACTAGTTATTTAGAACCTGGTCAGGTACTTTAACTTTGAAGGGAGATTTAAATCATTAGTTTTCAAATTTAGAAAATTTCTGTGAGAGTAATGACGTTTGATATTAAAACTTGATTTTACAAGACGCACAGAAATTTCAGAAAATTATTTAAATAACATTTACCTTGAGACAATCCTACTGAATTGTCAACCACTTAGAATTAATTATTAGTCACATTCTAAGAAAGTTATTTAAACGTACCTACTTTGTGGATTTTGAGAAATATTTTAATATGAATGAAAATGAAATTCAAATTTAAGATGAAAGTTAGCTATAAAAGTAAAATTTGAATTATAAATAAATAAATAAATAAATAAATATTATGCTACTGAATAGTAAATAAAGTGTAAAAAAATTATTCTTGTAAGGATATTGATACAATTTTGTACCTAGTATAGCAACTGAGTTTAAAACAATACGATAACATATAAAAATCGATTATTATTTTACTGAGTAGAATAAGAGGCCCTGTTTCTAAGAAAGCATTGGTTTAGTTCAGATGTTTGGCACTTGGAATGCATTGTCATGATCTTTATTCTTCATTGTGTTACAGCCCAAGTTTCTTCTTCATCTTACCATCGATTTTGCAAAACTGGAATAAGACTTGCTCCGAGATTAGTCTATACAAATTCGGTATTTTAATCTAGGTATATATCTCCTTTTTCTCGTTTGTTCGAGCCCGCCCTTAATGATTTTATCGACGTTATGGCAGCTTTTATTTACTTGACAGTAAAAGCCACCTGATGAAGTTATAGGTTAGAGCGGACATAATTTTCCGCAGCTAGATAATTTAATGCACTCTTGCCTACTCAGTTCTACCAGAAAGACTTGCAGACCTTGGATGACCCCAGCTTCTGATAGCCCAAAGCTATATTTAAAGTCAACTTCATAATGTTGACGATATAGAAGCAAAAAAGGCTAACACGATGCAGAATTAAGTACCGGCCCCGGACTAAGTATAATTATCATCCTTACAGAAATACTTCACAAATCTTTGCAAATACACTTTGTGATAACAAGGAACCTATACAGGTTCCATTTAATATACATTAAGTAAGTTCTTGTAAATGTAATAATAAAAAACATGAATGCTCATGAAAACAAGAAGATAATTCTATGTTTTTTTTGAAAAGATTCTTCGGATTCCTACATCCAATTAGAAAATGATTCATAAAATCTTCTTTAAAATCATCTGCTACCATAATGTAGAAATAAATATTAGGATTTTTCTTCAAGAAAATTTCAAGCTTATTCTAAATTAATAACATCGACATAAAAACAAGAAACCTCAGTGACAAAATTGACGAGATTTTAACAACATAATGCTCCAATTAAATTGCTTCCTTGATGGCGAAGTAGGTAGCTGTAAATATTTGAGTTTAATAAGTTTTGTTGGGGCTCCACTGGGGGTGTTCTTTGCTTTGAAATAAACAATTTGTATTTCCATACAAAACAAAATAAACAACAAGGTTCAAGAGGGCGTACAACCCATAACTACAAGTATACAGGGGCCCTAAATAAGATGCTTAATGCTATCGTAAACGATTTTCGATAACTGCCAAAATGTATGGAGTCGACATAAGTGCTCGGCAAGGCGTTCCAGCAGCTTTTGTCAGATCGTTTTTTTCTTTTCAATTACTTAAGTTAAGCCTAACTTGGATTATTAGAGAATCAAACAACATTTGTGCGTGCCTGTGACCTTAGTAATCAGTCATTTTGACGCAGCTGTGTCGAAGATCATTAATTACTTATTTCCTCTAAATGACTATTGAACGTGATGATATGAACCTGTGATTGTTGATCGAAATAAGCGCTAAAATATATTTAGATAATAAAGCAGTTCATTACAATAACAATGACATTGTTCCCGCTTTTAGAATAATTTAATTAAATTATAATAGAAAGCAAAGCTCAGACGGAAGCAACAAACGTTTTGTGGAGATTTCTACGTATGTTTTCCTGATAGGTATCCCATTCATTGTTCGGGTTTTGAAATTAATTCCAGAAGCTTAATTTTTAATACTTTAAGGTTTTGATGTTTCGGTTATCATACTGTAAATAAATTATACTGTTTACTGAAATACTTCTAAAATATTTAAAATACTAAAATACCAAAATTCCTGGCTATCCAAAAAGAGACGATGTATTTTATTTTTCTTGTAGCTATTTGTAGTGACTATTTCATGTGGGTTATTACTAAATATTTACAAAAAACTCTATAATATAATTGCCCGTCGATGTTTTGATAGTTTTTTCTTGTTCTATTTAATAACTTTGCCAGCATGTGTGTAACAGCCGTATCGCGCCATTCACTGCAGCTACCCATTCATAACCGACGACATTATCGTTGTCGACCACTGCCCTAATATTCGGACTTCATTTGTCAACGTGGACTATCTCTAGATACATACGGCCTTGGTAGTCTGAATACCGTCTTTATCTGCCTCAAGCATTTTTATGCAAATCAGCCTTGTTCACGCTATAATTCAAACAAGCAAAGTCATTTATGTGAGATATTGTGTTATGTGGTTGGAGTAGGAAAGAGTAGTAAGTCAGTTTTAAAGCACTGCAGTTGTTGAGAAACACTTTATGATTAAATTGGGATACCTACATTATAAACCACTCAAGCTTATTATAAAAAGCTTAAAGCCTAACCTAACCTAACTTACTTCTTTTTTAATAGGTGTTCTGAAAAAAAACATGATTAACCAGGTTTTTCTCAAAAGCAACCTTTTTTTTTGTCATTATTTAATGAAAAAAAAACCTGCTTATGGCTAAAGAGGGAAAACCCGTGGTCTACGGTCACAGCTAGTGCTAGGCTTAAAAATCAAAATTCGGTTACAAACAAAATGACGTCATTTCGACCACTACAAGTCCAAAGCGAGCATAGTAAACTCTGATAATATTTTACGTACAGCTAGCTACATACTAAAACAAAAAAACGCGGCTACAAACGAAATTACCAATATTATTTTCTCAGTAAGTATATAAAGATGAAAAAAAAATAAAAAAATAGGACGCTTCACAGAAAAAAATGGTATGCTTGAAACAAACCCGGACTTGTAGACGTTTCCCTCAAGCATGCTGCTTTTTTTCAGAAAACCTTTTCAAAAGTTCCTGTTGTCAATTATGAAGTCGCTATTATGAGTATTCTTTGTTAGCCTAAATGTGGTACTTATATAGCTTACTTCTTATAAAATTAACAAAATGAATAAGATCCGATATTAGATATTAGACCCGACTGAATCAAATACGTGATAGTGTATAAAATTTCCAGGTCTATTTTAACTCCCAAAGGTATGCTGTGTACATCAAAGAAAAAGATTCATAAAATTCAAAGTACAGTAACTCCTTCATTGCATAGTGGACGGAACTTTATACTTGGTCTGGTTTCCTGGAAAATTAGTCAAACTAGAATCGAATTAGACAAAACATTTTTGTCGGGAATAGTGCGAATTCGCGCTACAACCCAAATAATAAGACGCAACTGTGTAATTTTACTACGAAAAGTCCTTGTTTTGAACTTTAATGGAATATGCTAGTTACTCGGTAATATTTTATCTCATATGATAATTATGGCAAATTCGCGTGATTTGTAAGAAACAACTACTTAAGACTTAGCACTCGTAAAATCGAAATAATCACTTTGTAATAAACAATCAAAATTAAGCAACCCTACTTCTAGTTTTTTGTTCAAATATAACTGTAACTATCATATATATACATATATACACGGTGAGCATTGCGAGGCATTTTAACAGCATATTCCTGACCACATTTTAAGTTAAAAATGTTAATTAACGTCTGCTGAATTCGGCTTGGTTTTAGAGATATTTCGATTTTTGTGTAAAAATGTTGTAATGAAATCTCCAGTATGAAACACCTTTATGATTGCGACGTTGCAAGACTTCGCCATCTAATTTAACTGTAAAAGTCAAATCCAGTTCTGTCACTATGAGAGTTTAGCATGACGTAAAATAACATTCATTCAATGTCAAGGGTAATCCCCATAATACATAAGAAATGGAGGAAAAAGCGTTGCCAGCTCGTCCTAAAGCATTGTTTCACTAGAGAAGCGAAAATAGTTGATTTATTTAGTATGAAAAATCGAAAACTTAAAGAGTTTGAATTGGACCTAGGTTCATCCAACATTTATTACTCCTTATGACCTCAGGAATGCGTGGTTAAAATCTCTCGCAATGCTCACGGGCACCGTGTATATACAATTAAAGTAAGTGTTTATTTTCTGTTCTGACAAAACATTTTTTTCCGTGCAACAGCAACCTCAAGTTCAAAATGTTGTTTTCTCTTGATCTAACAACGTAACGTAAAGGATTTCCTTCTCTATTATTCGGAGTTATTTCCATCCCTTTATGGTCCTGTTTATTTATTACAGCCCAGAACTGCACGGTTCCTTTCATGTGCTTAACCAGGTAACCAGGTGTTATACTGGTTCTATTAACAATTTAGTGGTTACGGCCTCTTGTGAGGAGAACAATTGCCCTAGTGATTTACTTCACGGGGGCATACACATTGTATGGCGTCTGAGATTGTCTACGTTGTCATTTGCAATGTGGTGACGGTGGTTTATAAAATTAAAGTAGCTGGATTTACATACTAATAAAAAATCTTTTAATCAAAGGGTTTTCAATTGCTAAAAAGTTGATGACTTACTTTAGCGAGGTGGACGTTACATTCACTCTCAAAACCAAAAAATGGGAGATATGCGTTTGCCACCCCATTCTGTGTGACGTTTAGGCCGATATAGTAAACCAATCCAAATGTTGTTTTTTATTTGTAACTTTTAACTCCGACAGTGTTTTTAAAATAACTTTGTAAAAATTCTGATGTTATTAGCTCAGCCTATTGGAATAATGAAAAAACCCAAGTATACCATAGATGATATTGTATGTTATTCAGCTTGATGTTGTTCTTGATAACTCACTTCAATATAGACTGTTGAACAGTTAAGTGACTTTCATTTTTGCCGCCCTAACCTTCCAAGAGCATACGAAGCCACACCCAGCCTCCGCGGTCGGAATACCAAAGAAGGCGGTTAACTGCAATGTAATAATCAAATCTATTGGTAACCGCTTTCAATTAAAAATTCTTATACTATTACTATAGCCATTGACTACTTTGATATTACGGCAGTCCAGGGATTTAGAATACAAGTAATTTTTAAAGATATTCCAAATAATTTTGGATAAAGTACAATTTACTTGACTTTTATCTGCTACCTAGTTCTTACCAGTTAACATTTTAAACCAGGTCACAAAACAACAACAGGAAAAAGGTTAGTTATATAGTGAGGTAGCTAGTTAAGTAATAAGTTAAACTGGTCGTTAATACTAAATCAAAGAATAATAAAAATTAAGTGAAGTGAACGCCTTCGTAAATTGAAAACACAACATGTCATTTCAATACCTTAAAGGTCCGTAATCATTTTTTATCTTGTCTATAGTCGTCTGTTATCTGTTAATAAATAGGTAGATTCTTCTTATGCTCAAGGGGCATGCAGGTGAGCACTCAGGTCGTCTGAAGTGAACTGATCTCCGCCACCCATCGACACCTGCAACACTAGGAGAAGTCTTTTATAGAGTTAGTTTATTGTAAATATTTTCAACGAAGTACGAGCATATTAGAAGCGATAGAGAGTTCTTATAATCGTTAACTTGTGATAAAGCATCTAATAGCGCGAGTGTGGCACAGCACTATACAACTATTAGCCGTGGTTACCCAAACGTCAATATGTTGTGTTTGGAAGCCATAAATCAGCCAGCTTGTACACAAACTAGATGGTTATAGTTTAGATTAATCGCTACCTAAAAGTTATTAGCGTCATATTGGATATACATAAGCTGCCAATTAAGGCTTAATCATTGTTTTCCTTGATCCACCATCAGGAAGGCATTGATTTCTTTGTTACACTTATTATGATCAGTACTTGGGAGACTAAACGTCGCTTGATTTGAAATATAACCGAGATTTCCCGATTTCGTTTTTATTCTGGACTGACCAGCTGAATTTGCTCACTCATAACCGCTATTTCAGCTGATAGTTAATGATAATGAAATCGCTTGAGGATTTAGTAGCAGCCTATTCACAAAAACACCCAAGTTATGTCTTGGAAATATTGATTGTCTTGTCGTTTAAAGATAGCAAATACGACTCTTTAGCAGTTCGCTATAAAAAATCGCTTTGTGCAAAGGAATGGTATTTTGACAGCACAAAGCTGAAGCCGCCTCCCTCGCCCGGACATCTAAAGATGGAAAATTGGTGACAAAATTAGGTTTCCTAATTGAGCGTTTCTCTTTTTTTTTGCCACTAGCACATTTTGCTGTGTCCCATGACTTTGTATTTAAAAATGAAATACTTAATGTATTTAAGTTAAGGAGTTTGGATTTTTTACTTATTTTTCGTTTTATTTGCACACTAAAAATGTTTTTACAGTACATAAAAAGCTTGGCATTTATTTAAAATTCATTAAAAAACTAAACCTCTACTTTTTCTAAGTATGAAAAAACGACTGTCCCATCTTAAAATCCATAACTTTACATTGAAAAATCATATTACCATGCACACTCTGCAAATTGTAACCTACCTTGACAGAGAGGCACGCTACTCTACACCGATGATCGAGGCTCTTAAGCTTAGCATCCACGAACAACTCATCGCCATCAGTTGACCTCCTTACCGAAATAATTTATTATTAAGACCAACGTAATCTACGTAAAATTCCTAAAAAATCATTAGGGTTGTTTCAATATTTTGCTACCAACGAATAATACTTCAAAAATTATGTCAAGCCAAAACATTACAGGACTACATAATGACGCCCTGACTTGAAAACGCATTTATAGAAAATTGTAATATAATAAAAAATAAATTAAATAATAAGCAGTATAGTAGTAAAATAATAATATAATACATGAATAAGACTATGACACATTAACAGTTCAATCCACTGAACATCCTGCAACAAAAAAATACCATTAATATGTTTTACTCGAAGACTTAAACCAGAAATATATTTTTAAGCGAACAATAATTTAAAAGCAGAAAAGATAACTTAGTTTTTAAGCAGATCTTGGCGCTTTAGTTACATTCAGTTTCCAAGTCATTAGGTAGCTAGATTAAAATGCTTTTTAAGTATTGTTAATTGCTCGATTTTTCATGACATTAAGGCTTTTTGCACTGCATTGGTTTAAGAAAACCCTACGTAAAGAAAGATTGAATCATACGCGAAGGTGGCATCATTCTGGCCGTGTTAATTATTGTGTGTTATGTTAATTTAATGATGACAACGGTGGTATCCTTTTCAGGGTCCATCTTAATCACTACCATCATCTACTCTTTTAACCTACCGAGATAAATTACATCACATGTCTTAACCTTCCATTCTCATTATGCTCGCGTGCGCTTAGTGCGGGCGGGTGTACGTTTGCAGCTAAAATTGGCTACTCTGGAGGCTACAACACAAAGCTGAACCGTCTTACTGAATGAAGCGTCGATGTTAATAAAAATACGCATTTTTTTCAAATTAAGTCCTTCTTAGATTTTTTACGTCAAAACCAACAGAATGAAGTATTCAACACAACCGTTTTATAAAAAAATGTGATGGCCATCATGAATCGAACGTCTTCAGTGACTTGTCATACTTCAGGAATGGTACATCATGAAGGTAAGCCTGACAAATGGCTCGAACCCACAATCCTACGTGACTGCGACCGCAGCGACAGATTTTTAACATCGCCCCTTTAGAATAATAATGCAGGCTAAATATTACAGATGACTACAAAGTTACAAGTGTAGTCATTTTATGCGAAACGTGATGATTTTTCAAATACGTCTTTTTGTGAGAAAATTACGCTACACGCTTTTGTTTTTATGCAAACGCGAAATAAAATCTGTATTTAGTTTTTTTAGCTTAATAACTAAGTTATAATTATTTTCCTTAATCAAACAAAATCTAAATTTTACATACTCTCAGTTTTGTAACAGAATAATCTATTATTATAGAACCCTATTAAAAATGACGTAACTATTAGCATTATCATACTAAAATAACGTTATAATAAACTGACAGATTAAGGGCCCGCTTCACAATCGACGAGTAAATTTATCCGCCATTTAAAGTTGGCTCTCTCCTTGTCTATTTACAAGTGTAAGAAAGAGAAAGGGCTAAATTTATCCCTCAAATATCTTTTACTTGTCGATTGTGAAACAGGCGGTAAATATTTTAAGGTGGCTTAACCAATACAGCACGTGACGTACTAGACACTAAATCGAAAAACAAAAATAGAAGTGCTATCGAGTCGTAAAACAATCGTAAACGTACCTATAAATGGCTGGTTTTTCCAAAATATCATCATGCAGAGGTTCTTTTCTACACGGTAAAACGTTATTGTTTTTGGCATGACCGTCAAGTAAATAAGAGCTGTCATAACATTGAGAATACAACAATACGAGTACATAATTATGTCAAAAGCAGCGAGTAGAATACAGTCCCCGGAATATTCGCGAAACGCATACTCTGCGAGTATTCTGCAATTTTCCAGTTAAAATTAACTTATTCCTGCGCGTACCTAATTAAAAGTACCAAAGTACAAAAGCATCGTTATTCGCACGCCAAGCAAACATTACTAGATTAATTGCGGATTCCGTGTGAACTCTGCGCGTGTGAATTACAACGCAAAACAGACACACACAGTAGGCCCATTTCAAAACAATATTTGTTGTAATTATAGGCAAAATGTATTAAAAACAAAATTAGAGAGTTGGAGTTTTCTAGGTCATATTTCTGTTTTTTTTGGCTTTAAAAATAGTTCTTTTTTTTAAAATACATAGTTATGTTATGCTGGAACAATTTTGTATAATGCATAATTTAATTGCTTCACGTAGGTAACTTTATGTAAATACTATCAGTTTATAAAGATGTTTATCTATCTATCTATCTATCTATCTATCCTTTTGATGATTGACTTTAATTGAAGGAAAATGACACAAAACATAATAATATTGACAATGCCGTAACATTATGTTGGACGCTCTTAACACGTATTTCGTCCCCGTAGAGCGAAAAGTCACTAAGTCGTATTTATCTGATTTGAGATACGGAGGTTCAAAGTTATGAAATTAAAAAAAAGTCTAACGTTTCTTTGGGATGACATATTTATCTTATTATAGTCTCATCGCAAGGATATTAATGTTTCGGTATAAGCTCCAACTGCCAAATCGAAGCAAGTAGCTTATTTTGCAAGTGATAAGCGATAATTACTATTATCTTTTAAAATATGGACCTAAATCTCAGTTAGTGATTTTTAGACTAGAGTTAGTGAATTGTCATTCATTTTTAAAGTATTAATTAAGAAAATAAGATGATCGAAAGTTCACTAAAAATACTTAGTTAATTTTCGCTTTCATATTTTGTAGCAAGCTTTGCAATTGTCAGGTAACTAAGTTGTTTTAGTGAATTTGGAAATAAAATTGTGCTCGGTCAGAAGCATAACTGAATAAAGCAAAAATAACTAAAATGACTTAAGTAACCACTTTGGCCGATTTTATTTTGGTATAAATTCATTAAGTAATTTAATTAATTTTAGCTTCAATTCATGCGCAAAAACCAAAAATTAATGAATTTACCAACTTTCTAAAATTGGATCTATGACTGCTATTCACATAGCAATAAGACTGAAATTTGCAGAAAAAAAATGCAATATCGGTGCCATTAAAAAGTCGATTTCGACATTTTGGGACTTGGTGACTTTTCGCTCTACGGGGACGATTTGCACAAGTTTGGTTATTTCAAGAATAAAACTTTTTTTTTTAGATTTTAAATTTGATCATAATAATATGGAGCCGAGTAAGGTTAACACAAGATTGAATAAACCCTTAGGGACTCTTCAACAAGCGTCGACTACGGACGGGTATAGATAGGGGGGCGGTAAAAGAAGGATGCAGAGGTGTTATTCTTAATAAAAACAAGGCATAAGCATGTTGGACTAGATGATTTTTAGTAGGTATTAACACTTTAGTGGCCTGCTATTTAAGAACCAATCAAGTCTACTTAGTCGTAATAGTTTTTTTTTTAATTTGTTATAAATGTGCTTTAAAAACTTACAGACTTTTATTACTGTCTACGGATGAAATATTTCCTTGACGGTTGCCAAAATCTTTTTTTTTTTTTAAGTAACTAGAAAGTAAATAATAATAAAAAATATTTACGGAAATATTATTGAAATAAAGTTAGTGAAAATATGATATTTGAGGTGGAAATCAACCCTCTGAAGTGACTACCGTCAATCTAAACACTAAGTTTATATTTATAATAAATTACCCAAACCATTTAAGGAAGAAAGGAAAGTAAATAAACTTGCATAAAACTACTCGTAAATAAACTCGCTCGATAAATTACCTTAATGACAAATTTCATATGTAGGTGTACAGTGAGTTTTCCTATCCATAATACTGCATCAGGCTTCATAGTAAACAGTAATAGTATAGCTACTTATTAATCAACCAAGGCCTCAGTATCATCAATATATTGCAATACATTACTGATTACTGAAGTCACGGGCTCCATCTTACTGACTGTAAGTTCCCCTTTCAGCCAGCCTTTTGTTCTTTAAGTTGTTGGCCTTTCTATCGATTTTGATGCCCTTACCTTACCTTTGTCTTTACCGTTAGATTAATCCCATCAACAAATTTTAATTAAAGGTATGGAGGTTTAATAATATTAATATTTTTTGGCCTCATCATGTCAGCCGAAAGACGTCCACTGTTGGACATATGCCTCCCCCAAGGCTCTCCACTCAGACTGGTCTTGTGCTTTTCGCATCCACCGGATTCCCGCGATCCTTACAAGGTCGTCACTCCATCTTGTTGGAGGCCTACCTACATCTCGTCTCCCGGTCCGCGGACGCCACTCAAGAACCACACACACATTATAGCCTAGTTGGTAATGAGCGCAAATATTTTGTTCCTGAGTTTTGGGTGTTTTCTATGTATTTAAGTGTGTATTTCTCGAAATGTATAAGTAAGTTTTCCGTAAGCTAGTACAACCTTTTTGTACAAACCTAGGCCACAGCTTAATATGAAACTAGGTCAATTATTATGTAATTATTCCCAAATATTTACATATTCAATTTTTTTATTACTTTAAGCACACGGATTCAAATAGCAAAAACCTATCTTTATCTGGGAAACGTACATACATATTCTCCGTTATATCTCAACTTACAAATCCGTTCAAGCATTCGTTATGTGTGCTCCGTCTGGATCGACCTTCTGTACTTTTCTTTTTTATGTACCCGAGGGTATAAGCAAATGGAAGTAAATTTGAGAGTAAGTTTAATGTTTACTTTGAGTTGTTCATATTACGTATGAAGGTAGTTACATGTGTTTTATTTGTCTACTGGAGCTTAGCATTTAGTTGAAGCATTCTACTTACCGAGGACAGTGAGAGCACTAGCATACTCATAACGTAAATTGTTTATTAGTCCATCTGAATTAGGTCATAGTACTTTAAACTGTCCGTATAGAAATAGTTTAAAGGCATATTTTATTTTATAAAGGATTACGATTAAATTTGACAAGGTATAAACTAAAATTCGTTCCATAGCGGAGATACGTAGTTTTTTTACCTTCATCGAAATTAAATTAATCATGCCTAGAACAGTAAACGGGCTGAAATACTCAATACTCAATATTTTATTGCAATCATAATGTACAAGGATGGAAATATAAAGTAAAAGTTTCATTATGAGCCCTGTTGGGCACGGCAAAATATTTAGAGAGAGGGAGACTTATTATTTCAATAATATGAATGGAATTTATTAAATTATTGTATTTATGTATAATTTAATTAGCATTATTATATTTCTTCATCTAAGTATTCATTGATTGTGTAGTAAGCTTTGGTAATAAGTAACTGTTTGAGTTTATTTATAAATTTGCGTTCATTTGTTTCTTGTCTTAATATTTGAGGTAAATTGTTGTAAATTTTTATAGTCATTATGTAAGGGCCGGATGAGAAGAGTTTAAGGCGGGAAAGTGGCAAGATAATTTTATGTTTATGGCGTATTGGGCGTGTAGGAGGCATATCCTCGCGTTTTTTATAAAAGTGTTCATGCTTGCGTACGAATTTACATGCTTCCAAGATGTAGATGCTTGGAAGTGTAAGCAGTTTATGTTTCAGGAAGTAGGGTCGGCAGCTGTCGGTTTGTTTTATATTCACTAGTATACGTATCAGTTTTTTCTGTAGGGTAAATAGTGATGACGCGTCCGTGCTGTTACCCCACAGAATGATGCCGTAGTTGAGCCAGGAGTAGGCGTATGCGTAGTAAGTGGCTAGAGCAGTTGGGAGGTCGGTAGATTTTTTAACTTCACGGAGGGCATAAACAAATTTAGAGATTTTTGAATGAATTTTTTTTATATGTGTTTTCCAATTAATATGGGTGTCAATGTCTATTCCCAATAAAGTGAAATGGTCAACAACGTTTATTTTAATATTGTTATAGATGAAGTTAATTAACAATTTCTGTTTCTGATATGGGTAAAAAGTTATTAATTTAGTTTTAACAAAGTTTATTTCCAGGTTGTGGTCGGACATCCAGTTTGTAATTAAATCTAAGATAGAATAGAGCTTTATATTTATGTTTAAATTATTTTGGCAAGTAGTCAGTATTGAGATGTCATCTGCGAACAGTACACAGGGGTCGTTCATGATTTTTGGAAGATCGTTAATGTAGATAAGAAACAGAAGACATCCAATTACACTACCTTGTGGAATTGAGGCTTCTGGTGATATGACGTTTGAGCGAACGTTTGTTATGTTTTTGTTAGCAGAATCAAAATATTCTATCTCAACCACTTGTTCCCTATTTTTTAGATACGATGAAAGCCATTTATGCGCTAGACCTCGGATTCCTATTCCATATAGTTTTTGCAGGAGTAAATTATATTGGACCTTGTCGTATGCTTTAGTCATGTCGAGTAATAAGCCCACAGCGTACTGTTTACTGTTGATGATGTTGAGAGCCTCTTGGATATATTTAAATACCGCCAAACTAGTCGATCTATTTTCTCTGAAACCGTTCTGTGAATCATCAAATATCTTATATTTTTCACAAAATGCGTATATGCGATTACTCATTGCTTTTTCAAATATTTTTGAAATGGTAGGTAATAGGGCGATGGGGCGATAATTATTGGGATCTGACTTAGAGTCTTTTTTATGTATGGGTTTTATAATTGCTTTTTTTAGTGAGTCAGGAAAGACGCCCTCTTCAAAGGATTGGTTAATAAGGGTGCAGAGTGGCAGGGTCAGCTGATCTACACAGTGTCTTATCAGGCGCGGCGGTAACTCATCGATCCCGCAACTATTTTTGTTTTTTAGATTTTTTGTTATTTTCTGTATTTCATAAGGTTGTACAGGGGTAAGGAACATAGTATTTTCGGTCGGCTTAATTACTGGGCGGCCAGGCGCTGCATTAGGACCGTCGCCTATGGCTGCAAAGAAGCTGTTAAAGGTATCCGCTACATATTTAGGGTCGGAGGTAAGCGTGTTATTTACATGTAATTGTATGTTATTTTTACTTTTTTTGGATATTTTATTTGTCCGTTCATTTATTATGGCCCACATTGTTTTTACCTTGTTATTACATTTTTTCATTCTATTTATATATTGTATTTTTTTAGCCAAATTTACTGATTGTTTTAATATTTTTTCGTAGGTTTTATAATATCGATGAAGTACTGGATCATTCGATTTGAAAGTTAGTATTTTTAGCAAACGCTTGTTTTGGCAAGATGTTTTTATGCCTACGGTAAGCCAATGCTTTTTAAATTTGTTGCTAAGTTTTACTTTGCTTTTTGGTATAACTAAGTTTAAAATCTGTGTCAAAGTATTGCTAAAGGCTAAGTAATTTTCATTTACATCATTATTGGGTATAATTATGTCCTGCCATTTAATTGTTGAAAGGTGAGTTTTAAATCGTTCTATATTGGTAGTGTTAAATTTCCTCTTTTCTGTATACCAGTTACATTGCGGATTTTTGTTATAAGAGATGTTAACAGATAGAGTGGTACCAGAATGGTCAGAAAAACCTAACTCGTGTACGTCGGTACGCAGAGTTGCATCCCCGAAGTTAGTGAAAATCAAGTCTAAACACGACGATGTAGTTTGAGTAATACGTGTAGGTTTTTTCACATGTTGACTAAAGTTGTATTCAGACATGAAGTTCAAAAGGGAATTTGCTTTCGAGTCCGCCTTTAATATATTTATATTCAAGTCTCCTCCTAGAATTATTTTGTATTTAGAATATTTTACAGTAACATAGTTTAAAATTAATTCTAATCTGTTATAAAATAAGTCTTCCTCCCTTTTATTCCAATATAGTGTTATTATTAAGATATTTAGATTAATTAATTCTATAGCACATATTTCTAATATATATTCTAATGACATTAATGTAATATCCTCTTTTGGAGAGGATTTAATGTGGTCTTGCAGAAGTATGCACACGCCGCCGCCTCCTCTGGTCTCCCGGCAGAAGGATGCTGCCACATAGTAACCGCTGATGTTGACTAAGCTTAATTTGTCTCGGGTTAGCCATGATTCAGTTATACATATCGCTTGGATTGACGTATCTTGGCTTAAATAGGCTTCTAGTATATGTAGTTTATTGTTCATGCTTTGGAAGTTTTGGTACAGTATTCTAAATGGTGTTCGTTGTGTGTCGAAATAAATTATTTTCAGGGTCCTTATTTATGCCAATTTTATTCTTTTGGGTGGAGCTGCAATCGGAAACAGGCAGTTTGTCGCTTATCCTGTTTGTCATTCTAGAGTTTTTATGAAATGAGTTGTCTGAGTCTGCTATTTTTCCGTTTATGATAAGTTTGTTATCACGTATTATGGCATGGTGTCCATTACTCCTTGCGCGCATCATTTCTTCTCGCATAATCCTTCTCTCTTTACGTGAGTTTTCGTCTAAGTATTCAGATATTGCTAATCCGCTACCTCTGAAATACTGGCTATTTTGCAATATGTATTTAACCATTCTTTTACTGATTAGTTCGAGGACTAGAGGTCTACTTCTGCTTGTTCTTCGACCCACGCGATACGCATCTTCAATATAACCTAACAAATCCACTTGTTGTATTTCTTGGAAACACTGGATTATTCTATTATAAAGGTCTAACTCTGATTCGTTGTAATTTTCACTAAAATTGTAGATAACTATTTTCTTACGGTTGCTTTCAGGTGCGTAGTATTTTATATTTTATATTTTATATTTTATAAAAGTGAACTGCCAGTATTAAAAGTCCAATAAAGGTTGGCAGTTTTACTGCAGCCAGCTGTTGGCGAAAAGACGAAAGTCGTTATGGTTGAAATTAATTTAAAGATCAACGGTAAATTCAAAGACAATATATACGTCAAATCGGCTTATCTTGACCTCGCTGTTAAGAAAGTTTATTGTTTTGTGGCTGGAATGCTGATCCAAGATAACGCTTAGGAAAATTAATGTAGACCAGAATCATCGTTAGAAGTAGGTCTCGCTTTTCGCTCATTGTATACAAAACGGACACATTCCAAAATAATTTTCTTTTGCATTGAAAATCTTATACAAACAGCTTCAAATTCAAAATTCAACACTGACTGATTTTGGAATGTGTCCGTTTTGTATTCAATTAACGTTTTGTTGATTAAGAAAATTAGACAACAGATTATTACATCGTCTTTACACTTATTGTTATAGTAGTGTCAGGATAGCACTTATCACTTGAACGTAATTGTGGCCAAGTTAATAACAATACAACAGCAATAGATGTTACAACATTGTAGAATAAGGCCCCTTCAGCCAATTATGGAAATTGACTTAAAAGCGAACTTTCGCCATATCTTAAAGATTACACGTAAGTTCAATCTATAATATAATTAAATTTCGATCTTTTCGCTTCTCGTTAACAGTACAGTCTGAGCCTTAGAACTTTAGTGCGCATTCACATGCGGTGCATAGAATTAATTACCTACATACTTAACAACGCTCTCAAGCAAGCTCTTAGGAAATGCGCAATATGCATTTGAATACGTGAAATCAAGCTTCATCAACATGGACTGTTAACCTGAACCATAGAAATGTTCCAGCAATAAGGTTGAATGGAATGTTGATGACGATGTAAGACAACATATTGATTTAAAACAGAAATGAGCCGCTTTCCTGAAAACACGTTTTTGGTTGCAGAATCTTAGTATTTTTTTAAAACGGTATTATTTTCTCGATCAATTAAAAGAAGAAAAAAGCATCAATTAAGTACGAGTATATATTTGAGAAACAGTTTTTTTTATGGTGAACTTTTTGGTGTTTCAGGTTTTTTTTTTTTAAATGGGACACACAATCAATAGAACCTCTATAATTTATAATAAAAGGTAGGCCTCATATAGATCGTGTTGATTGTTCACCATCAAGTAACCAGCTTATTCATTTCGTCATAGTAGAATGAAACACAAACGTGATATTTTTGATTCTGTTGCCAAATATTATACGTTCCGTAACAAATCATATTATTATTATATTTTATGAGAATGCGTAACGACCGTCAAAAGCGAAGTGCGTGTAAACATTCAGGAAAAAGTTCATTTGCGAAATACAGCGAGTGTGAGATGTGTGGGCAGAAATCCAAGCTTTTGAATGGACTCATTAATCATCAGTAGGATGTGGCGAAGGCCAGCCAACTTTGTGTGTTTTTGCTGAAAGTCTATTACTTGTACTGATATCAATGGCAGAAAACGTGATTAACAACGACTTGAGCTGTAAATTATAATGATCAGGTTTCGATATGGCTCTTTTTAAAAACAAAGTAAGCGTTTCAACTTTGTATTATAAACATTGTTGTTGTTGTAACCCAACCCAACTATTTTTATTGAAACAATTTATACATACCCCCATCCCAATCATCTGGGGTCGACGCAGCATGTTTTTTCCTTCAACACATCTTATTAGCCGTCATCTCAGCGTTCACTCCCTTCTTCCTCATATCACTCTTCACACAATCCATCCATCTCTTTTTAGGTCTTCCTCTTGCCCATAACCCTCCACATTCATACTCAAGATTTCTCGTAACATGACTTTCATCCCTCCTCAAGACATGGCCATGTCATGATAACTATTCCATTTTTCTATCACTTCCTCTTGCACACTCGTTTCTTATCTTATCTATTCTTGTTACACCACACATCCATCTCAACATTCGCATTTCAGCTCCATGCACTCTTTTTTCCTTCTCCTTCGCAGCCCAGCACTCTGATCCATGCAAGACTTCAGTCAGATTTTTGTTATTATTTATTTCAAAATCCACGAACACAAACATATAATAAATTCATATTTATGTTTAGGTATCTTATTTTATATAGGTAAACGTGATTAAACGATAACGCAACGTGACCCTCCAACTCTATAAATCAGTAGTAATTTGTATTTCTATGGGACACGTACGATCAAAAATTGCTAGCGTATAGTTCAGAAAATTGATTCAAATTTTCAAGCTGCAAGCGATCCATATTTTTGCCTTCGCTGTAAAGCGAGTCTCACAGCTCGTATCAGCTCCGTACGTGTTTGCCATTCCGGATTCGTCGCTTATCTGCCGCTAATCTCCAGAGCAACATCGGTTACTTCGTTTTCTTTGCGAATTGCCTCAGATTCAATCCTTCAAAGGATCTAGATAAAGCGGATATACACACGTTTGAGTACTTCCGAATATGTTGAGGTTTTATTGAAAAATCAAATGTTGTAAGGGAACTTATGACAGAATAGACGAATTTTAAAGCAGGTTATCTGTTAGCGATAGAAAGATAAGAAGATTATTATTCAATGTAGGTTTTTACACTCGAAGTCATTGGCAATTCAGCATACAGCTTTACAGGCTGATGCAACTGACCTAAGGCGCCTTCAATGCTCTCATTAAAAATGAAAGTAAGCGACTAATTATCGTTAATTTCCTGTAAATACAACTACGTACAGTCAACCAGTTTAATTGCTGAACTGTTTTAGAACCCAGTCGTAGAAAGCCTGTAATTAATTTTGAAGTAATTAATTTTGATATGACATGACGCTATCTCTATGAAAGGGTTACAACGTAGCTCAATAATTAAAGTTGTTGACCGTACTACAATGTAGTGCGGCGCGGAGTTGAAAAAGAAGCAAACCTTTTTTGTTTTTTTTTCAATTTGTGGTTATTGTTTGCATGCTCATAAAACATATTTTCCAATTATTTAAAATAAGAGCGACGCAGAAAAGTTATTATGAGTGAAATAATAATATTCGCAACGTCTAAAAATGGTAACGGCACTTCAAACTTTACCAATGTTCAATTTCTTACATGCTGAACACGTACAACTCATCAGTCGGAGGTTTGCAAGTCGTTGTGCACGGCTGCGTCCAATGTTTGCTACTTCAGTGGATTGACCTAATTAAAAAATGAGAGGCAAACTTTAATTATTTAATTTGAACGACGATGTGACTCACGGAATTTGATTACTTTACGTTTTCATTTAATCGTTGAATGATTTGGGGTAATTATTTGCAGGATATATTTATTACCTATTTATAATAATATGGAAACGTGAACAAGATATTTATATCTAAGCTTGGCTTAAATTATTTATCGCCAGTAGGTATTTCAAAATATGAAGTTAAACAGTACCATCAAAACCGTCTCGATAACGTAAAAAAAGTTTTTGAAATTATCAACCATTTTACCTATGTTTTTACTCAAAAATTTTATCATTAATAAGGTTTTCTACCAGTTTGTTACATAAGGTATTCATTCACCCGCACCCATCTCTTCAACGGCCGCATCGCACCAAACAAATGTTAGAAATAATTTTATAGCTATTATCTAGTTGTAGAAGTAATATCCCATTAAAACTTATGTACCCGTTTGATAATGAGTAGTGTGGACGGTGTAGACCTGGAGTGGTTAGGTACCACACCAGGTCTACAGCATCGACTACTTTACTTTCCATAATAGCACGTGTAAAGACTAGTATGACAGCGAAAATTTAAGGGTACCCATGAATAAATTCCAGGGGTTCTCAAAGGGACGCAGCGAATTTTTTATCCCTACACGTAAGACCGCATTTATTTCAAAGTTAAGAGCTGCATAAGCGTACGTGTACCTCTGGTGGGTCTTTTTGTTTGAAATGTGACACCTTTTGTTAGGAACGAGCTGTGCATGCATAAACAAGTAACGTTTCTTAGGGAATGTTGGTATGCTGCGATGGTGAAATTTAAAGTCTAGATTTGACTGGATTGTCGTATTTTAGTTTAACTGGTATTATTTCATAAGGATTTAAAATTCTGCAGTTAATTTCGATACTGGAATTTCTATCCTAGAATTTATGAATATATTAGTCAATTTATGTGGTTGAGAACTTGAGAGGATAAGATACAATGTTTCTGTCTTATATGCTGCTTTAAAGAAAGGGATAGCTTATAATAGTCATCTGTCACTAAATTGCAATATCGTCGATTACAGGATTAAATATAACGGCACGGCATTTACAACTTCTTTACAAAAAATTATACGAAAACACTTATATTTTCCTAGTCCTAAAATATTACTCGTGTATATGAACCACATAACAGAAATGGGGCACGATTTAGCGCAGAGAATTTGCCGCATAGACGTCCGTTTGGTTTGCCAGAGTCAACCTTCATGCTACCAGCTGGGTATCTTAAAGCCACGTCTTTTTAGATATGTTTACGTTCGGTTTTAAAGTTATGAAATTCAAGACATACTAAGCCTTAAGTTAAGCATTTATGCCACTTAAAAGTTGATAAAAATGAAATTATTTATTTACACAGTTTTATGCAGAAATTATTGTGTACGTAATTTATAACAAACATCATAAATCATAACTTGTTGGGAAACAGTTTACACCAGTCAATGTATGTAATTGAAAATCATTAGGGCGGGAACCAAGGTAGCGTTAAAGCGAAATAGCCGGAAGTAGTATTAGTATAATGAGTTCCAGTAATTTTATGCTCTGCTGTACGTAACGAAATGTTCTTTATAAAAAACCGATTATACTAACATAGTTTCATTGAAACAGAAAACATCAATACGACTTATTTATAGTCTAATGACACTTGTTACACTAAAATTAATTGCATACCTCATTTACCAAAATTACTAGTTTAGTAGTTTGAATACTTTTAGATAAAACCATATCATTATGCATAAATAGATTACTTAAATCACCACCCTTCTTTTTCGACTAGCCGTAGCTGGATAAATAAGATAACCTGTTTAATATCCTAATTCAATAACGGAATTAAAAGACGTCGTTTAAAAAAATCAGTTTACCGTCATCACATACTTCGTTAATCTCATAATGTTTTAATTCAGGAAGTATTCTGGGGTTTGTAACCTTTACTATGATTCAATATTATTTTTAATAACCTAGAAACACATGTCATTTAAACGTTGAAAATATAATGGTTTTTAAAATAAAATAAATAAATAAATATCAGGGGACAATGTCACACCAATTAACCTAGTTACAAACTAAGCTCTTGGCTTGTACTATGCGTATTGGGTACAAGACAAAGAGATAAATACTTATATGGATAAATAAATACTTACATACATAGAAAACATCCATGACTCAGGAACAAATATTCGCGTTCATAATACAAATATCTGCCCTTACTGGGATTTGAACCCAGGACCGATAGCTTCGTAGTTACACAACCAACTAGGTCAGTGCGTCGACGATTTCATACGTAACGTTATTCTAGGAAGAGATTTTAAAAGTTCATAGTTACCTCGCCATGTTCCTTACAACTTCTCACTCCTCATATCATTAATAATTATAGTGCTTAAGTGTGGATACGTTTTACTTTTAATATCAATGTACCTCAATTTCCATATAATATGGGGTCATTAAAATAAAACTGGCTTGCGTGTTTAGCCATTTCATTACTTCAACACTGTGTAATGCCGAGCTAATAAGATTCTTGATATTCATGTAATTAGTTAAATTTTAGTTTCCTTATTGCAGTATAACGTATTGTAAGAAATGATTTACTTAATTCTTAAAAGCTCTATGTTTATTTACAATAGCAACATATTAATTTTTAAATAAATGAATTCACAATTTCCATAAGTAACACGCTGGTTATGTTTTACTTTGACACTTATTTTCGTTTCTGTTGAAATAAGGAACTTGTCTCGTTAGTTAATTTAATTGGCTTTCTACATTGGCATCAAAGCTGTCACTGAAGGCAGCGAACTAAACGGAGATATGTAACTGCTATAGCATCGTCCGTTTCACCACCTGAAACTTGTTTAGTTTTTTAGTACAACCTCAATTTAAATAAAGAACAAACGAATAATGTTATTCTTTGCAGGCCTTAGAAGCAAAATTAATTATAACAAAAGTTATACGAGCCAGTAAAAACTGCAATGCCATAAAGTTTCAAAACGCACGGCTATTTTTAAATCGGGATATATTGGTCAGGCCGCGTCGCGGACAAATGGCTGCCATGAATAATGGTAACACAGCACGGAACATCGGCAATTTTAAACACGACACTTACGTTATATACCGTAATTTTACTTGTTAAATTACCTTTGCGGTATGGTTCTGTACATATCTGGAAAATTTGGTTGAATAATTATAAAATGAAAGGATTTAAATATCCTTGTAAACCATTTCCAAGGTAATGAAATTGTTTCTTAAATTTTAAATATCGTTTTTCATTTTCGCAGTACCGGACTGATTTAATAAAAAATCATGAAATAAATCTACACGATTTAACTTAATGCATACAAGCGTAAAAAATATATACGGGCTGCTAGGACACCTATCGATTTATGTCGGGTTCCTATATTCAATCCGAGGATAGATAAGGCTTACCTCGGGTTAAAATTTGACATTTGCCCATACAAAATGTGTCAAATTTTAATCCGAAGTAAGCCTATCTGTCCGCGGATTGAATATAGGAACCGGACGTTAACCTTCTCAAGCGAATAAAGTACAAAGTAATTAACCACTAGATTTTTTTTTAGAGAAATCTGTCATAGTGTCAATAGATCTATTAAATACGAAAATGTTTACGGATTTAAAAAAAAGAGACGATTTTTGTTTAAAAAAAACAACATGTTTCAAGAATATCTTTCTGTTAATACAAATCTTGCCTTGATCCAAATCCAAATCAAGCCTGGATCAATAAGCCACGTACACTTATTACAGACCAGCAAACAAAATCACATTCTGTCAAAATGAAAAAGTGTACATAACTATAGACTCGCATTTTTACTAATTACTAAGACCCGTCGAAATCAATTTGTCTTTTTGCGGTCCAGTCAAAGCTGATAATGTGTGCGGCAACCATTATTATTTTGCTACATGAAGTTGCCTTTTATTTATTACCTTTATGTCAAGCTGAGGCTGCCTGATAAAAACCATTCCGTATAAAACTTATTTTCTCATTACGAACAAGATGATCTTACTCGTTTGGTAGTATTTTTTTATTGTCATAGATATGTTTTACCCGGGTCTGCAAATGTAATTTGATTTGGGCCGTGTGAACTCATTACAGATAAACAGGTCTATTTCGATTTTCGCAATCATAAAAAATATGATGACTACTTAGGAGTACTGATGTGCAAGTTGCGGAAAGTTTCCAAAAATTTGGAAAAGTTGCAAGAAATTTCCGGAAACTTTCACAAGAAATATAGGAAATTTAAATTTAAGAAACGGAAAGTTTCAATCCCCATACAAAATTGTGAGAAGTTTCCGAAATTTTCCTACATGAAATTTTCCGCAATTTTGGAAAGTTTCCTTTGGCACATCAGTACTTAGGAGCGATGGCAAAAATTGAAGAGATAAGGGATAAGATCGCATTCAAATTTTAAAATTTCATTGTACTGTTTTTGTTTATCTTATACCTATAATGTCAAACTTTTATAACCAGAGACTAAATTAAAACCATTTTGTGATAATGATTCATTTATTTAATTATTTAAACTTATTTGCACTAAATACAATAATGTACAAATGGCGGACTTAATGCTCAATGGCATTCTCTACCAGTCAACCAGTAAGCGAAACAGAAAAAGAAGATCGGAGCGAAGAAAAAAAAAGCGTTGAAAAAAAAACGGTTTAATTAAAATATATACAAGATACGGGTATATAAAATATAAATCATTCATTCTAAGAATTTGTTTCAGACTCAAAATAAAGACGAACAGTTTCGCATAAGGAACAATTAATATAAAGATAAAACACCTAAGGGAAACAAATTATTTGGCTCTTTAAAGCTGTAAAACTTTTCTAAAATTTTCCTCACGGAACACTAAAAAATAAATTATAAAATAAGCTTTGACGTTCAACCTCTTCCTGGAAGCAGGCAAGTTCATTATTTCTTGATTAAGGTTGTTATTTTCAACACGTTTGCTGCAAGCGTCGGATTTCAGTTTCTGAACATATACATAACATGCAATTTTAAATTTGTAATCTAATAAAAAATATCTCATAATAGAGCGTATTTTTACCGTTCTGCGTCGTGCTCAATTAATCTAGTTTTGATCGTCTTGACGTTGCTTTTTACTGCGTTAATTGGTTTAATAGAGCATTTTTTGAACCTCGGGTTTAAATCCAAAATCAGTAACAAAAAAGTGTTTTTTTGCTTTTCAAATACATAAACACTGAAAAAAAAACACTTTACTGGCTTGCAATAAAAAAGATTAGTGAAGTGGTTTTTGTTTAACGTATGGCACATTTATGTAATTTTAAAACTGATTTACGGGTGTACGACTAAAAAACTACTACTAGCTGAATGTGTATGCGTGTCCGCGTAGATGTCGTTGATCGCTAATCGTAGTAAAAAGTATTTTATGTGTTTCCACTAGGTTCACGCTATCCCCATACCCATCGAGATCCGTTAAGTATAATTCCACATTTTTAATATTAGTATGGATTTGCGTCAATACTGTTACGGATTATTCTTTGTCGTATTGAATTCTATTTAGATTAGTGAATTTACTGTTTACCCTTTGCATAATCCTTAAGATATCTTCGTGTGTCTCAATACTATTGAGGGCTCACAGTTTCAATAAAAACATAACGAAATTCAGTGTGTAAAATGAAAGATTTATCTTCTTGGCCGCAACAAGGGTCCGCTACGTACATACATTATTCATGGACTCCATTGAAAGTCGCAGTCCCCAAACCGGCTTTGAGTGTTTTTAAAGGAAAACCTCTTTGATATTCTACTAGTAAGATACATCAAATAGCTCAAAGAAATGCGATGCTACCGAAGAAAGCTTTGCGAATGCATCGACGAAGGTATGCATCTTTCGCGTATTCTGAGAAGTATTAACAAAAGCCGCTTTGGAGCACGATGCCTTTTAGTACTCTTCTTGAAACATACATACATACATACATACCTTCACGCCTTTATTCCCAGAGTGGGGTAGGAAGAGCTACAGAATTACCAACAACTCCAAAAACTTGTTGATAACTCTGTAACCACAATTTGCACAATTAGGCTAAGATGTTTAACAGCGCATTAGTGACAGGTTGCAAGCCCATCGCCTAACAGTACAAGGGCACCATTATAGATTCTTAGCTTTTACTAAAAATACTAAACGAAAACAATGAACAGGGTCAAAGCCTACTCCTTTCTCGAAGGAAAGAAGGTGTTGCGGGTGTTTATTGGTCGCGATGGTCACTTACCATCTGGTCACTCGCTTGCTCATCTGCCTCTTTTCATACGTATAAAAGGAAAGCTGCTTAAATATACATATGTACGTAAAGCATTGTTAAATTTATTTTGGTGGTTTATGTTTTTTTACAGAAAAACACCGTTTCTAAATATTTTAGAAATAGTTTCGGAATGTATCTTGCCTTGCCCTGTCAATGTATAGTTGTTGTTTTGTAAAAGAACTCTTTATCTTATACACTATGCGGCCTACACAGTGAATTTTGACATACCTACAATTTATGCAGTTTGTTCGTTTTGCGGGTTTTTATATTTAAATTTTGGAAGGTAACTATTAGTTTAACCATATCTAATTTAGTATTTCTTACTTATTTAACATAATTGGCTCGGGCATCGATACAAACCTCTCTGAGGTTTAACGGTGCTATTGAATGTAAATTTAGTTGTATTTAAGATAAATACGTAAAAACAACATTACCTGGTATGTTATTTGTAAAAAGTGTCAAATTCGTCAATGTATTATTCACGTCCAAACAAAGTAAATAAAATGTTACAGGAAAAATCAAGTGATGTGATGACATTAACTTTCTTATTACAATAAAATCGTACTCAGGCACCATTTACTTCGTTTAAAAAATGATAAACAAGTAAATTCTTTACTGCACGAAAAGAAATCGTTTCACAAAAAACAGTTATATGAAATCTAAACATTTAATATTTATTCTCGTTATGAAATTTTATATTTCATTTGAATATTTCCAAGTAATTTTTTGCTCTTTCACTTTAGTGTTTGCTTTCGAAACGCACTCTGTAACACTATACTGTTTTATGATATATAAAAATATAATTTTAATGTATTATGATACAATAATCCAAATTTGTTTGCTTAAACGTTAATTATATTATGTTATTTTAATAGGGATTTGGTATCAATAATATCCACTGTAACCCAGTCCCCCAGGTGACAAAAAAGTAAATGCTATTACACTGTCTAGGAAAGAATCTTTAATCTTGGGATAGCTTCCTTATTTTTATGAAAACAAGGTAAGTCTTGTTATTTCTGAGTACTGAGTTAATTCGTGTGTGGGATACGGAAATTCGGGTCGATATTTACCTAAAGTTGGCAAAATCCCGGAAAATAACTTCAAATAGTTAATATTAATACTTAGTTATAAATTTATACTGGCGTAATTTATTTATTTATTTAGATATCCCGGGAATTTCATTAATTAATTATGAAATTGAGTCCGCCACCATACAACTGAACAACAAAGCCGGCGCGAAAGTTTAGGTAAATATCGATCCGAATTTTCGATCCCTGCTTTATCAGCAATAACTATAAAAACAAAGTTAAAGTATATACTTCGATTTTGATTTCATACACACATTGATAATTAATTAACATCATCATCATCATGTAGACATAGGCCTCCCCCAAGGCTCTCCTCTCAGACCGGTCTTGTGCTTTTCGCATCCACCGCGTTCCCGCGATCCTTACAAGGTCGTCACTCCATCTTGTTGAAGGCCTACCTACAGCTCGTCTCCCGGTCCGCGGACGCCACTCAAGAACCTTCTGACCCCATCGGCCATCAGTCCAAAATAAAGCTTACTATTTTATTAAAAAGGTGCATTTGGCTCCTTATTGAAAATGTTACTTATGCGGTTTTGCAGTTTCACCGACGTTATGTACTTATCTATGTAAATAATGTATTGTACTAAAATAGTATCATTACAGACTCATTTAAAATAGGAACAAAATTAACAAAGGCGAAGTTAGTCTTTCCAATTATCATACCTAGCTACTATCATGTTTTTTATAATAAGCCAGATAGACATTTTTACCCAATTGATTCTAAGCACTTGAAAGGAAAATGAACTTTTATGAGAAATAAGTGTTTGCAAAACAAATCAAAGCTGTTATGGAAGACTGTATAAAGAATTAAATAGAAAAAACCTAAGCGAGATGGAATGGAATTTGAATTTCCTTCGTGAACGTCGGAATCGAGTTAGATGGAATACAAAATTCAAGATAGCAAGTTTATTCAAGCTTTTATTGAAGTCACTGCAGATAAAATATTAGTTATCTAAAATCGGACTGGGAATTGACGGATCAAGTGTTTTGTAATGACATTGCGTTGTTTAAAAGTAAGTATGTATGTAAACTCTGTATTGCATTAGAGAAAATAAAATATAAAAGAAAACGAAACATGAAAGGTATGTCCAAATGCGAACTTATCCCGTCAAGGGATCTTTTTCAGTTATCCTTTGAGCGATTGCGAAATATACAAAAATAACGGCTGGCTAGACGTACCTAGAAAGTAATTAAGGTAAAACCAGTATGAAAATTGACCATTTAAGAACTAAAAATGTGTAGTCTTACTAAAAGTACTTAAAGAGGTCTTAGATGTTAATTTATTATTATTAAGAGGACTGTGAAGCTAGCAATTTCCATATAAAATGCGATAAGGTTTTTTCTCTACTATTTATAGGCTTATATAATGCTAGACTAAGTAGTATCATTGTAATATTAAATATATTAAAAAAATATACTGACTGCTGAGTTTCTTGCGGCGTTTCTTCTCAGCAATGGTCTCCTCTTGTGAAGCGCTGGTAGATTCTTGACGTGTAAAAGTGCCCGTGCGGCCTACTTACTGAATAAATGTCTTTTTTATATCTTTATCTTTATCTTTATCTGTATGTCAGGAAAACCTTGACAGAAAAGCTCCGTAGCTTTTCATTTCATATAACTTACAATAACACTTTCGCGTAAAACCTTTTATGGATCTCACACTCAAATACCTGCAGTCGGCCCAAAGATAATTCCTCTTCCGAATCGCGGGTGTCAGGACAGACGTAACGTGAGAGACAGCGGGTGACAAACGAACCTGTGACGCGAGCCCGGCGCGATAACGTCCGAGCAACGAATGGGTCGCGTCCGGAATACACTTCGCCGATAATCGCGTCAAATTATTGCAAGCACACTCAGACTGGGGTAGGCACGCGGCGGTTTTTGCATGTTTTGTTTTAATGCACGGACCTAGAAAAAATACGGACGTAACGTTGCACTAAAAAGGTTTGAAGCATGCAAGGTCGGCACTTTCGTTCGTCATACACAACTCACCGCACACAGATACACTAGGTAAGACAACGCGTCGAGCCATAGCACGAGTGACTTTACGTGTGCGCATGTGCACGCACACAGACATCCAATTTGCATGCTTCACTCATGATTAGATGAGGTTACGTCCGTTTTTTTTGTGTCCGTGTTTATATTAAAACTCCCTACTTTCAGAGCTGATGTGTCTTAAATGATCCACTTAATTTTCAAGAAACTTATGTAAGAAAGATCTTAATTTTAACAAGGTTCCTTGAACAAAAAAGTACGTCCGAATCGGTCCATGTGTTTAGGAGCAACAGCTCCCTCCCTTCTGACAGAAAATCAGATATTCAGGTTTATTAATTAATTTATTTATTTAATAACCAACTTACATTAACAGACATGCCACACATATAAGTTATAGGTTACATACAGTATAGTATTCACATGTTAAAAATAATACAAATTAGAAGTAAAAATTAAAAAGGAATTGTTATATAGACAAAAAATAAAATAATTAAAATTAACAACATGGCCTAGGGCCTTATGTCACCACCAGCACCGAGTGGATCACTCGCACACGGTGCTAAGGGTGGCCGTCGACTCCAGGTACCTCGCGGTTGTCGCCAGGAACCTCGGTTCCGACTGGGAGAACAAGTCAAGGGTAGGGTCGAAGAGCAGGGTGTTGTTGATGTGTGTGAGAGCAAAATACAAGGGAAGCAACAGTGCTATTTTTGATAGACGGATACACAGCATACAGTTATATGGATTGACAGATACACAAACACATCCGTGAAACTTAAAACATCCCTTTTTACTCGATTGCCGAAGGAGATGTGTTTATCAGCCTATATTATGTATGTTTTTCTTTTGACTGGCGGTCTAGAAACAAAACGCGTGGACGGATTATAATGATTCTCATGGCAATCGATATTTCTTAATCTTGTGAATGCCACTAAATATATGACAGTAAATTAAATTCAATTCGGCGATCACTAGACACCATAGTGTAAAAATAAAAAATAAAATTGGGGTATTATTAAATAGGTATATAAAAATCATCTTTAGGTTTCTATTATATTTTTTTATTTTGAACGATCATGTAGGATTTTTAACGATTTCAAGTTGGTTAGCAACAACAGTCAAGTTTATAAAGCTTGCTTTTTGTTGTTATTTAGCGTCGGGGTTCATAAGGCAAAGGAGCACACAGGCCGCTTGATGGTAAGGACCGTATCGTTAATTATGGAAACAAATAAAATGGTGTAATATGAATAAATACTTTTTATTACAAAAAAAACAACTTAAAATACGCGAATCTTAGATCTTCTAAGTGAATCATAAAAGCTTCTTTTAGTTATTTATTGACCCCCTTTGCCAGTTTTCTCACTTTGCTTTTGATGCTCTTCATTAGCCCTTGGACATCGACTGTTTTGAAAGTTTTTTGGGTACGGATCCAGTCTTTTTTGAATTGGTCGATGTTATCTATTGGTTTAGCTTGTTTTCGTAGCCTTGCCTTCAACAGAGCCCAAAATTTCTCGATGGGCCTGATCTCAGGGCTATTCGGAGGATTTAATGATTTCGCGACAAATTCGACATTATTCTCTCGATACCAGTTCAACACATGGCGAGCATAGTGACACGCAGCTAAATCGGGCCAGAATAATGTACGACCCCTGTGCTTTCGAATCAGTGGTAGTACCCGCTTTTGAAGGCGTTCCTTCTTGTACAAATCCGAATTTAAGTTTCCCGTTACAAAAAACGGAGATGTTTTCATGCCGCATTGACAAATAGCTTGCCAAATCATCACTTTTTTCCCAAATTTTTCGCAAAAAATGGATTTGTCCTCTTTAGAGACCTTCATTCCTTTTATTACGGTGTAAAACTGCGGTCCGGGTAGGGTTTTATAGTCAAGTTTGACATAGGTTTCATCGTCCATTATAATACATTGTTCATTTTTAGTTAAGACTTGGTCGTACAACTTCCGAGCCCGAGTTTTGACAGAAGACTCCTGGGTTTTGCTGCGTTTAGGCTGTTTTTGCTTTTTGTACGTTACAAGCAAGTTACGCTCCTTGGCACGCTGAACCATTGCAATAGAAGTACGACATTTTTTCGCACAATCCCGAATCGATACCTCTTTTTTTTTGGGAAAAATGTTCGCATATCTTTTTGTCTAAATTAGGACATGAAGGGCCTCGTTTTCTACCTCGACCATGTAAATCTTTTAAAGTATTATTCATACCAAACCTTTTTATCGTATTGTAAACAGCTTTCAGGCTAACCCCTTCCTCTGAAGCAATCTTTCTCATAGTCATACCTGATTCTTTACAATATTTGGTCACAATTGAAAGTCGTTTTTTCTCTGAGAGACCATTCATCTTGCAGTGTGTAGGAATTATACTATTTTTTATAATCAGTTTTAATATTTGACTATATGCTTAACAGATTGACATATGACAGACAAGATAAAATATTGTAACTTTTTTTTAGAGCTATTCAAACTTGTTTCCATAATTAACGATACGGTCTTTAAGTGGGCTCTGGGGTTGCGAAAATATTAGAAAATTATAAAAATGTATGCGGCTTACAGAAGCTTGCTGAAATAATGTTCATTGTATGCATTCCTGTGATATAATTACTTACTACTTACATATTTGTCCCTAGGTTGCGGGGCTAATGGGCCAGGTAGTTTAGGATACAATAAAGTTTGAAATGTGATAATCAGCGTCTTGCTTTTTTGAAATAAAC
The DNA here is from genome assembly GCA_927399475.2 of Acleris emargana. NCBI lineage: Eukaryota > Metazoa > Arthropoda > Insecta > Lepidoptera > Tortricidae > Acleris > Acleris emargana. The sequence continues at coordinate 11,073,473 of OV656841.1, read as the reverse complement.
AATAATTTGTTTACATGAACGGCCATATAAGTTCGATTCAAATATTATTTACTCAAATTTCGAAAATTCTAAAAGCAAACAATATATTTCAATGTGTGTATGTTCGATTTCTATTATCATTATTACCCACGACGCTGTTTTTCAGTTACCCATATTTGAATGACTTCACGAAAATTGCACAAAATTGCAAACAAACATTAAAATAAAATAAATAAATAAAAAGAAACGAACAAAATAAAACAAATTAAAATACGCATACAAAAAATAAAAGCAATAGACATTTAACAGAGTGAACTAGAACGAGGCGAACTTATCTCCTCCAGTTAGCGTTCTAGCTATTGGGAAATAATTAATGACAACGAATATCCAAATAAGTGCAACACTAAAATAAATTACTGAATTATGAAATTGTGTGGCAACACTTGCGCAGGTCAAAAAATGAAATGTTCATTTACACCAAGTACTTAAGGGCCAGAGTGATTATTTTGATATTTATCATGCAATTTAAACTGCAGTCGGGCCGCCCGCAAATCCAATCCGTATATTTTAACACCTACGACTTACTCAGGGGTCTTCGCGCGTGACGTTATTCCTCGTTCGTGTGGAAATCTTCACAAAATTATATCATTCTGTAACGGAAAGTGAAAGAAATTATAGCCCTTATTGAATTATACCTAGAAGCCTCCAGAATTCGTAAGTGGTGAAAGTGGCTAAACGTTAGAATTTAATTTGGTTTTATTTAGGTTCTCATCCAATTATCAAAGTCATTTACTAATATTCCCACTTACGTGAGTATCAAACTGAGACAGACGTATCTATAGAACTAATATTCTGTTAAGTGTAAAATTTGTTAATATAGTGGGATTAATATAGATAAACGCACAAATACACATTCTTGGATTTTTACAAATCTCGTTAACTTTCGCAGAATGTAATTCTTTCACTTATAAGTACTAGCCAGATAATAAAATATTAATTTTCAAAGCACAATTGTTTAAAAAACATATCATACATATAATACTTAGGAACCACTTACTCGCGCTATTAAATTAATAATTAAACAATAAATAATAGGGACACTATATGTGTGCGTATTGCTGAATATTTATACTGACATTTTTATAAGTTTTGTAATGTACTCGATTTGACTATAGCACTCAGCTTTATTTTTATGAAATGTACGAACAATCGAAAGAAATTAAACTTAAGCCACCAAACAAACCCTTATTCTTCATCAGAAACTTTGAGATATTTTATTAGAGAAATATTTTTTAATGTTGAATGCTCAATGAATCTTGAATAAATCCGTCGCTTCTAATGAAGTAAATACAAAAAATGATGAAAGAAACTAAACAAGTACCTAAGTCATTGTAGAATTTTCCATTTGAATAGCGATTAAGTAAACTGCGAACGATTAGGTTATTCACGATACTACCTAATTGTAAAAAAATGTACGTAAGGTTATATATTTAATTGTCCCCACGATGGAAAAAGGGGTGCTCGAGGTCAAAACATGGGTTATTTGATGGGCATACATCATGAACAAATTTGCACAACTTTAGAACTACGGGATCTAACACAGTACATTAAAAATGTCCGGGGATGGCAAATATTCGTTGATATATTTTTAAAATAATGCAAAATTGTAGCGATACATACGTAGTAAGATATCAAAATAATGTAAGGATATGATTTATCTCCGTGCATTTTTAAAGTGTAAAAATGTAGACACCTTTAAATTTGTTAATTTATTCTCTTCCTAAAATCCAGGAAACAATAAAAAAAGACGACATTATCTTTTACGTCAGAATTGTAGTGAACAAAAAAATAATACAGGGTGTTAAATACTTTGCATATAATTTGAGACACACCCATAGTTCGTTGCAAAACTAATTGCTTTTACATTCTGGTTTACACGTTTGAGCGTAATTAGACTCAGGCGAGGGCTCGATTACTAGCGTATTCGATTGTCTATGGCTACTGTAGATGGATTACAATTAGGGCCGTGTCACGTGACACGCTCTGTTTGACTGCGATACAGATTAGACTAGTTTGTGGGACGCCGTGCCACGCTTGCATGGCGGTGTCTCCATAATTATCGTACTTAATAAATAAATTGGCATGGTTAATAAAATGCTGAGCTTAGTGTTTATGTTAAGGAAGTTTTTTGTGTAAATGAAAAATAACTTGTTCATTAGACGCACCAAAAAAAACAAGATTTTTGTAATAATAAAATGCCACTAATGACAAATCACGTTCGAGGAAGTTCTTAATTACTCGGATTATAAGTATATTTTAGCTCGTGTGGTTGCCGAGTTAGAATAGTGCCACTCCATGTCTTCCCGTGGAAGTCGTAAGAGGCGACTAAGGGAGTAAAGGCTTGTAGTACTGTTAGGCGATGGGCTTGCAACCTGTCACTAATACGCTGGTAAACATTATAGCCTAATTGTGCACAGTGTGGTAACAGAATTATCAACAAGTTTTTAAGAGTTGTTGGTAATTCTGTAGCTCTGCCTACCCCAATCTCGGAATGAGGGCGTGACTTTATGTATGTATGTATGTACCTAAGTATATTTTTAGTTCCTTAATGTAACTATCCTACCCTCCCCCCTTTTTTCAACTAAAGAAATAAGGTAGCCTAAATATCATTGAGCAAATTCTAAATGAATATATCACTTCCGTAACATAAGAATCAGCGGCCGTGTTACTCCTATTATTAATCTTGGCAAGATATTGTTCGCTAGCCAAGAAATAAAGAATTGCCCTACAAAAACCCTCTATCTACCCACACTAAGTGAATACGTTATAGAACTTTTCGCATATTGGTTTAGGATACCGTAGTTAATTGACGTAGGTTAATTGGTTTTCAGGTGCACAACTTGCTATCTGCTGCGGAATTATCTTCGAGTATTTTTGTTGATGAGACTTGCTAATAAAATAATTTGGTCAGTTTTTGCAATAAAAAAGCATCCTTAGCTTTCGTGCTGTCACAAACTTTAAAATATTTTAAGCAAAGGTCCCTTTTTGAAAAAAAATTAAGTAAAATATATACTTTTTGTTTTTAGGGTTCCGTATCCAAAGGGTAAAAACAGGACGCTATTACTAAGACTCCGCTGTCCGTCTGTCCGTCTGTCTGTTCATATGTCTGTCACCAGGCTGTATCTCACGAACCGTGATAGCTAGACAGTTGAAATTTTCATAGTTGATATATTTCTGTTGACGCTATAACAATAAATACTAAAAACAGAATAAAATTTAATAAATATTAAAGGGGGCTCCCATACACCGAACGTGATTTTTTATAGATAATGGAACGGAACCCCTCTTGCGCGAGTCCGACTCGCACTTGGCCGGTTTTTAGGGTCTTGATATTACTTTTGAATGACTTTGATAGTGTATAAATTTAAGAATTAAGAACGTGATTGTACTACAACACAACAAACATACAACCGACTCTTATCTAGTTTTTGATCGTTATCTCGCATTTCTGTAACCCGATTGTCTAAGATGAGAGGATAAAGATTAAGATAAAGATAAAGACATTTATTCAGTAAGTAGGCCGCACGGGCACTTTTACACGTCAAGAATCTACCAGCGCTTCACAAGAGGAGACCACTGCTGAGAAGAAACGCCGCAAGAAACTCAGCTGTCTATGTTTTTGACCTGTGTTTTATGTACTCATATGTATCTATTGGATTTTTTATATTGTCTAATATTCTGGTTGATATCCAATGTGGAGTCAGTCATCATGCATTCATCAAAAATTCATATAAAGGTAAAATGTTAATATTTTTTTTTTCTACGGGTCACAGTTCACATTAACCATTAAGTGGCCTTTATGTTCATTTGCCGTCTTCATGTCTTAACAGCTTATTTATAATATCACGCTGTGCTAAAAAAGGGAAGGCTGTAAATATTTTATGGTGAGCTCATTTCTATTATTTAGTTAATCTTCATATTCAGAATTAATTCTTATGTTGATTCTCGTCATAATTTTCCTGAATTTCATCCGTACGAGTCTACGTAGGCGATATATTATAACTGCTAATATTTCAGAATTGAACTCGGTTAAAAAAAAACAACTGCAAAAATAAATTCGTAACCATTTTATGAGTTTTTTAGAATTCTTTTCCCGGTATTTCCGGTACAGTTTCAGTTTGTATTTGTGAACCAAAATGTTTATGCAATTAACTGATAATGAATTGTTTGAAATTCAGCTTAATTGAATAGTTGAATTACTCACCTATATTGTTTAAATTTCAATGAAGCGGGCAGAAAATATTTGAAAGCCAGTTTTGAAGCCCTTTGAGCAATTTGGCTCTGATCAATTGTACCTATTGATCACAGTTTAGTTTAAAACATGATTAATTAGCGTAAGTACCTTAAACAAATATTCAAATTAATTATGAAAATTCACTTCACATAAAAGCTTCAATTTATTAACATATTTTTAAATCTTAAGTCTAAAAACTTAAATAAGTAATTTATTGTTTCTTAAATATTAAATCACCAGCGACTAGACAAGATTGGATTGCGAGAACGTTATCGTTATAGAAAATAGTAATGATTGACGTCAGCTGCCAGGTGGTCATTTCGAAAGCTTATGTCAATTCCATACGTTTTGACAGTTTTCGATAATCATTATCGTAAGTGTTCAGCATCTTGGGCCTCTCTGATATTCTTATCCAACTCGCAAGGTGCCTCGATATAGGCCGCACTAATAGCCAAGAGCAACCATAGAAATACTTGCAAAGTAACCGACTTGAAACCACCAAAACGCTATATGATTAAAACTTCCACGGTTAAGAATGCCTCTTCACAACTCCCGTAAATATCGATCAGCGTTTGAGAGGTTTCCGTAGTTGACTGCTATATAATATGGACATGGCCTAACATTTTAATACTTATAAAGTGTATTATGAAGTCAGTTTTAAGAGTCGGGTTAGGTTTTGTTTAGCGATGACAATCAAATATAATGCTGATCCTGTCATTAAAAACTAAAAGACAATAAGTATGTAAAGTATGCCATGGTTCCTTAGCTGCATTTATTTTGCAAGCCGGTTTCCAAACAATAGCCAAACTGCATTTTTTGTGCAGTTAAGATTTAGTATTGATATTTGATTTTTAAGTATTCTACCAAAATGAATTTATCATGTGTAATATATAGAGGCATAACCAGTTATGTCGAGTTTTACTTCACTGATTCTTTTATAAACAGGTAACAGAAATTTTAATAACTTACCAATGAACCGCCGCTGTCAGTTATAGCAAAAAATGTCGCTAAAGCGTAGGTAGCGCTTGTAACTTCACAGTAAATTCAAGTCAAAAATAAAAGATAAAATTTGATTTTTCGCATTTAATCCTTGCCATAATTTTATTTAGTGATAACAGTTTTTATATGCACTAGTGAATTTATTAACTTAAAGTTAACATTATCCAGAATAATAATAAAGAAAAAACCATTCGATGATCTCTCACTTGGTGTGAAAAAAAACACAAAAGAAGCTACGTAATTAAGTCACGAATACCGGGTATGTCCTACCTAATCCATCGACCCCTCGCTTCGCCCGGTGAATGCGGTTCGTTAGACGTGTTAGTCAGTGTGAGCCGTGCGTGCGTCTTGTTTCCCGCAAGGTAATATTAGATGCGATAATATTTGATCAGGCACAGGTGTGGAGTGAGCTATCTGTGTGTTGAATCGGCTGTAATTTTACGCTGTTTGGGGGAACGTAAGATAAAAAAGATGCGCGGAGGCAACATTGTGATAGTCATTGATTGCCCTCGTTGAAAATATTGTGTTCCATATTTTTGAAGTGAAATTATTATTGGTATCTTTAGAGTTATTTGTAGGTTAACTTTACTTTAGCAGCGTTAGAAGTATTGTTATTTTATTGTCAATATTTTTGTTAAAATTTTGTGTTTTCACCCTTTTTAGTTTGGATATTACTCGAATTGGTTGAGTATAAATAAATGTATGTAAAACCAATGTCTTGAAAAATCGGTTCTAGTGTAGTTCTTAATAATGAACTTTTAATTCAGACTTAAATATATGTAAACCATATTGATAACAGAAATTATCTAATTAAGTAAAACTTGGTAAGTAAATTGTATAGTTTATTATTATTACATTATTGAATCTGCTTCGTTTATTGTATTTGCGATAACCATTAGCTTATGATGGCAGAATTTAAATGAATGATTAATTTTCATGACTCACCTGACTAAAATTACAGTTTCTTAATTTGAGTCCTTAAATATGTACGCTTTTTTTGAAAACCGCCCGGTTGACGAATTAAGGAGGAAATAACTTTTATAAGGCTTATTCGTAAAGTTCCAGCTGGTTTAATGTTTTTTGTCAAATGGTAGGTATATTGCCTCATGTTTCCCATATTATCATCTACAGAAAACTTCAAAGAACTGTAATAAGGAGTGGTTCAGTAAAAGAGTAGCAATGAATTATCTGGTATTTATTTTTTATTTGTTGCTAATTATGAAGCAGTTTTTTTTTTGTAATCTGTAGATATCATACTATTAAATAAAAATACAATAATATTGAAATGTGTAAGAGTCCTTGAATTTTCTCAATATTTATTGCAATGTACTTTATAACTCTTTGTACAACACAATTTGACAATCTTCGCCTGGCGTTTTCTACAATACCACAATTGAATTTCCATTTTCAGAACTTGTTTTATGCTTTTAAGAATATTATTATACAAATAAGTTATACCAATAAACTGGATTTCACGTTGGGTAGTAAAGAAGTTTCTCCAATCTAACCTCTGACAGGGGTTTTCTATGGGAGACAAATTTCTGTAAAAATGGCAAATACACAACTTTTGAAAATCCATGTAACTACTTGAAACTAAAGTCAAATCAAAAATATTAACGAATGTTCAAAAGACAATTTAATAAGGTATTAACTAGCCCATCAAACTTACAGAAAAAAATTACTTTTATGACAAACACCTCATAGATTCTCTCAAAAGACATTGTTCAAAAAGTTTAAGGTTAGATAAAAAAAGTCAAAAAGTTTTAGGTTAAAAGGCGAAAACTTGAAATCCCTCTTTATTTTTTACCATTCTTATTGTTTATTTTATTTAATAGTATCTACAGATTACTATTAAAAATGCACTGCTTAGAAATTAGCACAAAATAAAAATAAATTCCATATTATGTGCTGCTACTTTTTTTCCGGACCACTCCTTACCTAAATATTAATTTAGAATAAAATGATTACAATCATTTTGATACATGTAAGCAGTACCTACTTAATTGATATTTAAAAAAGCTCTGATAACTATTTTCAAATAGTTCGTGAATTAATGAGTTCAGTTAAACATTATAATATCTTGCATACAAAAAAGTATTTTCTTGATACTAGTTATTCCATTGAGCATTAAATTATCATGAATTTACTGTCATCAAAATATTATTGACTATTCATAATATTCATTCAAAAGTTCTTATAGACTTGGTAATAACTTTTAGTTTTTTGTAAATAAAAACACTGCTTGTATTGTGGCAATGATTGCCTAATATTAATTGATGGCTTAACGTAAAAGTATCACTTCAATAACGTAGATAACTAATATAAATATTAAGTTCCGTTTTTAGTAAAAAGTGTTGAAAGCCCAGATTCTTTCCGTATCTTAACATTTGGACCCTGCGAGGATTTCTTTTTTTGACCACTGCCACAGATCCTTTGATTGTACAGAATTCCTTACAATGTTTTCCCTTTATCGTATAATAATCGGCGATGCTAATTTAGATATACTTATAGGGAAATTCATTGCAAACACTGTGGCTTGAACTCAGTTCATTGCGATTACAAGTCGAGAACCTAAGCCACTAGATCACCAACACGCTCTCCTTACTCTCTCTGCCTATACCTTAATTTATTAAACCCACCCTGAGATTATTCAGCGTTAAATCGTCATCATAATTTCAGCCGAAAAACGTCTACTGCCGGATATAGGCCTCCCCCAAGGTTTGCCACAAGGACCAGTCCTATGCCGCTTGCATGCATCGATTTCCCGCAACCTTAGCCACGTTGTCGGTCCACCTTGTTGGAGGCTTACCCACGCTGAGAAGTCTTTGTCCCCATCAGCCATCTGTTCTGCAAGCGATGTGCCCCACCAACTATAACTTAAATCTAGCAATTCTTAGAGGTATGTCGGTGACTATGGTACTCACGCGGATCTCCTCGTTTCGAATTCGGTCGCGCAAAGAAAATCTGAGCATAGCCCTCTCCGTTGCCTTACCTTGAGCTTTCTTATAAAGCCCATCTTTAGCCCGTCACGTTTCAGTACCTTAACCCTATACTTGACATTGTGCATTCTTATGCACGTTACTCTTTAAAAAAATCTAGGGAGTAAATTAAGGACCTAGGAATCATTTTTAACGCGCATTATTTTAGCTGATATTCCAATAAGATGGAGTAATATTATTTTGTACTGCTAGGTAAATCCATTTTGACAGTAGAACGCAAAATAACGGACCGAAAACCTGCGTTTACGCATCGTGTCATAAAAATAATTAATTTCATTAAATTTTTGCTTTAATAATGCAAATTTATCGTTATTATTGTATAAGTAAGTATATTTCCAACACACAATAGCAATTTTGGTATATCAAAACTACATAACAATGGCTTTTAACGTTACATGAAGGCATATGTATCTTTAAATGCACAGCGCCAGCTACACCATTAAGTAAGGTTCATCCTACTACGTATCTTTAAAGATACATTACCAGGTACGCTATACTTTTGCTATGTATCTTTATGGATACACAGCCAATTTACGTATAAAAAAAACCTTTTTATAATCCTCTTTTTGTGGGTATAAACTATTAGTTATGCTTTAAATATTTCAAAGTTTGAGGGCTTTATACGGAGCTGGTACCATTGTCAACCTATTATGAGAGTTTTTTGGTACTAAATTGGCAACCAGGTGTCTGAAAACATCCATATCGATTAATGCTTTCATGTTTTTCGAATCATATTGTTATAAAAGTGCCTTCTTTTGTCGCCCTAAGTTTAAGAAAGCCTAGTCTATGCCTAGATTTATCCTAGTATTGACCTAGTCTATTTGTAAGTATATACACACGGGAGATTATGAAGAATGGAATGGTCAAATCGGCCACTGAAGTATGTGGTGTCGTAAAAAGAAGGAAACGCAAGAATGAACGACCGGAATGGTGGGATAGAGAGGTAGATGATGTAGTGAAAGAGAAGAAAAAGTGTTGGTTGGATTTTGTAGCTGTAGATCCAGGACAAGATCTAAGCGACAGAAAGAAAAAAGAGTATAATAGATCAAAGAAAAGAGTGAAAGACGTTGTGGCTAGAAAGAAAGATTTACTGAATGAAAAGTATGACAGGAGTTTCTCTGACAACTTCCAGTCGAATATTAAACTCTTTTGGAGCTTGATTAATTCGGCTCGGGGGAAATCGGAGAAAACTAAATTAAGCGCGGTGAGGGATGAGTCTGGAGACTTAATATGTGAGGAAGAAAAAATGCTTGATAGATGGAAAACTTATTTTGAAAGCTTGTTTGAATGCGAAGATATTTGTCGTGAGCCAGAAAGCATGAGTAAAGATGCAAGTAGCGAAGATGAAAGTGTGATTAGTATGAGTGAAATAATGAAGGCTTTAAAAAGTATGAAAGCGGGAAAGTCAGCAGGTTGTGATAGAGTGTCGATAGAAATGCTGAGGAGAGGAGATGGCGTGGTGGGTAGTCTGTTGTACCGTCTTTTCAATGCATGTTGGAGTAGCGGCCGAGTCCCGGAAGATTGGGTCAAGGCCGTTATCGTCCCTCTGTATAAAGGAAAGGGGTCACAGCAAGACTGCAAAAACTACCGCGGTATCAGCCTCCTTAGTGTTGTCGGCAAAGTATATGCGAAGATTTTAATTGAAAGGGTATTGAATGTTACGAATGACAAAATCTGGGATGTACAAGCGGGATTTCGAAAGGGAATGGGATGTACGGATCAGGTCTTTTCACTACGGTCCATCACAGAAAAGTTCTTGGCGGTGAATCAAAAGGTTTTCTGTGCTTTTGTGGACCTGGAAAAGGCCTATGATAGGGTAGATAGAAAGGAGTTGTGGACGGTGCTGTCTATGTATGGAGTGAGCAGCAACCTGGTGCAGGCTTTGAGGTCCCTTTATGAGGGTTCCAAAGCCTGTGTCAGAATCAATGGCGCATACTCGGCCTGGTTTAACATCTCTAAAGGTGTTAGACAGGGCTGTGTTGCCTCACCATGGCTGTTCAATCTATTCATGGACAGTTGTATGTGGGATTTGAAAGGGTATGATAAGGGTTTGCGTGTGCAAGAGTTGCTAATCAAATGCCTCTTATATGCCGATGATCAAGTTATACTTGCCCCATCGGTACTTGAGTTGCAGGAGATGGTGACAGTGATGAATGAGGGATTTAAGCAAAAGGGGATGAAAGTAAATGTTACCAAGACCAAGGTCATGGTGATAGAGAAGGATGAGGAGATGACTGAGTGCGTGATAAATATAAATGGTGAATTAGTAGAACAAGTGAGCGAATTTGTGTACCTGGGAAGTATGTTTACAAGAGATGGTAAGTGTGAGAAGGATATCGAGAGGAGGGTGAATGCGGGCAATCAAATTAATGGGGCCCTGTACTCCTTTGTAAGCAGACAGGGCGTTTCACAAAAAGCCCGGCTGGCTGTTCACAATGGAGTGCTGGCACCTACCCTGATGTATGGTAGTAAATGTTGGGTGTGGCAGGACAAGCATGTAAGTCGTGTAAATGCAGTTGAAATGCGCTCTTTGCGTAGTATGTGTGGTGTGAAACTGATTGATAGAGTAAGAAATGAAAAAATCAGAGAGAAATGTGGAATAAAAGAAGATGTAGTGACTAAGATTGAAAAGGGCATGCTTCGATGGTTCGGTCATTTGGAAAGGATGGATGAAAGAAGATTGACGAAAGAGATATACAGATCGAAAGTGAGTGGAAGGGTCGGAAGGGGCCGCCCTAGGCGTACTTTTTCGAATCAAATCGGAGAAATACTGGAAAAGGGCAGAATCTTAAGTACCCGAAACCGACGTGCGTGCATGACTCGATGTATGAATGTTGAAGAAGCGAAAGAAATTTGTCAAGATCGTAGCAAGTGGAAAGAAGTGGGCTCTGCCTACCCCTCTGGGAAACAGGCGTGATTTAATGTATGTATGTATGTACACACGGGTTTTTTTTTCATCGTTTCAGAGACCCTATGTAGCATCCATTGACATAAAAATGTTTATTTTTATTAAAATGTTCCTATGAGATGAAAAAAACACCAACGAACTAACTGCCCCGATTTTTTAGTATGTCCTGAGTGCGGTTTGTTGATTTTCTCGAGCTAGCATTTCAGTCATCCGTACATTTTCAGCGCTGACTGCAGTTGTGCGACGGCCATTTCTGTCTGTCATTTTCATGGCTAGCTTTGAACCTTTTGAAGTCATTAGGCCATCTGAAAATACTTTCCGAAGAAGGCTAAAGTCTGCTCTATCTAATCTTCAACAATGAAAGCTTAACAATTAAGAAAAATGATTTTTTAAGTCATACGTAGATCGTCCACGCAAATGTTTTTGCTTACGCTCCAGCGAAGCAGACAAAAAGCGGGAAAAGGCGGACGCAATGAACCGAAAAGTTAATATTTCCTCATAATTTCTGAAAAATATAGATTTATTTTTTACGAATACTTGTAATTTGCAAAAGAAGTTATTCACATTGTGTTCTTTTTCCCGTATCAGAACTTTTAAAGTGACCTTCGTGGTTTTCTTCGTCGTGGGTCTACAACTCTGAAATAATAAATAACATAATCTAATGAAGTTGGAGCACTTTAAAGTAGTAAAAATGTATTTTTTTCATTTATTAGTTAATATTTATCAAAAAAGTTGAATTATTGATATCAATATTTAATTTAACCTTAATTATGGCTGTAATTAAGTTATAAAAATAAAGCAAAAACTCAAGATTTCACATTAAATACAGATTTTTATTACGTTAACTGCTGAGCACGTCAATTAATAGTTTTTTATCTTTTAAATAGGCCTATTTTCATTTATTTATTTTTGATTAGTAATAATAAAAATATTTTTTTGGGTACTCGTTTTATGACGGTGTGTCTCCCTGGATACATATACTTTTGTATGTTCATTTGTAACGACATGGCGGTGTGCATTTAAAGATACATTCAATAAATCACAAATTAAAAACCATGGATTTTTTATGTTATTTTTTCAGCCCTATTCGGACCCCGAAAAACACGATTCTCAAAAAAAACCAACAACATTTCAGAAAAAAATGTCTTGCCAAGTATAGGGTTAAGCCACCACTGGCAATACACACTGGTCGAATACTTTCGACTTAAGATACTAAATACTAACGATTATTTAAATACTAGCATCATAACTATTTATTTTGACTGCCTTGGAAGTACCAAGGCATATTACAGGTTTGCGTACAAAGCCAATGATGGTTTTCCCAATGTTTATATCTTATTTTTTATAGATTATGAAGAAAAATAAAAACTTGAAATCTCAAGCTAAAAAATCTGTAAAAATAGAAAACAACACAGAGTTGGAGAAAGTTGACACTCGTGCCAAAGATAATTCCTTAGATGATGAAGACCAAGGTTTCGGAGGGTGGCTCTCGTAAGTACAAGAAAAAGGTTTCTTTATGCTAAGGACAATTCAAATGAGTACAAAGTAGGTGGAATCTGAGGCCTATAGCATTCTCATGACTGGACTGAGGACTAAGATGGAATGCCTCTGTGGTTATCTTCACATGGGAACACTGCAACTTGGACGTAGCTTGAACGATAAGTGGTGGTAGTAATCCGGACGAACCCTGCAAATGGACCTACCACCACAAGAACGTGAACGAATTTTTTTTAATCCCCAAATTTTACTTACTTCGTTAATTGTAATAAACTGGTATAAAAGAGAAGATTTCAAGCTACTCCGCTGACAAGAACAAGACTCTTAATAAAGTTAAAGATAATAAAAGTTAACCTCTTGACTTCGATTTAATGCGTCAGATTATCAAAAAAAAAAAAAAAAAGAATAAAATGAATCAGAATCAAAGTCTGAGATGCTCTTACGCGGTTGTGATACTACTACTTAGTAGCCAACATCTACATAAACAAGAACTTGAGTAAGGTGTCTTCATCTTCATCACACATTGTTTTCGTATGTATTTGAGTATTATATGTATGTTTTATTATGAACATATTATTATTTAAGTATTCTATACATTTATAGTATCAAGTAGGTATTTAATTCATTTTCAACACTGTTAGCACCATGTATTCTCTGTTAACCATGAGGTTGACTGGTAAAGAAGTCGGCCATTTGTACTTTTTACATTTGTATTGTGCAATAAAGTTTAAATAAATAAATATGTAAAGTATGCTTTGACCATTCTTAGATGTTGCCTAAGACAGCCGTATATTTAAAAAAATTGCTATTCATTCGTTAAATTTCCGGACGGCGTCGCTAGGTTTGCACCGATGATGTAGTATTATTGTAAAGTTAAAGAAATAAGTGTATTAAGTGTATATATAAACTGTCACAGAGTATAGTTTTTTTTACCATTAGATAAAAACATACCAGAAAACACTTTAACATTTTTCTTTTCAAATTTGCTCATTGCTTTTCAGGTCCACCGATGGAATGGAAACTATGAAGCTGTTTGTCCTAGCTAACAGTATAGTGATGCTCACAACTTTAGCTTACCCACACATTCAAATCATGTTCTCCATTATAACGGAGATGATATACGACTAAGACGAGCTTTATTGAGATTATGCAGTACTATTTCTTAACGTAAAAATAAATGTATGTGTAATTTATTGCAAAGCTACTGGAGACTTGTAAGTAAAAAACTGCTTTATTTAAGTTGGTTAAGAATATACATAAGTGTTTGAACTTTTTTAGCGTTGTGTTGTTAGTGAGGTGGTATTTAGGAAATATTTATAAAAAATGTAGTATCAGAATAAATGATTAATTTAGTACGTTGTAATTTAAAAAAACTGGAGGTGTTATAATATTGCAGTTTTAGTATCTCTGTAGACTTTTAATTCAGAAACAATGATTGGTATAATATTTCGTGTTGTGTTTTCTCTGAGTATAGTTATTTGGTATTCCATCTGCGTTTGGAACATTATATCTGACTATTTCAATAAGGAATTTCATCGATTATTGTTTAACGAAACTGAGTTTATAGAGGACGACGAGGAACTGTAATTATGTACCCGTAAAACTGTAGTAAATAAATTATGTGACCTGAATATTCGTTTTTATTTACACTTTCACTAAAAATATACAATTTTACCGAAATTTTGATTTAAGTTAGTGACACATTTTTCTTTGAATTTCTACTTTAATCATCATTTTAACTGGTTAAAAACAATTAGCATGCAAAAAAAGCTTCTTAAGGCCTAAGAAGTAGGTATCCTCAATTCATCTTTTTCATAATATGGCGTCACTTATGGCGTTCTGTAGTTATTTTGCCAATTCTATGGAAGAATGAGTTAAATAGTAACAAACTCGATACTTTTTACATTTGGTAAGAAGCGAAGTAGTAGTTAGCAACCGGTTTTGCTATAAACATAAATTATATTTTTTAGCCCATAGATTTAAAATAACGAAAGATGCGGCGTAAGGAAGCGGCGTGACCAGTTTATCCAGGTAGCTAAGAAACAGTTAAGTATTTGCTGTTTTATTAAAAATAAAAAATAAAATTCGTCAATAACGTTCCTATTTCTTATATTAATTTATAACTGTAATTTGTTTACGGAGACCACTTTCATTAAAAACGCATAAACGCATGAATCAAGCCATTACTGTTTCACGAAAAAAAAAAACGTTAGCCCTATAACTACCTACTTCCCGTTACAGCATTTATTTTGAATCTAAGTCTTACCTAACGTAATAAACCTATGAAGCGTATCAACTGATGTTATCTGTACTGGATTTTGCGATCCGATTTACGCTCGTTGCCATGGTGATTCCGGGTTGCAAGTTGGGAAATAAGCGTATTCGGGACCACCAGACGGGTGGATGCTCTGACGTCATCAAGTCAGTGGGCGGCGGCATGCACCGGGCGATCCACTTGACGCACGACCGCACAGATTAGCGTAACATAACCTGTCCTGTGGTCGTGATCCTCAGCAGGTAGGGACTGAGATAGTAGAAAAGTAGGTAGCAACAGTAAATAAATAAATATCAGGGGACAATGTCACACCAATTGACCTAGTCCCAAACTAAGCTCTAGGCTTGTACTATGGGTACGAGACAACGATATAAATACTTATATAGAGAAATATATACTTAAATACATAGTAAACCATTCATGGCTTAGGAACAAATATTCGCGATCATCAAACAAATATCTTGCCCTTACCGGGATTTGAACCCAGGACCGCTAGCTTCGTAGGCAGGGTCACTACCAACTAGGCCAGCGCGTCGTCAAATAATAACAACAACAGTCTTTAGTAAAAATATACAGGGTGAAATTACGAACTCCAGATGGACGGTAACTACCTTAAATCTTTGAAATTTCAAATTCAACGGAAGGGAGACTAACGATTTTATTTAAAAACAATAAAAACTGCATTCATGGATTTTTTTAAATTCGTCTTTTTTTACGGGATTGGAACAGTAACTGGTCGAATCAGACAAAATAATAAAGACGTGTGTTTCTTTTTACAGTCTTTACTTAGTTTAAAGCATGTTTAAAGATGTAGGTATGCGTTGTTGATATAACTGATCCTTTCGATCTCTATCATAAAACACGACTTAATTGTTTAGTCATATTCGACCAGTTTATTTTATTCAAAAATGTATATAGGCAGTATTTATTGTTTTCAAGATTAAAAGTAAGTCTTTTTTGCGTAGAATTTGCTAATTTCGATATATTTTAAGGTTACTTCGTCCATGTGGCGTTTGTTCTTTCCACCCTTTGTACGTTTGTGTGGAATTAATATGCACAACACCCCGAATTGGGTCAAATTGACTTGGATTACAGACTCTGGTCGACTAGTTGCATTCTGCGATCCCTAACGACTTTCAATATGTGTCAAAATGTATGGAATTAACAAACCCGACTGACGGCAGCTTAAGTTAACCCTACTACAGAATTTAAAAAATATTACATGGTAGGAACTATTTTATGCAGGGTATAAAAATATCAATACTTTTTTTTAAAGAACAGAATAACCTCTTTTATTGCAACAATTATTATACTCTAAATTGTATTTTTTTTTGTATCGGAATAGATGTAGAATAACCTCTGCTAAAAAGATTTTGCGCAGTTCAAACCTAAGAATACGTAATAGGTTAAATTGGTACTTAAATAACATTGCAATAATGCTGCACTAAAAATGTTGACTCACCCACTTTAGGAACAGCTTAGGTTAAAAGTAAATACAGCGAGCTCAAATCGATACGCACAGGTTTTCTTACCAGCTATGGCAACAAGCCAAATGCAGTTGCATTTGTACCAAACTTCGTGCCTCGACACGGCTTATATAAAGCTCTGTTAACTAATTACTCCAGCCATTCCGCTAAAAGGCCAATTTAAGTGTTTCACTGCAGCGGATTAGTCGTTTGACTAATTTGTTCTTGATTAGGTCTTTGTCCGGGAGTTAAGTTTTTTGAATAAATTGTTGGTGTTTTTTCTTTGTTGCCTAATGGAGTAACTTTTTTTGGAATGTTTTTTAGGAATGCTGAATAAACTTTTATTAAAAACATGTTTTATGATGCCTGCTTTTTTGATTTTGGCTAGATTGACAACTGTTTTTCGCGATTAGTCTTCCAAATTTAAATGTGTGTGTATATGTTAGTAACTAGGTAGTAGATACAGTGGGAACCTTCAACCATTTGGTTTCATTTTAGCCCATTCCAATAAAAACCTAGGTTCTTAGTTTAAACCTAAAACTATATATAAAAACCCATTTCTACAAGTAAGTACCTGAAACACTTGTAAAGTCATGTTAAACCTTTCAAAATTCCCAAAAATGTAATCTTCTTTCCGTGAAAAAAGTCAACCAGTTTCACTCTTTGACCTAGAAAAATAGAGTTTCGATAGTCGTAAAAAATATATTTGTTAAAGCCACGTACTGACAAACGTGACTAGAAACTGCTCCCACTAGACGAATTAGTTTAACTCAGAAGGTCGCAAAAACGCGCCAGATATGATTGTACATACATGAGATGAGGGTTTGTGATTCTTATTGACGGATACAACTTCTATTTATGTCTATTGAGTATGATATTTTTGCAAAGTCACATTTAAATTTAACGTAGGATTTGTTTGATTTTACCAAGGAACTTGAAATAGGGAGAAAGTTTATTTTTAATTTGATCCCACGGGAAGCGAAAAAACGAATTCAACCCGTATTAAATCGTGGACGTCCTCTACTTTCATCTATATATTATTTTTTTAGTACCTACTCCAGAATAAAAGTAATTAGGACAATTGGACATTTAACTATAGTAACTAGTAGAAACCCGCTTAATTACTTTGTTTCCGCTATTTAATCCAACACCGGAAATCCCTACCCTAGAAACTCTTTAGTAGGGTGAAGGAACCTGTAATGAACAAGGACCAATAATGGACACTTGATTCTTATGGTGCAGAAGAGGGGTTTTTTTTTGAGACAATCCATTTATGACCTCTTAATCTTATCTTTGATGATTCCGGTTTGTTACACCCAAATATCATAATAACGTGTTCCTAGAATATCAAAATGTCAAAACAGATTATTCTCATAATGTCTAAAGATCGAAATGACTTACGCCTACTTCTTAAATTACCGTATTCTTAATATGACTATAATTAATTTAGACTCTATCTCGTTTTGATAAATTTCCAATTCTACCATTTCCCAAAATGTGTAAAACTTGACTTGATCATGTTTTGATGAATTTTCGAATATACCATTTCCCAAAATGTCTAAAACTCAATATGGAAAATATTTAAAATTATGTTGAAGTTTATAGTTTTTAACCAATGAGTAATGAGGGTTTCCGCGTATTAGTTTTTTCACTAGATGGCGCCTCTGGGAAGTAAGGTCTTTTTGATAGTTGATAATACGTAAAAAATATAAATTGAACCTATTTATTTGAAATGTGTATATATCAAGTGAAAAAGTAAATTGTCACTAGTTTGGTCTTCTTCTAGGCATATATTTTAACATCAACTGTCAAATAGACCTTACTTCCCAGAGGCGCCATCTAGTGAAAAAACTGATGCGCGGAAACCCTCATTAAATTAATTATCAACGGCATCCCAATTTTCATCTTTTTACTATTTTTATTCTGTACAATCGAGAATTCATTAGTAAGACTGCTTGGAGGTTCGAGTACACTGATGATGATGTACTAAAATTACTGCGTGGTTAAAAATTTTGGTATTATGAGACAGTGTCATTTTGGTCTTTGGGCCTGTCAACAAAAGGCATTTTTGAATTTTGGTAGTTTTGAAACTAATGCATTTTCACTTTCAGTCTTAATAATAATTCGGTATTTGAAGTTGTTGTTCATTTTACCAACTATACAATTTGGATATCGGATGTAATTTTATTGTATTGAAAATTAGTCAATTTGGGAATTAAGGCATTTTGGAACTAAGACAATTTGATATTTAGTAAAATATGTAAAAGGGCATTATGATATTTGGCTGTAATGAACCGGAATCTCTTTGATTTAAGAGTTAAGAATCCATTATTGGTGACTCCAGCTGGCAGTGTCCGACATTGGTGCCGTCATCCTACTTCTCTTAGGAGCCCCACAGGGCGGTTCTGGCACTCAGTCAATTATGTATGTGTATTATGTCTTTGTAGTCGTCTTTATTTGTTTCTATATTAATACAGTAATCGATCATTGAGTAAAGGTTTAAAGAGATTTGTTATTTAAGAAGAAGACTGACGAGAACATTGACTTAAATCTTTAGATAGATAGAGAGATAGATAGATGAGTAACTATGTCTGTTTGTTACGATTTCGCGGGAAACCGCTGAACCGATATCGATGACATTTTGTATGGAGATAGCTTGAACTCTAAGAACGGATATTATGTTACTTTTTATCGCTATAAACGACCTCTAGCCTCGAGCTGTGGGTAGGCCTCCAACAAGATGGAGTGACGACCTTGTAAGGATCGCGGGAAAGCGGTGGATGCGAAAAGCACAAGACCGGTCTGAGTGGAGAGCCTTGGGGGAGGCCTATGTCCAGCAGTGGACGTCTTTCGGCTGACATGATGATGATGATGGTAAACGACCTCTACGCGAACAGAGTCACGGGTACAGATAGTAATTAATAAATTGGTAAGTTAACTTTTATACACACCCAATGACTACTAACATCATTTAGGTAGATTATTGTACCAATTGTACTCCCTCGAGCGTTTTGTTTCTTTTCCCGGCCCCAATTCCATGAAATAAGTGTATAATTGCTTCACGTTGGATAATTTAGTTTTTCGTTGATTGTTTTGGTATTCATGAGAAACCTTATTTGAAAAGGTTTTTAATTTGTTTATTATGTGATCCTTGAAGACTTATTCCAATTCTTCAACCGATAATCTAGATGTTTATTAACCAAAGAGGTACTACGCAGAAGGAGGCAATGGACAAACGTACTTTTTGCAGAATCGGTAAACGCGCAACATTTATGCCGACAGTATGTTTTACTGCAAGCATACCACCAAGTCAGGAATTTAATTTCATTTTGGTACGGAACCCTAAAAAGGGTGCTTAAAATATTATACCAGGTTGGCCAATTTTCTCATTATCACTTAATCTGTCCTAACTTAACCCTCTAATCAGTCACCTTTCAATGGTTAAGCCTATCTTGCTTCGATCTCCAATTGTTGACGTTATAACATATTTCGAACTGTCGACTGAGTTAATCTCAACCATAATGATTACCATATCGAAGAAATATGGGATTAAAGTTGAATAAAGGCTCTGTATATAAATCACAATTACAATATTTGGCCAAAAGTATTTTTCACAATTTTTTGCGCGTGTTTTAAATACTTGCGTTTACCTAAATTTTATATGAATTTATGTGACTGAAAGTTAATTTTTAACCAATTTAATGCTTGTAAGTTTAACAAAAGTTTAATCAAACAACTTCTTAAATCTCCGTCCATTTTAATACAACCGGAAAGTAACTAGCCTTCAACCATGCACTTACAAAGATTCATGACGGCAAACAGAATCAATATGCTTGGAGCTACTGCGAAACACTGGCACTGGGCCAGCCTTACTCTGTTTTCCATTTACAAAAGGCACAGTTGGTTGCTTGTGACACAGTGTAACTTTTAGTTTGAATACAGACGCTGTAGCTATTGTGTTGTAGGATGTCAGCGCTTCAGTGTCAGGCACACATCAGACTGGAGTCACGCCCTCTCTGTCAGCGACTGTTGCCTGGATTGTTAGTATGCAAATCCAACTCAAATATACGACCTAAAATGAAAGCGTTGATTAAGCTATAATTTAAGCAAGTAATTAGGTTAACACGGTTTTTAAGGTTCCTTCCGTATCAAAATGGTAAAAAAGAACCCTTAACGGACAGACTTTGGTATCTGTGTGTCTGTATGACACAGCAGTTTTCTATTAACTAGAAATTTGGCCTAGTAGAAACTTGCCTACCCGCATAGGTTTTTAGTAAAAAATTGAAATTGTTTTTCAAAATATTTGAAAAGGAGTTATGGCATGGGGGGGTTAAAAAATGAAAGTTATTTGATTAGAGCAATCAGGGTGTCCTAAGAAAGGGCTCAAAATGCAGACTTCAAATATATTTTTTATAATGGTTTGTTAAGTGTTTTTTTTTATTTATAGCCAAACATTGCAAAATTCTCCGAAGTTTAGGACCAAAAAATGTTTAAAATTTCTGACATAAAGATAATTACTTTAAAAAAATTACGTTAAAATAAAGTAAATTTGTCAAATTTAACATACATACATACATAAATTCACGCCTTCATTCCCAGAGTGGGGTAGGCAGAGCTACAGAATTACCAAGCACTCTTAAATAAGTAGTTGATAATTCTGTAACCACGTTTTGCACAATCAGGCTAAGATGTTTACCAGTGTATTAGTGACAGGTTGCAAGCCCATCGCCTAAGAGTACTAGAAGTCTTTATTATTCCCTTAGTCGCCTCTTACAACATCCACAGGAAGACATGGAGTGGCACTATTCTAATCCGGTGACCACACAGGTAAACATGTTGGGAAAAAAAACAAAATCTGTATTAAAATGTAGGCTAATCAAAACGGACCTAGTTACAAAAACGTAAAGTTCATAACAAAATGAGTATCTTTTCGAATCTTAACTATACTTTACATGTTTATATTCCACATAAAATTTGCGTTTTCATAACAATATAATTATCTTAAATACGGAACCCTAGGTTTGCGAGTCCAACTCTGTTTTCATATGTGTGGCTTTTTTGTTAATGTTTTATAGGATATAAAATAAAAGTAAGGCTTATAAAACAATTTCATTAAATTTTGTTATTACGGCGAATTTATTAACAAATAAAAAATAAGAAAACAAGTGACATCCATTAAAGAAAGAAAGTCAAATTGCCATACGAGAAACGCTTTTTTTTCAACGTATTAATTTATTGTTGAATCGTAAAAACTGTAAAATATACAAGATTACTTATAGTCAAAGAATAAAAAACACAGAAAAACAGCAAATACAAAAAAATGGTGAAGTGTGAAGTCAAGTGGGCTCAAGCTGATTCGATTCAAAATCGAATTCATATTGGAATATAATAATACCTACTATGAGGCAGTACGGAACCTCGGTGCACGAGTCTGATACGTGTTTTTGTAGAATAAAGATTTTGAATTTTGAATTTTTGAATTTGATTCGCACTTGACCGGTTTTTTTTATTATTTTATTCAAGTTAAGGGTTAAATATCTAGAGCGAAGATCCCGTTGCCTCCTTCCAAGTCTATTGTTCACTAAAATCACTAAATAACAAGTGAAACTGAAATCAAACCCAACCCCATTTAAAAAAAAAATAGATTCGCACTATGACCGGATCACCAGCCTATTTTAATAACGAAGACTATGTCTAAACTGGCTAACAAGATTTGACTTGACTAAAAACAGATAAATAGAAGCTTTTATAGAAATGGAAAAAGTGGAATAGTTAGAAACAGATGATCAACTCAATCACGTCTAATACATACATACACGTAATTAAGAGTTAACACTAAACTTATTTAAATTCAAATAAAAGTAAGCTACTCAAATATTAAAGATGTAAATAATAATCACCACTATAAAAAGAACACCCCCTCTAGCAGGATAGATAGATAGATTATGGATTCTACAATAACAGGAACACATTTAGATTCAAATAGGCTTAAGCCACATACCTATTTAATACCAACGTTTCATCGCTAATTCAAATATTAACCCGCAAGGGCAAGTATAAACTGTCGCGTGTATCAGGCCGTAATTTCGTACGTCGTCACGAAACTGCCTGCGTTCCGTGTTCTGTCTGATATGCAAATTTATTTAAACTGGAATTCACGAATCCCTAAGACCGCATGTGAAATGTCTGGGGCCTCAAGCATTGAAGGCGATGGAGCTGATATATTTTTTCACGCGTGCATTTTTTTCAACTTTTATTTAGCTAAAACATACCTCTAACGGGTAAGCGATGACTATCCACACCCGCGTTGCCAGAAAAATGTTAGACGATGGATGACAGCTTGTAATAACTTTTATAAGTGGCAACAGGTTATCTATCTTTACTTTGAAATCTTTTCTCCTCTGTTTCGTTCGTCTGAAATTTTCAATCGTCCGAAAATATTTTTACCCTCAAACCGTTTAACTTTCCAAGATTATTAAACTTACCTTACCTAGGTTCTGTAGGTATATCTATTTCGGGCAAAAGTTTTTTGAAATATCGATAGTTTACCGCGGCCACGGTGGTAGCATGTAAAAAAATGGAAAGGCTTTTGGTCATCAGTACTTCAAACAAGATTGTCGGGAAATGTCTACTGGTAAATGCACCTCTTTGATGAGATTGTCTTTGAATCAGCGATGCATTGATCCACTTTTTTAGAAACTGTTTGAGCCTCTTTGTTGCAAAGGTGCCTTTGCGCGAAGACAAAAAGCATATAAGCAGGTAGGTCGTGGAAGAACTGGTAAACAGGTTTTAAGACAGTATTATAGTATTAAAAATAAAGTGGAATTCCCAAAGCAAATTAAATTTTAAGCAATGACACTTAGAGGTTAAGAATGCGACGTCACTCCACCCTCTCTCTTAACTCCGTGGCTTGGTGCGAAATCTAATTTTATTTTGCTTCGTAAAGAATTTTTTGTGACGTCACATTTTTGTCCGTTAAGATACCTAATATTAAAAGCTTTGTGATACCGTCAGAATGAATACCATGCGTGTTATTTAACATCGGAGAGTTTCTCAGGATTGTCTTTGTCAGAGCGTTACATTTTGTATACGTTTGATTTTTTATTTCGCAATTCAGCGCGGCATTTTTTAGGAAAAATGCGCACAGGGATTTAGTATGAATGGGTTGTTTAGAAAGAAAACCGCTGTATTATTGAAAGAACAAAAAAAAACATGAATGACTATGTAACAACATGTATATTCATTGAGCCGTATCGCAGTAGTATTGACATTGTATTAAAATTTCACTCTACCATCGGAGCCCTTCACAAGATGCTTTGCGACAACGTTATCGCTATCGTTATCAAAGGTGTACCGATAGGATTAACTTAAGCTGCCGGATGATCGCATCGAGTGTTTATATCAATTCTGTAATTTACGTTGGTGTACTGTCGTTTCGGCGAAATATATTTCGTCTTATATTATTTCCCAACTTATTACATACCATAGAAATCCTTTTTTTTTAATGTTACATACCAAATTTATTAATGGCAAATAGTTTTGCCGTGTAATAAACATTTTACTTAAGCTAATTAATCTACTGCTAAAAATCATTCTCTGAAATTACTCTAATACTACTCTAATTTATCCCATACTTTACGAATTTATGACTAGGTTAGAACTGTGACCAAATCAGAAATAAGTTGCTAGATTAAGTTAGATAAGAGTTGTGTCAAGGCACGTAGCGTCTCATCTACACAGAAAGCGGAGCTCCGTCGACCTTGTCTCAAATTAAATCTCAAGGGATGCATTCGACAAAAAGATAAAATATAACATATTGAAAAATTACGAACAGTTTGCCAAATCATTCAGTTGCGAAAACTTAAAGTACAAAAAGTTGTATTGCCAAATCACCAGTAGCCAAAATGAAAGTATGGAAAAAATTGTTTGGGAAGTTATACTTTGCATTAAGCATCTTATCTAGGGCCACAGATCTCCTCATAAAGATCACACACACACACGTTTGTACACAAAATTACAGCTACATTGAATTTTGGAAAGTTAGACAAATTCTACATGTAAGATTAAGATACTTACCGACAATTAAATGCTGGCACAATTCATTAAACAAATGTTTAATGTCCAATTCATCCTAAAATGGGATAATGGGAGAAATATTTGGGTAAGTAAAACATCGTATCTTTATAAAATCAGTGTTAATAAAAACCGAGGGCTGAAACACGGCAAAAGTGAAACTCGCGGTTTAAATTAACAATGTATCCTTCATAAACAACGATGTTTAATAAGCGTTTTATCTTGGCTTTAAAAGCTCACTTACAAAGGCAGATTGGAAAAGTTTTTTCTTGCGGGTCCAATTAAACTTGTTAAAAGTAATTTCCGGAGTGTGTGTCTGAGACTGGACGCAACATCGACGCCGGCCCATTTCGTTACTCGGTGCTTCAGATTGGCTTCAAACTTCTAACTGCAATAGTATGGGAAAACAATAAAGGTGGTAGTGTCAGTAAAGTAATTGCTAGCGAGAGAAAAAACGTACGGGTTAAAGGAATCCTTTGAATGCGGCCGGATTTTAGAAAACTTAAGGATAGCCATGTTAGCAGAGGAAGTCTTTCAGCGTATATGATCATGAATAAAGTAAAGTAATAATATTTTTTTTTTAAATAGAGTGGAGTCTTGTAATTGCAACTATCTGGTAATTGCAACTGACTTAAATAACTCCCTGTAGCATCACTGTTTTGAACAACAACAAGCTTGATATTGCATTTCTTAGTATAGAAGAACAATATCACGCCTGTCTTTCTTAAAAACAGTGATCATAGAGGAAGTTATTCAAATTAGTTGCAATAACCAGACAGTTGCAATTACAAGACTCCACCATACTATTTAAAGCATACCGCAAAAAAACATTCTTTATTACTAGTGATAGTTTTTAACATGGATAAAATATGTTTGTCTATTTATTTAAATCAGTAAACAGCAAACTAATTTAAACTTAATCCAAAAGATGGTTGCTGCACCTGCTGACGTCCATATCATAGTGATGTTTGTTTAGGAAAACAACAAATACTACTTTTCAGAAAATATTTTAAGGAAAAACAAAATAGTACTAAAGTAATCAATGCTAAAAAATTGGTTGAACAATACCAAGTCCAGTCTTTGAGCACTAAGAACGTATTTCGGGTTTGTACTTCTCTTTTGCTTACTCTTAATAAGAGCGTATGAGAGCAAGTGAGAGACCAGTTTAAACCCGAAGCACCTTCTAAGAGCTATTGTACTGTACATATGGAGTGGGAATTATCTTTTGTCAAAAACTACAACTATACTCTGGTCATTCAAGGATGACGTATGTGACAGTGACCGCTCACATAACACGTACCTATTACACTTGTATCTTTAACTTTACATAAATACTAACTATAGGAGAAAACCGTAAGTAAATGACCTCTTGCATGTAGTTGTAACCCATCTGAATAGACCGTTCGACATTCAATATTTAAAATTTGACGTAAATTCCATACTAGTTTTGTACACAAATACATGCAAGAGGTCATTTTCTTAAGTTTTTCACCTATTCTACTTTAAAATACCTTTTGTGAGTAGGTATGGAAGTGACTGAAATTACAAACTACAGCTGTTACATAGATCATCCAAGATTGTTAAAACAAAAATAGGGCTGAAACAGTGCAATAAAATTAATTTCACTAATTCAAATATTTTTACATGCAAGTTTTTCTATTATCTGTTGCTCTACTTTTTTCAAGTGAGTCATAAAGTCTTTAGCAAATCAAAAAAAATCTTGGCACACAACTTGGTATTACCTAAGTTATTAAAGAACCTTTCAGGTTATGGCTCATAATTAGGGTCACCTTTAACGCGGTGGATAAAGCATCCGTCATCTTCGCACTTACATATTGGTTAGAAAGTGACAGACGGTCATCGATAAACACGACCATAATAGACCCACAGATTATCAAAACTATTGTTTATAGTTCTAGCACCAAATTTCTATGAAGTCTTTTGTTCAGTCTTATAGGTTACCCGTATCAAAATGAAGATTTGTATAGTATTTGTGGAACATAATACCCGCTTGTAGAAATTATTTCCCTCACTTATCGAAGCAAAGAACGTATCGATTACACCCTATTCGCGTAAACAATAGCTTAGCTAACAGTCTTTCAGCGTGGTACTAAGCTTGCCGTTGGCGTATAGATAATTGATTTGAACAAAATTATTTGAAATATATAGTAATCAAAACAAAATAGGGGCCACGCTATGTTCTGCATACAAAATAACTATAACAAATGTTAACTTGTAATTTTTGAATTTAGTATCATTCGAAAGGTGCAATGTTCATCTAACTTACAAGCTGTGTTTTTTAATCAATTGTATTGTTTTTATCGTGTGTGTGGTTTTTAAGAAAGTTGCATTTGTTTGCTCATTTTGTACGAAATTTGAGAATAGTTTAAAAAACCAGCACGGTAAAAACAAAACAAGGGACAAAAAACAAAAATACAGCTTGTAAGTTGAACGTTGCAGCTTTCGAAAGGTAGTTAACTCAAAAATTACAGGTTAAGATTCGTTATAATAATCCTTCTCCGAAAACAGTTATTTTGTATGTAGAACATAACGTGGCCCTATTTTTTTTTGATTAGTAAATATAGGGTAAAGTCACTGAAATAATAAAGGGGTGTCCATAAAGGAAAGTTTTTTTCAACGAATTTTAGCTTTTGCTGTCGTAAAAGCGGGAGAAAGGGGGTGAGGGAAAGTGCATTTCGCGCTGATTCGATTCAAAATCGAATTCAAACTGGAATATACTATTACCTAATGGTCAGTGGTACGAAACCCTCAGTGCGCGAGTTCGACCTACACTTGAATGGTTTTTTAAGGTTGCTTTCTTGCCTGTTCATTTGTTTGTTTGTCTGTTAAGTACAATTTTCAATTATATCCTGATAAGCTGGAGACTTGAAACCTAAACCGAAACTAAGAAGTTGATGAACATGCAATAATTATTAAAGAACTGTTAAATAAAACACAGTTATTTATAAGTTCATTTTAGTAGCCTATGATACGATTTAAAAAAAAGTAAACTACAATGGGAATAAAAATAGAAACACGACATTGAAATTATTTCAGGACGTCTTTCAAAAAAGCTACAACAATATTGCTTTTGAAGTAAAATGGTATGGTTTTTAACTTGGCCGCCATTATTAAGTTAATAAGAGCTTTTCAAACGTTAACAATACGATAACAAGTCAAATTAAATATTGTATAACGTTGCAGAATAGAGGCACAGGGCCTTTATTCCCAACGGTAAAAAATATATCGTCTTTGACCTGTTATGGTATAGTTTTGACGTCAGCCGCCATTGCTGTCAAAAAAGCTCATAAAAGCTCAAGCACGATATAGTTTTTACCGTTTTGTATAGAGGCCCAGTTGCATTGTGACTTAAATTATAATCATCATCCGTAGCGTTTGCTACGGGTGCCGTAGCACTATGGTTTTCGTAGCTGCACGAGTGAAAATACTCATATGAAATTTAATGACGCGGATAGCCTAGTCGGTAGTGACCCTGCCTACAATTTTGGCAGTCTCGGGGTTAATTCCCATGATAGGCAATTTTTTGTTCACAATATTGTTGTGTTCTTACGTAATGGAGTTTATATGTATATTAAGACGTGTGGTTCAATATATAAGTAGGTATGTTTACTGTTGCCTTTTACCTATAATTCCAATAAGGAGATGTTTAGAACTAGGTCAATTTGTGTAGAATTGTCTCTTGATGTAAGTATATTTAAGTGATATTTTTTATTTATAGTGTTTTTCAATTATTTTATTAAAAAAAAAGAACTTTCAAATAATAATTATCACAATTACACATTTAAGTACCTATCAAAACTGGTTAGCCCATACCTAAATCTGGATAAATTACCTATCAACCATTTCTATCGTACTTAGAACATCTACATAGATCCAGTAATATTTTCCGGAGTACAGTCAAGTGTAAATAAATAAGTTTCTGTTAAAAAAACATTTTTGGAACAAGCTTTTGTTTCCAACTGTATTTTTTTTACACAGTCCTCATCTACTTGTCAAGACAATTCTAAAGAACCCTAACACGACGGGTTTATCATGGTGTAATTTAGGAGTTCCTATCTGCACCCTGCGTCTCCATCATTAGACTAGCTCGAAGGTACTATATTGTTATATTGTCATCAGAACTAAAGGTGTATGCAAATTTTTACCTTCATCGGAATTTAACTTGCACGACTTGAGCCGTACATACATACACACAAACATACATTGCTGGTTAAATAGGAGCTTGTAAAATATGAAGAACGCAACACCTCAAATATATATCCCAATGCACCTTATTCCAGCGAAATATGAACTTCGTAACATAATTTATGAGAGGATTCTTTTGATACATATTTTTGCACTTGACAACAATAGCTAGTACCCAAATATCAACATCTTAAATGGCCAATTATTGATGATTAAAACTAGTTGACCTTTATTCAATAAATTTATTACTTAACGTTAAAAGCGTTACACAAACTCGTTAGCAAACCCATTTGAAGTAGTTACGTCAAACGCCGAACACGCGAACATACGATTCATAATATTAAGTGACTGCTCCGTTGATTGCATGAGATACGAAGATGGATTCAATTCACTAATTGACTAATAAAATTAAAACTGCTGATGGCTATGTAACTTACTTTAGGTGAACTGGATTCTGTTAACTTTGGAACCGGGGATGGCTCGCTTTATGATTGTTGAGAAATGAGAAAACTGATCTGCTCAAACGTACTTTCCGCTGCATAAGTTATTATTTAGTACTGCTCTAGCTAAATAAACACGTGCAACTTGAACTTATCACATTTTACAATTATTTTGAAAATGACAGCGTGCAAAATGAGTGCTCCATTACATTAGTAAACAAGAAAAAAAACGTTTTAAAAAAAAGGTTTAGGATTATATTCAAAATAATTACTCAAAAAAAAAAACCTATTTCTCATGTGTAATAGTAGTTACGTCATTGTATTACTGGAGTACCTAGGTAATATACACCTATATATTTTTCACTTTTTACCCTTTTTTACGGTTTGAGGAACCACCAATCGCATGGTTTAATGGTTTTCTCGAAAGTGCATTTCAAATTCTGCTCAATTTATAAAACGGTCTTAGGTTTTAATCCCGGTGTATTTGTATCATCACACGTTTATTTGTCCCTGATTCTTGGATATTTTCGCCGTATTTAAGTCTGTATTTCTCTACATAAGTAGGGTAAAGTCACCAGTCAGCCAGAGACCAGTCGACCTTATATGAGTGCGAAGAGTGGGAAATATATCTATAACAAAGTATAGACAGAGGCCTCTGGCGGACCACTGGTGAATTTACCCTATGTTTATAATTGTCTACTACCCATACTACTCTTACTAAGTTTAGGACTAGGTCAATTCGTGTGAGACTGCCATCTGTTTATTCAGGGGAAAATCTTACAAATTCACCAGTCCCATATTGAGCTATAGGCAAGTAAATTGATAAGGACTATTTACTTCTAAGTTTCTACCTTTTTACTTTTCCTAAGATAAATTCCCTTCAGAATTATACCATACCTTTAGATATGTAAAACCTTTACAGAAAGCCTTTACGCCTAGTTACGTTCAATATTGAATGAATATATTTCATCTGACCTTTTTCTTTTGATGACCAGTGCGTTTAACCCTTAATAGGAAATAAATTGAATATAGTACCAATTATGATGAAAAAAAAAACTGAATTATACGTTTTATATAGTACTCGTATGTAGCATTTGATCCTTATTTCGTGTTGTAAAAACTATTGGTTTGATTTTCAATAAAGCATGTAAGGGAAAGTAGCATGTTTTTTTGTAACTTTGTCAGGCATGACTAAATGGACCAATATTGGAGCCTGTCATTTAGCCCACTTTTATCATTTAGAAAAAACTTTTAATAAATGTTGTTATTATCCTGGCTCTGGTTTATAAAAAAAAAACTGAAATAGTTGTGATTTTACAAAACTAAAATACTTTAAAATAATTAGCTACTGCTATGACTTCTTGGGTTAAAATCAGAGAAAATCGTTTAACAAGCGTAAATAAAAAAAAACAAACTTAAACTTATGAAGGTTAATACACTAAATTAACCTTCTTCTTCTTCTTCTTTTTTTATTAATGGCGGTCCACTGCGATATTCCGCAGTGATTTCGCCAGTGGCAAGTAAATAGAGTAAATCAGTAAGCAGAATAAATCAAAAGTAAAAGCCGGACATTTTTCAATCGGCCATCTTCCCTCCCCGATGGTTACCGGAAGACCTCTAAATTAACCTTTATGTTATGATGGAACGAAGCTTCTTTGTCTTATTAAAAAGTTTATATTTCATAATCTTTAATGCTATGACATGGAAATATCGGACTTAAATGAGAGACTCGCTCCAAGAGATTCCGGACCATCACAAAATATTACAACACGATATCGCACACCCAACTACAACACTGCACTAAGTCAAAAAAGCTCATTTTACAGAATCGACGAAAAACCGTTATCTCATGATATATCAGAGGTATTGAAAATGTCGTAAACATTGCAAGTGAAGAATTCAATGTGTATCAGCATTGTAATAGTTTAGACGATTTAAACAGCTTAATAAAGCAAAATAATGCGTTTGTTTACTTAATTCACTGTTGTGGAACGATTTAATGAAATAATAAATAATTATTTCTAGTTACACGCTTTTTACTGATTAATTATAAAATAATGCACTGTTATTCTATTGTTTTTTGATTGAGACTCAATATACAATAACGACTCATTTGTTTTGTTTCAAGGAATAGTTACCTATTAAAAGTGAAATAAAACAACATTTTACCTAAATCAATACACATATTATTATTACACAAAACAAAAACTCTTAAAACTCTTTTAAAAAAAAAAAAAAAAACAGTCATCAAAAAGGTAATCACTAATCATGTAAAACTTCAACCACCAAAAATGTACTTATAAACATAACACAACAAGAACTTGTTTCTTAGTATTACAGATTGTAAGTATGACTATAATATAGTATTAATCATTCATGGCACAAGATATAATCACAAAAACTTAAAAACTAAACAAAATCTCGAATAATTATTTCAAGCAGTATTAACCACTTTCGACTTATACGAGCTATCTTTACTTAAATTATTACCTCGGACTCTACTAGTAGGTATACCTAATTACTATAACCAGTCTTTAACAGTACAAGTCTTATTTAAATCACAATGTATATCACAGGTTTACTTATCATGCTACCATCTCCGTAATATTAATCATTTTTAAGTAAAAAATCAACAAATATTATTTAATAAAAATATAATATTCAATTTACATTTGTCGCCACAAGGTGGACGAATTTGACGCTCAGGGATCTGTTTAGTACAGTTAGTTAAAGAAACATATGTTTTTCCTGAATTTCGCAATGTCTTTGCAATCTTAGACTTCCAACCAGCAGGGTTAAGTTTTCTTTTTCTACTTACCCTGGGTTCGCTCACCGATTGAGCGGAGTCAATGGCAGAAGAACATGAATGGGCGTGTGTCAGAGTAGAATTGGAATTACCTTGAGTATTTAATGTAGAAGTACCTGGTCTATTGGATTCATCATCAGATGATCTACTTGAGCTGCTGGAGTTCGATGAGGAGCTCGAGGAATGGGAAGAAGAAGATAATCTTCTAGGTGGTACAAGAGGCCGAGATATTAGTTTCATAGGCACACAAAAAGTAGGATCCGTATCCGAATCGTGTATAAAATCTTCTTCGTCACTATTATCAGATAAAATAGGAACAGGTACCTCCCTATCTGATGCTCCATCGCCTGATGCTGCCACTGCTGATGGCTCATTGATTAATGCTGCAGTCGTTGAATTTTCGACATCCTTTTCCATGCTGCTTTGTTGAACAGAATTTCTATTTTTTTCTGTGACTGCTGACGAGGAGCTCGAGGAGGATGAAGAAGGTGGGTAGGCTAGGGTGGCTAGGTGGTACAAGAGGCTGAGATATTGGTTTAACAGGCAAACAAAAAGTAGGATCCGTGTCCGAATCATCTATAAAATCGTCTTCATTGCTATGGTCTGATAAAATTGGAACGGGTACCTCCCTATCTGAGGCTCCACTGGTTGATGCTGCCACCACTGCTGACGTCTCTTCGGTTAATGCTGCAACGGTTGAATTTTCCACATCCTTTTCCATGCTGCCTCGTTGAACTGAATGTCTAGTTTTATCTTTGGTTGCTTCATCTGCAAAAAAACAATTACAAATATAGTAAATTTAACAATAGTGCATTATCCCAAAAATATTTAGATTATCTTCTTGTTAATAAAGAAAAATATGGTGTCCCCTTATTTTACAGACTGAAATTTCTCAGAATATTATTTCATAGAAAATGTTTCATATACTATTTGGTTCTTGTATTTTTGCTTCGATTTTTTTTTTTCTAAAACTGTTTACTTGAATGAAACATATTCCACAGAAAATCAATTCAATGAATTTTATAATTTATTTTTTTCATTTATCAAACTTATCAAATAATATAGTTGTTTTTTAAAGAATATTGCTTGGACAATGTATTTTTTTTTCAATAAAAGTAGTATAAAAACACGTGGGAAACTATATGTTCCGTGATTATTTTTTGTGAAACCAACCGAAATTACTGTCTGCATAATAAGGGTACAAATAATAACAAAATCAATACAATATAATACATTATTATCTTTTAGTATAAGGGTAAAATGATAAATAATATGGTATTATTTGTCCGTTCGACCGACGTTGTTGAGAGAATCACTACCCTGAACCGACTCGAATAGGTTAGGTTAGAAGGCTATGGCGGGAGCGAAGCGAAGCAAGCTCCCGCCTTAGCCTTCGATATTATTTTTTTTACATCCGTTGAATAAACTTTTATAGGTAACTACCTACTGTATAACATGATTTTATTGTTATTAAGTCATATATGAACTAAATAACATGAGAACTAATAATATTTAATTTGCTATTCTATGATATAAAAAAATAAACATTGAATTTTATTTGAAATAAAAAACGATGATTTAAATGTCTTCAAAGTAATTATTCTACATATTGATTATTCTATGAAATGATAATACGAGAAAAAAAATCTATGAAATGAAATTCTAAACAACTTCAGTCTGTAAAATAACGTACAACCGAAAAATATAAATTGTAAATAAGTAATACTTTTATTTATAATGTAAGTAAGAATTTTGAGTAGGTATAAAAATACTAATATTAAAAGGATTTCACTAAATTACGGCACAATTTATTATCTACCATCAATAGTGTATCATTTCACTGATTTTCATCTTTTACGAACAATACTGAACCATTTTGGAATAATACCAAAAATCCCACTTACCTTCGTCAACAACAAAGAACTATTTCGAAATACTATCAAACACGTTGTATAAGCACAGTCACCAACACTGAATTAAAACTAAATAACTCGGAGTAATTTACGTACTTCATTCAACAACACCGTTATTATTACGAAATAATTCACTATTCAGTAAAAGCTCTGCGTTCTGTTCTCTAAGGCAGACAAGTTGCAACTGGAATTATTTCTGTGTTCGCGGTAAAACTCCCGCAGCGCGTCTTCACCAACAGAGAGTTAGAGCGCCATCTATTGGTCATTTTTGTAAATGTAAATACGCCGGTATTCGTGGTATGCGCGGCAAATTTTTGGCAATTTAATTGTATCAATAACTCGATTTTGGGATATCCTAGTTGGTAGTGACCCTGCCTATGAAACTGGCGATCCCGGTAAGGACATCTGCCCTTTGTGTGAGCGCGAGTATTTGTTCTTGAGTCCTGGATGTTTTCTATATATTTGATTATGTATTTATCTGTATAAACAAGTTTATAGTTGTTATAGTTTACCCAATGTACAAGCCTAGAGCTTAGTTTGGGAGTAGGTCAATTTGTGTGAGATTGTTCGTTGATATTTATTAACCTTACTCATAGAATGATATGTGTGGTTGCTGGGTTAGAATAGTTCCACTTAATGTCCGTAGATGTCGTAAGAGGAAACTAAGGGAATAAAGGCTTATAGTACAGTTAGGCGATCGGCTTGCAACCTGTCACTTATCGTGGCCTAATTATGCAAAATATAGTTACAGAATGATCAACAAATTTTTAAAGTTGTTGGTAATTCTGTAGCTCTGCTTACCCCACTTTGGGAATGAAAGTGTAAGTTTGTGTATGCATATGTATAGAATGATAGATGGAGTGACGACCTTGTAAGGATCGCGGGAAAGCGGTGGATGCGAAAAGCACAAGACTGGTCTGAGTGGAGAGCCTTGGGGGAGGCCTATGTCCAGCAGTGGACGTCTTTCGGCTGACATGATGACATGATGATGTATTGAATAAAACGATATATACATAATAAAATATTAATTAACATGTGACCTAATACCAAATAGAAATGACTGTTACTTAAACCGATTAAAATTGAAATAAATTAAATGGTAGCACGTAGGTTTAGTTTAGGTCCTCGTCCCATTAACACATTTTTGGTACGAAAATCTATTTAAAAAAACAATTGATTTATTGTCTTAACTCTGTAATCATAATTACCACCTTATGATGGTGTAATTGTACCTTAACTGTCTCATTAACAACCATTAATAAAATAAGCAGCTTTGCGTTATTGTTAGTTAAAACATTGTTACCCTATTGTTTCTTTTCCCTAAAAAACTCTTAATATTATTTGGAAAAATCTTTACGAAAATGTTTAGCAAATATAATCATAAATAAAACAGCAGTTTTGGCGTTTTAGTATTCCGGTGTGTAGATATGACAGCCGGTGAAATTACTAGCAAAGAGGCATTCCATTTTACTCCTCAAAGTTGACAAATAATTTTACAGTCTTATTGTAGTTTTCAGACTGCAACGTCTAATGGGTGACAATGACAGGTGACAGGTGGCATTTTAGTATACATTGCGTAGCTTATATGAATTCCATTGATGTAGGAATTTGTTAACTATGCAATGCATACCGAATTGTCACCTGTCAGATATAATTGTCAGTATGGTGAAATAGGGGGCTGGTGGCCTGTGTGTTTGTTTGCCTTGTTAACTTAAAAAAAGTTTAATGTGAAACAAAGCGGCGTATATTTTTATTTAAGTATTAACGATACTAAAATTTGAAGCGTTCTCTGATAATGCCCAGCCAGGCATGTAATTAACCCATAAACTTTTTTTATTTATCACTCCGCTCCCTCTTATTTCCCGTAACGAACGAATTTTATTACAAATCCCCATTGGAGCCAGTTTTATGATTTCGTCGCTGAAAATTTCATTAAGCATTAATTACTTCGCGTTTGTCCGCGATAAATTACCAACATATTAATTACTCCAATTCGTTTGCTAACGTTAAAGCTCTACTGTTGACAAAATAAACGAAGTCAATACTTGCTTTGTATTTAGAACACCATGTTCTTATATCATGTTAATTATTAATTATTTACCATATCAAAGGTTTTTTTAACCATGCTTAATGTGATAAATGTGAAAGTAACTGCTGAACCAATTTCGATGCATTTTTTTGAGAAAGCTTGAGTTCCGGGGAATGTTCCTGAGGGAAAAGCGACAAACGATTTTTACGCGGTCGGAGTTGCAGGCAACAGCTAGTATAAATGAAACTTTAGAAAACATAATTGTTTGTATGAACAATACAATACAATACAAATACTCTTTATTGAACACCAAAAGAAAACAAAACACGGAACAGTACTTTTAACTATAGGTATACAACAGGCGTTTGCGTATTGTGTGTGGTTTTGTTTCACATCATTGCTGCACATTAGCCATCAAATATAAGAAGAATAACATCGTTTATTTGGAGCAAAACACAAAACAATAATAATAAAATGAATACAGTGGGAAATTAATTTAGATTAAACGAAATTTTGTTTTTATAATGCACCAAATTGGAAGGTTAGTGTCAGACGTGTATGTAAGTGCCGTGACGCTGAATGCATTTATATCTGACCAGACAAATTACTCAAAAATATTTAAACATGCCTGGTGTAGATAAAAGATCGGACATCAAATTATTTGAGCCATATGAGATCCTTTTTTTTTTGATGGTAACTATACAAAACTACTTCATTTCCCTGACTCTATCCCTTCAAGCGGCATCGCCATATTGCCAATTTTGTGAAGTGACGCCGCCATCTTGCACGAATTCCAGTCGAGTGGCAGGGGCACTTTTGGCTGGTCCCTGGAATTTTGGGGCACATTTCAAATTTGAAAATTCACCCGAAATTGTGTATAAAAGCTAGGTATATAATAAGTGATATGTAGACCCCGCTATCGGAGGTGCAAAATGGTAGCTGTCAAGATCTTAAGGATGGGTAAAAATATTCATGATGTCGATATCGATATTCTTACTTTTTCTGTACAATTAGTTTTATATATGTACCTATACCATTTTATAGACTACAATTTAACATGTTTTTTTTGGAATCCATGAAAATCATTGTCATCAGAAATGTAAACCATTATCAGTAAAACAAAAACACTATGGTTGCTATTTTACTTTTCTAATGTTTCGGGCTGCAGCACTACTGCGCTGCAGCCCGAAACATGAACGCTCTTGAGATAAACTTTTTCAATAGAGGTATAATACTGGCCACTTATACTGATAATAAATTATTCATCGTGACTGCACTAGATTAATGCAGACAAACTGTTTTTTTTATCTTTCATTAAGAATACGATATCCCTTTAAGATACATTTATTAATTATTTAATTTTTTATTAATTTACGAATGGTTCCTGCTATGAAGATAACGATAATTTGTTAGTAATGATGAAATATGAAGATTTTTATTTATAAAAATGAAAAATGTTTATCACATATTAATTTTGTAATTATATAGTCCCTGTTTTATAAAATAAACACGTTTAATTAAAGTCCTAGACGCTCATTATGGCAAAGAAAAATTATCGACATATAGCTATAATTATCGTCATATTATAATATTTTTTACCCATCCCTAGGGAGTGCAATCCGGATTCGTTTTGTATGGCGAAATCCGGATTAAATCTGGATTTCCATACAAAATAAATCCGGATTTGCAATCCCTACCCATCCCTAAGAACTTGACAGCTACCATGTTGCACCTCCGATAGCGGGGTCTAGTGATATGTCAATAGAATTGGCATAAAATATTCTATCTAAAACTTTGATTACAAAGATTGTCCCATCTTTATATGTTTTGATACTCAAAATCAAATCTATATTAGGGTATAAACCAAAATAAATGTCCAGTTAAAGAAGAGTTAGCTACCGTAACGAAACTGTCGATTAACGTCAAACACATACATTTTTGTAACGAAATTGTAAGTTAGACATCATTTAAGTGACATTTAAATAGCGTCTTTATGTACATTTATTTTGGTTTTTACCCATTAATGGAACATTTTCCAGTAAGTCCCTTCCCATAAAAATTTGAAATAAAACAATATTTATAGAAGACTATTAAGTTGTAATCAATTTAAAAGTTTTTTTTATATTTTCTTTATACAGGGTGTCTGGCGGCAGATTTATGATTTCAAAATGTATTACGAGAATTTCAAACCCATCTAAGATATCTGAAATCCAAACGCTCGCCCACGAATGAACGAAATTGTCAATAAAAAAAATATTTTCGAATGTTGACCTGTATTTTTGATAACCTCTCGCACGAGTAGCAAAGAACAGTGCAAACTGTTTTATCAACGGTTTAATTTTACGCGATATACCCCGCGTAATCGGCCATATCATGGCCGCTTGCCACTCCGCCATATATTTTGACACCAGTCATAATATAATTGCTTGCCACTCAAAGGGTTCACCATGTTTGATTGCAAATAATAAGGGCCTTACAATACTCAGAAAAGTTTCCTGGTTATCTGGAACATAAGCCGTTGTACGATTGTAAACTATTTTTATGTGCCAAAAAAATAAATTTTCATTTCATTACAATAAACAAGCTTACTTTTAAAAAAAGGTTCAGATCCTCCATCCATTTGAGTGCTACGATGCCACAGACAGGCACACTCATTCACGCTTACAAAGATACACATTTTAAACTTATAACTAACAGCCCTCCTTTTTATCGGAGGTTAAAAATAGTGCGCCGCACTGCTACGTTGCGATGGAAGAAAGCTTCATTTCAACTTAAACAAGATCTGTAATGAACGTATTGTTGTACTCTCGTGTCTACAGTAACTAATTAAAATAATATTTTATTTTGCATTTATTTTAAAATAATAAATAAGTGTCTGATTGCAAGCTTATCTCCGTCTACGAACAATAGAGATTTAATTATAAAATACCTCGGGCTGATATGTTTACAAAGGTCTCGTTACGTCACCTGTCATCTGCGAACACAATATGGCGTAGCAGTAATATTGGAGGGCGATTTTTGACTTTCGAGCGCTCGAAATCTGTATTTTTAAATTACGAGCGATAGAAAATTTAAAGACGAGTGGTCCACTAAAGTGGATTCTACTTAGTAGACTTCAGTGGTTCTTTCTTGAGTTACAAACGGTAATGTGGTTTGTACGCTCTGACGGGACTACTTAAACTCGTCGGTTCGCCGCGTTCACTCGTTCACTTTTTCGACCGACCGAAAGCCGTTTTTAAGAGAAATTACACACAAGGAATCACTGTGAAAAAACTCTACAGCCGGCCAAAATGTTACTCAAAAATTAAATATAAAGTTATGTAAAATAGTAGTTATAATAAGATAGTAACTAAAATAATGTTTTTTTGACATGATGCGATTGGACGAACATTAGGTTACTGGTATCTCAATCACTTGTACTTGCTGATAGAGAAGGCTCAAAACGTATTCATTGTTTTATTTTCGATGTAAATAAATGTTATTTGGATAGGATGTATACTCGTAAACATCTGGGACTCTATTCTACTCGGGTACAGTCTGTGAGCGTCTAGAAGAGGCTTCGGTTTAGTACTTCTCTCTCACTCGCTCTTAATAAGATCGTATGAGAGCGAGGGAGAGAGAAATACTAAACCGAAGCCTTTTCTAAGTGCTCACAGACTGTAACTCATATTGATTTTGACATGTTTTGTATTGTTAACTCGGCCGCCATTATTTTCAAAGTAAAGAAGAGCTATCATAAGGTTGACAATGCGATAAAATTGCAAAACCAATTAGATTTCAAGAAGAATAGAACCCTGGACGAAAGATGATGCCTAAGATATGCAAAAGGAAACTTGGCAAAGTGCAACAATGCAAACTAGCCTGTTAACTACAAACTCCTCTCCTTTATTCGCGGCTTTAATTTCTAAGGAAGATGCTGTCATGGCTGTTAAAATTCAAAGAAGACTCTGCGAGATTTAAATTAAAAAACTTAAATAAAAACTACATTATTTTGTAAATTTGACTACATTAGCATTAACGGTAATAAAATAAAGTCCACCATAATTAGGGTCTTTATTGTATGCTTTAATTATTTTTAGTCATAATTTGATATTTAGAGCAAGTAACGACGTATTAAAAAAAACTGGCCAAGTGCGAGTCGGTCTCCCGCACGAATTGTTCCGTAGATCACAATCTATAAAAAATCACGTTTGTTGTATGGGAGCCCCCCTTTAATTTTTATTTTATTCTGTTTTTAGTATTTTGTTGTTATAGCGGCAACAGAAATACATCATTCATTGTGAAAATTTTCAGCAGTCTAGCTATCACGGTTCGTGAGATACAGCATGGTGACAGACAGACTGACGGACAGAGGAGTCTTAGTAATATCCCATGTTTACCTTTTGGGTACAGAACCCTACAAAACTGAAACTCTTTTCGGATTTTAGTAATCAAACGCAATCTAACCTAAGGCCGATTTAAGAAACTCAGCTTGACTGTAAAGCTCGTCTCAAGATGCGTCAAAAATGACAGTTCTCTATGGTTTGACGTTCACTTTGACGTATCTTGTGACGTGCATCTCAGCTAAGACGAGTTTATTAATACGGGCCCTAGTCTTTGTACGCGTTAGATATAAAAGACACTTTATAAAATATATTAAGTATTTCATTTAACATTTACACTCAAGCTACGCAAGGTGTTACGGTACGTAAATAAGACCATGTTAGAGAATTAAAATAGATAAGTGCTCATTAAATTGAAACTACATACACTAGTGATTATTAAGAAAGTACATGCAGCGCCAACTCGAATCTCAAATGATTCTTCAATAAATAGACAAAAGATTATGTCAAAAACAAAAGAATTATAATTCAAATCATTTCACAGAACAAACAATATACCTAAAGTCGAGTCCGGAATTAGGCGAACTAACTTGACAGCCGAAAATGTTGCCAGACGTAGGAAAAAATAAATGGTGATAGGTTTATGTCGACACAAATATGTCGATATAACCTTGTGCCTTCTATAAATCTGATTATATTTATATTTTATCAAGTAATAAAATTGTCGTCGAAACTTTCACACTCATACATACTTTCCAAATAGGGAAAAACTACAGCATTTTTTACGATATAATATGATCTGAAGGATGTACGGTTTAAAGCGGATATTTACGATACATTACTCCTCAAATTAGGAATAAAATACAAAAAGAATGCTGACATTACAACAGGCCATTGTCACAGAACAGATA
Organism: Acleris emargana; assembly: GCA_927399475.2. Lineage (NCBI taxonomy): Eukaryota > Metazoa > Arthropoda > Insecta > Lepidoptera > Tortricidae > Acleris > Acleris emargana. The sequence goes on along the minus strand of OV656841.1, from coordinate 11,032,356 downwards.
GGTACTTATCTGTTCTGTGCCATTGTGATCCTTTTAGGTGGCTTCCAAATTATTAGTTAGATTTCAAACACAATAATAATGATAAACTAGACTTTTTAAATATCGATATTAACAGCACTAGCCAAACTGTGGCAACATTAGTTTACAATGGACTGTCAAGTTAGTTCGCCTAATTCCGGACTCGACTTTAGTTACAATTAATTTAAATTCTTCTTTCTTTTTTTCTTCTTGGGTTTTATCAGCAATAAATCCATTCCAATGGTAATAATGATCATTAATGTGTATTTTTTTATTTTTATTATTGTAATTATAACCTGTTGCCGGGTAAGAATAGTGCCACTCCATGTCTTCCCGTGGATGTCGTACGAGGCGACTAAGGGAATAAAGGCGTTTAGTACTGTTAGGCGATGGGCTTGCAACCTGTCACTAATACACTGATGAACATCTTAGCCTAATTGTGCAAAATGTGGTTACAGAATTATCAACAAGTTTTTAGAGTTGTAGGTAATTCTGTAGCTCTGCCTACCCCTCTCTGGGAACGAAGGCGTGAGTTTATGTATGTATGTATGTAATTATATACCTCTAAATAATCACGTAACATTATGACCAAAAAGAATACGGAAAACCACACGGGCTACATAAAAAGTGTGTTGTGCGACTGTTATATACCTATTTTGTCCTTTTTACAAGTAAACACGCTCAAGTCAAGACCAAATAAATCTGACTACACCAGCTTCACAAACACTTAATGCAAACATCACCTTTTATTCCTCAAACGAAATGTTCTTCTCTCTCCTTATATAGAGCAAATGTTCCAGAAACCACTACATTTATAACGGTAAGATTTTCCATCGTATGAAAACTTTTATTGACTATACGGCAACGACGAGTCCCTTAGGCGACCTACCGCTATCCAAACGATCCAAGTACTAAAAGTATTGACTTTCTCGCGATGACTGAATCTATCTTTTCCTTTCTGTTTAGTGGTGTTTGTTTTTTGTGAGAGCTAGACGGATACGTGAAACCTTTGAACGAATTTAGGCATTTGAGTTAAGTCTTTGGAAAGGTAGGTTTAATCAACATTGTGGTCCTTAGGGCACTACTCACTCCATTTTTTCTTTGTTCATCACCATATTTTTTTTTTTTTATAATATCCCCAATTACATTCTACGTAAGCTATCAACTGTAGTTGTCAAAATGTATAGAATGATAGGCGAACGACAGCAAATGTGAAAACTATAGAACTACTTTGAATGTTGGAGTCATTAGCGATCGTGGAATGCCACGACTAGCTGTGGACCAAGTCGTTGCATTTCGCGATCGTTAATGACGACAAACTCAAAGTCTTACATACATACATGAACTCATGCCTTCATTCCCAGAGTGGGGTAGGCAGAGCTACAGAATTATCAAACACTCCAAAAACTTGTTGATAATTCTGTAAACACATTTTGCACAATTATAGTAAGATGATTGTCAGTATATTAAAGTCTTATTGTACTTTTATCCGTCTCCCGTAATAATAGCTATATAAAATAGATAATGAGTTTTTTTTTTTTGTATAGAGTTGTTGTAACTAAATAACAATTTAATGTGGCAAACGGCAAAACTCCATTTTATTGTTTTTATGGAGGAACCCTTATCAAACCTCACGTCTAATTTGGTTTATAGGACAAAACACAGTTCCCAAAATATAACTCACATCGGTGTATGTTTTCAAACTTCACAAATAAGATTATGTTAATTAGTTGTTTAGTACCTAAATGTTACTGTAAACAGTCTAGGTCTGGGTAAACAGCACCCAATGGAACTTGATTCACTTTCATTATTTTTTATTTGATTGGGACTATAGCCCGACCGATAAAAAGGCTTTTTGGCCAGCAGTAGAACGTTAACATTAGAATAATAAAAAAAGTTGAGACGATGCATAGCAAAAGTAACATTTGGCCTTAAGAAATTTAACATGAGCGGTTGCCCGATAAAATAATCTGTGAATTAGAAACAAGTGGTAAACAATATTCAAGATTCCGGCATTTATACGCATAATATTAATACCACGTCAATATATTCGTGTAATTAATTATTGAATTATAAATTATTGCTGAATTAATTTAATACGTACTTAAAATTATAGTTTAAATGGCAGAAACTAGTTTTATAAACCCCCTTGTCTGCCAGGTGACCTTAAATAGCCTAAAAATAAATAACTACTGGCTGCGAGTGACTCCGTCCGTGTAGAAGTTGTTTATCGCTATTTCTTCAGGAACGGACAATTTTTTCGATATGAAAAGCACTCATTAAAGATAAAGATAAAGACATTTATTCAGTAAGTAGGCCGCACGGGCACTTTTACACGTCAAGAATCTACCAGCGCTTCACAAGAGGAGACCACTGCTGAGAAGAAACGCCGCAAGAAACTCAGAACCCTTCCTACCTTCCTACCCTTCGTACTATTCCCAGACTATAATTTATCGTTCTGACATCCAAACATCCAAACTTTCGCATTTACAATATTAGTACGATATATAAAAATTGATGTTGTTATTGAATACACCCTCGAATATTACTTTCCCGGATGTTCGCAAAGTCTTGGGTTAGATGCGCCATTAGACTAGGTAACTCGGCGCTGCGTGTGGTTCCGTTCCGATTCACTTAACCGTTATTTTTCGCGCCATAGAGCTCGAAAAGGCTATCTAAAATGTAACTACACTTTGCTGTTTTATCTTTGGCGAACGGTTTTATCCTCCGCAATAATGTTGTACCTATAGAGAGTAGAAAACGTTGCAATAATGTAGGAAAATAATGCTGGCTAGCGTTTGTTCATCCTAAATCTAACTTAAATGTAAATTTATATTCATATTTTCTGAATACAAATGCACAAGCAAAGAAATTAATACTTCAGTCACTTGTGACTTTTACTGAGAAGCCGAGTTACAAGCTACAAGTCCTTGAGAACTACTTAGGTACGTATGCAAAGTCATCAATTTATATAGGTAACACTCCAAAAAACTGCAAATTCCTCAATCATTGACCTTAAAAATATGTTATTTATTTCTTTTTATTATTGGTAGGCCATATTGTCACCACACGAAACTCTCCACAAAATCATGTTGTTATATTGGAAACTTAATACGGTGCTCTACCTACGTTAACTCTTCTATGTGTAATATCAATTGAAGTACGTCAAGCCTACTATTACAGTAACTGCCGCGCTCAGAGAAGTCAATCAAATTTAATGTTTGATTAAAGTTGCTGCTGTCACTTTCTTTGCTTCAGCAATAGAATAAGACAACACGTCACTAAACCAGCATTAAATTGGTACCTAAAGTAACCCAAAATATCATATGTAATATCTTTTTTGCCCATGTATCACCGGCCCTCTGTTAAGATGAGCCTTCTTTATAGGCCGGCCTAACGAGAACGGTCAAACGGACCGTGAAGGCCCGGGTCTACACGAACTCATATAATAAGTTTCTTCATGAAACCCGATTCTAGGTACGTTCTTTTCGATTTGATGCAAAATTTGTTTTTGATTGACGTCGTAATTTTATTTTGAAGAGCGTTTCGAATCTTAGAAATGCACAAATTAAGGGTTTTTTATATTTCGGTTTAAAAAAAAAATGTTTTAGGGTGATGTCTCGATATTGTTGCTACAGTCGGTCACAAATAGGCAATTAGGTCATTGCAAAGAAATCGAAACATACAGGTAAATATTATAAAAACGAGATAGTCGCGTTTTACATAATAACAATAAAATGGTGTATCTGTCCTTCGCTATGAGTAGATTTTCAATAAAGATACGTATTGACTTACTTTCTTTTATAAATATTAATACCTAGTATGTAAGCAACTTTTCAAAACAAACAGAAACAGTCGGGGAGCAAAAAAAGGTTGATTTTAATAACAGAACACCAAATAATCCCCAAAAACTTCAAATACAAATTCTACGCAAACAGAGTCATGGCATAAGTAAGTTGTTAAAAAGTTTTAATTTCCTAAAAGCTTCCAATAACCTTTCATGTCAAACAGCTTTGCGACGGTACTCTGATAGTAGTTTTCAAACATTTTCGCACAATGAGTGAAGTCAATTCCTTAATACAGTAATTTCCGATCCTCTATCGTTTTCTATTCAATCCGAGTGAGGCTACAAGGATAGCATAGCTCGTAGGTGTAATTGAGAGAGCTGGATTAATTGAAGCAGAAACGTATTATGGGTGCAGGACGGTGGCGCAAAGTTACGCATGCGCGGTACGCGTGACACATCGCAGTGGTGGTCCTACGAACGCGAAGGCTAGCCGCAGCCATCGCTCTCCTTCCCACGAGTTTCGATGCTCATTTACGAAAAACTCTCATTTTTTTTCATCTTGTTTTTCGTGCCAGTGCTCCAAAGTTGAACGGGAAACAAAAGACTTTCGGTTGTTCTTTTGTCTCTGTTATCTTTTGTGAAGTGTTCTGTTTTGTCGCTGAAGTGTTGATAAGAAATTTAAATCTCTGGAGTGTGAGACTGAAGACTGGCGCTATGGTAATTACCGACCTCGATCTTTGTTTTCTTATGTTTTTGAGGTTTCATCGGCGTTCAAAGAGCGATGATTTGGCACTAGTAATTATTGGGAGTTTGTAAGTTTCGTTTGTGTCTTGTTTTTTTATTTATTAGGAACTAATTTAAAGCTTGGTACTTTTTTTACTTATGTAATATTTAAAAGTTAATTAGGTACCCGTTTTGGTTTTTAAAATCTTTGAACCTAGATAAAAATTTAATTTAATTTTTTTTTTGGTTTTTCTCGTTTTTAATAAAAAATAAACTAAGATAAATATGCATTTGGTTGATACTTATTGGGATAAAGCGCTTAAAAGTATAATGAGTAAAGTGTAGAAAACAGCGGTTCCACACTTTACCGACTAGTTAAATTTGAAGTTGTTAAACTTAAATAGAGGGTGCTTGGAACTTCTGTGCAAAACGGAAGAAGCTGGGAAGAAGGGACATGTCAGCAAATTAGTGCGCCTTCGTAACGTTACTACTTAATGTTACAATTTATATTTAAGGTCAAAAAATCTTTTTATAGTATGTTGTAGTCAAAGTTATCGTAAATGGATAAAAACGTTACAGAAAATGTTTTAAGTGTACCTATGAACTTGTATTTTTTGACAAAAAAAAAACCTATATTTATTTGTGTTGTTTTTATTTGTGCTTATTTGCTTTTTTAAGTGTTCAAGTAGGTATTAGACAAGAATTTAGGTGTTTGGGTCTCATGTTTGTCTTTATCAGATTTCACAAATTATTTACACCTACAATAAAATAAAGTGATTAAAAGAAAATAAACGCAGAAATAACGATACGATTTAATGCAAAAAATAAATGTACCGAAAATCTGCCGTGTTTAAAAAAAATTTTCAGTTCCTAAACGCAATTAAGTAAAATATTTGAATAAAGTTAGAATTTTCGGTTATCCATAAAAAATAAGCCCAAATATGTTTTGAAATAAATATCAACGTTTTCATTTAAACATTAAAAAAATAATTAACTAAGCTGTCATGTTCGTAAGTCACGACCGTTTCGTAATGATAAACGTTTAATTTAACGTAGCTAATTGGATTTCTTCCTCTTTCCTAGAATAAGCAATGAGATTAATTTCCCGTTTTTGTTATTAACAGTTGAAATGTTTCTGTCATAGGTATGTAATATCTTTGGTCATGTAATTTAATTTACATACATACATACATTAAATCACGCCTTCTCCACATCCTACGATCTTGACAAATTTGTTTCGCTCTTTCAACATTCATACAAATATTAATTTAATTTAATCAATAGAAATATTTTTTTCTGCATAAAAAATCAATACCCTGAACTTGTACGTCTAAATTGATCCCCAGCCGCGTTTGTTACACTGGCCGATGTGATCACGTCATTTAATTATTAACACCACATAATCTCCGCAAGCGTCTCCTCGTACTGGTGTTAATCCATTTGAATCTTATTTCAGTACGTTTAAAGACGATTATTGCAGACTGATTGCTTTAGCAGTAATAAATTACTGCGCTGTGCTTCGCTGTATGCGCTTCGGCCCTAAGACGCAATATTTCTACTCTACTGGATGGCCACAAAAGCTAGCGAAGAATTGGGGTTGTTCATATTTTTAAAATTTTAGTCTTATTTAAAACCATTTCGAGGAATAGGGTTGTAAGAAAAATTATATTATTTCGGATATTTTGACAAAAGTGTAATTACCTTTGTTTGGCTTTCGATTTCAGCGAGAAGGCCTCCTAGATGTATGTTAAGGGTTATACAAAAACCGCTTGAAATAGTTAGTTTTGATACACTGTTACAATCCCGTTTTATAATTAGATATCATAAATTTCTTGTAATTTATTAGAAAATGCAAACCCAGATTAAAAATAATCATGTCATCCATAAAAAGTTATTAAAACAAAACTATTGCGTCAAACACTAAATTAATGAAATTGGTTTCCGAAAATATCCTATTCTTTCAAATCAGAATGTAAAACCGTGAGTTATTTTTTTGGTAATTCCAATTACTTTTCCGCTACCCTTCGTATTTTTTCCCGTTTGGGATCGACTTTCGAGAAAACATTTCACATAGTGCTCCTAGGTTCAGCAGTTTGGGATGTGCGATGTGTCAGGCAGTCAGTTACGGAAAGGATTTATATTTTAAAAAAAATTGCAATAATAATGCATTTTGACTTCAGTAGAAGTAGAAACCGACGAATTAAAATCGCGCGGTGAAGCTCCGGCGAGAGTTATCTTATTCTTCTGGTTTTTTTATCAATTTAGTTTACATTGACTTTATGAAGTCAACTTGTATTTAAGGGAGAAAATGTAAAGTAACTCCCTTATACAAACACTTAGATTAATGAATATAAAATTAATTCATTTAAAACAAATTTGTACCTTAACAGGAATAGCTAACACAGAGCAAAGTTACTAGTACTTAGTCGAACTAAACTTACTCACATGTAAACTTTATAATGCATCCAACTAACTTTTCCGTGACTGGCTAACTGACTCAAAGACCATTTATATCATAAACCACTGAGTTTAGTGACTTGATACTTGGAGGGAATATTCCTATAAATGATTTTTTGAAAAACGCCCTTGACGGAAGAAAACGGAGGAGTCCCGGGGAACTACGCGTTTGTAGTAGCGGACATCTTCTAGTATTTTTGATCTTTACATAGTATAAAGCCTATCCTGAGTATGAGTATGAGTATGAAAGCAAAGTCCCGTCGTCTGTCCCTGTGTATGTTCGCTTAGATCTTTCAACCCACGCAACGAATGTTAATGCAGTAATTCAAGAGAAAGGTTTTTACGTATAATAAATTCTGGATTTACTGTATGTGGCTGGGTGATACAGAAAACTCATATTAACTGAAGCGAAGCGATAGTGGGTCAATAGTATGTTATATAAGTCTAAAAACCGTTTAATTCATAAACAAACTATAGCTTCGATATTCTTTCTCTTTATGATATATGCGTCTGACAAAAAGTGACAAAGCATGCTTTAACAAAAACAAAAAATAAATAAATACGAACACCCGCATTTAAAAAGAAAGAAAGAACTTATTTTAAAATGGTAGGTAATAGGTAAGTCCAACTGAAGTCTGGTTTTGGTTACCTACCATTTTAAAAGAAGTTATTTTTGATTCCTCATGGATTCCATCCTTAGATCTTCATTTTGATAAAAATGTGACCAAAAAAGAATCATTAAAATTGGTTCACCCAGTCGAAAATTCTGAGGTAACAATCATTTAAAAGAAAACAGTCGAATTGAGTACGTCCTCCTTCTTTGAAGTCGTTTAAATAGGTGTGTGTTTATAAATGAGAGGTTAATGCTTTAAGCGCGGCTTAAATAAAAAGATTAACGATGTTTGAAAATATTTTAGCAGTAGAAAACCCCTTTTTGCAGGTGGAGCTTTTGGAGCTCATTTTTAATGTACAAGCTAAATGCTATTCAACGTTTCTCGGACAAGCTTTGCACGTAAATTCATAAAGCAGTGAATTTAGTTTGTAAATATAAATTGTAATTAAGCAAATTAATATGGCACGTCTACATGGTTAATTTAAAATTGTTTAGTATAATATTTTGGATTACTATTACTTCATTGTGTCCATGTCTGCATTTACTCTTCCAGATTAGATACTAATAGTTAATTTTATTAATGATTGACTAAAAAATACACTGGTAAACACTGGTATACTTTTCAACGGACGATAACAAAAGATGTGCAATAAAAAGTAGTATGTCCCGTGTTGTTGGTAATTCTGTAGCTCTGCCTACCCCACTCTGGGAATGAAGGTACCTATGAGTTTATGCATTTATGTATGACTAAGAATTAGGTATAACATTAAGATAAAATAAATAATTTAACATTTTGTTATGAATAATAATAGATAAAAAACAAATGAAATAAAGAACTTCATCATCACGTATTTTTTTGTATAAACTTTTTCAAGATTTATGATATTTTACATTTACACTTCTTATATGTACATTTCTTTTTTAAATTTTGTAAGTAATTCTTAATCGCGCTTATGAATACATAATTACAGTACAAGGAGTCTTAAAAATGGTCTTTTGGATTCGGGTAAAGTCAGTAAGACCCTCAAAAGAGCATGGGAGAACGAGTAGGAAATAAATTTAAACCCAAAGGAAGAGTTAAGGCCTATCGCACTATACAGTCAGCAGTTTCAATGGAATGGGGTGCAAAATTGTATACATTTATTTATTGACTGTTGTTATCGGTTGACTGTACCTACATAATGTGTACTTTTGTACCTATATTCGAACTCTTACATTATATATTTTGCCTCAGTGGGATTCGAACGTACCCTTTGGCACAATAGACGTACTTATCCAATGCTTCCACTTGTAAATGATTGTGTATTAATTTGTCACTCGCTTTTGCCCGCGACTCTATTCGCGTAGAATTAATTTATCACTACTCGCTAGGGTGCTTCTTAATATTTGACTTTTGTAAAATAGTCGCGACAACCCGTCATTCGCTTCTATTACCTTAAAATTGAACCTATGATTATACTCTTTGATTTCGATTGCGTTTTAGTAGTCTCTATCATGTGAGTTTTAACTTATTTTAAAATATGAAAAAATATTGTTTGAATTCTGAAAAACAGCCGTGGAAACTCGCCATACGCTTATATTGCCTAAAATTCGAACCAATGATACCTATGTTTTTTTTTCAACCACTAGTCAAAGTTTGAAATTAATAATAAAATATCCTATTGCAACTATTTTTCGTATTAAATATTTTGAGGGGGGGCACTCTTACTCCACTCTTTTTATTGAGGAGTACGATAAATGAACACCAACGTTGAACCCAAACAATACGAGTAGATACTACTATACTTGTACTCTATGAGTGTAAAAAAAAACAGGCACAACTACCCAAACCATGTCCTGCCATCGGTTCAGCAGAAAATTGCTTTCGATGAAATGTCACTCATAAAGTAGTAAACATCTTAGCCTGATTGTGCAAATTGTGGTTACAGAATTCTCATAAAGTTTTTAGAGTTGTTGATAATTCTGTAGCTCTGCCTACACCACTCTGGAAATGAAGGCGTGAGTTTATGTATGTATGAAAATTCTACGAAGTGATACGTTCTATGAAATGAGTGTCGATGATACAAGGGGACAACCTAATTTCACATTTGTCATGTTGATTTAGATTGAGAAAATTCCGAATACCGACACATTAGTAGCAAACCCAAGCCAAATAACAGAATGGCAGAGTTCATGTTTGCTTTGTTCAAGTTTTGGCATCCCACTAAAGCACTGCGGGAATCGGTCCAACGCTCTTAAATATACATAAACATACGGTCAGATAGTATCAAGATCGCATTACATGGACACTGTGTAATGGGTATATTATACTTGTGATAACAATGCAGTTTACTGCTAGAAATTCTGAGAAAAAATTGTTAGAAAACCAGACACTCGCTTGCAATGTTTTGAGCGCTTGTGGAAAATTATTTAAATTTAGTCTTTTACTTGAGTTTTGCATGAAGTCTGATAAAAGTAGATGTGGATGGTCCAGGACCGGTGTATGTGGCGAATCTTAAGTGTCATACCACACTGGATGCTTTCTGCGTTCTGCGCTCCGGTCTAACGTCTTACGTCTCATCAGTTCGCAAAATTATGGAAGATAAAACATACTGTAGCAATAAACATAGCAGAACTTATAAAGCATAATACTAAAAGATTTTGTGAAATATTTGAAAGCATGTGATAATGAACGCTGTGCAAGTTAAACATGGGTATACTGTATCTAAGTTGATTTAGCTCACCTCGGTTTCTTTTTTACAAATTAATGATGATGACGTTATACGTACCTACGTTCTGTAAAATTCGCTGTATTAAATAAAAAAATATATATAAAATTTAACACAAAATGCAATAGAGGCCCTGATATGGTACTACATCTGTTTTTAAATCGAGAGGATGCCGTAAAATATGAAAAATATGCTTATAATGTGACAAAATTGTGTATCTATAGGTACATGCATACATATCGCACCTTCAGAACAATAGTGACCTAATTCAAAATTTCAGCTTTCAAACTGCAAGTCATAAATTTATTATTATAGAGACCTAACTCGAAATTTAAAATGTCTGAATTAGGTCACTATTGTTCTGAAGGTGCGATATATAAACTCACGCCTTCATTCCCAGAATGGGGTAGGCGGAGCTGCAGAATTACCAGCAACATTATTATGTAATGTTTACAAGAATAAAGAAAAAAAACTCAAGGGGTAATTTCCCAAAAATTTACCTTCCCCAAATATTAACTGTAAAGAGTACCTATGATGCAACGATAAACATAGTTTACATAGAGAAATGTCAATACCTACATAAAAACATCCAGGACTCAAAAACAAACATTCATTTCAAACGGGAATCAAACCCAGGATCTGTGGCTTTGTAGATGTATGTCAAATTTCACCAACAACTTAACAGACGATTAGAGTGTTCACAGTTGTCAAAATGTATGAACTAACAGTCGATTAACATTCATTAGCGTTTAACATCGTTTGGCAAAATTGGTAGGTACTAAATTTCAAAAATGAGACATAATTGTACACTGCGAGTAATACAATAGATAATTAAATAGAGCAAACTACGATAAACGACTACTTTACTCGACGAGATTTAAATGAATCTAAAAATAATAGTTTCGGCTAATAAACCTTTTTACCTAGTCTAATCTTATAAAAAAGAACTCAGCTCCTTATCGCCTACTCCGAAACCGTACCTACTTTAAATGAACCCGGGCCCACAAACGCCAAGACGAATACATAACACATGTGTTCGTAATGATAATGATTAGTCTTAAGCCGGAATGCCTCGCACAAAAGTCAAACAGCTGCCATCAAGGCAGTTTGTTTTATAGACCCCTTTATTTCACCCGGCATAAATTATTGACTAGTAATTTATTCAAAGATACTCGCTATACGCAGTCTATTTGCAATAGTAGAACTAAAGCGTTTTTACTTACTTTATTTCATGTGCTAATGCAATTATATTAAATCTAAAAGTACATTACGATTTAATTTAATAGGTACTATTTGTAGGCAAGTAACAGTAATTCAATTACTTAAAGATATTATTCTGTTCCAATCGACTGGGCCCGCATGCAACGCAAAACTTTAAAATTACTTAAATAACCTTTGTTTCTCGTTTGTTTTAAGCATTAATCATGAGTTTTCATATTAACTATGTTGTTGTACTACTTAATTAAAGAATATTGGCCTTTTTTATCCGACTGCCGAAGCAGGAGGAAAATGTGTTGTGGCACTCTAGAAGATTCTTGTGGCATTCAATTTATCTTAGTCTTGTAAGTGTCACTAAAACTATGACAGTAATTGAAATTAAACATTGCGGCAACTAAGTAGACTCCATATAAGAAAAAAGAAAAACCAAAAAGTCAATGACCTATGACAAATGGGTTTTCACTAAATTTGTTGATTTATAACGATTTAAAGTGGATAAGCAACAACAGTCGGGTTTTTTAAAGCTTGTTTTTTGTTGTTATTATGTAACTAATACTATCTAATAAAAGTATATTTTAGGCTGTGTCCTAAATACCAATAAATAAATTAAATATTTTGCAGCTTTCTTAATCTGGCGGTATGTGCAAGAATTTTATTACACACATACACACACATACACAAACTCACGCCTTCATTCCCAGAGTGGGGTAGGCAGAGCTACAGAATTACCTACAAGTCTAAAAACTTGTTGATAATTCTGTAACCAAATTTTGCACAATTAGGCTATGATGTTTAACAGTGTATATTAGTGACAGGTTGCAAGCCCATCGCCTAACAGTACTTCAAGCTTTTATTCCCTTAGTCACCTCTTACGACATCTGACGGGAAGACATGGAGTGGTATTATTCTAACCCAGCAAGCAAAAATAAAATATAAATAAATATTAATTAATGGATAAAATATTATTTTATAGAACCATACCCTATATAACAATACTGCGAATGAAAAATAATAGCAAAGTCCTTTTTACCATCCGTTAAGTAGCATTTGCTGTCTACTTACAATCTTTTTTGCAGCTCTCTTAATCTGACGGTATGTGCAAGATATTAATTCGTTGGGAATAAAATCTTCTATTATAGAAGCATGCCTTTTATGTCTAACAATATTGCGAATGAAAAACAATAGCCAAGTCCTTTTTACCATCCATTAAGTGGTATCCGCTGGAACAAGGGGCAATCTGTGCGCGCGTGCAAACAAGACGGATTGTTTCCACCCCGATTCATCATGCTTGCGGCTGCTCTTATAAATACGAATGTCGTAATCAATTTGTTCCTTAGCAATCAGAGGGACAGAATTATGACGAAAATACGAGGAAGTAAAAGCTGTTGTTTGCTGAACAAATGAACTGTAGTGGAACGTAGAAAAAATTGGATTTTTTGGTAGGTATAACAAGTTAATGTAAGGGTTACTTTAGGTTAGGTTGTTAAAAGTAATAAGTTTATTTACATTTTAAGTAAACATTCTTTTTACATGTCATAAAATGTTTAGAAAACAAAAAAGGTTTTATTTTATCTGAAGGCTATAAGGTTAAGTATATTTGAAAAAAGACTTACTACGTTTTATTATGGTATGTAATCCAAGCGTTTTTTTAATACATACATACAAACATACATACATAAACTCACGCCTTCATTCCCAAAGTGGGGTAGGCAGAGCTACGGAATTACCAGCAACTCTACAACCTTGCTGATAATTCCATAGCCAAATTTTGCATAATTAGGCTAAGGTGTTTAACAGCGCATTTAGTGACAGGTTGCAAGCCCATCGCCTAACAGTACTACAAGCCCTTATTCCCTTAGTCGCCTCTTACGACATCCACGGGAAGACATGGAGTGGCACTATTCTAAACCGGCAATCACACGGGGATTGACACGTTTTTTTAATAAGAAATTTAAAAATTATAATTAGGTACAATATTTACAATAAACACGATCTTTATTTTTGCAATATTATATAAATACATAATGGTAATGCAATACTTTAAGTATATACTCTGACTTTGACTTTCAAATATTTTATCAACGAAAAGCGATTCCGTGGATTTTAGAACTACGGCACGCGATCCTAACCCTAATGACGGCACACCGAATAAGCAAAATGAATTCGTCAAACTTAACATCATTAAAACTGATCTAATTTGCACTTCGCCGACAGCTAGTTTAGTTTACCAAAGCTCTGTTAACTAGCACTAAATCCTGCTTTTAATTGGCAGAATAATCACACGTTTTTTTTGTTATTATAAAATCACTTGCTTGCTGACGAAATCTGCTTTACTTAATTTTCTAGGGTTTTGATCAAATATGCTATTTGTTTAGCATAATATGCTAAACAAATAGCATATTTGATCAAATGATTGATTGATTGATTAAAAAATGACATTTCATTCATAACAGTTAAATATATTATATTTAACTGTTATAAATGAAATGTCATTTTTATAAATATTACTAGCACAAGCAGTATAGTTCAAAGTATTTACACAATAATGTTTCGTAAGTTTTACAAATTTTATGGCCGTAAATTTTCTTGAAGCTGCAGGCTATAACTTACTCTAATAGTAATTATGCTAAATACTCTTAAACTATGACAATACTTTTGCAACCCAGTTAACTGCGGCATGCTTGCATGCAAGCGATAAAAAGCATTGACATGCAAAAATGTATGCAATTTTAAATGATGGTTATAATGGTTAGTTAATGTATTATTTTCTATGAACGTTATATTTTATTGTAGCTTGCATGAAATGAGGTATGCTCGTTTGTTATAATAAATCCGTAGATCAAGAGATTGAAACAGAGTTACCCCGGACACAATGTGTCAATTTTTAGTCTGACGTAATTCAATCTATCTACGATTAAACATTGAAATTAAACCTTTTTAAATTATGTTATTATTGTTATATTCTGTATTGGAAATAAAAACAAATTACTATAGACACCTTCGTAGATCCTAGAGCTAGTGCTAACCTCTCCCAAAGGATTGGGCTAGCTATCCAGGGACGTTATGAAGTCAGTGTCATAGGGACAATGCCGCGAGGGTATCTGCTAGAGGGGGTGTTCTTTTTATAGTGGTGATCGCTTGGTCTGCCACAACCAAGGATTTTCATTCTTACTTCGGAGAGGGCATCACGTTCACACAATATGTGTTTCACTATATCCACTTCTTCGCACACTTCACAATCTGTGTTGGCATATCGGCCCATATTTGCTAAAAGATGATTAACCCCACACAGATCGAACTGTTATCAATCTCTGGTCCACTCTTTCTATAAACAGCTTTGCGTGCTCAAGTCCTAAGTAAAGTGGCTGTTATATAGTTATTGAAATGTATATTGTATTACTTTAACTGACAGTCCTTACGGTTATTGAACTGTGCTATAATTCCATTGAATAGGACAAAGTGCCTAATCTTCATTGTTTACGTAATCAACTAATTCATAATAATTTGTTTCCTCAAAAAGACCACCCAGATCTATAATAATACCAGAATAATACAGTAAAATAATGATGAGCCATTTCACATCAGTAGGTATCTTTGCATGTTTTGATTTACTTCGGTATTCCGTAATTGAACAGCAGATATAAATTTGCCAATTCAGCTGTGTTTTTCGAACATTACCGAATGAGGAAGTCCCGAGCCAATTTCCAGAAAGGTTTTCTGTGCCCAAATACTTTACACGTAGGATAAACTTAAGTATAAGCGCGAGGGTTCTGTTCCTAAATCTAATTTGAGTTAAACTACAACCTTTCGATCATTGTTATTTTATTTCTAACATTCGTTTTATTGACGTCAGTCACAACAATTCTTTATTTATGAATATGATAAGCGTATATTTAATTTCTTAGCTTGACCGATTTCTTACCGCATGCAAACTTTACGTACCTAATTAATTATCGACAAATCTTAACTTTTTAGAAGAAATGTGACCACTCTTCTTTACTTACAGGAAATGTGAACTTAAAAACAAGAGGCAATCAGACGAAAACAGGATAATTACGCATAATATTATTTTCCGGCTTTATATCAATAACATCGCCCTTTTAAACCGTGAATGCTTTAAAATCTGGCCAAGAGCAAATCGAAGCATATCCAGGAGGGTTCTGTAACCGTAACTACAAAGTCAAGAAACTATTTCCAAATACCTCAAGTATAAGCTAATTTCCTTTTCAATGTATAACGTTTTTATAAAATATTAATGATTTTCAGTAAATATAAACCGTTTAGTTGCCTGTAGGTAGTTGAATAACTAATCAGAGAAACTTTAAAGTTCGGTTATTTTGTATATTATTACGTAGTTATTTCTGTAGGGTTCACGTAACTTTAGCGAAAATTACACTTTTTGAGTCCAAAATATGTGTTTGAATCAATTTTAAGGTTATCTTTTGTACGTCGCCGTTGACAGCTTGTCAAATTAGGCCTCTTACAACTGCGCGACTATAATCTAAGAGTTAAATACTCTTTTAAAGCTAAATTACAATATCTTACTCGATAGTGTTTGATAAGAAAAAACACCTTTGCTTTCATATGGATTTAATTTCATTATTGATGTGTGTGCCCATATTTATGTGCAATTTTTTTAGCTTTGTAACTGCAACATAGACACTCTGATAAACATTGAAGCTACAACGGTTCCCAGTTTGGGACTACGGGACTAAGGACATATTGATTTCATTCGTTAAGAAATTGGATTAGTTTTTTTTTTTTTTACTAGCCGGTTTTGGTGTCCAAATTAGCAGCAGTAGCTGGGCAAAGGCCTCCCCTCTCTTTCGCCACTCGTCACTCCCTATCCAGAGCGCATTCCTGACAATCCCTCGCAAACGAATCTAGTTCATCAGTCCATCTCCTTCTGGGTCTACCTCTGCTACGATGTCCATAGCGTGGCAGCCAATGGGTGGTATTTTTGGCCCATCTCCCATCGTGCATGCGGCAGATTCTGATATGGCCGCCCAGTCCCACTTTAAATTTGCGGTCTTTACCCGAACATAGTTAAAATACTTAAATTGATGGGGATATTCACATGTGGTGTTAAAAAAGTGATCAATACTTGTGGGAGGACCTTGTGCAGAGTCCGTCCGGGTTGGTACCACCATCTTATCCATTAACCTACCGCCAAGCAGCAGTGTTCGCGTTGTTGTGTTCCGGTTTGGGGATAAGACAGCCGGTGAAATGACTAGCATAGAGGCATTCTATCTTAGTCCTCGGGGTTGGCAGTGCAATTGCAGTCTTGTGAATGCGAATGTCTATAGGTCACAGTTTCCACTTACCATCAGGTAGCCTATGTGCTCGTTTGCATACCATGCCATAACATAAAATAAAAAACTCATACCAGCAGTAATGAAATAATTTTGGAAGGAACCCTATAGATTCATCTTAAACACATGTTCAAGTTTCATCAGTAAAGAAAACCCGAGAGTCCAAGCGGTGAAGCGAAACAAGTGAAGTTCAAAACTTCCGAGTTTGCCCAGGAGTCTTAAAAGTTTAACAAGAATTTGAGGCTGCGGTGAAAGAAATAACTTTGCCGATAACACACTGGGAGATGCTGTTGTTAAACAAGTTGGTAAAAACGCTGTTTAGTAGTTTAACTTTTTTGCGATAAAAGATAGTTGGAATTGGCGCTAAAACCGCGTGCTTATATCGTACTTGGACTTTTTCGTTTAGAGTCAATGGATAAGTTTTACGATTTTTCATTAACCTAGTGATTTAATGGATAAAACTCACTATAGCTTTGACTATCTATCTTCTGCGAGTCATATAACGTAAAGAGTGATCCGTAATAGGATTTGAGAGACTCACCACCATACCACCGCGCTTATCCACCGCGCCGATACATCAGATACATTAAATGTAAGTGGTAAAGTAAGTATTTGTAAGAGCTTAGTTTGGGACTAGGTCAATTTGTGTCAGATTATCCCGTTTTTAGGGTTCCGTACCAAAATGATAAAAAAGGAACCCTTATAGTGAGACTTCGATCCGTCTGTCTGTCTTTATGTCACAGCAGGTTGTCTCAGCAACTATAAAATGCTATCAACCTTTAATTTCGAAAAGTTGTACAACACGCTTGCCCGCATCTGTTTTTAGTAAAAATAATAATTGAAAGGGAGTCTTGAATGGGGGGTTTAAAAATGAAAGTGGTTTGATTATGGCAAATGGGGTGTCATATGAAAGGGCTATCTGCACGTTTTAAAACATGTTTATTTTTATTTTCTGTGATTTATAGCCAAAAATGTACAAAAAATGACCGTTCCTAAAACTTATCTCCGAAGTATATTAATCAAAAAATTTAAAAAAAAACATGACGTATACATAATTGCTTATATTTAAAGTAGGGTAAGTAAGGAAAAATAAAGTAAAGTGTAGATTATTCGCAGTTTTAAAGAAAAAATAAAAAAACTTCGTAAATCTGTATTGAAATTTAAGCTCGTCGAAATGGATATTTTCTTTGGTGGTTACTAAGCATGTAAGCATGTTATCTTAAATACGAAATCCTCAGTGCCCGAGTCCGACCCGCACTTGACCGGGTTTTGTTATTCGAATACTTTAATAAAAAATAATTCTTGCAGCACTGTTCAAGAAAAAGTATTTTATCCTTGCCTTTTACTTTTACTTAAAATTTTCCTTACGTTACACTTAAAGAAACAAGAAAATAATCTAGAACTGTCACAAGCTTAAGGCTTCAACTTCAACCCATAATATACGTTTAACCTACAGGTCATGAGACACAGGTGTAATTGTACAGGTGTAAATGTTATTACAAAATGGATGCCACGCAAGAATCCTGATTTAGGTCACCTTTTTATGTCAATCGTAAGTATAAAGAATTATTTTCGTGAAACAGGGTCGGCCTATATTCCCTTATATAGAGACAAAAAAAACTGATTGTATTAAGTACCTAAGTAAACTTTGTTATCGTTGGGATTAGCCCAAAAAATACTGTACCAACTTGTATGACAGTTTAAGTATATTAAAATGATCTTTAAGCTGCTTTATTTGAAGCGTTTTAAATATCCAAGAGTTATAGAAAAACGAATAATACCATTCTTCTTAAAAATAATAAACATTGCTTTTTTTATTACAATGCCCAAGTATACTTTAAACAAAATACCTTTATTCGATATAGTTAAATAATGTGTTGAGGGACCAAGAAGAGTAAACATAATCGTATTGGTAAAGTATTTAGATATTTATTTCCTTTTGACCTACAAAAACATTACTTGCTATTTGATACAGTTATTTGTCGCAGTTAATTTCAAACATGAAAATCATGTAGAATATAATTATTTTATTAAGAATCGTTCACGTAGAAAATGCGATTACAAAGTTTATTGCATTCCACAATGTGTTGACAGTTGACAGGCTAACTTAAGATATTACGGTTATAGGTTGCAACGGGCTGTTTTCCGCAACTTGACGACTCAATAATTGCGCCGTTTTGCATGCGATATTACGGTTATTAATATAATCATTTAATTATGTTCCCTGAATCATGAGGAAGCAATGTAGTACTTATGATAAAAACTATATTAAATTCCAGCTTCACTGTGTTGCAAACTCGAGTATCAGACACCCTTGTTTTATTACGACGCCTCGTCTTCTCGACTGCGTGAAACACTGCTCCAGATAACAACATTATTCCTTTGACGATGCGATTAGTTCCATTGGTCAACAGCAACTATGTCTACAAAGCTGGGTCTCAGAATCCATCTTTGGCATTTAATCTTCCGCCTTGTTACATAATATATATACATTAAATCACGCCTGTTTCCCAGAAGGGGAAGGCAGAGACCAGTTCTTTTGTGCCTTGTTATATTTTTTTATTCCGGTACCTATGAGTTATTTATTTATAAGTTATTTGTGTACGATTGTGGTAAGATACTTTTTAATTTATCATTTAACCTCATTTGCATTTCAATTCAATATTTTTTAATTATTTTCGTTTGCAAAAAGTAAAATCAAGTAATATTTAAAGGGATTGAATTATGAGAATGTAAAACCCATACAATACAGTTCAGCTCCGCGATGTTGGACAAAGTGAACATCGCGCCCACTAAGGAACAGTCGACTTTAAAAAGATGTCATCCACTTTAAGACCTTAAATGATTACAACGCAATAAGGTAAAAAATGGGTGCATGTCTTTGTATTCGACTGAACATCACTTCAAATTTTAAAGCCCAATCTTCACAGCGGCGCACGTTACACACATATTCGTACATAAGGTACAAGAGAGCCACGTGGTTCTTTTTGTATGTATGTACGAGTCAAATCTTGCAAGTTAAATTTGACCCAATTTCCGTTAGCGGAATAGGCTGAAATTTGGACCACGTATGTAAACCCGATGACAATGCAATATTATGGTATCTAAGGTGATCTGATGATGGAATCGGAAGGTGGCGGCGGCAGGATCTCCGCTATTCTTACCGTAGACCCACCGTGTAAGGACTCAATAGTTTGGTCTTAATAAGCACATAAAGATTTTGCAAAAAAATTTACAGTCGGCAACAAAAGCTTGTCCCAAAAATGTATTTTTTGAGAAAACCTTATTTGATAATTGGTTTGCTCTTGACTAACTCTTGCCCTTGGAGGACGAAGATTTGGCGACAATGAAGTGAGCTCAAACAAAAGATGCCTATTGCCTATATGCTATTATATCGTATCAGGCGTTGGACACTGACGTCATTTCGTGGAAGTACCCCAGAAAGAGTATCCATCTACGTAATATTTTCTGCAGAATTCTGGCTTAATAGTACGAGACATAATCAAATTCAAATTGGAGTGATATAATTAACGGTTGCTGGAATATGGCCTTAACAGACACACAGACGGAGTCACGGTCGAAGTTGCACAATATTTTTGTGTTTATTACGTAATCCTGTAGATAATCAGACGTCATACAAAAAAAACATTAGTTTGTTGACTTAAAGAAGTGTTTAAAAAGCCTTTTGTTTCAGGATCGATGATCTCGCTTCAAGGTTTCGGAAATGGCTCGCACCACTGCTGTCTACCTCTTTACAGTCCATTTTCTCTCCTACATTATAGGTGAGTATCTTGACAGATTATTGTGTTTTGTAAGCGTCTCAAGCAATTTTGATCTTTATGGATCTTGATTGCACGCACTTGACCTGAATTGTTGTTGGAACCACTTTGAAAGGGTGACGGAATGGAGGAAATGCTACAAAATTGATGAAAGTATTAAGTATGATGTATTATGTGAGTTTATAAAATTATGTGGTGGCAATTGTTTAGCTGTTTAATCCTTTCAAAGTTCTGATTATAATTGTAATTACAACGAAAGCTTAGAAGTATTTTAATTTTGTGATATACCTAATGATTAAAATTTAAAAATAATTAGAATACGTCACTTTTTTATAAAATTTATCTTTTTTATATGAAACAAATACAAATGGAATTATGCTTTAAAACAACATGCAATAGTACTTACTTAAGTTAGGTATTCAAACTGTCAAATAATAAATTGGTATTTTTCCAGCCTAGACCCAAATAAATACCTAAGAATTTATTTGTAATTACAAAAAAATCTTTTAAAGCTGTAATGAATACGAGAAAAGATACCTTGCATATAAATAATACTGGTACACAAAATAATTAAAAAAACGGAACGTATCCGTAATTATTTTCATACCGCAAGGCTTTGCGGCCGGTCTGGCGTGAGCTGGCTGTACTCGGAATTAAGCACAAACGCCAAATAGGAAATACATATAAGTACAATGAGAAAAAACATGTACTATCGCCAAAAATTCGCTTCAGTTTTTTTTAATACCTTTTGGTATTGTTTCATTTATCAAAGCGTGTTTTGACTGACAATTATGTTTTTCAACTGTTTAATCAGGCCATCAGTAATTCGTTGTTGTAGTTATCATTTTGTTAAATAAAGGTATTTTAAACATAAATAGATTATCTATTCAATTCGTAAATAATACGTTGAATGCTTATTTAAATCCAAAATTTCGAGAAGTATTTTTCCTATTTCCATTGAATAGTCAGCCTTTTGTTTTCAATTAAGGCTTTGTTCGTGCAACTCACTGCGCTTCGGTAAAAACGAACTGATGCATTGTTAAGGTAAATGCAAGTACAGCCGTGTAAAACTATTAAAATAACCAATAGGTTAAATGCTTTCAATGTATCTATTGAATCTAAGTATTTTAAATTATTTTTCTTACAGGAGTTGTAAATAGCACTATATTTGCCCCAGCGGAAAAGATTGTCCTGTCCTGTCCTGATTATTTTTTGTTTACAAATTGAAAATCATTAGGTTCATTATCGAACAATGTAACTAAACCAAAACCCCCTTGTTTTATTAACTGAAATCACCGCCAACGAGTACATGTAAGAATCCATGATAAAGAGATTAGGATTAGGACATAAACTAAATTATGGGTCTATGGCGCACGAGGTTTATAACGTCGATCATAAAATTTCACAAAACGCGTGGGTTGACATAAAACAGTGTACTAAAGCCGTCCATCCACGGGACAAAGCGAGGATCATAATTTAAATTTTAACACTTAATCAAGCTTTGGCTGACAATCAAGATTTACGTCTCCGTTGGGAACGTTTCATTTTACGCACCATTTCTTTAAGCCGGTCTTTAGGCAGATAACTCGATTAATTTTTAATCTGATCGCTGGAGATCATTAATTTCCCACTCGATGTTGACAATTGACATCCGTTGCGAGTTTAGGCAAATTATCGTAATCCTGACCTTCATTAATCCAAATCGTTGTTTATTTGTTTTATTTTGCTCTGACCAAGCATTATTTTGCAATTTACTGATGAAAGTCTCTACGGATCAAATTAAACATAGGTAGGTATGTGTATGGATATATTTGGATCAGAATGTACTAAATCTAAAGTATTTTTCATATAAAATTGAACAGGAAGAGGTTCAGTAGGAACTTTACAAACAAAGCAATGGACAGATGTGAGATTTTGCTTTAAGATAATTGGATAGCCGGAGAAGCAATTTTGAAAAAATACGAGTACAAAAAAATAAAAATAAAACATAATTTTCTCCATAACACACAAGTTTAAATAAAAAAACATATCCGAACCCATACTAGGCTAAGCCTTTATCTTGGGCCCGTGGAGTGCAATGTGTGAAACATAATTTAATGAATAACTGATACGATATGAATTTCAAAGGTCGTATAGGTAGATTTTTTGCAAGAATATTCAAAAAACATAATATCAAATACGTTTTTCATAACTATGCTTAGTGATAGTCGTAGTCGTCCCATATCCTTTCAATAAAATCTTAATTCAGAAACTTTGCAACAAAACCTCCGAGTTTGCAAACTCTAATGAATTAAAATGAATTATATAAAGCAAAACTTTAGGAGGACGATATTCATTGAATTCAGAGCAGAGCTGTCTCGCGAAACTGTTAAAAGCTTTGTTTGGTTCTTAACGTGAAGTAAATTATTTACTGATGTTCCACAAAGAGGGCCACACTATGATACCTTTAACTTTCAACTAAGAAAGGTCTAAAACATTTTAAGCTTTTGTTTCGATGAACCCTACACCATCAGATTTTTAGTTGTTTACCACATGCAGGACTTGCCGATACCAAACACAATGTGGAGGAAGTCATAGGAAGTGGAGTCATATACTCAAAAAATAAGAGCCAACTAAGACAGATTTTCTCGTAGTTGACCAAAATGAATACGATACTTAAGATATTTAATCAACCAATACTGGTTTCTTGTGGGAGGACCCTGTGCAGGGTCCCTCCGGGTTGGTACCACCATCTTATCCATTAACCTACCGCCAAGCAGCAGTGTTCGCGTTGTTGTGTTCCGGTTTAGGGATAAGACAGCCGGTGAAATGACTAGCATAGAGGCATTCCATCTTAGTCCTCAGGGTTGGCAACGCATTTGCAGTCTTGTGAATGCGAATGTCTATGGGTCAGTTTCCACTTACCATCAGGTGGCCTGTGTGCTCGTTTGCCTTCCCATGCAATAAAAATAAATAAAACAACAGCACATTTATTTAGTGATTCAACAAACATTTTAGTTGACGTATCTAACGTCTTCGTTGATGTATCAATGGTGTTGTTAGGCTCGTATGGAATCAAGACGCTTGTGCACAACAATCACAATCTTGTTAGAAGCGACCAATTATTACATGACTCCTTTATTTACAATATTATACTCATGATAACAATGTTTCAAGCAAGAGTTCAACTAAATTATGACCAAACATAGATTTCGACATCAAGGTAATGAAATGTGAAAAAAAAAACATCATTATAAAATAAATATCAGGGGACAATCTCACACACGTTGACCTAGCCTCAAACGAAGCTCTAGGCTTGAACTATGGGTAAAGATAAACTTACAATCAATACCAACCACTTACACCTATTAATAAATATTTTAGAAAGGGACCCGAGGGGCTATTGTCTAACGCACTCGGTTTAATTTTGAAAATCGAAGGCTTGTCTGTATACTAAATGAAAACAATTGTTCCACCTTGAAGACGATTGCGATTGTGAGTGCGTTAGGCAATAGGCCAGGTGCTCTATTTCATATAACCCTAGAATGTAAAAAAAATTAAATGTCACAAACCCTATTTTCACCGTATAAATATTTTAAAAACAACAGTACTACATTCGAAAAAAAAAGCCCCAACGTTCAGATTAATGCAGTTATCGTTTTGTTCATAGTAGGCGAGGAATATTCAGAGCAACTCGTGATTTACGATTACGTTTACTTAACGAACAAAAGCGAGTCTAACTCAAGTTAATTTAGTTATCAAATTTTGTACGGATTTAATGTTCACCGCTTGCTCTTTTGTTAGCTTTTCATGTTTATCGCTGATTTTAAATTGTCACATTTGTAATTCATTGTTTTAATGATCTTTTGGTTTTTAAAAGTTTCATCATCTTTTTGTTTTGTTTTGTTTTTAAGGGAGCTTGATTCTAGGGTGAACTAAATGTGAAATAACTAACTTAGTAATTAAGTAATTCTGTAAGCCACTGTCAAACTAAAAGTAGAGAGAAACCCTCAAGTTAAGTGCGTAAAATATTTTATCATTGTCATTTAACTAAGTTGGAAGAGTGATTTTGCTTTGTTAGAGCAATCCTCTTAATAGTCAAACAAGATAAAATAATTAAAGGTCATCATAGTGTATAGGAGAATGAAATCCCTTCGTATGAGTAAAAACTCTGTTAGCAGCCCATGGACTCGTGAAGTGCAAGATCTTACTCATTGAAACTCATGTTTTTATCCTAAGCATTCCCAAAACATCTCCTGATATATAGACGGGGCCACACTAACTCTTTTTCGTAAAAAATCTAGTTCAAAAGACTTTTATATTTGTGAAAGGGACAAACGGCTTAAACAAAGTCTTCTTGGCCTCATACGAGTAAATATTTTATTCTGTGTTAAAAAAAATCTTTATTTATTGAAAATTAACATGACACGGTTTTTCAGTTCGAGTTAATACAACTTTTATTTCACTCAAAGCGCAGTTTATGATGGGACTTTAATCGAGCAATAAATAACTTGAGCCTTTATCGGAATCTCAGTTAATATTTTAAATAATCCATCAACTGTATTGATAAGAAACAAAAAAAAATGTATTTATGTTGACTTATTCCTTTCTGATGATACATAGAAAGAACTTAATGAGCATTCATTTAAATGTATACTTTCACAGTAATTTAGTTTTCGTGCGTAAAATAAATAAACTTTATAAGATTCGATTTGAAGTACTTACACGGGCTAGAAAAGTAATTAGTGGTGGTGCCCCCATTAGAGATTTTTTATTCATTTGGTCAGGCTATAATTATATTACTTTTTAATATACTGACTCAATGATCGGTGGTGTAACATATGCTTTGTGTGTTATTTATACATATATTTCACTAACTAATTCTCGTGTTTTAAGATATCTCAGTATAATCTTCATGGTTAAACTAGGATCATAGTTAATGAAGGACTGTTAAAATAATAAATTCTACATGATTATCCTCTATTTTTCTTTCTATAGTATCCGTTACATCGTTTTTAAGGAATTAATTCAAATCAAATAGAAGCTTATGCTGAACTATACTGACTGGTTAATTATTCTCAAATATTATAATTTCGTTAAGCAAATCTTACATTTGTTTAACCTTTACTTTATTCTAAGTACTAAAAATTGCATAATAACCATGTCTTTGGCATAAACACCTTATGCAACACTTTATTTAATATTTCACATTATTTTCAGTATGCCACCAGGACAGCGGTAACAACAAACCGCGGGATCAGATCACTGTATCGGAATCTTCCAAAAGATTCCGCACAGAGTTCTTAGAAGACTGGCCGCAGGCTCCTGGAGCCCCATACTTCGATCCAAGCACACCCGACAACGTAACCGGTCTAGTTGGACACCCTGTCACGCTGCTATGCAAGGTCAAAAACTTGCAGAATAGAACGGTATGTAAACGTCACGCCATTTCGGTCTGTGATGATAAAACAAGGGTCCAAGCCAAGATTCATTACGCTAAGGGAACGTAAAACGATTTTCGAAAACTGATAAAATGTATGGAATTGACATAAGCGCTCGACGCGATCATCAATACTCAATATTTAAAACTCAATTATGTATTACTTCTTTTGTAAATAATTGAGCAGAATAATCAGGCAGGTTACATCAATCCATTTTTGATAACGATAACGTTTGCAGAATGCATCATGTCTAGGGCCGCCGTATAGCCATTTTATATTGATAATCCATCTCACAAAGGATTGCACGAGAGTTACATATACCGTAAAAAAACTGGTGTGATTTTACCATATTATTATCTTGGACTATGTAGTTGGTAATCTATACCGTGACTACTTCACCCGGGCACGGGTAGCTATGCCCCAAGGGGGGGCATGCTGAACCCTAAGTTAGAGGTGCGGTGGTGGTCGCATCTCTGGAGGGGTGCCTCCATCGGGTGTCAGGCCGGTCGAGCGCAGCTCGGCCGGCTGAGTATCTTGAAGGACTTCGTTTTCTTCGGTTGCTTCCAAGTGTTCGGTTTCTTCGGTTTCTTGAGTATGTTCGGTTTCTTCGGTTTCTTCGATCTTCTCGATCCCTGCAGTGATGCTATGAGGCTCAGGTCCGGATCTGGGGGGGCGGCCGCGACGTCCCTGGCGCCGAAGCTTCTTGCGGTCTTCAGTGCCCTCATCCACTGCGAGTTGGATGGGATCGGTGGGATCGAGCAGGATGTGCTTGGGGCGCCTGACGGGTGCCCCGAGCGCAGCGAGCACGTCGGGATCGGATGGGGTGAGTTGGGGAGTGTAGGAGGTGGCACGGACTATGAGCGGGTTAGGGTGGTGTGGGCCTTTATCAAAGAAGCGCCTAGACGCTTCCTTGATAGTGTGTCTGATCGACGGGACGCCGAGGTCCCTGTGCAGGTCCGCGTTGCGAACAAACCAAGGGGCCCCCGCGACCGATCGGAGAAGTGATTTTACCATCCGCATTTCTCTTAATATGTTGGTATCCAAGAACTTCATTACGCTATCTAGCGTTTCTATTCGTTTCGTTTTTAAACCAATCGCATCACTGGTAGATCACGTGACTTTGCGTATCACGTCATCTAGTAGTGTTGCGATTGGTTTAAAAAGGAAACAAATAGAAACACTAGTTAACGTATGTAATGCATCTTGGCAAGGGCCTCAGATGCCTAATGTATAGAACACAATTAGTAGGTTTTAGTGACGAAAGGTTTAACGGTGGTCAATCAAACAAACTTAGGATGGCACACACCTTTTCGCCACTTTGTCATGGCATGGCACATGACATTTATTTATTAATTTATGTGTCTTAAAGATTGACCATGCGTTTGACCTACAAGTTGGTACGAGTCGAGTAGTAAAAAAAAAAAAAAAAATTTAAAATTTAAACTGTTTATTTCCAAAAGCCTTAAAATCTAAAACAGTCTTAGCTATAATCTTTACTTTTAAGATTGTATTAGCTAAGATTATACAATAATAAGTTAGAATTAAATAATGGTAACTTTACTTAAATAATAGTAACTTTACTTAAAACTTAATGTGACTTAATGTGACTTTGGTATTGCACAAATATCTTTATCTTTCCAACCACACATCATAGCCCTCTTAATAATACTTTTGACCAACTTTGGTTTATCAATCATTTTCTCTATGACGTGTCTAGGGAAATCATTTAGCAACAAAGGTAGGTAGTTAGACCACACTCTACAGCCGTACTGGTTATTGCTTCGCGGGACGATGAAATTTTTCTCGTTCGCCAAGCTTCGGAGGTTGGTTGGTCTCTTATGTCTAGATAATTTCCCCAGCTCGTCCTTATATTCTAAAATTACCGCAAGCCTAGCCTTGTCAAATACATTCAGAACTCTACAGTATTGGAATAACTTATCGTAATTATGTCTATATTGGTATTTAATCTTTAACGGAACGATTGTTTTTAACATTCTGATTTGGATATTGTAGATGCGCTGTAAATGAGTTTTATGGGTTCTTCCATAGCTAGAAATGCCGTAGCTTAGTACTGAGTCTGCCAAAGACATGTATAACAGACGCAGCACACTATAAGGCATTTTGTATTTAAGTATATTAAGATTACAGAGAATGGCTCTTAATTTCTTGCAAACATGGTCAATATGATGGGCCCAGTTAAATTTGTTGTCAATTTTTAAACCAAGATAGACATGTTGATGGACTAATTCTAGTGGTTTACAATCACAAGGCCGGAGTGGGGCATGCCAGCAGGCATGATTATGAGCTATAATTTTAGGGATCGTATTGAATTTTAAATATGGGGAATGTATGTGCATGACTTTAGTTTTATGATAGTTAATAGATAGCCCAACATCATGCGCCCATTTGCATAGTACATCGAATTCGCTCTGCATCAGGGATTCAGCAGCATTAATCTCCTTACTGGCTGTTATCAAACAAGTGTCATCAGCAAACTGGTATACCGAGGCGCGCTCAAAAATGTTGCACATGTCGTTAACGTAGACCAAGTACTCCGTCGGCCCGATGATGGACCCTTGTGCTGTGCCGTGCGGAGAGTGCCGCAGTTCACTTTGCTCTCCTGCGATACTGACTGTATTGAATCTATGCGTGTGGTAGTTTTTTAACCAGTCTAGAGTTGGCCCCTGTATACCATTTTGCTGTAGTTTGTTATACAGTGTTTCGTGATTTAAAGTGTCAAATGCTTTACTGAAATCAATCATTATGATTAAAACATGCTTCCTCTCATCCAGGTGTTGATTTACCTCATCTGTAAATTGAGCCAGTAATTGTGATGTGTTTTTCCCTTTTTGGAAGCCAAACTGCCTCTCATGAACGATACCATTACCTGATAAAAAACCGTTAATTGATTTGCCCAGGTACTTTTCAATAATTTTATCAATGACTGATAGTATAGTTATTGGTCTGTAATTATTTGTGTCGGTATAATTTCCTTTTTTATGTATGGGCCGGATTAGTCCTAGTTTCAATTTATCCGGATAAACGGAGTAATTTAAACTTTGATTTAATAGGTGTGTAAGTACTGGGGATATCTCTTTATTTATATATTTAACATCTTTTGCTCTTATTTTATCAAGTCTTGCACTCTTGTTTTCATTAATGTTGTTAATTATTTTACTCATAGATTCTATTTTAATGTTGTTAATTTTGATTGCTAACTCCGGTGTATTAATGTACGTATTCTCGTCAAGTAATGGCACGTCACATTTACTCATTATGCTACTTACATTATTTTCAAAATCGTGGGCAAACTTGTTCGACAAATCTCTAGCTTTCATTTTGAATGATTTCAGTAGCATGTCATCCACGGCTTTTATTAATCTACCTGTTAACCTGTTGATGACCTGCCACATTTTCTTAGGGTTCCTATAGTTATTATAGATTTCTTGTTTAGTAAAATTATTTTTAGCTCTATTCAAATATTTATTTGTTTTATTTCTATATTTTTTATACAATATTGCATTTTGCTTATTACTAGGATCTTTTAAATGTATTTGAAGTAAGTGGTTCTTTTTACAAGACATTTCTTTTAATTTATTTGTCATCCATTTACTTTTCAGCTCAGTGTTAGGGCAGGCTGGTTTTTGTACAGTACATTCATCATACATACTATTGAATTTACTGGCAATAAAGTTATATATATCATTAGGATTACTCATTTCAAAGGCAGGATTCCAATCAATCTTTACAAGCTCTTGTCGCACTAGGTGTTCTTCTAATTTGTTATACATAAGCTTAGTAGCATTGGTCTGGCCAATAAGGGCAATACCAGTAATGAAGTGGTCCGCGATAGCATCTCGTACCACGGCTGCACTAATATAATGTGAATGTGACTGAGTAGGGCTGGCCCGTTCGGGGACATCTCGCATAAATATATGGTCTATACATGATTTGGACGTGCCTCTTATGGTTGTGTCAATTCTAGTATGTTGCGAGATACAACAAGAAAAGGCCAAGTCAGCTAGCATGTTTTGATAAGAGCTTGATAGAGGGTTAGATAACATAATATCCAAATTAATGTCACCACATATTAAACAGTTGGAATCCAATGGGTATTTTGTTAGCAAACGTGATAACTCACCAATAAAGTCATTAATTTTATAAGCAGGGGGGCGATAGATAGCACACACATACGTTTTGTAACCACATGGCATTATCACTTCACCGTAAAGGCACTCAAACATTGACGTTTTCGTTTGATGACGTAGGAAAGTAACGCTTTTGTGAGAGTACACTATTACACCGCCTCCTCTTCCCTTTACTCGAAGCTCCGTGTTCATTGTGTAGTTATCAATATGAAAAAGATTTTTTGTTTGTTCGCCCACATTAGCCTCCGTTACTACGATTAGATGTATAGTTGCAGGGCTAGACTTAACAATGAACTCCAGCTGTGAATGGTTCTTAATCAGTGATCTTATGTTCACGTGAAGTAATAATAATTTGTTTTGACTGGTTGTTAGGTCACGTGTAAATTCGTTCCATGAGTTGTATCTGGTTTCGTTAACTCCATTATCCAAACTATCCATTAAAAATAATATGAGAATAAAATTAAATAATGATACCAACAGTATAGCTGGCAGAGGGTCCTAAGAGGCATCTTGAATTGCATTCTTAATCGCCTCGATGTCAGTCAGCGCGCGCACATAATATATGTTATGTGACCCTGCCTATGCCGCAAAAGAAATCCATAGTGCACAGTTAGAGCTTAATTGACACTAGGTGAAATTGTTTTAGCTTTGCCCTTAATACTCGTATTTATTCATTTAAAAAAAAAGGGAAAAATATTAAAGCAACTTCACAACCGATAAATCCCTTATTAATTTAAATGTAAATAATAATTAAAACTCCAAAAAAACGTTATATCGCCCATCGCAGTTTGTTATGCTAAAAGAACTTAGTTAAATGTAGTGGAATAATACGATAAAGCAGTGGAATATAATATCAAAAAAACCTCGAATGTCAAACAACCTTAATAAAGATTCTCATACACTAGTCTTCCAATAGTTAAACTGTGGAAACAATATGATGAACAATTCGACGTACAACACTTTGCCATTCTTTTAACCTGCGTCCATTTGTTTCTGTCCCTAACAAATGTTTCAAAGCCCTTTTCCCGTAGCAAAAAATTAACTGAGTTCAAAAGTTTTAATTGTGCAAACTTTTTGTGCCAAAGCCGAGCGTGAAAACGTTTTATCAAAACTATTCAATCTCCGGTCTCAAAGCATGGCAAGTTGAACCGGAACACTCAAAATCCTATGGAATTTGCTCAAAGTTCAATTTCATAAACTCTATGATTACATTATGTTTGCGGGCGCTCACACGTATTTTGGAATTAAGCGAGTTGCTGACTTGTTTCCAGTAGTGGGGAGGGTTGCGGAGCGGTTTTAGATTTAATTTTAAAATTGAGAAAGTTCTTAATTAGATAAAAATAAGTATATGCAGTTTTAATACTCTTGTGTACACTTTGATTACTCTGGTACCATGCCAAGTAATTTGTATATTACTTGCGAAAGCTTGGTTTAGGAGTACTTAAGTAGATATACAGACTGACACATAGTCCGTTGCGGGAAGTGAGTTTTTTTTATATTATGTAGAGACAGTAAAATAAAACATACTGCCTCGAAATTATTGGTATGGTCTGTGATAAAAATTAAGCAGTTTTTTATAGGTATCTGGTTTTTAGGATATGAGTGAGGGCAAGAAATTATGCTCATAACATACACAATATTAAGTCGTACTAAGATAATTGGTTTCATTATGACCTTTACTGACCCAGGTGTCCTGGGTGCGGCACCGCGACATCCACCTGCTGACGGTGGGCCGCTACACGTACACGTCTGACCAGCGGTTCGAGGCGCAGCACAAGCCGCGCTCCGAGGAGTGGGCGCTGCGCATCCGCAGCCCGCAGCGCCGCGACTCCGGCCAGTACGAGTGCCAGATCTCCACCACGCCGCCCGTCGGCCACGCCGTCTTCCTCAACATCGTCGGTAAGAGTTGTAATTCTAGCCTACGCATTAACTTACATACATACATACATACATAAACTCACGCCTTCATTCCGAGAGTCATTAAAGTATTACCAACAAATCTTAAAACTTCTTGATCATTCTGTAACCACATTTTGCACAAGTAGGCTAAGATGTTTTCCAGTGTATTAGTGACAGGTTGCAAGCCCATCGCCTAACAGTACTACAAGCCTTTATTCCCTTAGTCGCCTCATACGACATCCACGGGAAGACATGGAGTGGCACTATTCTAACCCGGCAACCACACGGCAATTTAAGCCACTCTAAAACAAGAATTACCATTAACATGACTCACGAAGACTCGCCACACCTGTAAAACAAATGCAGAGCTATCACCGCCGGGAAATTTCCACAGTTAATTCTAGTACATAGCTTGTTGTTCAAAAGGGCTTCCTCAATAACGTCCGTAAGAGTAAGTTGCTACTGCACAGTTTGCACAGTTATGTGAAACTCATTAGAGTTTTGATTTTAGCTTAACACAAACAGTGGGTCGCCACACATATTAAACACTACTTGGTTTACACATACATACATACATACATACCTTCACGCCTGTAATCCCAGAGAGTGGGGTAGGCAGAGCTACAGAATTACAACTTTAAAAAGTTGTTGACAATTCAGTAACCACAATTTTGCAAATTTGCAATTTTGTGTGTGTGTGTGGTTTACACATAACTGTGCTAATTTACAGTAGCAACTCTTACGGACGTTATCCAGGAAGCCCTCTTGAACAAGGTTTAAATCTACGCTATCTTCGTTAACATAATCCATAAACACATTGTGCTTATCCACAATTGTCATTCACCAATGGTGATATGCAAATTATTTCCAGTAACTAGGTACCTACATACAATTTAATTCCATCCGCGTGACGGAACATTGTACAGCTCACATTTAACACGCCGTCGAAATACTAAGAAGAAGAAGTGGGTTCATAGCCTAAAGCTACAACAGTGTCTTCCTCAACAGACCCTTCAATTGTCTTCGTGGTTAAGGTACAGCATAAAGGCATTACGAATAAATATTAAGAATTTACATGCTATGTACACATCCTTCAAATGGGCATAGCATTTTTTTGTAAACTGAGCTCACCAAGAGCAACGTTCTTCCCACAACGACTTGCGTTGTTTACCGCAATACTTTCAGTAAGGGCTTTTACTGATAAATCCCCGTATTAAGGATTAGTTTCACTAACCGGCGGTAAGCTGCAGCATTTATCTCCCGTACACCGCCTACGGGTCATGCTGCTTTACGGAACATCGTCTGTAAGTTTGTTTTTTTTCTGAAAGACGCTACATTCAAAGACTAGTTTTAAACATTATTTATTTAAACTTTATTGAACAATACACAAATTAAGTAAATGGCGGACTTAACGCCTTGAGTATTCTCTACCAGTCAACCATTGGGCCAAACAGAGAAAAGTAAAGGTTGGTGCTAAATTTGATGAAATGTTAAATGAAGTAATGACATATGTCACAAACATAAACGACATATTTATATAAGCGAAAATATACATATACGTCTAAATAGAAAAACTTGCATAATATTTATTTATATACCCTCGTAAGGTGTGCAACAGGATGCACTTAATCAAGGCAATTTACTTTGAACTCTGTTGCAATAAGAATAAGGTTTATTTCACCAATGTTCATTAACTGAAAATGGCATTTGGCGAACAATCGCAATTGAACTTTATTCCCTTGACTGTAGATTCAAAGTCCCAGTTACAAAAAACTCCCATTTTTCACTATGGTGGGCCTTACGAAGATACATAAACATATACATATAATATAGTCGTACCTGTAGACAGTGACATTATGCAAAGCCTTGCTATTGGAGACTGTTAAGATAGTGCTTGCGAAGCAGACGTTTGAAAGAGAATTTGCTTTGAGCTTGCCTTACACGGAGCCGGAGCGCATTCCAAAGACGTATTGCCTAAAGAGTGAAGGAATTAGAGATGAACCCGGTGCGATGAAGCAGTTTGGAAATCAAATTTGGACTTCAGGTAGTCTGGGGAAGCTGGGTCATACCAGATGAAATAAAGCGTAAGCTGCACTTATTTTACCGCTACTCTGCTCTTTATGTCTACGTCTGCAGTATTAGCATTATTACCTATATAATATATGGTTCACTATTGTTTACCAAACAACCATTTGGCAAACTATTATCATTATACAAATTTTCATTTTACAAAAAGTAACATGGCGCCGCATTATTTTTAAAATGTTAACGTTACCTATTTAATAAGTAAAATAAGAACTATAAAAATTAACATGTGTTCAAAACCAAGTTTTCAGCCTACGTTTTGCTGTACTTTTTAAATTATCTTTATTATTCTGTTAAATTTAATACCCATCAAGTCACAACATGCACAACCTCTTATACACTATTAACTTTTAATGCAGTGTAAACCGATTGCAGGTCAGAGGTAAGCTGCTAACTTTTTGCTTAAGCAAATTTAATCAAACCCGTAGTAAGGTCACAATTTAACGAAAATGCATTATTTTATTATTTACCTAACACTAATGTGGTTACAGAATTATTAACAAGTTTTTAGGGTTGTTGATAATTTTTGAGCTCTGCCTACCACGATTTGGTAATGAAGGCGTGAGCTTATGTATGAATATGTGTAACAATAATTTAAAAGCTATACTTATACATACAGGTGATCATTCCAAATGTGACAGAAAATTATAAGAGTTATGGTAATTTATTATTTGGAAGCAAAGCCTTTAATAAGGAAAAAAAGCACCGTTACAAGCCTGGTACTGCACCATTTTTTTTCTTGAAAACAACTCACACTAATTTATAGCTGTCATAAATGATTTGCCCAAAACAAACAAAAACCCGATATCTCGCAAAAAAAGAGCACGATTCCCGGTTAGCATCATTATTTGTAAATCTTGGAAAGTAGTTTTATATGTATGTTGTATGTTAAATTTCTTGTCGCCACCAATGAAATATATTGTTTAGAAGTTCCGGTTGCCATTTGTGGTCTTCATCAACAGTTCCACTTCACCAAACAGTGCGTTCCACGAGCAAATACGCGAGGTACAACGAAAAATACCTTTAAACTTTGAAGAGCTCTGTCGATTCCTCATGGATTCCATCATCAGATCTTCATTTTGTTAAAAATGGGACCAACGGAAAGTACCAGCTTTCAAATAAAAAAAGAATCATCAAATTCGGTTCACACAGTCAAAAGTTCTACAACAACAAATTTCTGTAACAAATAAAAAAAATATAACAGATGAATTGAGAACCTCTTCTTTTTTTGAGGTCGTTTAAAAATTCCATACAAATGCGTTTATACTAGTACGCTCAGTCATTTAGGCTGAACGTTATGGCCTGGAGGTAAATTAGTGTGGATTGTTATGACAGCTACGCGATTTAAGCGTCGGTTCACAATCCTCTTCAGGGGGGTTACCATGATATGCTAAAGCAGTTCAGTTTAGGCTGAGAGAAAGGGACAGAGCTATATAACTGGTATAGCTCTGTCCCTTTCTCTCGACCTAAACTGAACTGCTCTAGCATGTCATGGTAACCCCCCAGTTGTCAAAATGATTGAAAATAACGCTACCCAATCGCACATCGTCTTTATACTCGTATACAACATGCAAACTATAAATAATTTTCAGAGTCCAATTAACGTACGAAATCCACCTGAAACCTAATTTGTACTTAGACACGTAACACGAGCAAACAAGGGGTAAGTTCTCTTTGAATGCTAGTTAACTGGCACGGGCTACAACCGGATACGATTCCAATTAGAAGGTTGGCAAGTCGGTTGAAGCGGGTGCCAGATCCCATTGCATGCAAAGACTGTCGTTTTAATCAATGGATTGGCACTTGGATTTAACATGGCTAAGGGACCCTTGTGATAAATATACTGTAGGTATATTCGTCATCTTGACCTAAATTCCGTACGTATACCCCTCCGGTCGTAACGGTATCAGACTTTTGGATACGAATTGGTAGTACCACGTATAATAGATAAGTAATACAGTTTTTTTTTTAATACCTTCTCCTGTACTTTTGTCTGTAATTTATATACTTAGTCATAATCCTTAGAAAAGTCTATCAAGTCTATCCCCCTAAACAGCACTTGTGGTTTTTTGAGCCAAAACGACACGCCTAGCTGCCAAAGGTTACCAAGCCTCGGTTAAAGTATTAAGCGATAATCGCAAATTTACAACAAAATGCATTTTTACCAACAACAAACCACATAATTCTTAAGTCAAACACATAACCCTCCCTTTGGGCTTTGCCGCAGTCGGGTAAAAAACACTCGTGGTGTCTTCCTTTACGATGTTCGCCTTCGGATCACATCGTTACACATGCCACTCGTTTTTTTTACCTCTCTTATACAACTGTCGCATTAACTACTATAACCTTATGACATATTATGTCGATTTGTATTATCAACGTCATGACTTATTTCAGTGTTTGACAATGTGTTATAGTTATCACTTTTAAAAACTGAAACGTTCAACACGAAGGTTCATACGTGGTCACTTGATTATTAAAAACATTGACTTTTATAAAAATACCAAAATAAAAATAGAGTAAACGTTGGCCAAAATTAAGCGTCGAGAGATTTTTTAAATTTATCGACAAAATAGCGATCAAGCAATAAAATTCTACGCAAACAAATTCGTTTCAGATTTTATAGCGCACATAGGCTTGAAAGTGTAACATGTAGAATGAATTAAGGGTATTTAAGTACAGAGATTCAAGACGTACACAGAAGATTACGTTCTCAGCCGTTTATGCATCAAAGGGGAAAGTGGAGCAAAAAATTGAAAGGAAAGTAATCCCTTAATGCCTACGTAATGTACTAGAGGCAAAGTTAAATGGGACGCTTCCCGGCAGGGTATTGTTTGCTTCCACTCTGTCACCAACGGCTTGTTTTCCTATGTACTCGCGTCAAAGAGCTAAAGTTACAGTGAATATTTGCACTGTAAGATTGAAGATTTTATTAACAGGACACGGATTTCCTGGCAAATAGCTTTGTCTGTAAGGTAATCTTGTTATGGACTAGAGATTTGCAATTCAACACCCGAGTTGTAAAGCAACGTTTTGTCACATGATAACGTTGAGTAACCTTCTGTCACTTATCATTGCGTTATTTTTTTTTGTTAAATATGGCCCATCACTGCTCGAAAAAAAACGTCACGGAAAGAGATAATAGGCTCAATAAATAGTTATACCGGTTAACAGTTCCTCGAAAACCTCAAAGTGATAAATTTAAATTCCGTTATAAGTCTCGAAGTACTTGAAGCAGAATTCTCTTTGAACAGCAGAAATTATTCTGTTAAATTCAAACCCTGTGTACACCTTTTGATCTCAATTTATTAATTTAAAACGACGTTAGTCGGCGGAATGTACCGAATTTCTTGCTAAAAAATTACGTGGTCAGCAGTTACTCCGGGTTGAAAAAATATAAACCTTACTACAACACTGCATATTCGAGTCGAATGCAATATCAAATATAAATATTTAAGTCCTGTGGCCCTTACACAAGATGTATAAAGAGAAAGTGATCGTTATCAAAATTATATAGAAGCCGGAAGCGCGCATTGAGCACTTACATCAATTTCATACATTTTGACAGTTTTCGAAAATAGTTTACAAAAGGATTTTGCATTTTGTATACTGTGGCCCTAATACCCATATTACAAGCCTAAAGCTTTTTTAGGGACTAGGTCAATTTGTGGGAGATTGTCCCGTGATATTTATTTTAATCTTAAATCTCCCTAAAACTAACTAAGCAACTTACATAATTACAGCGGCACTTTACTTGGCAGCATTCGCCGAAACTGATCTTACATTTTATACATTTTGCATGCATAATGAAAGTTGCAACGAAAATATTTGACAAGTAAAAGCCAAGTAAAGTGCCACAGTTAAATCTTAACAAACACCATTTGTTTTAGAACCAGAAACCGAAATACTTGGTGGGCCTGACTTGTTTATCTACGCGGGCTCCACCATAAACCTGACGTGTATAGTGAAGCACACTCCAGAACCCCCAAACACCATTAATTGGACGCACAGGGGCAAGGTAAGGTCAAGCACTGTAGCTTTCTTTTGATGATTTAATTTGACAGCGGGAGTTTGATGTTGAGTATACCTACTAAGATTTTTTTAGAGATCTTATATTAATGATTAATTTGGTTCATACATTCGCATTTCATCGCAATTGATTTTTAAATGCTTATTGGGTACTAAAAATGTTTGTCTGACGAGCACACGGGCCAGCTAATGGTAAGTGGGATTTATGAGTATGACACATAGACATAAGCATTCTCAAGACTGTAATCTTAAGATCGCACATGCGTTGCCAACCCTGAGGACAAATGATGTGATGCCTCTATGCCAGTTATTTCACCGGTTGTCTTATCCCTCCCACTGGAGCACAAGAATTTGAGCCCTTTTGCTCATTACGAAATGTCAGAAATTATATAGTGTGTGTTAATTATTATGGTGTTTAAGTTTTTTGTAAGCAGCCAACGTAAAAGTAAAACGAATCAAACTGACAATCAACCCTTAGTTACTCACGAATCTCACGATACTGCCAATATAGCGTGCGTGTCAAAATGTCGGCATATCAAGGGAAATTGACAATGACTCGGCGTTTGATTTTAACGCGTCAATCTGCCAATGTATATTTTTATTAAAATAACGTTTTGTCTCTATAAAATACCACAAGTTGTAATATCAAACAGTTGCAATGAATTGCCTGTATTTTTAAACAGATATTCATTTATTTAAAGAGGACAGAATTATTTTTTTATTTTTTTAGACAATACTGATTACCAGGGGTCGATTTTTTTGGTGCTGATGACGGCAATTTGCTTGTGGGTTGATTTAAAATTAAAGACTGGTAATAAAAGTTTATAATGTGTTCGGGGTATCCCGGGCCTGGTAACTCTGAGTAACCCTTATTGAACTTTCCGAGTTCATCAATACTAACATTCAAAATCATCAAGAACTGTTGGTATGTTGTAATATCCAATTGTACGGTTAAATACTGGTATTATAAAGAATTATTTTAAACGATTCCCGTCAGTTGACATTCATATATTTTTTAAATCAATTGGCCATTTTTAGTATTAAAAGGTGATTAATTTATGCTGTGCTGGGAGCCGTATTTTGATTGCGATTAAGTAGAATTTAATTCAGATAGATTCCTAATATTTTTTATTTGTCCTAGTTAATATCTACACACCATTAGAGCATCCTGTTGGCAAACATTCGTCAATAAGACTGAAATTGCTGATTAAGTACCCTTAATGGATTGTTTTAGGTCCCTATGCATTGTCTATAGATTAAAATCGGTTGAAGTTTGTTCGAATTTAACAGAATTGATATAACTGACAATTATTTTTTGAATCGGTAAAAATAAACCAGAAAAAACATTATCATAATAATATGTCATATTTTATTCTGTGTTCAGATCAGATAAACGGTCGCTTATTAAAGGTAGTTCCTTAAATTAACGTTTTTATGTATACTAACGTACTTTACACATATAAACCGAACTGATTATGATTTTTGGGTTATTATAGGTTATAAATATTATGACTGACATAAAAAATTAGAAGTCCTAATAAAACGCTTAAAAAACCAATTAATTAAAAAACTGTTTATACAACTAATTAAAAAAACGCTACAACTTAAAAGCCATTTTTTTATACCACTTTTTTTGATAAAGTTGTTAAATTTAATTATGTCAAAAACTTTTTTTTGGCTTACTTATATCAGGCCACTTTTTTTTCGTATGTATTTATTTAATCATATTAATAGGGGTTTCCGTTTGACCTCAGTCTGATACGTTTTTCCCAATAATAAATTTTCTTTCATACATTGTTAATTTCCTTGATATGCCGACGATGTTGTACAAAAGATTGTCTTTCTTAAGAATCAGTCATAGAATATTAATCACAACAAATTTTTTACTTTAATCATAACACTATTTTCGATCTAGCATTATTTTCGAAATTTACGAGTACCTATGTTTATTTTTCATACATCCTGTGCAGTGTCCTTTAATCTCAAATACTACAATAGGTTATAAATTCTACTTCTTTGACAGATGCATTCGGCGAACGTTATCATTATCAAAATTGACGTAAGCTGCCGAACATTCGCATCAAGCGGTTTTGCTAATTCCATATACTTGAAATTTTAGAAAATCAACTTCGTAAGCATTAAGCATTTTGCCTAGGGCTCAGAACTATGTCTTTTAAAACAATTATTTTACAGTAAAAAAATATTTCTAAACCTCAATATAAAACTAGAAATTATGCCGGCATCACTCTTCGTCCCAGCGGCTCAATTTGGTGGTAAACCCCGTGTAAACCAAACGCATTCGACCATCATGCCGCACGCGGGGACGTCATTATATATTCCGCTCCAGCCAATCCCATCCCCATCCGCCGATATCCCGCAAAGCAATGAATACTAGAATCGCGGTGGAATATCGTAAAACCTTTGTCCGCCCGGCTTTACCTTTAGAGTGTGAAGTTTACGTTGATATATTCTTTTGTTTCCTATACAATGCACAGTACAGTAGGTTTTGTGGCAAATGCACATTAAAAACTCAATGTACTCTTTGAGCATGGAAATCTGACTGCATTTTAGTTTTTTAAGGATAACTATTCCATTCCATTTTTGTCGGTACTCGGTTGTATACTTTTGAAGCTGCAATGTAGAGATTGTGCAGGGACTACTCGTAAAGGGTTCATTTTCTTATTTTTGTATGATAATGTTGTTTATTACACCGGTGCCGGTATCTTTTCAACACAGTGGAAACCGGGTTTCTCATCTAAATCTACAAACTATCCCTTGATTTTTAGTTAGTTGGTATTCCAAAATGATGTGTGTGTGTGTATATTTTTAATATTTTTCGTCGTTTCAACGTTTCAGCCACATTTGTTATTTAAAAGTAATTGTGTATTTTTATGGCAGACGATAAATTTTGACTCGACTCGTGGTGGCATATCGCTGGTCACCGAGAAAGGGACCCACAGCAGCAGTAGACTGCTGGTTCAAGCAGCAAGGACCTCGGACGCGGGGTCGTACCAGTGTGCCCCTGACAACGCCCTGTCAGCGACAGCACGAGTGCACGTGCTTACTGGTGGGTACTGGGTATTAAAACTGTTAAATAACCAGGTAATAGCTAAAGGTAATTGAGAGGACCTTTTTTTTATTATGGCTTAGAAAGGCAAACGAGCACACAGGCCACCTGATGGTAAGAGGAAACTGTGACCCATAGACATTCGCATTCACAAGACCGCAATCCTAAGACTGCAAATGCGTTGCCAACCCTGAGGACTAAGATGGAATGCCTCTGTGCTAGTCATTTCACCGGCTGTCTTATCCCCAAACCGGAACACAACAATGTAAACACTGCTGCTTGGCGGTAGGTTAATGGATAGCATGGTGGTACCAACCCGGACGGACCCTGCACAAGGTCCTCCCACAAGTACCCGACTTACCCAAGAGGAAGAGTAAGGGTAATAAACACGTAAGTTTAACTTATTTTGAAAAAACCGGTCAAGTACGGCTCCCTTCGGGTACGTAACCCAAAAACTTAGGCGCAATTGTACTTACTGGTAAGTTTTTTCTTACCAATAAGTTAGCTATAAGGTAACTTACAAATTGTATCTTAACCCATACGAGTTCTGTTAGTTCAGATGTAGAATGAATGAATGAATGAACTTTATTTTTATATAATTGGTTTTACAGTTTTCTGGCCGCCTGTGCATTGCTATTTTACACATGTGTCTTACTATAAGATCTGTATGTGTATAAGACAGCATAAATCACCAATGGCAGTAAGCTGGTATCTACGTTTTGTATAAGTTTATTAAGAGTGGCCCACTCTATTAACATTTTATTTTATTCCGTTAAAACGCGCGATGGTCACGTCCTGGCGTTTATTAAAAAGGTTTGATGGGACACTCGACTTTATAAAACTCCAATCTTAATTCAAACTTTCGAAAGGACGTCTCGTTCAGTGTTGCATAGAAACGAAATCCTAAATTACTTTTCGGACGATTTCATAATATTATTTTTTATTAAAACGCTTCTCTGGCACCTCGAGGGACTAAGAGAGATTTTCAATGACAAATGAAATGATTTATGTAAATTATTTGAATTTTATGGATGCTTCATATACTTTAATATATATTTATATATTTTATTAAACGGCATATTTAGCATTCGCTTTGGTTTTTAATTTAGCATCGAATCAAAGTATTTAATTACTGTCAACATTTTAAAGCCCTCCATGTCCCTTGACTCTAAGTATAGGCAGTTTTCTATTTGCTGACATGTTTCTTTATTCCACAGGTGAAACCCCAGCAGCGATGCAAGGAAGCGCAAATTGGCCAAGCAACGTGCGGACACCGACGTTGTTTCTAATAACAACAGCATTATTGAAAGTATCTGTGTAAACACCGCAATGATTTTAGAATTGTGTTGACCCAGCAGCATTGCTAATGGAGTTTGTGTAAAAAACAACGTTACCAAAAGTATAAGATATGTGTAGGTGCAAATACACATAACTCGATTTAAATGTAGTGTTAAGAGTGACTTTCTATGAAAGTGTAAATACGGTTTTTAGATCTTAAGAAAGATTGTAAAGATATTATAGTGGGTGGATGTAAAACATCGAAATGAAGCCTGAGGGCCTGTTTCAATGCAATATCCTTGAGATCAGGGTAATGAAACTAACAAATTCCACGTCAAATTCTTTTAGGTTTATATCAGATTGTAATAAAATCGAAGAATATTTATTTCCAAAGAATTAATTTGATTTGGAGTCTGTAATTTTTTTGTTAGTCTGTTTGTGTATAATATTATTTAACGTTAAACCAATGTTGACTGAATGCTACAGAAAGTTGAATTGAATGCCTATAATAAGAATTCTATCAAATTGTTCTAATACATTTCTAAATATTGTACAGTTCAGAAAGGAGACTTGTAAATCAAATTGTAGTTAAATAATAAGATTAGTATAAAATACCCATTGTTCTCACATTCAAAGTTGATTTAAATAAAAGTTTTTTTATCGACATTTTGTTTTCATGCTAGTAAAACGCACGGAAAAGGTAAGAATTCCCAACAACAACAATATTAACCGGTGCGTTTAAGTTTTCAAGTCAAAGCGTACTAATAACATTTTAGAGCGTGTATTTTAAGCTAGAAAACTTAACTATCGCTCGTATGAGCTCGGCCACTCGATCGACCGATCAATAACAAGTCTTCAGAGGATAAATAGCACCACTGGGCTGGAATGACCAATCTTCCGCTGGCCGATTATATTACAAAACAGACAAGGAAAGGATTTTTTAATCCAACTGACCAAGGGCAGGACCCGTCCGGACAGGTAATGTTAACGCACTGAAGGGTCTAGACTACTGGAGTATCAATCTTTATCCATTAACTTGGCTAGGTATCGAGGATATTAGGGTAACGCAAAACGCTAAAACGAAATAATAATTCCTCAGCAGTTATACTCTTTTGGTAACAGATCGGTACCTCGAGCGCGGTTGACTTATGTCCTTCTATCGAGTAAGTACCATTTACGTGAAATCACCGCGAAAAAATATAAATATTTAGCACTATCTGCAACGACCTCGTAAGGCCCATGTCAACTTTTGTTAGTTCTAAAATGAATCTTGTG
Source organism: Acleris emargana (assembly GCA_927399475.2). Taxonomy (NCBI): domain Eukaryota; kingdom Metazoa; phylum Arthropoda; class Insecta; order Lepidoptera; family Tortricidae; genus Acleris; species Acleris emargana. Next base: position 10,988,540 of record OV656841.1, on the reverse strand, counting down.
ACGGCCAACTAAACTCGAAAGTCGCTTTGACAAATGTCCTAAATTTAGGATGATGGGCCTTACAAGGTTGACTTTCATATCGTCATCGAGTAAGTAGATAATGAAGGTGAAGTATTAATACGTACAGTCAACAGCATAAATAAGTGATCATTTATGTACCTTGTCACTTTAAAGTTGTGTTTGAAATGTTATACAAAATTGTGAAACGAATGAAAGCGACAAGGTACAGAAATGATCACTTATTTATGCTGTTGACTGTACAACAATTTATGGAATACGTGTCTGTCCCAGGAGTTTGTGCTACGGATATACACCGTGTTTTTTTTGATTTACGATAACTTCGGCATATTACTAGGTACATCCATAGAAACTAAGTGCTAGATTAGATTTTTAAATATTGCAAAAAAATAAAATTAAAGAGAGTTAGCTCTCTTTAGAGTTAACTCATAGTCAGTGTCAAATACGTCAATGTTGGCGTGACATACACAGACGGTTAAGAGCCTTTTAGACCAGTTAAACGTGATTAACTGATTAAATTTAAAAATTAAATATCTGTAAAACCGTAACAGTTATCATTTGTCTGTCTTCGGGAAATTAACTTTATTTGACCTAAAGAACGTTCCCTTAAAGTTATCGTAAATAAAATAAAACACGGTGTATTGCGCAATAGTACAGTAATTATGAGGACACATCAAATGTATTCTTGAATCAAAAAATATCCCTACACTATTTATATATTTATTGTTGGTAATTCTGTAGCTCTGCCTAACTCACTCTGGGAAATATTGCGTGAGTTTATGTACAGTCAGCGTCAGATAGATCGAACCGGACAGCGTGCCCATAAAAATGGGATGCATTGGATTTTCAAAAAAAACGAACCCGCTAAAATTTCAGAAAAATGTGATGTGACGGGATGTTTTAAGTATCGGCTTGGATAAAATGTCAAGAAGATGTAACTGCATAGATTACCTAAAAGATTGAAATGGTCAAAATATCAGCCGTATCGAAGCATTCAAAATTCCAACAAGATGGGATGGGATAGAATGCCTAAAAGGTGTAACCATTCGAGAATAATGAACTTAGTCCCAAAAAGTTAAGGTTCCTAATTGTTTGCCACTTCAAACGCAATGAACAGCACAAACTACAGATAATGTAACGCGCGACTGAGAGGCCGTTCAGCAGCATGTTGTCCTGTTCTTCGCCGTCAGTCATTCTGAATAAAAATGTCTTATCTGTTATGTCTGTTGAGTAAACGTATCAACCAGACATATCCAATCTATTATGTAAATACTATGCATTCCGATATCGAACGCTTAAAAATAGTTATAGCACAGCTTTATGTTCCCAAATGAAAAGGACGACAGTACGGCAGCCAGTACACTAACGGAAATATTTCGAATTTGATGTTCATGCAAAAACCTATCGCGGCAGATTCAGCCATATTGAGAGGGCGTTTGTCATTTTCACCAGTAACTGATGGGGCTGTTACTATATATAATATATATAATTGCTACTTTGGATTTAGGTGGAACATTGTAATATTAAGCGGTTTGTATTTTATTGTCGCTATATGCTTTGACTTTTTAAATACTAAGTTTAACAAGCGAAACTGAATTAATATCATTTTTGTAATAAATTATAAATGTCAAATAAGTATTGCTAACTCAAGGTCTTCATTCAAAATATGTAATTTCATAAAATTAGTACCAGACTCAACTGTTGAGTCATACTAATATTTACAATTGAATTGAACACCTTCGTTAAAGAACTTAGGGTACCTATAGAAGACTGCATGCCTGCATGTTTAAAAAAATATATACTTATCCAGGATAATTTCTAATCGTGTTATCTCTTTCACATGCTTCTTAAAGGTTTTCAGTATCGCTCTCTAATCAAGCTATCTCTTTCACTCTTATAGGAAAATTGCCATATACAGTATTCCCAGCTTCTTATTTTTCGGCTGGCTATCGCTATCACACTTGCACTCGTAACCGACAGTATATTTGTCACTTGTGTGTCATAGAAAAACGAAGATTGCCGATGCCTATTAAGAAAATGATTGCACTGTACTGACTATCAGCCCCATGGAATGGAATACAATCAGATTCCTCCTTTAACCAGCTAGTACGGTGCACTGTCAATTTCGTCTAGTCGCTATTTCTATCTTAATATCAAATTTAACAGTCTGCGGAGCTGCGCTTTTTTCTGCTGAAGAAGTAACATAACCTAAACCTACCTCTAACTATTTATGATACCAATTTTGGTAAATTAGTAATAGAGCAGCGAACAGTGGAAATGAACAGAGCACCTATCCCTACCGGTAGAAATAAATCTACAAAAACTTGCACTTAGAGACTGTTGTGTGATCATTAGTAAAACTAAGTAATCGTTAAAAAATCGTAACTTATGGTTAAATTCCAAGGATACCTATGTGTCAAATTAACATATTTTTTTCGAATTTTCACAATGAGTAGAGTTAACCCTTTGAACGCCTCTGACTTGATACAAACGTCGTCCTCACACGCCAATGACAGCTAATGTCAACCGTACGTCACAAATACTCGGGGCCATTTTGCTACGTGTTTTCTCGTGGTCCCATTATATTTGTCCCATTGCACAAAAAGTGTAAAAAGTGCACCTAGATTTGATCACCAAATACGCATTATGATTGTAAAAGTAGGTAGGTTAGGTTCGTTAGGTTTCTACAAATGCCCGAAGGGCAAAACTACCCAGAAGCAGGAGCCCCGCCCCTGGCGGGGCTCCGTCGAAAGTCAATGGGACAAATATAATGGGACCACGAGAAAACAGCCATTTTGCTCTGTATCTGTGACTACTAATGGGTCGATGGCGTCGTAGGCACGACAGTACACGACCACTTGTGGTTCTTGGCGTTCAAAGGGTTAACTACTGATCAGACAACAGGCTCTTACAGCAACAAAGTGTACCCGGATAATTCAAGTTTATTCCCACTAGTTCAGTTGTCCAGGTCCATTATTTTTGTCGTCTGTTCAGTTAACGTTAGTCGTGCGACGTCGGTTTTTATTTTTGCTGAACTAGTGGGATTCTTTTTCTCGTTTGTTCAGTTAGAGAGGTAGGTTTATGTTTAGGTATGTTAGATGTTCAGCAGGCCTGAAGGGCCAATAACACCCAGAAATAGCTCAGCGGAGCTCCGTCGAAACGGATATACCCGCTACGTCCACGTTCGTGACTACGATTTCACAACTGAACAAACGAGAAATAGAATCCCACTAGTTCAGTCAACTGAACTGGACAACTCAACTAATGGGAATAGAGGCAAAATTTAACGTCCTTTTAGAAGTCTGTCAAAAATAAAAACCGACGTGCGACGTCGATGCCGGTGTGGGTAGACAAGTTCAAACGTGTTTTGTATTGCCGGCTACTTACTCCAAAAATCTTCACACCACGTAGTCACACCACTGCTATTCGTTTTCATCGGAATCGGTCATTTTTATTCCGCAAAAGTAGGTAGGATAGGTTCGTTAGGTATCTTTACGGGCTGACTCGTGATCACGGGCCCCGTTTTTTCGTGGTCCCATTATTTTGTCCCATTAATGGGACCATGAGAGAGAACTGTTTCTCATAGTCCCATTAGTATTTACGGTTGTGAAGATTTTCGTCTTGTATAATAGAATACGAAGGTAGGTTTCCGTTATGTTAGTGTTGCAGCAGGCCCGGAGGGGCATACCACGCAGAAATAGGAGCTCCGCGGCAGCGTATCTCCGTCGTCTCTAATTGATTTGAAATTAAGAACGTCGGCGGAGCTCCGCAATCGCGTAGCTCTTATTTCTGAGTGGTTTAGCCCTCCGGGCCTGATGCAAGACTAACATAAATGATACCTATCTACGTATTTAGATTTTTAGCAAACCACGCATCATTATTTTAGTATACAGGAAGTAGATAAATAGTAATGGGACTACGAGAAACAGTTCCCCCTCATGATCCTATCAATGGGACAAAATAACGGGAACACGAAAAATTGGGGTCACGGGTGCAGACTCGTTGTCACGCCAGGTTGTCACACCACTGCTATTCACTTTGGTCGGAAAGACAGAAACAATTTTTTTTTTTGTTTGGACAGAAATAATTTTTATTCCCCAAAAGTAGGTAGGTTAGGTTCGTTAGGTGTCTTTAGATGCCCGAAAGGGCAAATCACCCAGAAATAGGAGAGTTCCCCCAGGCACGGCTCCGTCAAATAGCAGTGGTATGACAACCTGGTGTGAACACGAGTCTGCACCCGTGCGGTGGACAAGCGGCCATAGTAAATGTATGTGTCGCTACTTCGGCACCATTTTCTCATTATCGTTGTCGCATCGTTGATGGCGGCGGGAGACAAACGGTCATACATACAAGTTTCGGTTGTCCCCATTTGGACAGCAATTTTTGAGCTCTTTCCCTTTAGCTAGATCGATGGACAGACTAGTCTGGTCAACGGATCTTTTTTTCGTTGGCCAGAGCTACCCTAGGTAGGTTTAGGTTATGTTAGTTTTGCAGCAGGCCCGGTGGGCCAAACCGCTCAGAAATAGGAGCTCCGCTTGAGCGGAGCTCCGTCAACAATGTCTAAGATAAAAACATTGCGAACCTTTTTTACTTTCACTGTATTTTTTTCCAGCTGTTAAATAAATCTGGCTCACGGGAAAAAAAACCCGGTGGCCAGACTACTCTGGCCATCAATCTAACCAATGGGAAAGACTGGATTTTTGATTACACTTTTTAAACACCGATGCAGTGCTTCCTCATAGATACCTTTTTGGGTACAGTTGATTATTATTATTGTTACGGTGCATTAAATGGTATCTGGTACGAGTATGTGGACAAAATACGACGAGATGTTCATGTATCATACTCCTCGCAATATAGAGATCTTTATAACCGGCATCTTTTGTTACAAAAAGTATATTATTTATTTAGGTTGAATTCATACACCGTTATGCTAAGGTATTCTAAAAAACAATTAGGTATCATTAACTCTAAGTATAATAAACTAATTAACAACATTATTATCATCTTTTTTTTAAACAGCTTTTATACGACACTATACATTGGCCCAGTTAAGTCGAAAACATTTAAGTTATAAAATAATTGAAAAAAACAATCATAATACAAAACATTACACATTATTATTACAAAACGATGGGTTTATCGTCGTGACTCGTATAAATATATCTATTGCTGAGCCTTTCCCAACAATTTCCACGACGCTCGGTTGATAGGTGTAGCTAGTGTAGCTACTCGCAACCAGCGCCTTCCCGCGATCTTTACCATATCCTCGGTCCACCTTACGGGAGGCCTACCAACCGAAAGCCACGCTGCACCGCGCCAGCAGCCTGCACGGGGACCACGTGAGTACATCATCACCATCATCATAACCAGAAGCGTAGAGGCGTGGGGTGCGCGTGGCACCGCTGCTTGCCTGTTGGACGCCGCCACGCTGCACCGCGCCAGAAGCCTGCACGGGGACCACGTGAGTACACCATCACTATAACTATCGTCATCATCGCCATCATCATCATCATCATCATCATCATCATCATCATCATCATCTCAATCATCATCATCGTCACAATTAGTAGCCTAGAGGCGTGGGGTGCATGCGGCACCGCCGCCTGCCTGCTGGACGCCACCGCGCTGCACAGCGCCAGTAACCTGCACGCACTGAGTATATTATCATCAACATCATCATCATCACAACTAGAAGTCTGGAGGCGTAGGGGGCGCGCGGCACCGCCGCCTGTCATCCGGACGTCGCCGCGCATTAGAAGCATGGGGTGTGCGCTGCACCACGCCAGTAACCTGCACGGGATCCACGTGAGTACATCACCACCATCACCATCTTCATCATCATCATCATCACAATTAGAAGCCCAGAGGAGTGGGGTGCGCGCTGCACAACGCCAGTAGCATGCACGGGGACCACGTGAGTACATCATCACCATCATCACAACTAGAAGCGTAGACGCGTGGGGTGCGCGTGGCACCGCTGCTTGCCTATTGGACGCCGCCACGCTGCAACGTATTAGAAGCCTGCACGGGGACCACGTGAGTACATAATCACTATCACCATCATCATCATCATCATCATCATCATCATCATCACAATTAGAAGCCCAGAGGAGTGGGGTGCGCGCTGCACCACGTCAGTAGCCTGCACTGGGACCACGTGACTACATCATCACCATCATCATAACCAGAAGCGTAGAGGCGTGGGGTGCGCGTGGCACCGCTGCTTGCCTGTTGGACGCCGCCACGCTGCAACGTGCTAGAAGCCTGCACGGGGACCACGTGAGTACATAATCACTATCACCATAATCATCATCATCATCATCATCATCATCATCACAATTAGAAGCCCAGAGGAGTGGGGTGCGCGCTGCACCACGTCAGTAGCCTGCACGGGGACCACGTGAGTACATCATCACGATCATCATAACTAGACGTAGAGGCGTGGGGTGCGCGTGGCACCGCTGCTTGCCTGTTGGACGCCGCCACGCTGCACCGCGCCAGAAGCCTGTAGGGGACCACGTGAGAACACCATCACTATAACTATCGTCATCATCGCCATCATCATCATCATCATCATCATCATCATCATCTCAATCATCATCGTCACAATTAGTAGCCTAGAGGCGTGGGGTGCATGTGGCACCGCCGCCTGCCTGCTGGACGCCACCGCGCTGCACAGTGCCAGTAACCTGCACTGAGTATATTATCATCAACATCATCATCATCACAACTAGAAGTCTGGAGGCGTGGGGTGCGCGCGGCACCGCCGCCTGCCATCCGGACGTCGCCGCGCATTACAAGCATGGGGTGTGCGCTGCACCACGCCAGTAACCTGCACGGGATCCATGTGAGTACATCACCACCATCACCATCTTCATCATCATCATCATCACAATTAGAAGCCCAGAGGAGTGGGGTGCGCGCTGCACAACGCCAGTAGCATGCACGGGGACCACGTGAGTACATCATCACCATCATCACAACTAGAAGCGTAGACGCGTGGGGTGCGCGTGGCACCGCTGCTTGCCTGTTGGACGCCGCCACGCTGCACCGCGCCAGAAGCCTGTAGGGGACCACGTGAGTACATAATCACTATCACCATAATCATCATCATCATCATCATCATCATCATCACAATTAGAAGCCCAGAGGAGTGGGGTGCGCGCTGCACCACGTCAGTAGCCTGCACGGGGACCACGTGAGTACATCATCACCATCATCATAACCAGAAGCGTAGAGGCGTGGGGTGCGCGTGGCACCGCTGCTTGCCTGTTGGACGCCGCCACGCTGCAACGTGCTAGAAGCCTGCACGGGGACCACGTGAGTACATAATCACTATCACCATCATCATCATCATCATCATCATCATCATCATCACAACTAGAAGCGTAGACGCGTGGGGTGCGCGTGGCACCGCTGCTTACCTGTTGGACACCGCCACGCTGCACTGCGCCAGAAGCCTGCACGGGGACCACGTGAGAACTCCATCACCATCACCAAAGGCATCATCATCATCATCATCATCACCACCAACATCATCATCATCACAATTAGTAGCCTAGAGGCGTGGGGTGCATGCGGCACCGCCGCCTATCTGCTGGACGCCGCCGCGTTGCACCGCGCCAGCATCCTGCACGAGGACCACGTCAGTACACCATCACCATCATCATCATCATCATAATTAACTAGCAGTCCGGAGGCGTGGGGCCTGCCTGCTGGACGCTACCGCGCTGGATCGTGCCAGCAGCCTGCACGAGGACCACGTCAGTACACCATCACCACCATCATCATCATCATAACTAGTAGTCCGGACGTGTGTGGCGCACGCAGCGCTGCCGCCTGCCTGCTGGACGCCGCCGCGCTGCACCGCGCCAGCAGCCTGCACGAGGACCTCGTCAGTACACCATCACCACCATCATCATCATCATCATAACTAGCAGTCCGGACGTGTGTGGCCCGCGCAGCGCTGCCGCCTGCCTGCTGGACGCCGCCGCGCTGCACCGCGCCAGCAGCCTGCACGAGGACCTCGTCAGTACACCATCACCACCATCATCATCATCATCATAACTAGCAGTCCGGACGTGTGTGGCCCGCGCAGCGCTGCCGCCTGCCTGCTGGACGCCGCCGCGCTGCACCGCGCCAGCAGCCTGCACGAGGACCTCGTCAGTACACCATCACCACCATCATCATCATCATCATAACTAGCAGTCCGGACGTGTGTGGCCCGCGCAGCGCTGCCGCCTGCCTGCTGGACGCCGCCGCGCTGCACCGCGCCAGCAGCCTGCACGAGGACCTCGTCAGTACACCATCACCACCATCATCATCATCATCATAACTAGCAGTCCGGACGTGTGTGGCCCGCGCAGCGCTGCCGCCTGCCTGCTGGACGCCGCCGCGCTGCACCGCGCCAGCAGCCTGCACGAGGACCTCGTCAGTACACCATCACCACCATCATCATCATCATCATAACTAGCAGTCCGGACGTGTGTGGCCCGCGCAGCGCTGCCGCCTGCCTGCTGGACGCCGCCGCGCTGCACCGCGCCAGCAGCCTGCACGAGGACCTCGTCAGTACACCATCACCACCATCATCATCATCATAACTAGCAGTCCGGACGTGTGTGGCCCGCGCAGCGCTGCCGCCTGCCTGCTGGACGCCGCCGCGCTGCACCGCGCCAGCAGCCTGCACGAGGACCTCGTCAGTACACCATCACCACCATCATCATCATCATAACTAGCAGTCCGGACGTGTGTGGCCCGCGCAGCGCTGCCGCCTGCCTGCTGGACGCCGCCGCGCTGCACCGCGCCAGCAGCCTGCACGAGGACCTCGTCAGTTCACCATCACCACCATCATCATCATCATAACTAGCAGTCCGGACGTGTGTGGCCCGCGCAGCGCTGCCGCCTGCCTGCTGGACGCCGCCGCGCTGCACCGCGCCAGCAGCCTGCACGAGGACCTCGTCAGTACACCATCACCACCATCATCATCATCATAACTAGCAGTCCGGACGTGTGTGGCCCGCGCAGCGCTGCCGCCTGCCTGCTGGACGCTACCGCGCTGCACCGCGCCAGCAGCCTGCACGAGGACCACGTCAGTACACCATCACCACCATCATCATCATCATAACTAGCAGTCCGGACGTGTGTGGCCCGCGCAGCGCTGCCGCCTGCCTGCTGGACGCCGCCGCGCTGCACCGCGCCAGCAGCCTGCACGAGGACCTCGTCAGTACACCATCACCACCATCATCATCATCATAACTAGCAGTCCGGACGTGTGTGGCCCGCGCAGCGCTGCCGCCTGCCTGCTGGACGCTACCGCGCTCTGATACTTTTAAGTTCGACTAAACAGTTTTGATTAGCTGTGTAACCGACGCGTGTGTGTCACGCGGTCTGATTTATTAACATTTAGTTACATGATTGGTGATTGCTCCATTGCAGCATTGCTACTTTGGGACGAGAGGGTTTAACAACAAACTGAAAAATTCACTTTCGCAGTAATGAGATAATAAACTAAAATACATATGGTATGAAATCTTGCTATAGTGACATTAGTGACAGTGCTGACTTCTTATCTCGTATGCCAAGGGGCACTTCGTGTCGCTGCATCAATGGAATAAGTACTAATCTGGGACTTTTACGAGACTAAATTACAACCAACACACCTAACCAAAAGAGTTTAAACCTGACCACCGTCTAACACCATCATCAGACCTTCCTCGTCACCAAGCAAAATACTACAACAGCAACTTGTGAAACTTACAGCATTTTTCTCCTTCTTTTCTTATTAATGGCCGTCCATTGCGGTATACCGTATTTATTATTTAATATTTCCATAACATATTTTGTAGGAATTATTCGGTACGACAACTAAGTGACATTTGTCATTTTAGATTTGCAAGCCGTCAATATCAAATACTACTTTTAAATGTATTGTCAATATCATTAGTAAACAAAAAGGTTTGTTACAAAAAGAACTTTTAGTTGCAGGTTCCGATTCAATTTATTTCTTATAGGCCTTATAGGTCGTATTCGAGTACAATTATGTCTGCCGAGATTTGCGGGGGGTGAAGAAATAACACATGCAAATGATTGAAGAAATGTAATAATATCTATCTCCACACACGCACATTTTGACAGAAATCTAACACAATATATTTTGGTTTATTTAAATAAAATTACTTAGTTGTCTAAAATAAATAAATACAAAAAGAAATGCGCGTGCATGGCGCGGAATCGATCCCGGAGCGCCATGCACCGTAGTCACACCTTCAATCCCCTGCGCCACTGAGACAGTTATCACATAGTTTGAATTAAGCCTATGCTTCTAGACATGAAAGATTTAACCAAGGAAGTATCAAAGATGACCTTTATCATCACAACTTAGATTTATGTTATAAATTATAACGATTCGTATTTGCGCTAAGGCGAATTATAAAAAACACCTCAGAAAATGCTGGATTGATGGCTTACTATGGATTTGTTCAATCTAAATTAAGCTACGGTCTCGTGTTTTGGGGAAATTCTACAGATTTTTTGAAAGCGTTTAAAATGCAGAAGCGCTGTGTTAGAGCTCTCGGCGGCTAAATCATTACAGTGGCGTTTCAGTCAGGTTCTTTATAATTCTTGTTCCATGTATATGTTTTTCTTTTCTTGGTGATGGTCTTTACTTTAATTGTATAAACATAATTAAAATGTCGTGCATAGTTGTAATCGAGTTACGAACTAGTAAATTAATTCTACGAAAGATTTATGTATATTAACAATTAAGTTTGTAATTTGTAATTGTGCCTAATAAATAAATAAATAAATAAATAAATAAATATACCAAAGGGATTCGTGTAAGCCTCTTTTTAAGCGTTATCAAATTCTTCCTCTTCCATGTCTGTATATAAAAGAAGTTGCAATGTTCGTTAAAAAACACCCGTCACTATTTGAAATAGCTACTCATAACATCAACCTTCGTAACAAACATAAATTAGTTTATAATTCTAGTCACCGCACCACCCTTTATTCGAAAAGCATGTACTACATGTCCATCCAAATTTTTAATAACAAATAAGACAGATAGTTTCAAATCGTACGAATTGTATAAATTTAAGAATTGTTTATTGAAAAGGCTTTTAAAAAAACAATTTTACCTGTTAAAGACTTTTTTGAGAACAGCGGGTGCCTATAGACTATTACCTACCTACTATTATTATTACTTTAGACTTTTACTTTATTACTTTATCTGCTTAATTAGATTAGCATTGATGCATTTATGTTTAGTGATAAGATAGAAGAATAAAAACACCAAAAAGTAAATAAAGTATTTACTAAGACAAAGGACAATGGGCAAAATGTCCACACGATCTTGGCAACCTGATCATTTTTTACTATGACGACGATCGTCCTATGTATGGGGTTTTCTTGGAAAACCATTATCATATCGTATGGAATTGGTTTAAAAATGAACACATTCTTGCATTGCATGACTCTTGAAAGGTTTTTCATAGAAAAAATCTTATCGATTTAGCTACTAAGTAGGTATTTTGTCTTGTTTTGGGTCCTAACGAACATATAAACATGCATCCCGTGACTGTTGGAGGGGGGGGGGGACGGGGTCCATACAAAATTGCCCATCACCCTTTGTTAATACAAATATAAAAGGTGTATAGCTTAGTATGTAAGTAGCCTTTAAGAGCATAGTTTTCTTTTTTTTTTAAATATTGGTTACATTTTTCGCTTAAAGATTTCCTTATAAAATTAATCAACCCATAATTAATAATTGTTTTTTTTGTAACTACCTATTGTTTATTGGCTTATGTCAATTATTGTACACCATATTTATGGTAGATTGTAGTGATGCACACACACATTTTTTTAACAACTTTATAATATTATTATACTTTATACCTACAGTCATGCAATAATAGTAGTTTATGAAATTGTTGCATAAAGAGGGGTATTAAAACACGAGTGTGTGTTTAAGAACCGAGCCGCAAAATTACAAATCAATATGTCAAAGCGAAATATTAATGAACTCGTTTTAAGCTTTTTGCGATGCGTTCTCTGTAAAATAACCACAGCGTCTAAATGTTTTTCACAAGCCATTTGTAAAGTTTGACAAATATAACAATTTATTTCATATACCTATTGTAATTTTAACAAAAAATACAAGCATGAAAAATGAAACAAAAAATTAAAGCTTTAAAACAAAATCTTGTATTAAGTTGTCATTCAAGTGTCAATTTCGAGAGTTAGGTAGGCAGGAGACCACACAGACCCCAAAATATTGAATTCGGACCAAAATCTGGAAAGTTTTATATAGGTACTACTACTTTTTCCCATAATGTCAACGGATTTCTTGTTGGAGACCACACGGATCCCCACATATTGATTTTGGTAGCAATCAGTCAAATACCTAAAAAGTTCAAGATGGCGGCTACTGTTTCCCAATCTGTCAACGAATTCGTTGTCGGAGACCACACAAATCTCCAGATATCGATTTTGGAAACAATCAGTCGAATAACTAAAAAGTTCAAAATGGCGGCTACTGTTTCTCAATCTGTCAACGAATTCGCTGTTGGAGACCACACGGATCCCCACATATTGATTTTGGTAGCAATCAGTCAAATACCTAAAAAGTTCAAGATGGCGGCTACTGTTTCTCAATCTGTCAACGAATTCGTTGTCGGAGACCACACAGATCCCCAGATATTGATTTTGAAAGCAATTAGTCGAATAACTAAAAAGTTCAAAATGGCGGCTACTGTTTCTCAATCTGTCAACGAATTCGTTGTCGGAGACCACACAAATCTCCAGATATCGATTTTGGAAACAATCAGTCGAATAGCTAAAAAGTTCAAGATGGCGACTACTTTTTCTCATTTTGTCAACGAATTCCTTGTTGGAGATCATAATCATAAATATCGATTTTGGAAGCTATCAGTCGTATGAACTCTAGGGACATTATACCTAGCAGATCAACTGCGTCACAGGACGTTTAGCTCTCAGTACGACCCGATCTGAATTGGATATACCTATATAATCTAGTGACAGACAAGAGAAAGTCAAAATTTCAAAATGTCGGAATAAAAACTATACCGATTTACCTTCAATCAACAATACCAACTAGATAACAAGTGCCATACAAAATCAAAGCTAAATGCTGTTCGCGTGAACATACCTTTCAGTTGCATTTGTTTACCAACGGACCCAAACGAACGTTTTAAAACAGTTTTTAGTTCAACCTAGTAACAACCATGGTACCTAGTAATAAAGTTACAAATCTTCAAAATACAATCCCATACTTACGGCCAGTCGTTTCATAAAACGAACATGGTAATAAATGACATTTCAAACGAAAAGACTAAGATTCAATTAAAATTGATTGTAAAATCAACCTTATACAGCAAGTAATAAAATACTTTTCTCATTATTGTTATATTTCTCATTATTATTGCGCGAGGCACGTGAGTGGTTATCCATTATTTTTGCTTCCTCGAATTTAAAATCCCTTCGCCGTTTCGTCGTTGGATATCATATTCGCAAATACATCATATTCTAAAAAATATCAAATAAGCAAAACATCATATTCGCAAAATATGACATTCGCAGATCTTCATGGTAGCAAAACATCACATTAGCATAACATGATTAAGACATGAATAAGACAGTGTCGACGGAGTTCCTATTTCTGGGTGGTTTGGCCCTCAGGGCCCTCAGGGCCAACTGTAAATATAACATGAACTAAACCTTCCTACGATTCTATAACAAAACCCGACTACCTATTAGTCAATATTTTGTTTTGCGAATATCGTGTTTTGCTAGTATGATGTTATGCGTATAATTGGGATTGACCAAAAAAAACTACTCACGGTTTTTACATTCTAATTCAATAGAATAGGTTATTTTAAGAGACCAATTAAATTAATTTTGTATCTTACCCAATAGTTTGGTTCTAATATCTTTATTTATTTAGCAGATACCTATTTTATGGATGACATGATTATTTTAAATTTGGGCTGTCATTTTCTAATAAATTAAAACAATTAAATAATATCGAATGATAAAAAGTGATCGTAGTAGTGTATTAAAACATACTATTTCAAGCGGTTTTCGCCTAACCTGTAAGATATTTTTTATACTCGTCGATTAAAATCTGTGTATTAAGATTTCATAGAGAATACTGTAACGTCACTCTTTTCATCGATGTTCCTTCCGAAACAACCGAAATAACTATTTCGATACGCTCTAGACAACCGAAAAAAATTTGAAAATAGAACTTTGGATTTCCATGTGTGTCCTTGTTTAAGGAGACTCGATCCGATACAAAATTGCCAATCTGTGGCGTTTAGGAACGTAGCAGCGTCGCGTCATCTGTCAAAAATCTACTTTTCAATTATCTTGTGTCAAAAAAGTCGGATAGTAGAACACTTACGATATTTAGTTTTCTTATATACTCGTATTAATGACTTAAATTATTAATTTTAATGAACTCGTACAAAAAGTATTGTTCACAATAGTGTCATAATTAAGCTTTTTAATCTCGTACCTTACTTAGGCCACTCAGCAAGCTTCGTGGCCTAAACACGGTACTCGACTAAAAAGCTCTCTATTATAACACGATTGTGAAAAATACTATCTCCCACGACCTCTAGGGACGAAGATAAGAATCATCTATGGAGAGCTACCGTATAACCTAACTAAAGTTAGACTTTTACACTACCAAAAAAAAACACATGCGGCGAGAAATGACTATCGTTGAAATGAAAATTCTGTGTACCTAATGATACGTCCTTCAATAGCTGCTAAGATAAAATAATAGGTTAACCGTTAAAAGGATAAAGCGTTTGTGTGTATTACAATCAGAAATGGCAATAATTCTCAAGAGCATTAAACATTTAATTGCACGTTGTTGTTTTTTTTCATTAGAAATGATGTGCATGAACGCTGTTTGCAATTTTGTGGTAGAAATGCGTTTCAACATGGTTTTTCATCGGAATAGGATTTTTCTTGTAAATGTCACACATAAAATGTCCTTGCTTTTCATATACCCAATTATTTTTACTTATTTCATCACCTTAATCGCGCCGTGCGGCTTAACCCGTGGAATGATAATGTTATTAGTTCAAAGAACTGAATTCCAATTTTAAATTATCAAAACTAACGTAGTGTCCTACATACTACGTTAGTATTTAGGCCACTTACTCCATGGGTTAAATATCTTTAAGTATGTTTACAAAATTTTAGTTTTCTAGCTTTGATATATTCTGAGAAAAAGTGTGTGACATACAGACATCCAAAAAGAGGAACATGGCGAAACTATAAGTAAGGCAAACCTTGGCTATTCGGTGATACGTGTTAAGGTTTCTAAGCCGTTTTTTGATTAGGTGAATAATTTCGGTAATAATCTCACCGAAAGTTGCATAAATTGTGTCTGCCCCCTTTATGTTTTAAACTGTATATCCAAAAAATATGAAAGAAACACACAGGGGACACTTAAAAAATAATTTAAACGCACAATTATTTTTGCTTCTCAGCAAAAGGACGTAAGTTTTGTTGGTTTACTTCGTTTTTTTGTTGAGATAACTTTTTTGAAGTTACAGCTTCGGGACCCTACAATGCGTATGGTAAGACATGCTCTTGCCCGGTTTTTTTTACTTTCTTTAGTGCGAATTTATTTCCGTAAAGGGATACATTTGGTAGATCTTTTGTAAACTGACGGCTAAGCTTCGTCCTTGGATTCGCGAGGGTTGTCATGGTTCCTCCGTCCGGTTACTGGTAGAGGTCCTTGTAATTTTCCTCAGTCACTAATTCGGCTCTGTCGACTGTAGGGCTTCAGTCATCTTTCGTGAGTCTGTATATTTGAGCAGTACTTTGCTTGAGTTTCCGTCTAAAATATCTTTGGGCCACGATACTGCTCAATAGTTTTCGAATGACGTTAAGGTCGTTCGGTCTGAAATCTATCCGAATGGATCTCCTGAACCTCTTGCTCAAAAGATTTGATTGCTCGAGCGACCGAGAAAGTATCGGTACTTTATTTACCTCATAATCTTCATGTGTTCGAAAATTGAAACGCTCAGGGGCAGGGGGTAGATGTGGGCAATATTTGACACACGGGTGATTTTCTACAAGCGTCAAATTATTCTAATTTTGTAGTTTTTATTTTTCATTTTGTTAGTAAGGTTTACAATATTATACGTTTAAAGGGCGTCGTCGTGACCAATGTCATACTACAACAGTCTTAAAATAGCTACAATAGTGTTGAAATTTTGTTTGGTACCACCAAAAGTTTTTTTTTCGTTTTTTTTATTAGAAGCGAATCTTTTAGTTGAATACAAATTTTACTTATTATACAGTTAAAAATACACTATAAAAACATACACACTTGAAATAACATTCACACAGTAAAAGTTTTTGCGAAAATAATTACAATCAAAAAAAATGTATTCCATACCACCAAAATTAGACGCAGCAAAATGGTATAAATCTTTCACCATCTATCGCTGAAGTGGAACTGAATGAACAACTGACACCATATTAATTGGTTTGTTTATACCCGGTTCCTATATACAGGGTGTATTGCAAGTCGTGTGCCAAATGAATAGGGTGGGTAGCTAAGGTCACTTGCAACACGTTTTGGGCCAATTAACACTCATCCTACCCACGGTGTTTTTTTATAAAAATTTTTGAAAAAATCTCGGAATCTTCAAAAAGTTAACCATTTTGTTCACCTATCTTTTTTTTTTAAATACAATACAATACAATACAAATACTCTTTATTGAACACCAAAAGAAAACAAAACACGGAACAGTACATTTTAACTATAGGTATACAACAGGCGGTCTTACCGCTAAATAGCGATCTCTTCCAGACAACCTTGGCCAGAGAAATAATAAAAACAAAAATACATGGCAGGCGGTGTAAACTAAATTATTCAGAACTCAAACTTAACTACAAGAACCACTTCGGTTATTGTAAAAACTACTTACACAAATATAAACTACATAATAAATATACACATAAACAAAGTAAATTAGTTAATAAATACATACCTACTAAATACACGTTAAATACATACTATTATACAACTATAAAATATATATACATAAATTCTAGAAATCAGCCAAACAAAGATAACACACGAGGTCGTAGGATCGTAAAAATAAAAGTAAAGGAAATCATAGAAAAACTACGGAAGCGATAAAAAATAGTCTTTTAGCTTGCTTTTAAAAATAAATATAGACTGAGCACGCCTTACTTCTGTAGGCAAAGCGTTCCATAGCCTTATTGCCTGGATTGTGTAGGAATTGGAGTAAAACTTAGAGGAAGAAAAGGGGACTGACAAAAGTAGGTTTTGGGAAGTTCTAACTGAATTAAAATAATTGAAACGCTCCTTAAGGTAACACGGGGTTGCAGGGTTGAAAAGTATGCTGAAGAGGAGACTTAAAATATGAAAGTTACAACGTGCACGGATTGGGAGCCACTTGAGTTGATTGCGAAAAATGGAGACGTGGTCATACTTGCGTAACCCAAATATGAACCGTATGCACAAATTTTGAATACGCTCAAGCTTATTTAGTTGCTCCTCAGTAAGATCCAAATAGCACACGTCAGCATAATCTAAAATAGGAAGGAGTAAAGTTTGAGCTAGCGCAATTTTAGTAGAAAGAGGCAGAAAGTTTTGAAGTCGTCTTAGAGATCCTACAGCTGCGAACATTTTCCTGCTAGTCTCACTTACTTGAGGTGCCCATGACAAAGAGCAGTCCATAATGACATTTTTTTTTTTAATGTGACAGCACAAAAGTATTTTGTTGTTTTTTTTATCTCTAATGTTTGCGCATTCTAATGAAATGTTATTTTTATTCATATAGTAAACAAATAAAAAAATATTAGCCAACAAAGTGTGAAGGACAGAAAATAAAAAATCGTCACGGTCAACTTTACGGCACAATTAAAAAAAATGTAGAAGCTCCTCAGATCTTCTAACATCATAAAAACTTTTCCAGTTCCTGACAATTCTTACGGTATACCACATGTCTAGAATCACGTTCAGTTTTTCGTCAAAATATGGTTTCAATCTAAAATGGTGGTTTTATTCGGTCAGTAGATCCAGCCAGTTAAATGGGCTAAATGCACAATACAAAAAATCATCTTTATTTTAATAATTACTTCAAATTTTGTTCAAATTGTCTTCCTCCACAATTGATACATTCGCGACACCTTTTTCGTATTTCTACAGTGGTTGTACGAAGTGTCTATGACTTTTACGTCTGGGGAAGGGCCAAAGAGCTAACCCAAGCAGCACATTAGTGAATTTTGCAGCTTATCTTATAGCTTTATGTTCTAAATGAGTGGTTTAACAGTGTTTGACTACACTTATAGCTTTAAACACAACTCAAACTTGTATACGAGTTCATCCTGTCACTTATAGTTGCTTAGGAACGTTTTTTGTTTCTACTTTATTACTTATAGTTGGGTAAAGTCGATTTTGCTACTTAAAGTTGCATGCAGGTTGTAATTGTCACTGAATAAGAAGCAATAGTGATATATAAGGCCCTAAAGTAACTTATAAGCCACTTTTATTTATAAGTGGGAACATACCCTTATTTGGAACTTTTAATTCCAAATGACTAGTATAATAGAGTAGTGTATCACCAATAGTGGCTAAAGAGATAATTTTACGGCCCTTTTGGAAACTAAAGTGATTGCAACTTTAAGGCCTAGAAGGATCGTAAAATTATCTCTTTAGCCACTATTGGTGATATACTACTCTATTATACTAGTCATTTGGAATTAAAAGATCTAAATAAGGGTATGCTCCCACTTATATGTAAAAGTTGCTTATAAGTAACTTTAGGGCCTTATATAGCACTATTGCTTCTTATTCAGTGAAAATTAAAACCTGCATGCAACTTTAAGTAGCAAAATCGACTTTACCCAACCATGTAATAAAGTGGAAACAAAAAACGTTCCTAAGCAACTACAAGTGACAAGATGAAGTCATATACAATTTTGAGTTGTGTTTAAAGCTATAAGTGTTGTCAAACAATGTTAACACGTTCACGGACAGTACGTCGAGAGACGTAAACAAAGACCCTCGTGATATGGCATTACGGCTGTGGCCGGTGTTTTTAATTACACCAAAAACGGAACTCCGTCCACGGCCGGCTGTTTCCCATAGCATTTATAGGAAGCACGAACTCTGTGCCGTTTTAGGCTTTAACGAAAGCCGCTAGTGTCACAGCACAAAAGCTCTAGGGCATAGCATTCACTGCTGTGCCACTCGCAAGATACAAATAAGTGATTTTCAGACCTGATAGTTTCAAATAGAAAACAAATAAGTGAAAATAAACACTGTAAGATCTTTTTTGTTTCGCCGTATTTACAAATTGGAGTCCTTGAAAATGATTTATTTTAAACAGAATTTTATCACACTGACGCATAATCGACTTTTGATAGTTGTGACGATGTTACTTTAACATTGTACGTAACCTACAATCATTAGGTCAGGTTTTTACAGTTTTAGTTCTTATCAGTATCAATTCCTTATATGATTTAACACTCTCTTTTTAAATATTCCTGATCTAATCAAAGGCGCATCGAAATTTACAAAGAAACCATACTATAGTTTCACTGTAAAAAAGCATTCGCAAGAATTTCGTGCTTATTTCAATGCCTAAACGTGAATTTTAACCAAACAGATGTATAAATCCAAAATTAAAATGGCAGATCACATTCACTTTTAAAAACTTACCGACTTAATTGTTGCCACGTCACTCAAAGGAACTTTGGCGTCCCATTTATCACTCATTGACCGAACTGAAATATTATTATTCATTCGGTCAATAATCGTCGTTCACTGCGCATAACTTTCACCCATAGTTCTAATTGCCACTTAAGGTAATCGTGAGATCTCTTATGGATTCAATATAGAACCAAAAATAAGCTGCAATTTGTCTCCCCGTGGTTCTATATTGGTTGCCTAAGGGTTCTTTCCACCTATATAGAACTTAGTCATGGCTATATATTTCACTTAAGTATCTAAATAGATATGATATACGAGCTATTTCCCACCCAGTGTGCTACTTGGGAAGTGTACGCAACACAGGTAGAGAGCGGAGATCATCTAATCGCAAAACTTAATCACGCGTTCGCAATAATGCGGCAAGAAATAACACTTCGTACAACAACTACTGTAGAAATACGAAAAAGGTGTCGCGAATGTATCAATTGTGGAGTAAGAGAAGTAATTATTAAAATAAAGATGTTTTTTAACCATATTGCGTTTTGTATTGTGCATTTAGCCCATTTAACTGGCTGGATCTACTGACCGAATAAAACCACCATTTTAGATTGAAACCATATTTTGACGAAAAACTGAACGTGATTCTAGACATGTGGTATACCGTAAGAATTGTCAGGAACTGGAGAAGTTTTTATGATGTTGGAAGATCTGTGGAGCTACTACATTTTTTTTTATTGTGCCCTAAAGTTGACCGTGACGATTTTTTATTTTCTGTCCTTCACACTTTGTTGGCTGATATTTTTTCATTTATTTACTATATGAATAAAAATAACATTTCATTAGAATGCGCAAACATTAGAGATAATTAAACTACAAATACTTTTGTGCTGTCACATAAAAAAAAAAGATAGGTGAACAAAATGGTTAACTTTTGGAAGATTGCGAGATTTAAAAAAAAAAAAAAAAACCGTGGGTAGAATGAGTGTTAATTGGCCCAAAACGTGTTGCAAGTGACCTTAGCTACCTACCCTATTCATTTGGCACACGACTTGCAATACACCCTGTATAAGAAACGAATCATTTTCCTTACGGGCAGTAGCGTTATGACATTTGCTACGTACAAAATGTGTCAATTTTTAACGAGCCGTCACAACTTTACCAACGGTTTTGAATTTAGGAAAGCATTAATCACGTTTTGTTCGATATTAAAATCAATTTCAATATTCACTACTAAAATGGACTATTTCGCTACGACAGTTTTATTTACACTGCTCTCAGTTTCCGGGTCTATCAGAATATGCGACAAGTACAGGACACGGCACCAAAATTTGATTTTAAATTGTTTTTTTTTTACGATTAATGCGATAAGTTAATAATAATTTTAACTTTGGCTCAACATGGTTGGTACTTCGAGTAAGATTATATAGAAAATAAAAGTTTTCGAATACATTTACTTTCGACCCCCATTAATTATTATTACGTCCGCCGCTCAAAAATGTGGTTGAGATAATTACCCACGTTTCGAGTGTTCTCAGGCGTGAAACATTTCAGCTAGGCAGCTGTTGAAAGCCTCATCCATACGAACTATCAATAAGATATTGGGATCTTATGCTCTTATAAAAAACATGGAGTATTCGTGGAGTGGCTAAGCGTAAGTGACATTTGAATTCGACCGTAAGGACAAAGCATGGCTTACCTACTCGACCGATACCACACGTTTATAATTGCATTAGTATCTAAGGAGGAAATTTATCCCATTTTTTTTCAAGTCAGCTGTCAAGGAAAGTTCCTGTGATTACTAGTGTACGATATTTATTATTAGATAGATTGTCGACTTCTGTTTTACTATTAGAAGGCCTACTGTTCTTTTCTTTCGTGGTACAATATTTTTAACACACTTATGTTAGCGTCACTTGTAACTAAGTAACTGAAATACTTATGCAATTTAGATGATATTATGCCTGATAACTATTGTACAGTCAGCATCATAAATATAGTGGCAGTCAATAGTTCCAAATATACCGCACCATCCAAAATATTCATAAATACGTACTCATTCCAAGTGATCAAATTGTTCAAGCCATCCACTGTATACAAATATACCGGAGCATCCACAACGCCATATACTTGGTAACATTCAACCCGCCGTTAGTACAGCAACGTCCAGAACGCCGAAGGTTTCTAAGCATCCAAAGTAGCCAAAAATACGGGACACATAAGAAAATTGAACCTTATTTACCCGTGAGTACGGTTGAATATTCAGTCAAATCATTTTAATAGGTTAGCCAGTAAGCAATTTGACAAACCACGAAAACAGTACCATACTGTCATGTCATGGCATATATCTGTCTCACGTTTTAATTTGACACATTATTGCGTGGACTGCGTGGTTTTAAAAGGTTTTGCAATATTGAAGCTGCCAACTTAAACGCATCAATACGTTTCAATATTTCGCCAAGTTAGCCGTTAGTTACGTTGGACCAGTGGTTTAGTAGTAACGCTATGGAGTCATGTGATCTGGGTTCTAATCCCCGTATTAGGTGCTATTTGCATTTTTATTTTATATTTTTGAAAATTGCATCTTATTTTGAATGCAATAGAGCTCAAACAAAATGTACAACTACTCATTTTCAAAGCGGTTGAGTAGATACCCATTAAAACCAAAGAGGTTAATGCCCATTTTGCTTAAATTAAAAAATATAAATTCAATGTAATTTATTTGTTTTGTAGTGTGTTTCATCTATGTAAACAAAACAAGTAATAAAGGAATACGGCCTTTTATGTATAAGTAGTTATTACAAATTAAAATAAAACAACGACTTTAAAAATATAAAATAAAAATGCAAAAACCTAATACGGGGATTAGAACCCAGAACACATACTCGATAGCGTTACTACTAATCCACTGGTCCATCGTAACTAACGGCTAACTTGGCGAAATATTGAAACGTATTGATGCGTTTAAGTTGGCAGCTTCAATATTGCAAAACCTTTTAAAACCCCGCAGTCCACGCAATAATGTGTCAAATTAAAACGTGAGACAGATATATGCCATGACAGTATGGTACTGTTTTCGTGGTTTGTCAAATTTCTTACTGGCTAACCTATTAAAATGATTTGACTGAATATTCAACCGTACTTACTGGTAAATAAGGTTCAATTTTCTTATGTGTCCCGTATTTTTGGCTACATTGGATGCTTAGAAACCTTCGGCGTTCTGGACGTTGCTGTGCTAACGGCGGGTTGAATGTTACCAAGTATATGGCGTTGTGGATGCACCGGTATATTTGTATACAGTGGATGGCCTGAACAATTTGATCACTTGGAATGAGTACGTATTTATGGATATTTTGGATGGTGCGGTATATTTGGAACTATTGACTGCCACTATATTTATGATGCTGACTGTACTATCCTCGAGCTATGGTGATTGAAACAGAAGGGGACTAAAGGAAATCCCCAATGGCTGAATATTACATATAGATACCTTAAATTTCGATAAGAACAGCTGAGATAAGATAAGTGTCTGCGAAAATTTTATTTTTAGGACAAGTTTTCGTTGCGGTCTGTAATTTTTTGTGCGTTGTTTATCGTCTGCTTATCGAGACTTATTCAATCATTTTCATTTTGACAGTATGAAGACGAGTCTGCTTACAAAATGAAATCAATTGTTCCACTTAGAAGTCGATTTCGATTGCGAGTGCGTTAGACAATAGGCCAGCTGCTCTCGGTTCGTTATTTACACACGTAAATAATACAGAGCTTACTATACATACAAAAACAACTACATGTAAAATCCGTTGCGTAGTTTGAAGGATCTAAGCGTCACACAGAGGCGGCGGCAGACGGCGGGAAGGGGCTTTGTTTTATACTACATAAAGATATATGTAGTTCGATTGATTTTACCTATATAATTTACACATGATAAACACAATCTATCACAATGCCCAATGACAAATTAATTTAAGTTACCTCCTGTTTGCAATTCGCAGTACGAGACGATACTGCGTTAAGATTACGTATATTTGTAGAGGACGCATCATACACACAACCGTCGTGCTTGTATTGAAGCCTTTCATGTGATCAAGTTTAGGGGCGGTGCGACGAGAGTCCAACAGGAGACCTCAGCAACACACCGTCGACAACTCGACACGAGGCGATCAGCTGGCGCGCGGTCTACTTGCACTTACTTTGGACGCGGCGGCCACATGGTTAACAATTCCGCATAATATTAAAAAAACAGGAAAGATAACATTGATAACGGATTATTCTGACTCTTACATCTTTGAATATGTGAGGAATATGCATATTGTTTACATTTTGAGTTCAATGTCAAATATGGCATTTCATACCTTTACTTTTTCAACCTCATATCTGATCGAATGGTAAGATAGGGAAGTAGTCCTTATTATTTAAGTACATGCGTGCTTTTTCCTATCTAACTTTTCGATCAGATACGAGGTTGAGAAAGTAAAGGGACAATTTGTCATTGTTCTTGCTGCCGTCCTACCAAAAAGGTGGCTATCTGCATATTAATAGTATGAGCATTTTAAATTTAAACATTGTAGATACGTTTATTGATAATATTATAAAAATTACATTTGAAAGTGGATTTAAAAACCAAATTAATATTGAGACTAATTAATGTAGTTGCCAAATAGAGTATAGAATGCTTTGACTACTACATTGCAGTTAGCCGCCTTCCTTGGTAGGACGGCAGCTTGTTTTTTTTAAACCCACCAAAATGTATTTTAACATAAAGAGGTGATTCGTAAGATTTTTTTGAACTTTTGATACGGCTGAATAACTTGAGTTAGCAATATTTATTTGACATTTCTTGTAAAGATCTCGGGAACGCGGTGGATGCGGCTGACATGATGATGTGATGATGATGATTTATTCAAAAATTGCTTTTAATTTGGTTAAGCTTGTTAATCTTTGGATTTAAAAATTCAAAGCCTATAGTGACAATAAATACAAACCGCTTATTACAATGTTCCACCTAAATCCAAAGTAACAATTATGGTAACAAATTACATAAATGGCCTCTCAATATGGCTGAATCTGCCGCGATAGGGGTTTTGCATGAACATCATCATCGTCATCATGTCAGCCGAAAGACGTCCACTGCTGGAGATAGGCCTCCCCCAAGGCTCTCCAGTCAGACCGGTCTTGTGCTTTTCGCATCCACCGCGTTCCCGCGATCCTTACAAGGTCGTCACTCCATCTTGTTGGAGGCCTACCTACAGCTCGTCTCCCGGTCCGCGGATGCCACTCAAGAACTTTCTGACCCCATCGGCCATCAGTCCTGCGAGCGATGTGCCCCGCCCACTGCTGCTTCAGTTTAGCTATTCTTCGGGCTATGTCGGTAACCTTAGTTTTACTGCGGATATGATTTCTGATTCTTTCACGCAGAGAAACCCCGCGCATAGCCCTCTCCATAGCCCTCTGAGTGACTTTGAGCTTTCTTACGAGGCCTATTGTTAGCGCCCACGTCTCAAATCCGTAAGTCATCACTGGAAACACACACTAGTCAAAGACTTTTGACTTCAAACACTTCCCGAACGCTGCCCAGCCGAGTCGGATTTGAGGAGTGACCTCTTTCTCAAAGATGGGCCTACCTAACTGGACCGTTTGTCCCATGAACATCAAATTCGAAATATTTCCATTAGTGCGCTGGCTGCCGTACTGTCGTCCTTTTCATTTGGGAACATAAAGCTGTGCTATTAATATTTTTAAGCGTTCGATATCGGAATGCATAGTAGATTGGATATGTCTGGTTGATACGTGTACTCAACAGACATAACAGATAAGACATTTTTGTTCAGAATGACTGACGGCGAAGAACAGGACAACATGCTGCTGAACGGCCTCTCAGTCGCGCGTTACATTATCTGTAGTTTCACATTAACCCTTATTACCAAGGTTTAAGAGTCATAGTACCAGGCAAATATTGTGCTGTTCATTGCGTTTGAAGTGGCAAATAATTAGGAACCTTAACTTCTTGGGACTAAGTTCATTTTTCTCGAATGGTTACACCTTTTAGGCATTCTATCCCATCCCATCTTGTTGGAATTTTGAATGCTTCGATACGGCTGATATTTTGACCATTTCAATCTTTTAGGTAATCTATGCAGTTACATCTTCTTGACATTTTATCCAAGCCGATACTTAAAACATCCCGTCACATCACATTTTTCTGAAATTTTAGCGGGTTCGTTTTTTTTGAAAATCCAATGCATCCCATTTTTATGGGCACGCTGTCCGGTTCGATCTATCTGACGCTGACTGTATGTAATTTTAGACGGTTTTGATGTGTGTAGATTCTGACGTATTGAGGTAAGGTTAGAAATCAATAAAATTAACCAGGGACATCAAATCAGCTAGAAGCTTGGTGATTGAATCATTTCTTTTCTTTAGCTATATTATATTAGAACGTTAACGAAAAATTTATCAATCATACAGGGCCGATGTTCTAGGCGGTAAAATTGATATCGTAGTTAATCTTTTATGGTATTGGTACGACATCAACCGCCATTACTGTCAAGTAAATAAGAGCTATCAAAACGGTGACAATAACAGCTCAAACACGATATAGTTTTTACCGTATTAAATAGAGGCCCTGGTCAGTGCGGTTCTCTTAATCCGTTTAACAAGCTTTTTTAACATCATGTTTGTTTTATAATCTGTAAGTTTAAATAATACGATTATAAATGCTTTATGATTGTAAGTATTTGAATTTACAATAGGTATAGTCGACCAAGAAAGTCCTTTACTACTTTTGGACTTTAACGTCATACAAATATAGTCGAAGTGTGGTATAAGAGTTTCTTAGTCGACTAAACATTACGGTGTGCCATCATAATCAAAAAGTTGTACCTATCGTGGACCCATCGACATTGATCTCATTAGATTGGTCTTGACAAGCAATTGATAACCATAAAAAAATAACGTCTGCAAATAAATACTTCCATCTTTTAGTTAAATTCAGTATACGAGTAAAGTTTATTTGTAAAAAATAAAGGTAAAATATGTAATCCTTAAATACCTAGTTAAACAGTTGAATGCAGCCTTCCATAAAAGTTTTCACCTAGAGACTTGCCAACACTTCAGAGATATCACAGAACTTCTGTGTAGATAATAATTTGATGTTTACCTCGACTTTTCCGGGAAAAATAAACATGTTGAAAAAACTTCCAAGAATTATTTATTCTTCAACTACTACAAGCTTACCTGAAGTTAATATCCACTTTTGCAGGTAAATATTTTCGCTGCATGTGTTTAACTATCTTTCAAAGGCTAAAAATACAAAACAACATAGCAAAACATTATTCGATGTTGTGCTTTGTTGTTTAGACATTGAGCGTGAGAGATAGGTCATCTCAATTTGCCTTTTCCATCTCTCAATGATATCAATATAAAGTAATAATCTTAAAAATCCGTCTTCAAAACCCACTATACAGCGTTAAATTATTACCAATCTCGTTAAAATTACCTAATTGGTGCCTAATGTAATATTGAAACCGGTGTCAAGTTCACAATAGCATTGTAAACTGATTCTTGCCACCAACTTCCATATAATTTCATGTATCTATTAGGCAACGAGTAGGCAAATTTAAGAAGACTATATAATTTTAACGCTTCTCTGTGCTATTGTTTTTTTTATATAATATCATTTTAACTGTATTATGAGATTAACTAGAACACATAATTATGTATATATTACAAAAACAATAGTACAATAGCTAATCGTCAAAGAGTTTCGGAACTTTAACCATGACATTCACTTCAACACAATTACATTCATTATGATGAGTAAAAGTAGTTTGGTAAAGCTTATTAAAAAACCCATCGCACTCTTGAAATACTTTTGACGTGAATTTTGTGGATATCTCAATTTATTAACACAAACATCAAAAGCCAAACCACAATATAACTTGAATTATAACAATTTAAAAAAAAAAGGTTTACCGTGTGATCAATGCGCGCGTCCGCAACATAAAACATCAAATCTCACATAAACAAAATGGTTTACCATCATTTGCTAAAACACGTTTCACAAACCGACTGATTTCAAAAACACAATTATCATTTTGCAAAACCTTTTTTTCTGAAACTGCAAAATATTTCAGGATTGTTCTAAAACTGAAGTAACAACACGTATATATAGGGTTCTACAAAATAATCCTGAAATAAATCTAGAAATATTAAAAGAAATATTAATTAAAATGTTTGCAAAATTAATTAGATTATGAAATGTTGTTTAGCAAGTGATAGAATATACTGGGTCGGATTGGACCGGATAAATAGATGATCAAATACCCACCTACAACATTACATATCGTGACAGTCTCATTATACCATTCTATACACTCTCTCTTATAACAAAATAAAATAAAATCTTGGGCACGAGTAAGTAGATATTATTGGATCTGTAAATCCATCAGTTGTAATAAAAAATCTTTTACCGAATTCCACAAAGAAATGGAGTGCAAACACGTTCCTAAACGTGATAATGGCAAGAATGGGTCTTGTTAGAACAGAATCGAGTTTGACGCTTCAAAATTTAGTTTAAAATATTTAAATTTAGCTACGTTTTACATTAGACCCTATGCCAGGAGGATAAGTAAGTCAGTTCAGTAAGAAAATCCTTTAAATAGGTACGCTTAGTTATTGCAAGGTCCATTATGTAGTAAATTTAGATAGTGACATAATATTTTTTATTTTTACCTTTTATTTATGTTTAGGTGTTTAAAAATTGGCAATCACTTAATTTTATTAAAATATCGTTTTTTTTAGTAATGTCATCACCATCAACATCCTTTACAGGGTTTATGTTTGGAATAAATATATTTTTAAGATCATGTTTACACGTAATACAATAAATAAATGAGTATGAGTATCCGGATCACAACTACCATGTTATCCTTGAACTTACCGTCAATGGTCACAGTTTGCATTGTTGTGTTTCGGTTTAGGCATAAGACACCCGGTAAATTACTAGCATGGAAGTGTACCATTTTAGTCATCAGGGTCGGCAACGCATTTTCAGTCTTGGTTTATGGACTTCTGAGTCCACTTACCTCAGACGGCCTTTTTGCTTGTTTGCCACAAAAAAATAATTGGGCTACTATTGCTATTTTTCTTAAACTGCTCATTTTTCAATTAGTCAAAGAACTACGTGCTAGTAGCACAACATAAACAGTACGACGTACGACGAACCATCGTCCTCAAAAAAAGGTATATATACCGCGCGGTTTCCTTGATCGTACACGCCGCGAGCCGACACAAGCAAACCAGGGACCGGAAAACCCCTTCTTTTGATTAACCCTATCAATAGGCTTAGCCTATCATTCGGTTAGCCAATCGATGTGCTTAGTTATGATTGAGTCACCTTAACGTTAGGGCGAACCCCTTTGAAGTAATTAACCGCATCCAAAGAGCTTACCCGGTTCATTAGGGTTTCGGTAGTTTAATATTTAAGCGCTTAGCATTGACTGGGTATTACCCCATCGATCGCCTCTCTCTTTTTTGCGCATTCGGGCGAACTCTAGCCGTCTCGCTTAAGCGGCTACTGCCTGCCGCCACCCTATCAATTGTTAGATAATTCAATAATACGTCTAAACTCTTGCGCATAGAGGTTAAACTAGCTTGAAACCGTTCGAATAAGCTTGAATAAGGTGACAGACAATAGGGTATTGGAATAGGCTTAGCGCTTAGTCGAATTAACCGTATCGTTGGGTTGCCCTTTCTTTGAGCTAAGTCGACGATAAGCTTAGCGCATCCTTGGGGTTTGTAACAACAAGTCTATCAAAAAGCATATCAAAAACTCCTTTCGCGCTAAGCGGTTCCGGTCCCTGAAGCAAACTCAACAGGACTTACCAAAATGTCCGTCTGTCATGGCGTTTGATTTCGAATTGAGCGTCGCGCATCAACGCGTCCGAGAGGGAAATAGGTAAGATAAACTTCTAAATGGTTGGAGATGAACTACTTTTCTATTTATATTATGCTAAAGTAGACACGTAAGGTCGAGTACCTACCTGCCGCTTCGGTCGACCTACTTTGTCAACTAAACCGGCAACCAAATTAATAATACACGCACTGAAATGTTAATTATGCTCTGATGGGACCACTTAGGATTGACGGTTAATAAATTCGACAACGAATTGTTAATTGAGTCGTCTAAGCGATCAGACAATGATAATGAAAATGACCGAATCGCCAGATCTTACACTAAATGTCGAGGGTCAAGTTAGCATATAATGGCCGAAACAACCGATGTCGACAACCGACGTGTACCGTGTTCATTACCAATACGTCGGATGTTCCTAGTGTCTTTCTGTTCATAGAAAATAATACCGTTTGATTCGACTCAACACGCATCGTGTTTTGTCGGTCGCGTGGCATTTCAATAGTGGGGTAAAGTCACCAAGTCGACCTTATATGAGTGCTAAAAGTGCGAAATATATCTTTCGTACTCTTCCCACTCATACAAAGTATAGGCCTAAGACTGACTACAGGTCTCTGGCTGACCATTAGTGACTTTACCCTATACGTTTTGGTGATAACAGTTTCATCAATGTAATATTTATAATCGTCAACATAAATAATAAACCAAGGAAAAACTATTAAACCTTCTTAAAAGACCGCATCGCGTTCTCATTCGTGCGTCACTAAATCATGAACACCTGGAGAGTTAGTAAATATTTCCTATTACAGGATCGCACTAAGCCAGAGCCCGGCGGCAGTCACGGTTGAAAGGAGCCAATCGAAACCAAGTCCAATGGAAAAGTGCTCTTAATAGGGTGTCCATTAACTTCCTGGCTATAAAAGAGAACAAAAAATATAGAATCGCGCTCGTAAATGATGTTTGTAACTGATAGTAATTTCAAAAACGCCGCAATTTGTTTGCAAATTTTGGTATCACACTTTACTTGAAAGTAATGATGGTTTATTATTAATTCGGTTTTTTTGGAGATACCATCTAGGTATGTATACGAATTTGTCTAGCGTGAAAGAATAACAATGTTGAGAAATAAGCTTCGGCCCCTAAATTAGGTTTAGATACACTTATATAAACCCGTCGAGTTTTTAACGCCTCTTTGCTTATGTTTTAGATAAACATATTACTTTATTTATTAAAAAATATATGTAATGTAAAGATGCTGGAACTTGGTTCTTTTTACCCTCTTGCATACAAAGGATTTAACTTTGCTCTTTATTTGATCTTTTTTTCTGTAAGTAAATCATTCTCCGCCATAAAATATAAGTACTTTTTAGTATATTTAACTTAGTAACTATACTCTATAACGACAAAGTTATGACTAATATTATAAAGAAATAATTAAACAAACTGCGCCTGGAAACTAAAAGAATCTTAAAACATGGTTCTACTAGGATCGTGTTTAAACGATTCAAATTAGCGATAGCATAGAAAATCTGAAACGTTTTAAAATTAGATTGCCGTGAAATAGGAGATTTATAAAAACTTTGTTCCAGCAATTAAACTTGAATCGTACTAGAAAACTTTAAGAATCTTTTAGCTTTTGCCCGCGGCTTCGCTCGAGTCTAGTTCGGGGTAATTTTAAATTTCCAAAAATGGGACGGTACCTGCGCCAAACAATGACTACAATTCAAGATCTAGCTGAATTTTTAAGATATACACATATCCATACGTTGCTTATAAATTTCAGAGCAGAACCGAGGAACAGTCATATTTTTGTTAATTTTAAAATTTTAACTGAGTGCCACAATAAATCAAGGAAATTAATTATTAATTAAATGAATTAATAATTAATTTAGTTGAAAAAATATTTAATGCATTAGTTAATAATTTTGTTTTTTTTTTGTCGTATGAATTTCGTGAACCCCGTAAAATCGATTGCAATAATGTTAATTAAAAGCGTGATAGAAGAAAAAGTTATTGTTATTTTTCATTTATTTTAAGCACTGACGAAAATTTATTTGTTTTAATGACGTAATCAAATGAATGTATTACAAATATTCGTTTTCATTATAATATTTTCGGTGCTGGTAATTGATGATGATTGAAGGTTAAATACTATTTAAAACAAATAGAAAAGAAAAAAAAATATTATCCGTATAAATCAGGCCACAGAGTACGTTTTTCTATTGACGCTTTAATCAAAATAAATTAAAATGTAATTTAATTAACAAAATATGGGGTGGTTCCCTTTGTATGCAAGCCTAACTCACACTGTGACGAATTCATTTAGTACTAGCTTCCGTTCGTGACTTTGTCCGGGTAGATTTCAACTATCGTTGTTCCCTCAGGAACTTTTAAATTTACCCGGATAAAAAGAAGTATATGTGTTTATCCAGTGTATAAGCTATCTCCATTCAATATTTCATACAAATCCGTTCAGCCGTTGCAGCGTGACGAAGTAACAAACACACACACAAACTTTCTTATTTATACTTAGTCAGCCCATAAATTTTGTCACTGAGATTAATTCATATTTAAAAAGAAGTTGAAAAAATATTTTTGTAATCTTCAATTAATATAGTTTTTAAAATCACATAATTTACGCTACATTATTGCAAAAGGTTGCTGTAGAAGCCTTAAGTATTTCTGTAAGGGGCTGGTTAAGCAAGGTTAAAAACACGCTCAACAATAATACTCACAACGGTTCCTGTTTTTGTAAAAGTGGTCGAATTCTTTAATTCCGATATAGATATGTTGCAAAAAACGGAATATCTGCTTATGCAATCGCCAATCTTCATGTCTTCCTAAATTGAATTAACGATTTTGTATCAATTCTGCAGAAATTCGAAATCTCACCATATCTCTTGCTTTATAAGCTGGGATTGAGTCCCGTTAAGGTATTTAAAGCTTGTCTTTTATATGGCTTGAGAAAAGAGGTTTCGAAATATTAAAATACCAACTTTCTTTCTAAATAAAAGATTGATATTTAACCACTTTTAAAAGCTAAAATTCGCAGAAAATTCCCTCGTATTTCTGACGATGCCAGCCGTAAATGTAAAAAAGTACGATTGGATACGATTTTCGTAATGGGGTAATTATTTAAAATGCCAGATATTTCTCAAAAAAATATAGTAAAAAGGCTTTTAATTAATACATACTTCATTGCTAAAAAGTATATATTAGTTAGTTTTAATTGACTAAACCGTAATGACAAAACTTACGAGTATGGACCGACTAGTTAATATTAGTAGGATTTGTTTACGAATGAAAAAGCCTGCCATCAAGCTTAAAATGTATGTAGCTCAAGCTCCTGATTAATCACTGCAGTTTCTTAATTAAATTTTAAACCTTTTTATATTCAAAATGAGTCTGGTGTTCCAAAAATATTGAATTTATTAATATTAACATTATCATTACTAATTTGTTCGCAATTAATTAAAAATACTGCAATATTTCATGTACTTAACGATGTTCTGAGTGAATGGTTTTATTTAGATAGCCGGAACGTTATAAAGGCTCTTAATTACTGGCCCATAATCGAAAATTTACGAGTTGGGGAGGACATTTGCACCCCATCGACACTTCCTTTGAGGTAACTTCGGGGAAGGTAATCGTGATGGAAGTATTTTTTACTTTGATGTTAATTTTAATAGATTTTTCATTTTGGTTAGTTTGACAATTTTCTTAACAGCTACGATGGTAAAATTACCCACTAAAATGAGATTTTAGTTGGCAACAGAAGTAGAGTTTTCAAAGAAATCATACCCAAATATTTTTTCCACACCAACATATTATTATGGTCTAACATCCGAATAGGAGATGACCTTCACCGGGCTGTTTATTCGATAAAGGGTATTTTATAAATTTTATATGTTAAGTAATATAATAACATGGCGAATAGGTAGGCTGAACTATTTGAATCCAGTACCTACTTATATAAAAAAACCCGAACAAGTGCGAGTCGCACTCGCCCACTGAGGGTTCCGCTCATGACACGGTTAATTCAATTCAAAATTTCCTTGCAGACCCTGTATATTGTGATTTCATTAAAAATGTATAGTTTCAGATTTTTCCCCATATTGGTAGTATAAGACGGTATTACTTGCCAAATATCATAGTTATCGGTCAACGGAAAATCCTTAAAGAAAAGTTTTATAAGAGAGGCGGGTCCATATTATATTACCTAAGGAGTGGTTCATTAAAAAAGTAGCAAGGAATTATCAGTTTTTTTATTTTATTGTTTGCTTATTATGAAGCAGTTTATTCTTTTTAGTAATATTGAAATGTGTAAGATTCCTTGGGTTTTCTCAATATTTATTGCAATGTACTTTAAAACTTTTTGTACAACACAATTTGACAATCTTCGCTTGCCGTTTTCTACAACACCACAATTGAATTTCCATTTTCAGATCTTGTTTTATGCTTTTAAGAATATAATTATACGAATAAGTTATACCAATAAACTGGATTTCATGTTGGGTAGTAAGGAAGTTTCTCCAATCTAACCTCTGACAGGGGTTTTTCTATGGGAGACAAATTTCTGTAAAAATGGCAAATACACAATTTTTGAAAATCCATGCAACTACCTCAAACTAAAGTCAAATCAAAAATATTAACTAATGATCAAAAGACAATTTAATAAGGTATTAACTAGCCCATCAAACTTAAAGAAAAAACCATGTTTATGACAAACACCTCATAAATTCTCTCATAAGACACTGTTCAAAAAGTTTTAGGTGAGATTTAATGTAAAAGGCGAAAACTTGAAATCCCTCCTTAATTCTTACCATTATTATTGTTTATTTTATTTAATAGTATCTACAGATTACTATTACAAATGCACTGCTTAGAAATTAGCACAAAATAAAAATAAATTCCATATTATGTGCTGCTATTTTTTTTCCGGACCACTCCTTACTATAACATCCTTCAAAAGTATAATTTAATATTATTATACAATTTTTCTATTAAAACTCTTTTTTATCTTAGTAAAATGGTCTTTAATTTTTAATGGGAGATTATTATATATTTTTATGGACATCACATATGAAGCTTCGGATTGCGTTTTAATCTTTGTTAATGGCTGTACAAGTCTGTTTCCTCGTTGCGGGCGCAATGAATGTGTTGTGTGCAAGTCTTTTAATATTCTGTAATCTGGATATTGTCATACATAGTTCTTAAAAAAAAACCATATCGTATTAAGTATATTATTTTAATTGCTTTTTGCGAGACATTATACAGTTTTCAAATGTAATTCTAACAGATACTTTGAATTCGCAAGATTAATTCTCTGAAGTTTTCCCGACTAGTTAGATAAAATCAAAGTGACCAAAATCTGTGATGAAAGCCCGGTGTTACTGCGGTTTTTATTAGACATTTTATTTTTACTTTTTTGCTAGGCCTGTAAGTTAGCAAAACAGTCTTCTAAATATATTTTGAAACCAGAGTGTCATACCGAGGAAATTCAATATTTCACACTTGTCTGATCCTATCAGTTTCTTTGCGTAAATTTGAATAAAGTCGACACAGGCAGTAGCAGCTGAAAGGATGTTGTGGTGTTAAGAGGCCGTACACGAAATTTTGCCGATATCGCTGATTTACGTGATTTTCCAGACGTGATTTTACAGTTGAAATACTGTATTTCTACAAGTTTTAATACACAACACGAAAGATAAATTGTAATTTTATCGAATGTATGAGCTACTTTTCTGTTTTCATTATTTTATTTTGATTAATCGACCTGACACTGGCGACTGTTATGTGAATTTTGCTGGAAGAGGTTTAGAATGTCACATATTCATTAACCGTTTTGACGTCTAAACGGTATGAAAAATTTACAATGTATTGCTGTGAAAGTCGTCTAAAGAATGTATGAATTACTTTTTACTACTTTCAAATAAATTTTTCGAGTAAAAAAATAAATAAACTTGGTAATTTTTTAAAGAAAACAGCCAAAAAATATTTTTTATTTCGGCTACTCAGAACTCTTGTTTATAAAATTAAAACAATAGAAATAAACTTTAGTTCATAATCAATCCATTACCTAAAAAAAATATCCAAAAAGTTCAAAAAAATTGGCAATAAATAATGTTTTAAAACAACCTAAATCTCGCATTTTGATATTCGACAAAAATAAAAAAGTGGCTCATTTATTCGTAGCTCATTTATTCGATCATAACTTAAATGATATTTAATGTTGAGCATTAAAACTTATAGAAAAGCAGTATTTTAACTGTTAAATCACAAAAATAAGCAAAACGGTCAATAAATCGTGTACGGCCTCTTAAGTTATTCACATACTTACACGTGTCTTGACACTCTTGACAGGTCGGAAAATACATATTACTATTATATATATTGATTTAAATATCAATTAACATATTATTTTAAAAAAGTGTGTTTGTGTTAAATGTATCTTTATTATTTATCTTCAATCAGTTAAGTATCTGTTTAAATAATTAGTTTGTTGAGATTTTAATACAAGACAAAACTACTGAGAGGCATTGCAACTATCTTAAACTGTTGATTTATTTATTTAACTTTTATTTTACAAATGAATACGCAGAATATGCGAAAGGCGAACTTAATACTGTGAGGCAAGGTATGGTTGTCCACGCTTTTGAAGTCATACAATTTATTTTGAGATTGCAAATTTAATGATGATGGCTGTTACATACCGCCTCTGGCGTTGGGGCCTATTACGGTCGTTTTTATCGTTGTGGTTAAAACATCTGTCACCTTCCGACTAAAATTGATCAGAAGGTGACGGAAGCTTTATCCACCGCGTTAAGGGCGACCACAATACAACTGTATTTTTGATTGTCTTCTCCAAGCCAAATATATATATTAGATATTTTCTATGTAAGCCTAATTTAATTTGACGTATGAAATCGGATAAGCATAGACATAAGTAGCGAGATTCGTCTTCGTAGATCTGCAACACTAGGTGTCTATTAGATACTTAGTTATTCATTGATTTAAAACACTAAATGCTGTGACTTGGCTATTTAGGGTAGGTACCTGTTATTTTGGTAACGGGTAAAAATACTCTTCCTGTAAACGGAAGCATTAGGAACTACTGAGCTGGCTATCCCACGCAACTGAGTATTTTTATCCTAAATAATCATCGTTGCTCAAGTCATAATAAACGAAGGCTTAAGAATAGGCTGTTTTTTATTTATACATACATACATAAACTCACGCCTTCATTCCCAGAGTGGGGTAGGCAGAGATACAAAATTACCAAGCACTCTTAAATAAGTTGTTGATAATTCTGTAACCACGTTTTGCACAATCAGGCTAAGATGTTTACCAGTGTATTAGTGACAGGTTTCAAGCCCATCGCCTAAGAGTACTAGAAGCCTTTATTATTGCCTTAGTCGCCTCTTACGACATCCACGAGAAGACATGGAGTGGCACTATTCTAACCCACACACAGGTTTTATTTATTATAGAAAATAATGTTTCTTTACTCAACTCCGGCACGAAAGCTTACCAAAACTATGTTTCAACGTTTCATAAACGCAATAAGTGCCGACCACGTATGTGAGGTACAGACTATCTACGAGTGCCTAGAAGGTGTATGTTCGTTAAAATATGACATGAACACTGCATGAAACAAAAGTTGCAGCACCTGGAAAAAAAGCTAGAAAAAGGAACGACAGCAGATTTAATCAGTAGATATAAACTGTTAAGAATAAAAACTAAAAAGGCACATGTCCGTGAAACTGTTCACCATATACTTACTTTATTAATTTGGTAGGTATTTAAAAAGATTTCACTTAGGGTTTTAACCATTATTAGTTTACTTTATTTTTAGCCTTTGCTGTCCATCAAGAGTTTAATTAATAATCCTAGTGAGACTAACTAGACTAGTCACAAAGAGCCTGTGACCAAACTTTTATTGAAACGCCGCATGTTGACAGTTCTCCAACTTGCCTCTTCAAAGCTGCAGTTAAATCCTACTTGGCTAATTCTGCTCGGTTCCAGTTACCAGTAGTTCAAAGTTTATCGCAATAGAACAAAACATAAGCAAAACCAGCATCTAATTGAGGGCCAGTTAGGAGTCAAATTGGATTGAGTGTTGGACTTTTAAGTATTTAAAATAAAGGCTCCTATTGGCTAACGGATTTTAAACCTCTAGCCAAGCTTTAGACAGCTCGCTAATTTAGGTCAACAGTTAAATCTATTTCTTTTTAAAATGTATTCTGTAAAAAGGATCTACTTTTTCTATGGTAGAGGTTTAAAAGTGCTACACGTCATTGGCATTTAATCCCCAAACAGTTTAAAAAACGGCCAAGTGGGAGTCGGACTTTTTTTGTATCCTCATACAAAAAACGTGTCCTTTATTTTGTATTAAAGAACTTTAATTTGTTTTAATATTTATTGTTATAGCGGTAAATACATAGTAAGACACAGGAAAAATAGTGCAAGCTCAATCACTACCAAATTCTAACCAATAAGTAGGTTAATATTTAAAATCTGCCAAATCCTAACTTTAACGGCCTGGACTACGTATTTGTAGGGCCGGGCGTACTTAGTTACATTACGTTATAAATTAATAAATTCCAAGGGGTAATGAAAACATAAAAAATATATATTAAATATCATGGACTTAAGCATCGGGTTGCCAGTGTTCTCGTTTTTTAATGGGGGCATAAAAAATTGGTCAGCTCCAATCATCACACGCTGACCGTTTTTTGTAAAAAGTTAAAAACTTCAAAACACTGCCAAATTATATTATATATATTGACAGCAGACTGATACTCGGTAGGACCCCTTAGTAACGGCTAAAGTGAGTCTACTAAGTAACAGTTTGTGAGCCTAAATAGGGATCACATCGTTAAGTTTAATCTATATTCTAAACCGTTTTGCCGGCGTCGGTGCGTTTGTTCGCAGATTATACAGGATTAAGTGTAAATGGTGGTAATTTTGAAGACGGCCCGTACTTACTGCGCGTTTGGACAGGGTAAAGTTAGGTCAAAGTTTACGACTTACTGATTTTAAAACGATAATGTTTTATAAGCTGTGGCAGTATCTTTTAAGCGTTAGGTTTTGTGAAATTTTAATTGGAAACACATAACAATATAACGTGCTTCGAAATACACACTCCGTTCTAACCCATGGCTTGCTGTGTAAGTGTAGGTAGTTATAAACAAACCGTTAGTCATTTGCGTTCGCAAACATCACATCGCACTGCAATCAAAAGAGTAGTAACTCAAAATACCTACAACTGTATTTTAAAATCAACTTTAATACAACTTCTATGAGCTTGAAACAAAACTAACAATGATTATGAGTTGATACTGTTTTGATCTAGTAGTACGACATGTAGTTATGTAAGCTGGTACAAATAAATAATAAATACAACTGTACACTATTCTTAGACAAGCACTCGACAAGTGTGAGTTGAATTTGTACTAGATCTTAGATATAATTCTATGTCTAAGCGTACTTTGATAAAATACTAATCTAATGTCAGAGTGCATCATCTTTTGTTTTGATATTTTTCTATGAAAATGATAATATTATTATGCCGGTGGTACAGCCGAGGCATTAGAGACTACGTCCATAGATCAAGTTTAAGCACGTTAGTGTGTGACAGTACCCGTTCCGTGACGTAAATATTGACCAAACCGGAGGTAATATTCTGATACGCCGCAAAGGCGATCGCTCTATTGAGCTAGTTAATCTTGACCTGGAGGCTTAGTAAAGATGCATAAAGCTGGCTAAGCGATTTTCAAAAATCGACAAAATGTATACATACATACATACCTTCACGCCTTCATTTCCAGAGTGGGGTAGGCAGAGCTACAGAATTACCAACAACTCTAAAAACTTGTTGATAACTATGTAACCACAATTTGCACAATGAGGCTAAGATGTTTTGTTAAACATCTTAGCCTCACTGTTGTGTATATTAGTGACAGGTAGCAAGCCCATCGCCTAACAGTACTACAAGCCTTTATTCCCTTAGTTGCCTCTTACGACTATAGGACTTACGTAATCTGATAGCGTCGATCATTTATGTCAACTTCATACTTTTCGAGTCAATGATAAACAGAAACGTCAGCAGCATTTGCATCTTGGTTAGGCGTGTGCTTGGCTAAAGTTATGACAGTACAGGGTAAGTATCTCAGAGACCCACCACCGCGATGACGGCGCTGGTGATGTAGGGACGGGTTGTAGTGGAACTGTGAATAAATAAATCTCTTATTCAATTTATTACATTTTTATTTATTAACGCATTTAGTAGTAGGTTAACATATTAATCAATGAATACTAAGTTGTTAGCATGAAACCCGGGATCTGTCTGTTTTTTTCTGAAGGTTGCTAAGAGAATGAGAATATCGATCGATATCTGAATCGCTCTTAATGATTTTGAATTTTGAAGGATTTAGATGAATAAAAGAAATGTAAGAGTGATCAGGAATAAAATTTAAAAAAAGGTTGTGACAAACTTGTTACGAAGTGGACGGTCATCTGAATGTACAGTCAGCTGCAGAGAAAAGAATACCCCCCTTCCTGGTAAGGATTGTTTTTTTTCGAAAACCTGTGGTTAGGTTAGCTTTAAATGATTTTGAGTTTATGTGTAGACAATAGTAAAATCTTCAATTCACCGAAAAATCATATAAATTTAACCACAGGGTTTTGAAAAAAAACGATCCTTACCAGGAGGGGGGGTATCCTTTTCTCTGCAGCTGACTGTACCATCTTGGTTTTCCCGAGGCAAAACAAAACTATTATGAAGACGGAGTCATTGATAACGGTGTACGTGATATTTTAATTTATAAAAAATGTATTTGCGTTTGACTTCGGTCATATTTGGGGTCCTAGCCAAGATGCAAACGCTACTAAAGTTTTTATTTATTTCTATCGCTCGAAATGTATGGGATGACAGTTGACCACGTGGTTTATTGTAGCGCACGAGAATGTCATCAGTGTCATCACATACATTTCGAGCGATAGAAAAGAAAGACATTAGTAGCGTTTGCATTTTTCCTACGCGCCCTTATTGTTAAGCTAGTTCTGAAGCCACTAAAATATAATTTGCAATCTCAAGACTCCAAACTCAAGACAACAATCCTAAGATTTCGAATATGTTGTAAACTCTAAGAACTAAGATAAAATGCCGCTGTGCT
This sequence comes from Acleris emargana, assembly GCA_927399475.2. Taxonomy (NCBI): domain Eukaryota; kingdom Metazoa; phylum Arthropoda; class Insecta; order Lepidoptera; family Tortricidae; genus Acleris; species Acleris emargana. The sequence continues at coordinate 10,947,702 of OV656841.1, read as the reverse complement.
AGTTATTTCACCGCTTGTCTTATCCCCACCCCGGAACCATCAACTCGGACTGTTGTCAAGCGGAAGGTTTAACGGTATAATGGTAGCAGCAATCCAGATGGACCTTCCTTCCACCACATCCTAGCCTACATATGGACCGAGTAAAACTAGTTCGATGGATTCCCTTTGCTTTCGCAGCGCATCAGAATACCTCCACTGAGATTTAGACGTCAAACTGTCAGCTAGTGCCAATTTATTTTGCTGTTGACCCAACGTAGAACGAGAGCGACCGCAGTCTCGTCACTCGTAGTGAATTTGGAACAGATCTGTACAAAACCATCCGGCGCGACGTGGGGCGTTGGAATTTGGATTAAAGATATAGTATTGGTTATCTTATCTACCTCGCTAACACATGACATTACCGCGTAAAAGTTGAGAAATATTTTATGGATCACATTGGTTAATATAATAAAGAATTTCGAAAATAAACACTTATTCTTCTTATGCACTTCATAAAAATAATAAAATAAAGGATGTCGAAAATACACACTTATTTTTCTTGAGCACTTCATAAATATATGAACCAAGTTATCGCCGACTTTTCAATTTAATTTATCCTTAGATAGATGACATTTCATTTTATTTTTTATTTATACTCGTACGGTAATATTAAACTGCATAAAAAATTAAGACTATCTTATTTTTTTTACAAAACTTTCCACATTTTACCAAACCTTCGCAATAGTACATTGTTGCCTAGGCGGGGAAAGTAAGGGTTTTCCTGACGAGGTGGTTAGCAGGCCGAGCAACAGCGAGGCGTGCTAAAATACGAGTCAGGAAATCCTCGTTTCCGCCGAGGCATACATAATGCTTTTCTCAAACATGTGAGGAAATAATACAAATACATTTCTAAAAAGCAAGTAATTTAATTTTCATTTTTGTTTGCCCTCCACAGCATAAATTGGTCATAAGTTCGGTTATATTTTTACTTAGATTTAGCGGGAAGCAGGTTTTGCCTAACCGAGGCAGCTTCAGATTTTAATATAGGCGGTGTGGTACCTATTTCGTCGCTTTCGTCGCTTGAGCTCATTTTTTATAGTAAGTATTTCACACAACAAATAGTTTAATATTCGGTTTCACAATTATATTATGCAGAATGAACGAATGTTACCGACTGTCAATTGTTTTTAAATACTAACCATAGACATTGGAATGCAAATTCAAAAAGAAACACACGCACTGTGCTAAAAAAGCGAGCAGTTACCTTGGCTGTTTGGAATTTTTGTCTTGGTCCTTTTGATTTTGTATGCAAATTGACAGCATTTTTAAAAAATATATGGACATGGACGGAAAGTGTTTTCATATAGTTTTTTTACTCCTAGGAGTAAAATGAGGTTCTTTCCGTCCTTGTCTTTCAATCGGAATACCGTTTTTTCCGAGCATGTTTGAGAAAAGTATATTTTGCATGCCTAAAAATTCACCAATAGAAAAAACAAAGCCTTTACCTACCGATCAAACTAAAGAATAAGCCGGATAAGACAAGGCAACTTACGTCCCTTGGGGAGCGGGATTCTGCCCGATTTGATTGGATTCAAAACAAGGAATCATTGTCAGGACGGTGGCCCCAGAGGCTCTTGGAAGCATTCCAATGCGTACGTAATTGCGGTATGGTTTCGAAATTTGAATTTGAATTTGCTACACTTTTTACTTTTGTATTTACTCCTAGCTTTTTCCCGCAACTCCTTTCGGGTAGAATTCGTTATTCGATGGAACTATACAGTTTTCGGAATAAATGTGTGAAAAAATGTGACTTACATACATACATACATAAAACTCACGCCTTCATTCCCAGAGTGGGGTAGGCAGATCTACAGAATTACCAAGCACTCTTAAATAAGTTGTTGATAATTCTGTAACCACGTTTTGCACAATCAGGCTAAGATGTTTAGTATTAGTGACAGGTTGCAAGGCCATCGCCTAAGAGTACTAGAAGCCTTTGTTATTCCCTTAGTCGCCTCTTACGACATCCACGAGAAGACATGGAGTGGCACTATATTCTAACCCGGTGACCACACAGAATAAATATAAAACTAAAACTATATAAACTATCTTTGTACCAAACACTTCAATCTGTTGAGGCGCTGCTGAGCCATGAAGACGGAGCAACAAAAAAAGACTTTATCAGTAAATAAGTTTTTTTTTTAATATCTTATTAGTGACTAGCGACCCGCCCGCGGCTTCGCCCGCGTGGAATGTATTATACATATAAACCTTCCTTAAGAATCACTTTATCTATTAAAAAAAACCGCATCTTAATCCGTTGCGTAGTTTTAAAGATTTAAGCATACATAGGGACAGACAGCGCAAGCGACTTTGTTTTATACTATGTAGTGATGATTACGAGTAGGTACACATAGTTAATTCTTGTGTCTTTATATTGTCGGATTCATAATTAATTGTTTATGAAATGTCAGCGTTACCTAAACTAATACCTATTTAATTAATTACAAAGCTTGATACTTTGTAAATTGATACCACATACATAAATAACTCTACTACATTTATTTTTGTGGTTGTAACAATTTCTAATCCACACAAATCGAAAAAGTTTTAATTTGATTTACTACACAAGTCGCGTGTAAATAACTGCCTTATCTACAAACAAACACACTTTATGAAAGAAATTCTAACTGTTAACGAATAGATGAACGATAGAAGTCAAACTTTAATGAATTTGTAAACCAATTCAAAGCTGTAAGCTGTAATGGGAAAAATAGAAAACCGTGGTTGTTTCTAGAATGAGGTTTGTAAATGTGTTTGAAAATGTATACAGTAACTGAGACAATGAGTTCTCATAAAAATATGCTAGAATGCGAGGGCAACACTACAACTTATTATAACGCTAAATATTTAGATTTTACCTCGTTTGAAGACAGTGATTTCTATCAATTGAAAAAACTACGATTAAGCACGTCTTAATTTTTAGGGTTCTGTATTAAAAGGGTGCTAAACGGAAACCGACCCTTTAATTAATAAGCCTCTGTTATCCATTCATCTGTCCGTCTGTCTGTGTTCACTTTAAACCTGATGCACACCGGCCACGCAACCTAGTTGTCTAGTAGAATCGTGTACTTAACTGCTATTAGCTCTGCCTTTTACACGCAGATCATACGAGCGCTCACTCGTCGGGTAAAGGTGGGTAAGCAGAGAATGTATGTCCTTAAATGTGGTTTTTACTACCTGACGAGAAAAAATCAACTTGCTGGTAAATTTTGGGCACGTCGAGTTCAAGAACGAGATTTTTTAAGGCCGGCCTTACACTGAAACTTTCGACTTACGTAAGCAGGGACGAAACTATCTGTTAGAATGAGAAAAAAAAAGAAAAAAGAAAGACGTGTGGCACTCGGGGACTGCCGCGGTAAAGCTATTGCATGTCGTACAAACGCACACAACGCCGTGTCGAAGACTGCCGAACTGAAACGACGTTAGACGATGCACGGCCTTCAAGCCACACCTCCTTGCAGTGGGGAGCGTGAGGTTTTTTCGTTACGGAATTTCTGGATTCGGTCCCCGCGCTCAAGGCCCGCGATAGAAGCTATGCAATAGCTTAAAAAATAATCTATCTAATTCTAACACATAGCTGCGTCTCTACTTACGTGAGTAAAACTTACGAGTGTAAGGCCGGCGTAAGAGAATCATCTAAGTGACCGAAACCAGATATTTTAATCAAAATTGAACTAAAGCGCATTGCAGTGTTTCAGTTGCCATCCGGTTTCATTTCGGTTCGTCACAGTGTAGTACATACGTAATTTTTTTGCTGAATATGCGTTACAACGATTACCTAACAAAATAAAAAATTTGAGTAATAAGGCGGTCTTCATACAAGCAACATGTATTTACACATTTTTGTTATATCGCTTAAACTGTAATACATTCAATCGTCAAATTTAGTGAGATAATAGTACAAATCTTTAACAAAAACTAATAAATTATAGAAAATGGGTGGTACAACCTCAGTGCACGAGTCTGACTCGCACTTGGCAGGTTTTATTTACGTTAAACTCAAAAATGTCTAAAGCAATTTTAATCATTTTAGTTATATATAAACACAGCCTTCTACTCTTAGGATAGGATAGGATAGGTTTTACCCAATTGCCTCAATTAGTCGTTCTGCGCGCCGCCCGCATCAAGCCATTTATTTGCCCAATTAGCAGAAAAGTACTACTTATATTTTTCTTAGACCACTTGGATCTTATGAAATGCAAAGTTTACGTCCGTCTGTGTAAATAGTCTTCTGATTTTAACATCCTAAACTCCTAAGAAAAATAAACCTTTAGGCCGGGAACTATCGGTGCGCGATCTGGGTCTGCTTGGTACCTATTCTGCCCTCCTAAAGAGAAAAGGCGTATCTACTATATGAACTATGTGAAAATCCAACGTTATTATACCCTTGAGGGTTTACTATGCTTCTATGAATTAATTGCACATGCGCCTTTTCTCCGTAGGAGGGCAGTATTGATATATTAAAACCCGGTTAAGTTCGAGTTCGACTCAAGCACCTAACGGTTCCGCACCTAAGCCCTATTTGTGTGAAATATAATGTTGCTGCTTGGTGTTATAATTTTCTAAAAGCACACTACATGGGACATATCTAAGGCTTTTGAAGTAAATAGAATCGGTTACTGCCATTTTGCCAAAAGAATATACTAAATATTATAATATTGAATAGAAAACCCGGTCAAGTGTGACTCAGATAATCAGAACAAACTAGCACATATGTAAATAGTTCGTCCATCACGAGAATCGTGACTTGAAAACTTTTTCCGTTAAGAGGAGATACAATCGGAAATCTCAGTTTTTTTTGTAATGTCCGGTTTTCATAAGACATTTTTTTGCCTAATTTCAGAATTACAAGACAACGGAAAATATCTTTGCTTTGATTCCCTTGCAAGTATCAAAGTATGTGGCAAAAACGGCCGTATCTTTTGATTGCAGTGACTTAGAAGTTTTAATTTTTTACAGGACCAAGGGATTGCCGACCTGAATATTTGATACTAATTTTAACTTGATAAAAAAGAGAAAGGAAAGAAAGGGTGTTGACAGATAGACACACTTGACAGGCAGACAACTAAGTGATCTATAGGGGTTCCTTTTGAGGCACGGGACCCTAAAAAAGTTACATAATGCTTAAAAGGAAAATTAACATAAGGATTATTTAAACGGAAAGAAGCAAATAAATTATACCAAATACACAATGTGAACCTTATTTTAAGAGACACAATATTGCCCAACTTTTAATATGTCAATGTTCCCAAATCACTTTGTCTGCTTCATCAGTATTAATCAACGTAGATTTGGCGGGAGCAGAGCCATTATAATAATTATCAAATCCATTGTTACCCGTTACACAATGGAGGATTAACCAGATTATCGGCATTCACTTAATATGCTAATCATTAGAATATTGGCAAACGAGTACCTATTGTATGAAATTAGGAACATTCAAGGTGAAACAGACGTTTTAACAATGATAAATGTTTTTTTTAATGGCATTATTTTACCAAACTCAAAATTTACTACCTTGTTCCTACCTTGTTGTGTAAAAAGTCATTAACTGAGTCTGACTGCGGTTGAAAGAGTTTAAAATTTAATAGCTTAATACTTTACCTTTGAATTACCTATTGATATGTTGATTATAAAACTGACCGTCGTGAAGTTCCTTGGGTCCTTCAGTATTGAACGTGTTTTGGCTTATAATGATGACCTTTAAATTTGTTACGACATATTTGTTTTATTTTTTATAAATTACCTGTTTCCTTATCTTTATATGTTTTGTTTTCTGTTAGTGCCATTAGAACAAGATACGTAATTAGCATAAGCAACGCACAGTAATTATAAATATAATTGAAATACTCATCATGCAATAAGCAAATTAGCAGTCAGAGCGAAAACGTTAGTATTCAAAGAGATTTGTTTGAAGAACGTCGCTAGTAAAATCGTCCTTAGTTTTAACTGTAAAGAGAAATTTATTTGTGTGGCTAAGTCAATATTATTTGCAATTGTATATGGGTTTCATTGGAATAGTTGAAAATAAAAACCGACAATCTCGTTCAAATTAAGGAATATTATCAATACCCAAAAATCTTCGTTGGAATGGACGGTAATCGAAAATTGATTGATCTTAAAAACTTTTCTCTTACATTTTTTCTTGTGTTAAATACTTAAATGCTATTGAATTTAGACTCAGTTTCTATTATCAGATAAAGCTGAAATTTGGAGCTACATATAATATATATGTGATCTGATGGTAACGCGATATTATGGTATGTGAGAGCTGATCTGATGGAGGAGTTGGAAGGTGGCAACTGCATCTCAATCCGCTGTGTATTTAACGAAGACGCCGCCGAGTTAAATTCGTTACATTGGTGTTAATAAGCAGTTTATGACTGTCTTAAATAAGTAGTCGCTTGAATTAAAGCACATTTCTATCACTTTCTGTTAAGCTTGAACGAAATGTTATCAATTTGTTTGTTTATTTTGTTTTATTTATCCTATTATAAGCATCTACTAGGCTAATTCCTCTTTCTGTAATTTTCAAATCGGTCTAGTAAGCTTTAGCCAGTCGTTTCTAAATGTGTCCAGATTATTCCGCCACTTCCACCTTACCATTCCACGTCACAAGAAGCATGTCTTGTCGCTTCCAAAATATATGCCCATTGGAGGACATATTCTTGGTTAATCGAGTTTGGAAACACGAATTCTGATCACATCTAAGCTAAGCTAGCTAGACTAAGTAGTACCATTATAATATTAAATATATTTAAAAAATGTCTGACTACTGAGTTTCTTCTCAGCAGTGGTCTCCTCTTGTGAAGCTCTGGTAGATTCTTGACGTGTAAAAGTGCCCGTTCGGCCTACGTACCGAGTAATGTCTTTATCAAGCACCCGAGACATACGCTGATGTAATACCAAAGAAGGCGGCTAAGTACCTGCATAGTAATGGTATAAACATTTTAGATTGTATGTGGTTACCCATAGAGTATATAATGTTTCGACTGCTACATTGTAGTATGCTGCCTTCATTGGCATAACAGCAGTATTGGCGGACGGGCGTTGTTGAACGTCATCAATATCGTCGTCATCAATTTGCGGTGCTTCTTTTAAAGAGTCATCTCCACTTAATGTAAAAGTGGCCGTGCATACTAAAAGAATAAAGTTCTTTGAATTTCATTCGGGAACTATCCTTCTGGAAGAAAAAGTATTGGACTGGGCGTACACTACCATTAATAAATTAAAAATATATTAGGAAAAAGTAATGTTGAATATATTAACCCTGTGAGGGCTTTTAGTTTAAAAAAAAATTAACGTAAAAAAAGTAGTTTTGGTCATTTACGTAATAAATTCAAGGCCAAAGATTTTTAAATCTATTTATTACCTACCCGCCCATATTTACTCCTACCTGCCAAATTGTCTTAAAAATAATTGGAAGAGTATCGAACAATGTTTGATCATAAAATGGTAGTAACTATATGGTGCTGCTGCTAAATTCTGGAAAATGATTCCCTAAGCACGCATTATTTGGATGGATAATTCCACTAAATTAGCAATTCGTTGGAAGAGGTGTAGTGGGATAAATTTATCAGGTACGTTTGTACAGTTTTTACCACAATAAAGTTTCAATTGTAACTAAATAGCAAGCTGAAATGATACTTTCTAAACGCAAATGCAACATTTGTTACTAAAAATACTAAAATCGCTTTATATTTGCCTACAATATTTGAGGAGTTCCCTCAATTCCTCACTCATCTCCTCAGCAGATTCAGATTTGGTGACAATGGGACTATTTCGAAAGTATACTCTATCAAACCAAAAAGGGAATTTTTAAATCGGTTGACGGAGTAATCAATTATCAATTTAAAAAGAAATACAGTGGAATTCCTTCCTTTCCTATTCCTTTTTTGAAATCGGTTAAAAGTGTACCTAGTAATTTCTAAAAGTCATACATTGTACGCGTACTTTTACAAACTTAAATCTTTAATATCTCTGCTCCGATATTATGAAACGCATCAAATTTAATAAATTTGTGTGTATTTAGAGGTCCTCTAAACCAATAGGTGTAAGAAAATAATCCGAGGCCGCTGAAAAAATAAAATACAATAATAAATATATTTTTTTCATGCAAACTTACCTAATACACTTTGCATACATAATGTAATAATTCTTAATATAATATACATACAATAATTATGGTACCATCGAGCTGACTATAATCACAGTATAATGTAAGGATAGAGAAGTTGGCGTCTTTTAACCGTAGGAAAGTTATTACAAGTACAGTCCGAAACAAAAGTGCGTATTGACACTTTTTAAACAAAGACAATATAAATCCAAGTACTGAGTGCTTTTCATTATGAAAATCTATTCAAGGGAATGTATAATTTAAGATTGTTTTTGCTTCGTACAGTCAGCGTCAAAAGTGACTGGTCACTTCAAGCTACTTTTGTACTTTATCGGATTAACACATTAGACAATCTTGTTTGACACTGCTTATGTGACAGTAAAGTGACAAGGTATTTAAGTGATCAGTTTCTTTTGACGCTGACTGTACTATCGTTTTATTTGGCATTCAGTTGCTAGATGCTTTGATTTTATGTCATCATTGTAAGCGAGGAACCTAACAGTTACTTGACAGTTATTATTTTAAGTGTCTGTTAAAGAATATCACGATAAATTACATAAATAATAGTAGTAATAGAGATCCCATATGGGATAAGTTCACCTATGTACATTATCTATAGTGATGCATAATGTTTTGTAATGTTTTATGTACAATAAAGAGTTTACATACATACATACAAATAAATTAAACTTACCCGGCCGCGACTGTATGTATTAACGCTTATCTCAAATATATAATAGATTATGACGCGATTTTCAAACTTTAACTAGGTAGTTTTATACCAAAATATAAAGTTTATTTAGTTTTTGTACTAATTATTTTCAAAGTAATTTAAATATAACGTACCGTTTATTGGGTAGCTATTCAAAATGATATTTACCGTAACACATGCGTAAAATTATATAAAATAATATAACTTTTTTTCACTAGTAAGAAAAAATATCTGTGAGTAATTTTATAGTTTATTTTAAGAAACTCATCCATTAAGACTACTTATAGTAAGTTTTAAGTAGTAACATAAACACAATCGCTGCGCTGCCGAGAGCTCTCTTGAATCCTATTTGAATTCATTTCATTAACATCCCCATATATTTTCGTTCCGTTAACCGAACTGCGAACATTGGTTGTTGTTTTTAATTGAATGTGCACGATTATGTTAAAAGGAATTGAGTGTTAATGGGCTTTTTAATTCATAGCCCGAATTTAATCTTACGAGCTCATTTATTTTGAAATGAAATGAAACTGAATATGTTATATTGCTGATTTTAATAAGGTTCTTTCAGTGAGCTAATATTAGGTCCTTACCTATGAAATTAGCGTTTTATATGGAGAATTTTATGAAAACGGTGGTTTTCATACATTTAATTTTGCGGTTTATTTAGTAACGTCAAATGCAAACCAAACAAAATTCTGTCAGGAATATTGGACACTTCTAAGCTATATTATACATATCTTAGTTACTTAAAAATAGTTCGCTTCATAAAACTCTGCGTAATTGAAACACTTGAACTTGCAGCACTTAAAAAGAGTTAAGTTCACACTTTAATTTTAAACATTAAGTAAGAAATTGAACCATATTATTTGTATCTAAAACCTTTGTTGCATAGTGTATTAATGAAATTTAAAAATATTTTGGAAGATAAAATTGAAATAAATAAATTTCGTACGAAATAAAACACGTAAAAAAAACGCCAATTTCATAGGTAAGGACCCAATAAATCAACGGCGCATTAATGATTACGGATATTGTTAGGTAATAAGTACCCTTACAAAAATATCTAAGCACTTAGCACTTTATCATTTGTTATGAGCCTGGAACTGAACATATTTAGAGGATTGTGACGAGCCACTAAAATCGCGTAGCTGTCAAAAAATTCCATTCAAATTTAGTTCCGGCCGTTAACGTTTCTCACCCCTTAAATCAAGTCCGGTTTTTACGATTTTTGAATATGTTGTAGTTATTATAAAGAACAAGGTCTGTACGTTTCTGTTTTTTGATTTTTAAATTTGTTTCTTACTAAGAAGTAATTTCGTGGAAAGGAAAACTTACAGACATAGCTTTTTATGATATCCATAACATTTTGAAAAATCGTAAAATTTGGACTAGGCTTAAGTGTAGCGTTTTCACAATTTGTATGGAAATTTCTAGCTTCACAATCCTATTTAATGAATCAGCAGCGAGTATACAACCTTGTCCTGGTACACGTCACTGGCTAATTCGTCTAGTAAGATTTAAGCATAGTTACAAGAAGGACAAGGTTGTACGTATGTACTAGTAATCATACTCAATTTTTTTTTAATTTTTTGCTCAGTAAGTCAATAAAAAAGTGTGAATAGGTAACTGGCCCGGGCACTTAGTTCGCCGTGTACGTATACTGGCGTCGGGTGGCGAGCCCTAATAGTGGGTACAGAGTTCCATCGAGAAAGGTTTATTAATGATCAAAAAAATTGTAAATGAAACTATTGAATAAATAAAACCCCCGCTATAATTGCGGCTCCTTTATAAAACCCAACTAAGATAAAAATAAGAATTACGATGCCACAGACATACACACAGATACACAGACATACAGAAAAAAACAGATATACAGATAGATACAAAATGAGAACTTTATAACACCCCTCTTTTTGCGTCGTTACAAACGTAACGAAACGTAATGTTGTAACGTAAAAGTTCTCAACTCGTAAAATCTCAATTCTCGATAAGCCAGAATCTTATCTAAACTAGACCAGGTAATAATAAGGTTTCGCAATATTCTTTAAGTAGCGGAAAAGTAACGCTCTCAGCCCAAGACGACTGAGAAAGTTAACTCGAACTCGACTGCTTATTCGTTCCAACTATTTAGTTTCTGCGGCTCAAATGACAATGTGAACCTTGAAAGATTTGTCCGACGCAAAATTATTAAAAAAAACCGGCCAAGTGCGAGTCGGACTCGCGCACGTAGGGTTCCGTACAACTATACATCTAAATAAATGTTTTTCTTTATTCTTTATTATATTGGAGTTGATTGAATGAAAGGTAAAATGCGGTTTACGATTTATAACGTATTAAAAAAAAACTAATTATTAGATCTCGTTCAAACCAATTTTCGGTGGAAGTTTGCATGGTAATGTACATCATATATTATTTTTACATTTATCATTCCCTTATTTTAGAAGTTACGGGGGGGGGGACACACATTTTTCCACTTTGGAAGCGTCTCTCGCGCAAACTATTCAGTTTAGAAAAAAAATATAATAGAAACCTCAATATCATTTTTGAATACCTATCCATAGATACCCCACACGTATGAGTTTGATGAAAAAAAAATTTTTGAGTTTCAGTTCTAAGTATGGGGAACCCCAAAAATTTATTGTTTTTTTTCTATTTTTGTATGAAAATCTTAATGCGGTTCACCGAATACATCTACTTACCAAGTTTCCACAGTATAGCTCTTATAGTTACGGAATAAAGTGGCTGTGACATACGGACGGACAGACGGACAGACATGACGAATCTATATAATGGTTCCGTTTTTTGCCATTTGGCTACGGAACCCTAAAAATCCCTGAGATGCATCACGATGTAAAAGCTTTAGGTACATATACATAATTGCATTTGTTTACTGTCTTGATAAAATGAGGAGATTCTATAATTCGTCTTTTTTTTAGTTTGTGTGTTACTCCATTCCTCCGCCAATTGTCAACGGATTTTATTTTTATGAGTAAGGTATATCTCAGGGGTGATCCAGTTTAAATTTCGTTGAAATCTGGTCCTTGAACTTCAACCATAATGCATAATTTTATAGGGTCTCTTTATAGTTTTTTAAACATGTTTTAATTACATCAAACCGTGTATTTAGTACCCAAAAATCAAGCGCTACCTTTTCTTTTACACTATTTTAAGAGCACTCAAATAATTGAAAAATCTGGAGAGTCTAATGAAGAGTTTATATAAATGCAGAGAACTCAAAATGCATACTGCACACGCTTACAACCTGCAACATTTCTCAATGCGTTTCGATATTCCTTTCCCCGCGTGGAAATGGTAAAGGCTATTAACACGTTCACTGCATGTATATGGAAAATAATTGCACTTCAGGTAAGTTAATATTCTCTCTGTGGGTGACCGAGCTCATTTCATATTTATACCCATTATAATGCGCAATCCAAATACTGACGCAAATACACTTTACATTTTCACCTATTTCCGGGACTGGTTTCGTCATACAATTTTCCAAGTATCATATTTCGAATGCAAAATGCAACATTCATGTATAACGCAGTAGCCTCGGAGTTAATATCCTGGCTGTCTAGTTTCAAACGAAACGTATTCATCAGAAAGCGTTGGACCATTTGCATATCAACAAATATTGCAACGGAAACGGCATACTGGAATGTTATGATTGTTACGCGGCAATTTTTTTTTTGAATTGTTTGAAATGATATGAAAATGTATTACATGAAAACTGAACTACAATACCTATAACAAATGAGAATAAAAAGAGTCAGTCTCATTGAAGTTTCTTTATTTACAATACATTTATATGTTAAAGCGAAAAAATAGGTCATGCAAAAATGATATTAAGAAGTTGTAAATAATCCTAGCGGCTACTTCAAAAGCTGAATTAACTAGTTTTTTCAACCCACACAAAATCTTGCTTTAACTTTTAGGCAGAAAATCACCTACTCCATGATTGATTGGTACAAAATCATGAAACACTTTTTGTTTATTTATCTTCTCTAAGAAACGAGAAAAAGAAGGGAAAATAGAGGTAAGGTCAAATATATACATTGCGGTAATGAGAAAAAAATATACCTATTCCGTCTATATGTAAACCTATACAGTACTTAATGGGCTTATCGTAGCAATACTGTACTTAGTACTTTTATACAGATTTACGTTGAAAATATAGACGTGTAATAAAAAGTCAAATAGTTTTCTTAAAAACTACGTTATGTAGATTTGAATAGTAGCTAACGGAGTACGGTGGCATTGTAAGGCTACAGCCACAGGCTTGCGTGATCTGCGCTCGTCCACAGTAATTATTTCCATTCATCTTTTGCTAGGTACTCATTGAAATATTGAAGCTCTACTATCCGCAATGACGTAACCTAATTTATAACAACATAAAGTATAATATAATATAACACACACATGTCTCATTTTGGTCCAAATTACTGAAGAGATAATTAAGATTTGATTAAGGTGTCAAATACATACATAAATAAATACTTAATTCTCCATCGTATTATTACGGAAACTTACGAACGTTTGCTATTTCAGTCGGTCACAGTATGTACAAAAAAGTACTGACGTTAACTGCAGTAGCATGACAAATACGAACGTTTCTGAGAAAATACGATGGAAAACAATTACTCGTATGCACTACATCTGTAACCACTGTCCATTCTATGTTTATAGTACTTCTTTTTTGCAATTGCCGATAATACATATAAAATTAAGCTAATAATATTACGGTAGGTATATTGTCAGAATGTAATTCAACTAAACGGACCACTAAGACGTCACATTAACTGAAGCTTACTAATGAGCTTCAGAGTGGATGAAAATGAAAATTGGAACGACAAAGACGAGGGGAGACGTATCGCTAATTGGTCTCTATCGTGCCTCAGTCGATGTAATCGCTCCACTAATTAGATACTTGCCTTGTTCTATCTTCAACGCGGCTGTGGTGCTCGATACAATTCATACTTAATTCAAATGGACACATTACAGACTTTTTGTTCACCAAGATTTTCAACTATATTGTGTTTTCAGTAAAATTAAAACAATATAACTCAAGTACTGTAACCTCTTATTTAGTCATAGCTGATGATATCAAAATAATACCCGGTACCAAAGTTTTGGCATGACGATGATTAGATTTAGAAAGTAGCTTTTACTTTTTTTTTACGATAAAGGGTCTATCGATGAACTCAGATTGTCTTACGAGTATAACAAGTATAAAAGTAACATAACATAACACATGTAACATACGTAAATTATTGAACCCTAGCACAATAAAAGAGAAATAACTTACAAGAAGGCCTTTTCTCTATACAAAACCAAAAATAAAACTTCTTCCCTACATACGTACGTACCTACCATTTGGCCGTCGCGTGATCCGTTAACACCTCGTTCTAAATAAAATATGACATTCATCACGCCACTTTTCACCCATGGGAATATTTGAATTCAGTTTTCGGTAGCCAAATAAAGGACAAAATATTTTTTAGTATTAGGTACTTTATTTTTTCTTTACGAGTTTTTCATTAAGGTAAGGTGGGGGAAGATTGAATGGTTTTTTGATGAGATGGATAGTGTTGTGTTCAAACCCTCGTAAAATAAAAAACCATTTACTTCCTTTCAATTGCATAAATTGGTAGGTATGAGCAAGGGCTATATTTTTGTAATCTGTCGATAAAACTCGGTTACGCCTATTCTAATATATAAAAATAATAAAATCAAATCAAATTTTGTCTAAAAAATTGACGGGTTAAGATGGAATGGTCGAGGGGTAAGATTGACATAGTGTCTAAAGTCTTTTAAATGAATGCAAACGGTTACTGTTGCTCGTTATTGTATAGAATTCCTTACGCTTAACAGATACAGAGGATTTTTGCGTAAATATTCCTGATAGGTAACAAGAAAAGTGCAGTTGAAAAAAAAAGTATTTTACTCTTACCCCGCTTCACAGGGAAAACGACAGTGATACTCATACTTTTTATTGTATATTCTTCATATAAAAAAACGTAAACATATTTATTTTTAATATTAAGAAGATCAGTTTGGAATTAAAATAACAGTTGCATGGAAACAATTATTTATTTAAAAAAAGAAATGAATACAAAAAAGTAATTATTTTCTTGCAGCATGACTAATTTTGTCACAAATTAAGCCACTTACATGTAAAATATTAGAAAATAAATATGAATCTGTGTAACAAATTAAGACACATTTAAAATACAAAAATATACCAAATACTTAGTAATCTGTGTAGAAAATTTAGTCACAG
The DNA here is from genome assembly GCA_927399475.2 of Acleris emargana. Taxonomy (NCBI): domain Eukaryota; kingdom Metazoa; phylum Arthropoda; class Insecta; order Lepidoptera; family Tortricidae; genus Acleris; species Acleris emargana. Next base: position 10,932,546 of record OV656841.1, on the reverse strand, counting down.
ACTTACTTACATTTATAATATTAGAAATCCAAATAAGTACTTCTAGTAAACTTTAAGAGGTTTTTTTTCTCTCCAAACAAAAAAATACAGATTTATTATTGATTTCACACAATAGTTTCACACAACACTTCTTAGTTACTATTTATCTTATCGTTATATTAGGTCAGAAAATAAACCTTACGTTAATTATTTTTTTAAGTGCAAAGTTTGAGAATATGTATTTTTTCTATGACCTTCAAAAACGGGGGAAGATTGAAACATTACTATTTCAATGTTACCCCAGCGAAATTGGCTGGGTAAAGATGGAAACTTCTCGTAAATCTCAATATATGATTAATAGCTACACCTAGCAGAAGTATATAAAAATAGAATCTCAAATAACACATAAATAGTCAGTCAGAAGTTTTATACTCCCCTTATATTAATCAAGTTATGAAACAAGGGGTAAGATTGAAAATCGACGAATTCACCACGAAATGCCGACCTTCACAAAATAGCACATAACACACGTCTACTTACTCCGAGCGGTCACTGGCGAATGTGCGGCGGATCGTAACAAAATGGCGGCTTAACGGATGATACCAGCACTAAAAAAATTAAACCAAATAGGGAGTTATGTGAGACTTTTAATCTTTCCCCTTTTTTTATCTTCCCCCACCTTACCTTATAAACTTTCAAATAAGAACGACAAAATTTCAAATGTTCAATTGTTTCAAGGTTGGTAGGTAAATTCATACGGTGACTTTTTCTGGTAGCGACTAGTCTTCTCGTCAGTCAATTCGATTTGATATCCAAGAGTGAAAAAAAAGTACCTATCGGGTAACTGAACGCCAGCTGCATAGGATAAATGGTCAAACTTTTAGGGATAGATCATACTTTTTGCTTTTCCGCTTTTACTGAATAATGTTGATGTAGGAGTTTTGATATTGTTTGGCATAAGCAAAAATGGACATTGCAATTACACAGAAATAAAAAAGTCATTGCTTGAGGTACAGGTAGATAAAGACGCACCTCACTTGTGGTTATATAAGTAAATTGCAGCTGGCTTGAGGTTTTCCAAAATAATCTAAAGAAACAGTACATTATAAGCCAATATGCCTTACTTTACAGCATGGGGAATTGAAAATCATTAGAATTACTAAGCCTTATTATTTTTATAAGTAGGTATTTATTTAGGTTTTTTTATAGTAGGGAATTATGATCATAAATAATATGGATATCAATTTCAGACTTTCACAAGTTACATAAATTAGAAGTATTGAGTCATCAAAGGTTTTGGATTAAGGTGTGTCATACTAATAATCGTTCTTTTTTTTATTCGACGAGGCAAACGAGCATGCTGGTTACCCGGTGGGAAGAAATCATCATACACACCGGCATCAGCAGCAACAGCAGAAGAATTGTCGGTCGTTTGCCAGCCGGATTCGTTATTATTTTATTCCACCCTTAATTTAATAAAATGTAAAGGTTTTATTATTTCTACTGAAGCCTTATAGTTTTCAGATTGTCTTAAGCATTCGTTACGTAGGTTAGGTTAGGTTAGACTTGTGACAGCAATAAAAATAAAGCTCCTTCAGGTGGAAATGCCTGTTGATGAAATTAAAATTTGGCAAAGTGAATCGTTCTATGAAATGAGTATCGATATTTCAAGGGTAAACCAACTAACATACATAATTTAACTAAATAAAACTTAAAACTAACACGGAGCTGACAAAACAGCGTGTTGAAGTTGACGCTGTTAAAAATTGCCTAAAGACGATATCAATCACAATATAGCTGCTATTTCCAACGTTTCACATAAACGAAATTAAATTGGCTTAATAGGCAGGTACAAGCTGAGCGGAAGCGGTTTAATAATGTAAAGCCTCCCTAACCAATCAAGCTCGGCTGGCGAGCACCGACTGGGATCGCAATCGTTCGAAATTCACTATACGATTTACCAGAGTAACATTGTTTAAGTTTCACGAATAAATTACAAAGTTGTTAATAATTTTTTTAGAATAATTGCTTGGAGCAGAAATAATCTCTAGTCAAAAAGTTCACATTATAATCCGGCTTCAGACGGCTGTCCGATGTGGCACCAAATCGTCGGGGACCTAGTGTTTCAAGATCGCATAGTACCGAGTTATATCTGCAGAGACAATGTTTCTATTAAATAATACCTGACAGTTTTCTGTTCTATTCACGTATAGCGTGAATCTTTTTATTCTTCACTGTCGTAGCCCTTGCTACGACAGTGAAGAAATAAAACCGTGAGAAAATCTTTGTACACCACAAAGAACAATTCTGCATCACGTAAATAAAATGTGTTGCTCCTAACAAGACTGATTTAGTTGATTACATAGAAGCCAAACAAAACGTTAAAATTTATTTTTAATTATAGATGTTAATCTGTCAAAAACTTGCTTTTGTTACTTACTTACACACATACACATACATAAACTCACGCCTTCATTCCCAGAGTGGAGTAGGCAGAACTACAGAATTACCAAGCACTCTTAAATAAGATGTTGTTAATTCTGTAACCACGTTTTGCACAATCAGGCTAAGATGTTTACCAGTGTATTAGTGACAGGTTGCAAGCCCATCGCCTAAGAGTACTAGCAGCCTTTATTATTCCCTTAGTCGCCTCTTACGACATCCACGAGAAGACATGGAGTGGCACTATTCTTTCCCGGTGACCACACAGGTAACAGGTTACAGTTTTGGTAAATATCATTAAAATCATAGCAACTTTCTCCATTTTTTTAAATGAAGTATTGGTAAGTCGAAATTCAATTCTATACCAAGAAACTATTAAAATATTACATGCGAGCATAGACAACTATGTGAGCAAAACGCTTAATACGTAGGACAAACCAAAACTCATTAAAGTGGCGTTCATAAATAATAATCTTAATAATAAATTGAATTTTGATAGATTTATTTAATGTTACGAATATTTAATTAATGTACTTATTTATTATCAAGATACTGTAATTTAATTATACATTTAATGGTTGCCGTGTGGTTGCCGGCTTAGAATAGTGTCACTCCATGTCTTCCCGTGGATGTCGTAAGAGGCGACTAAGGGAATAAAGGCTTGTAGTACTGTTAGGCGATGGGCTTGCAACCTGTCACTAATACGCTGGTAAACATCTTAGCCTAATTGTGCAAATTGTGGTTACAGAGTTATCAACAAGTTTTTAAAGTTGTAGGTAATTCTGTAGCTCTGCTTACCCCACTCCGGGATTACAGGCGTGAAGGTATGTAATGGTTAATTGTTGTTAGATATGGATTATTAATGTTATTAATAGTTATATACGTAATTAATTTTGAAAGACAACTCTGGGATTATGTGAACGATTAAATAATAATTCTACACGGTAAAACCTATTTGTTTTTTAAGTGTTTCCTTATTGTCAATATTTTGATAGCTCTTATTTACTTAACAGTAAAGGCGACAAAGTTAATAACAATACAATAACACGTCAAAGGCAATACGGTTTAACTGGCATAATTATAAGTCCAGTGCGAAAAACTACTATTGTTTACTATGGATATGTACCAACTTGCTTTTCTAACGAAATAACGCTTGACATGTTTCCTTCATACTAAGTTAAAACATTTATTGAAATTATCAGATAATAGTTATTATCCAACAAACCAAGTACCCCGTAAAGCTGCTGCTAAAAAAGTTTACACTTTTCACATTTTTATATCCCGTTTCTTATATTGCATACGCAAATGGGTTTCATTTTAGAAAACCATTTTATTCAACTCGAGATGACTGGTTCATTTTCATCTTGCAAAAGCTAATCACAATCTTGGCTCATGTTCAAGCCATATTTCTGCTTTAAGCCTAGATGCCTGTTTACATAAACCACTCCCAAATTGTTTGTTGATTGAAAATGGCAGCAATAAAGTTAATTAAATAAGTAAACATGTGACTGAAAATGTTAACCATATAAGAAAACAACACTTACCTAAGCAATTTCTTTATATGCTATTTATTAAAATCCATGTCTTACCGTTCGTCAGCTGATAGAAGCATAACACTGGTCCGTCAAAAGTTGACAAAAAAGAGGCCCGCCTAGAATATAGACTTATATAGACTTTTCGAATCACGTCATCTACCAGTGACGCGATTGGTTTAAAATGAAACATACCGTAACGTAATGCATCTGGGTTAGGGCATCAGGGCCGAGATTCTACGCGGTAAAAATCATAATACCGTCTTTGACATGCTTTTGACATGTTGTCGTATTGTCAACGTTTTGATAGTTCTTGACAGTAATGTCAGCCGAGTTAAAGATTGTCTTTAACAATGGCAATACCTTAACATAGGGGTTATTATGAAATAACTATGCAGTTCAGTTTGCGCTGGCAGAAAAGGATAGAGCTTTATAACTGCTATAGCTAGGGTTAGGATTTTGGTGGCAATTCGTGGTTTTAAAATCCATGGAGCCGCTATTTCCTAATTATTATAATACATGACACTTTGATTTTGACCTTCAGTATGGTCATATTTCAAAATGAACTAATTACATTTTTATTTCGGTTTTTCCGTCCCTACTAATATTTGCTTGTTTGTAACGCTTTCACAGCAGATATATCCTCCGTAACAAAATTAATTTAAATTTGTTCAGCGGTTTAATGAACAAATAAATTTTAAAATATTAAAATTCTGAAGGTCAAAATCAAAGTGATATGTATCACAATAAATAGAAAATAGCGACTCCATGGATTCTAGAACCACAATTTGCCACCAAAAGTCCTAACTCTAGCTATAGCTCTGTCCTTTACACTCGCCGTAAAATGAACTGCACAGTTATGTGATAATAACCCCTCTGGTCACAGATGATACGGTTTTTACCGCCAAGAATGAGGCCCAGGTTTGATTGGCTGTTTAACCCACGTGGTTTAACTTGACATTTAGTTCAACACATAAAGGAAATATAGCATCTAATGGCATTTATAACGAGAAATACAAAAATCAATATGAGTGTTCAATTTGTATGGCTTTTTGTATAATGAAGGTAATTTCAATATGACGCATTGTCTCGAAAATAGTATTTCACAATACGTAGTTATATATTTTCTACGTTCATTACAAACGACAGAAACGGACCTGTCTAGGAATATCAGATAGCTAAAGCTTGCAATGGAAAAGGAATGAGAAACTTTCATTGACATTAACTAGGAATTGTATGTTATTTGAACTCGCATGTCTTGTCGCCGGCGTTAAAGGAACGTTGATATTGCTGGACGTTTCTATAAAATCGGTTCGCTGGCGAATCTTGTCGCAAATATAACTTTACATTTCATAAAATAAGTAACTACCACACTTTTGTATGAATAAAAACCACAGCAGTATTTTATCAAAAGATATTATTTTAATTATAATCTTTGAGCGAGTTGAAACAACAAGAGATGTTTGGTAAGACAGTTTCGGAAGTATAAGAACTTATATCAGTTCGCATGATACGTAATATTAATATACATACTTTAACAACCGCAAACATAAAGCTATATTTAGTACTTACAAAATCCTTAGTGAGGTAGTACTCCTCATACTTAGTGAGCTAAAAAGTGCAAATTCAACAAACATAAAAATATCAAACATTCCAAAGTTTCGCCCTCCAAACTAATTATTTATGGAACAAAATACCTATCGTTTTGACTTCAATTGCAATGACGGGTGGCCTTACAGCGAAAACTGTCTCGTTTTATTTCGTCGAGTAGCGAACATTCCCGAAACACATTGTTCTCGAATGATGTAACCGATTTGAAGATAGACGCTCCAAACTTTGTTACAAGCCTCGTATGGAGTGAGGGTCTATTCTGTGGCCTCATGACAATGCTATCTAAACGCTCCCTTGAATTTATTGTTTCTTTATCGTACTTTATGAATGCAGTTCGTTGTTTGTATGGTAGAGTTTCATTGTCACACTTGGTAACCGTAATGACAGGCGGTCAGTAATAAAATGTAATACTCCTTGTTCCTCGAAGTAGAACAAACCCAGTATAATATTTTTTCTTGTTTTATACGTCATAAAGAAATAATAATGTTTGTTTTAGCCGTCAGGCGTAAAAATATACACAGGTAATTTACTACCTACTATAATACTCGTTTGCGATGGTGTTTCGTGCAAAATGCGATGCACCTTATTTTTTCAAACGCTGTAATTGACCTGTAATATTCTAGGATAATGTGTATGGTAATTAAACTTTATGTCTATAATTTATAACGATTACTACTAGTAGGTATGTTGTTAATCTGCAGACATATTATGTTCCTTGTCATTGATACCTGTACCATTCCCAATACTCAATTGGCATTGTTCATATTTTTACAATTACTCTAATTCGAAAATCATTTCGAGGAATAGGGTTTTAAAGTCGTTCTGCATTATTGTTTTTAAAATATTAAACTATTTCGGATATTTCGACAAAAGTATATTTAACCTTTGTTTGACTTTCGTTTTCGGCTTGAAGCCCTAAAAAGTGCATCTTACGGGTTACGCGAAAACCACTACACTAAAAACCGTGAGTTATTTTTTTGTCTATCCCAATTCGTGGATAGATAAGGTTACTTCAGATTGCCATTTGACATTTATTTTTGTCACTGGCATAGATTTCAAGATTTTTAAGAGAAAATTAGTCCGCTCCCGTTTCACTTGTCAGAGGCAGGATTCAACTTCGAAATCAACGAAATTTCTGTAAATGATTGGTACAAACTTACACAAAGTTTATTAACGTCAACATTATTAATACTAATTCATAAACAGTGTTCGTTTTTGACAGTTTACAGATTGACACTGTCTTAATTCCCGGAGAGGCTTTAAACCCTCTACACACTCGTAGCAAATAGTATGTTTTCTATCACCGCATAACCTATAAGGAAAAACTAAACAGAGTTTTCAAAATCTCATGAGAAAATACCAGTTTTAAGATATATTTATAAAACAAATTACTTACGGTACTTTTGAGTGTGGATCAGAGTAAATCATAGTATTTGTACTTTACAAATTATTGATTTTATAAAGGAAAAGTGCTGAATCATAAGTGCCCGAAACCGACGTGCCTGCATGACTCGATGTATTATTAAATGTGCAAGAAGCGAAAGAGATTTGTCAGGATTGTAGCGGGTAGAAAGAAGATGTCTTTGCCTACCCCTTTGCGAAAAGGCGTGATTTAATGTATGCATGGATGATTTTATAAAAACAGTAAAATAATGTCTGTAATCCGTGGTGGTTGTAAAATATAGGTAAGTACTTAACATCGTAGTCGTGGGATTAAACTTGTCAGTTTTTTATTCCATTATTGTTTCTTGCTTTTCATCTTTAAAGATTGGCACGAATAAAATAACTTTGAGATTACATTTGTACGGCTTGAGCCAGCTGCAAAATCCAATCACATTGAGCCTAAGAAAAAATATCCATAAAATGTAAAAAAATAAGTCTTCGAGACGAAGAATATTCTTTTATTCATGAAAAGTGTGACCTCAGTGGATCAGCTACTAATAAAACAAATTTATTTTTACCTTACATAAAATGAAGTGCATTAAGCAGTTGTCTTAAAAATTAACATCACTTGTAAATGTTACTTTATAAAGACTTGGTTTTATTGTTCTAATATCTATATTATTTTTTTTGGTTTTCCTTTTTGTATGTCATTTTAGCTATTAGTTATTCAATGGGACAGCCCTAATTCAAAGTTTACCACAAAGGCCCGTCGCGTCCAGAACTTTTCAGATGCTTAGAGCAGTCAAGTGTTCTGTCTCTTCTGGGTGTACAATACCTACCTAATATTACCTGGTCTATATTTCACCAAACGCAGGTTTAATAAACATATTACAGTGTTTGTTGATATTACAGAGATTACGGTTTCAAATACTTGTATATTTTATATGGTTTTGCAGAAAGTTTCCGGAATATGCGAAAAAGAAAATATGATAAATAAGCTTTGTCGTTATGATTTTAATTTGTCGTGTTCTCTTAGATTGCAATTTAGATTTATTTATTTCGTAATAGAAGTTACAGTTGTTATGAACACTGACCCTGATAATGACAATACGCTAATGTGTAAAGGCAAATAGCCGCAACTTAAGTTGCGGCTATTTGCCTTTATAGGGCTCAAATTAATCTATACTTCAAGAGCTACATGGTGGTATACTTCATTATTTTTTATCTCTTTTTATCTTGGAGATATTAGTATGGCACATGGCCGCAAGTATAGAGAAATACAATTCGTATCAAAGCAAACGAACGCTACTTAAATTACGACCTTCTGGTTTGATAGCTAGGATAAATTGAGGCGTTTTGCCGTGATAAGTACAAAATTACGGCTATTTGCCGTGATCGCACGTCTCATTGACATCCAGGGGTGTGGCGGGGGAATGAACGCTATCAGCCGCAAGTCGCGGGACTCGCCGCTCGTTGGCCACCAGCATTAATTTCCGAAATAATGTTATTAGGAGGTGCGTGTGCGTTAGTTGCAAAATTCCGTGAAAATATTTCATGATCAGAATGTCAATCATTAATAAACAGTTTGGTCGATCTCGACGTCTAATAGACATGACACTTAAACTGAAAATGTAAGTACACCTTGGTATTACTTTTTCGTAATGATATTTGTTTGTTTTTGTTTCTGTTTGGATGTTTTCAATGTATGTATTTCTTTATACGTACGTAGTAGTATGTTTATCGTTGCCTATCTAGTACCCATAGTGCCAGCCTAGAGCTTAGTTTGGGACAATGTCAATTTATGTGAGGTTGTCCCCAGGGGGCTTAATATGCTACGCGAGATTTACTGTCATATTTTACGTCATCCATACCGAAAAATTACATAAAATAATGAATGACATTTAATCTCGGTTTAAGATGCTTAGTAATAAAGGGACTCAAGTCACACAAAATACACTTTTATTTAAAACCTAAAACGTTTACTTTTACGTTAGAATATAGAATAGACATATTTGACACTAAATCGCGTTTGACGAAGTTTGACGTATTCTCCTCGCCTCGCATGCTAAGCCCACTGATGTTTATCTTTATTTTTACATTTATTTATTTAATAATAGTAACTTAAAATTAAGTCCCTATTAAGTATACTCGTACTGCAAAGTATCCTATGGGAATTCTATTACTTTTTAAACTATTTTAATGGTTTGGTTTATGTATATTAATCACTTAATGCTATCTTAGTTTGTAGTCTCAGAATTGAAATAAATACACCATTATTCAAGGTTTCACAGAAGATACCCTTAAAGAAATAAAAACACAGGATCAACCAAAAGGCAAAAATAAGGAAAAGAATGGAGACTTAATGAAGATGATGCCAAGTATTCCCACTAATAGACGTGCTTTTTATGATAATTTAGTAATACTCGAGCGAAGATGCTGTGGATTCGTAGAACACCAAGACCTAGACATTTAATTAAAAAAAATACATTTTTCAATAAAGTTTTGAATGTCTTTACTAATTGTTTTTTTACGTATTTGTAACCAAACACCAAAGTTGCCCTATTATTTTCGTGATTACTAACCCCCTTACTAATAATGGTATAGCTGTACAATGTTTTGTCCTTATCTGTCACTTTGACATTTGAATTTGACAGATAAGGACAAAACATTGTATATATATACAACCACCATACAACCATTATTAGTAAGGGGGTTAATGTTTGCTGTCGAGGTAAAGAGCAGTAAATTTAAATTGTGACCTTTTGCCTTGATAGAGTTGCGTACAATGAGTGATTCTTATCACGGCAAAAGTCATTTTTAGGGTTTTTTTTATGATCATAGTATTTTATTTACTTTTTTAAGTCAAATCATATAATATAAAACAGTACCTTTTAAATGAGCCTAAATTGATCCATATAAGCCGTCAAATAACGAATTTACAGCCATTTTAATCAAAAAACCTTTAATCGTCATTTACCAAAAATGACAATTCTCAAGATGCGGCTGTTTGGCTTCACACATTAGTACGATAATTATAAGGAAAAAAGACCCACAACTTTTTTTAAATAAAACAGCATCTTGCCTAGTCAAACTTCACCAAAAATATCTAACGCTCCTCACTTATATAGCCGCGCTTTATTCCAAAGCCACATTACAAATTCTGCACCGTTCTTGCGTGTCTTATCTTGCTCCAGGAGACATACAAAAGGTGCAAAATTTTACTGCCAACTACATCATGCGATACTAACTCACGTAGTTTGGTCTTTGTCCTCGTACTACCTTACATATCAAGTAGTTAAAGTTTCCGTCCTGAATCATAAAGGACATAGTTACTGTTAGTTATATTATATGTTAAGGATACTTTATATTCTAGTTGTACGAGTATAAGTCGTAATATTTATTTACTCGGTCGCCATTACTGTCATGTAAATAAGAGTTATCATAACGATGACAGGTAATATCAAAAGATATCAAAAGCAATGCGCCCTTTTAAGGAAATTATTTTTCTCAAATATGCTCGCAATGAACAGTTTTCCGATTGAAACATAAGGTCGGAAAGTACCTCATTTTACTCGTAGGAGTAAAAAACCATATGAAAACACTTTTAGTCCATGTCCATATTGTTTTTAAAAGTGCTCTCTATTGCGTATAAAATTGAAAAGATCATAAAAAATCCCCTACGGCGGTGCGGCGGCGGGGCTCTGCGGTGCTGGCGGCGGCTTGTTGTGCGTGGAATTATCTTAACTAATATTCGTAGTTTTCAATTAAACATTCTCTCTGAATTTGCCAAAGCTCATCATGAATTTGTGTAATTTCCTCGCATCGTTTCAAAAAAGCATTATACATATATGCCTCGGCGGAAACGAGGATTTCCTGACTCCTGACCGGCCCTAGATATGGCTAGGCCTGCTAACGACCTCGTCAGAAAATCCCTTACGTTCCGCGCCTTGGCAATAATTTACTATTATATAATCATCGTTCTTTGAAAAAAATAACGTTTTGTTATTTTTATTTATTATTATTATTATTTAGATATTCATTTAATTTTCTATAAATTAGGTTTTTTACATATTCAAATATAAAGGTAAAATAACAATACCGATACAAAAAATAAACATTATAAAAAACCTGATCTACGGGTGCCGCCAGCAGCGGGGCAGGGCTCAAGCTACCGGTGGTTAGGGCTGCAGAGAGAGGAACCTCCTCACAATGCGTGCCGTGTCGAGGAGTACTGCCTTCTGTATCTGGCCCTTGATCCAGCCATCTAGCGAGAGTCCCTTGAGGTGTTGGTCGAGACTCTTCGCTATAAGACCGTTTGCCGAAACAACTATCGGGACAATGATCGTCGAGTCAACATCCCACATGGTGGTCACCTCGTGAGCCAAGTCAAGGTACTTGCTGAGCTTATCCTTCTCGGCCTTCACGAGGTTCTCATCATGCGGGATGGTGACGTCGACGAGCACTGCCCGGCGTTGAGATCGATCTGTCAACACGATGTCAGGTTTATTGGCGACAATAGTCCTGTCTGTGATAACAGATCGATCCCAATAGAGCGTAGCACGACCATTTTCGAGAACTGGCGCCGGTGTGTATTTATAGTACGGCACTTCAGACTCAACAAGACCGTATTGAAGAGCAAGCTGCTGATGAATGATCCTGGCTACGAGGTTATGTCTGTGCAAGTACTCGCCGTTGGCCAAATGCGAACAACCGGAAATTATATGTCTGAGGGATTCGCCGGGACAACGGCACGCTCGACAAATGTCGACCGTGCCATCCCTCAGAATATATTTCCGGTAATTGTTCGTCATTATGACCTCGTCAGCAATTGCACAGGCAAAACCTTCGGTTTCCCCAAAGAGGTCACCAAACCGTAGCCAGTTCACGGACGCTAAAAAGTCTACGTCGGGCCTTGTTAGGGCCCGGTAGAAGCGTCCGTGTAGCTCCTTGCTCTTCCATACGTTCTTGCGGTCTTCAGTGCTCAACACTGTTGGTCTACGCCAGTTTTCGTTTGCCAAGGAGAGAGGCGTGAGGCTCCTGTCTACTGCAACCACATCACGATGCATCCCACACTCATTGCCAAGGAAATAATCCCTGAGATTGCACACCTCGCGGTTATGGAGATTCTTAGCATTTAAAATGCCTCGACCTCCACATTTCCTCGGGATGTACAATCTCATGACAGATGAGCGTGGGTGCAACATGCGATGTGAGTTGAGCAGTAGGCGGACCTTCCTATCCAGGGCGTCCAGCTCAGTCTGAGTCCATCTTAGTATGCCAAAGGAGTATGTGAGCAGCGGCATCACCCAGCCATTGAAGGCACGCACCTTATTGCCACCCGACAAAAGACTGTTAAGAAATTTTGTCAAGCGGCAAAAGAAGCGCTCCTTCACTGACTGCTTGACATCGCCGTCCATAATACCCAAAGACTGTGACATACCAAGATATTTGTAGGTTTCAACTTCGGAGAGAGATCTGAGGGTCATTGTCTCAGAAAGCTGCAAATTAGATGAATTTACAACTTTCCCTCTTTGAACATGCATGACCGCACACTTATCTACACCGAATTCCATCTTGATCGCACTACTGAACTTATGAAAATACTACTACTACTTATTAACTTTTTTTATGACAATGTCACACCAATTGACCTAGTTCCAATTTAAGCTCTAGGCTTGTATTATGGGTACTAGACAACGATATAAATACTTATATAGATAAATATATACTTAAATACATAGTAAACATCCATGACTCAGGAACAAATATTCGCGCTCATCACATAAATATCTGCCCTTACCGGGATTTGAACCCAGGACCGCTAGCTTCGTAGGCAGGGTCACTACCAACTAGGCCAGCGCGTATGTATGTTGATCGTTTTACATTGCATCGTTTCAATTGCTGCAGTTATAAAATAAAACCGGGCAAGAGCATGTCAGACCATGCTCAGTGTAGGGTTCCGAAGCCGTTACTACAAACAAATTAGACCTGGCGACAAACCCGACTTTGCCGTTGGAAAACTGTTATCCCCATACATCGACATAGGTCGCGGTCAGTTTACCAACACCGCAAATAAGTTTTCGGTAAGTATAAACATTTAAACCGTTTGTAACTCAAAAGCCACTGAAATCCACTAATTTAGTAGTGAAGATACCATTTTACCTGTTGGCGTGACTAATGTGTAAATTAATGCCAAATTACAGCATTCTATAGGTAGTACTAAGAGTATCTGAGCTAGGCTGCGGACGGACAGACGGACGGACACGGTGAAACTATAAGGATTCCTAGTTTGACTACGGAACCCTAAAAATGAATTAGTGATCGTTTTCAACAAACCTTTATTTATAAAATCACCAGCTACTTTATATGAATTGATAATTGAACATTTAATTATACCAGTAACGTTTCCCGATTTATTTTGCTTTTTAATGATACGAAATTTGTTTATCAGTAATGCTATTGTATTCCAATCAAAATATATTCAATACAAAAGTATCAAGGGGTTAAAACTTTCATTCATAACAGAAAACGAAGATAAAAAGTGACGACAAAACTAAAAAAATGCTTATACAAAGCAAAAATTATAAAAAATATCAATCTGCGGACCCTAGACAAGCAATAACGCTAACGTAAACGATATTCGGAAGCGATAGCGTTCGCCAAATGCATCTTTATTAAGACTATGTTTTAAAAGCAAACTAAGTCCAAAGGTAACGGGCGATTTGATAAAAAAAACATCTTCGACTCGTTCGAAGAAACTAGATAATAAGTTCTCACAAACACCCAATATCGATAGTGAGAGTAACGCTAACCCTGCAGATATATTTCATCGGCGAATAGAAAATACGAAGTCGGCCTATCCACTCCCCTAAGTTTTAACTGGATCATAACTCCGGAATACAATATTTCCCTACCAACTTTATTTCGCGGTCTCTCAAAAACTTCGGAACAGTCTGCACAAGTAATAAAGTTTAAAGGGAATCAGGAATTAAATGCAAAATCTAACAAGAGAAATTCTGTCCACCTGCAGACAAGTTGACAGTTTAATTTTATGTGGGAAATCTTGGTGGGATTTATTTTAATGTTATTTCGCTGAAGAGGTTAGTAGTAGGTTTTTTATTTTATAAAGCAAATAAATCAACATTCTAAGAACAGTTTTCTTGAACCCTGATTGTTGTAAGTAGAACGTGTGTATCTACGTGTCTGTCTGTGGTACCTACCAAAGTCTCAAACGGATGAACTGATTTAGACGCGGTTTTTTTTAAAGGAGAGCTACTTAAATCGGGATGGTTCCTAGCTAGGTTTCATGTAAATTAATTCAGTCGTTAAAGAGATATAAGCGCTGAAAGTAGGGCTCGGAATTTTATCAAGAGTTATGTAATAAATTAATAATCTCACACCACCAAAATGAAACAAAAAATGCTGGAATTTACCGTTAGTAGTCGATAATTATATGATTATTATTTTATAAAGAATTGTTTTGAGTCGTAATGTGATAAATTACTTAGAAGGTTGACGGCACCAATGATGGACATTTTTAGTTTACAATCACCAGTAATGGACACTTCACTTTTAATTCAAATTTCATACGGTCTTAAATTGATTGTTGCAAAAGAAATTAATAAGCATTATTTTCTGTTAAATAATAATCAAGTGTCCATCATTGGTTCTTGTCCATCACTGGTTCCGTCACCATAGTTTTTTTTATATTTAACTACCTCACAATTGATTTTAAAGCAATGAAATGAGTATTTCACCGTTTCAATACATATCGAATGTCGCGATTCCAGACATTAATAACTGGAATCGCGTGTGATGTAATATTCATTGCGTAATTTTCTGACTCACTCTGTACATTCATTAAAAGGTATTTTTAATTAATGAATGCAAATAGTATAAGGGCTTTGTTTGATGAGATTTTCTGATATTATTACATTGTGATCGCAAAAGTGCTTTGCTGGGGTTAATTCGTTTTGCAAATAAAGAGGCAATTTATTTTGGTGCTGTTTTTGATCATAAATAATTTATTGGATCGTTGAATTATTCAACACATTCATATTCATTTCCAGGAAGTAAATATTTTCAGTAAACAATAAATGCAAGTCATGCAGCTATACTTTGCTTAAACAATTAGTTTTTTAAAAACTCAACTTGCAATTGCAAACCCAGTTTTTTCATATATTACCTAAGTGTACCTACCGTTATTTTGCAGATCTATGAAAGAGCAGTAAGTATATATTATTCACTTAGGTACTATGTAAGGAATTTCAGATTATTCAGCAATCTATAAGCACGGATGCGCTAAAGTTCACTTACCTGGCCAGTAAAGAGTCGAGAGGTGCGGAACCGTCGGTGCGCGAGTCCAATTAGCATGTTGCGTATGCAACATTTTGTATTGTATATTTTAAAAATGTTTTTATTTTTATTTTATTGCATGGGAAGGCAAACTAGCACACATGCCACCTGATGGTAAGTGGAAACTGTGACCCATCTATAGACATTCGCATTCACAAGACTGCAAATGCGTTGCCAACCCTGAGGACTAAGATGGAATGCCTCTATGCTAGTAATTTCACCGGCTGTCTTATCCCCAAACCGGAACACAACAATGCGAACACTGCTGCTTGGCGGTAGGTTAATGGATAAAGATGGTGGTACCAAACCGGATGGACCCTGCACAAGATCCTCCCACAAGTAAAAAAAAGTTGATAATTTTCATTTAATTTCATTTTATTATTTTGCAGACATAACCTTTCAGATTTTAGCATAACAAAATGCAAACCATTTGGGCCTGTCCCTACCACTTAATAATTAAAAACCGTTTTTGAATTCTTCAAAATTACCTATGCAAATCACTCTCCCCGCCATCTCCAACCTACTTAGGCACTATTTTTGTACAACCAGTATCTATTACAGTACATTCAGATCAAATTTAATTCCAAAAAGGTGTCAGGAAATCCTCTCGTGAGCAGTCTGGGTTCCGGCAATTACAAGCTGGCAGGTTTTTTATAAATAACTTTTCCGCGCCTTTATCCGCGATCTTGGAATGTATTTAAATTACATTCCAAGATCTCACGACATCTCTGAGCCTTTACACACGATACTCAAACCAACGTGACTTAAACAGCATTCATGTATCTCATTAGTTTTAATGGCACCTTATGATTGCACCGCACCATTTGCATGAGTTTGCTGTGCGGTTGCCTCACCGCACCGTTATGCTAAAACGATGTGCCGCAGTGACCCTTGACAGGGCCCAATTAGCTGTCCGGTGTGTTTAGAACAGACCTTTGCTTACATTAGTAGGCGTCGTAAATGAGGCGATCATTCTATATTCTCAAACATGCTTGGAAATAATCATTTCCATGTAATCATTTTTCTTTTTGAAAAACGATGACGTGGAATTTCATTTTCATTCTAAATTATGAAACCCACTGCGTTTTTGTTAAGTGTTTCACAAATATCGTTAAAAAACGGTCAAGTGCGAGTAGGACTCGCGCACAAAGGATAATTATATTAATATATTTTGATCTAAATTCGATTTCAAATCGAATCAGCGCGACACCAACTCACACTTGACCATTTTTTAGTATTTCGTTTTTTTTTTCAAGGCTTAATCATACCAAATTGAATGCTTGGATATTTTACTGTTTCTCTTTTGAAAAGAAAAACGAAAAAAAAAACGCGTATCCCATGGGGATCCGATTTTTTATTTCACTACCTTTATTATTATTATTTTAAATTCGCCGTAATAACGTATTATTATACTCTGAAAAAAAAACCCGTTATATGTATATTTTGGTTCAAAAGGTACAACTCTTTAAAGTTAAGACACACGGTCAGCGTGGGCATATTCATAGGGACCCGTTGGGCTACCCTTCGGGTACGGAACCCTAAAAATTAAAAAAAAAACCCATACAGCCAACTTAATAAAAGGCATTTGCGGTGTATTCAGGGCAGTGGCTAGCGGCCGTTCGTTGTGTGTGAAATTAACTTAATTGCTTTTAACCGACATAAAATAAGAAGATTGTTAATCCGTCAAAATCGTTCTTATAAATATGTGTGTATCATTTACTCACTTTGTTTGTTAATACTCGTAATCAGGTAAAAGGAGGCATACAATTTTAATTTAATTCACTTCTTTGTAATGAGCTCTATATTTATGCCTCGGCAAAAACGAAGATTGCCGGAGTCGTATTTGAGCAAACCTCAAGCCTCACTCAAGGCTCGGCCTGCTAACCACCTCATCAAGCAATTCACTATTTACCGGAACTCTACAATAATGTACTATTGTTTTTGATCGTTAAATTGGAACACTAATTCGAGATTTAATTTATTTCAATCAGATCGTTAATTTTACGGTTCTGTACCTAAAACGTAATATACTTCCGTCTGTCCGCCTTTTGCCACGTTTGTCTAGCTCGAAAAGTCATAGTCCTGTTTGAATATTTAGTGAAAAGCAATAACACGAAACTAAATAGGTACGTGATATATTCAGCGGATTGTTTTCTGTTACCAGTTACGAATATGTAAGGCATCTTTGTTTAAAAATATTTTATTGATATTTAATGCCAAACAAAAAAATCATTAAAATTAATTATAATGCGTATGATCATTCATTTTGCATTTTGTTAACATAAATGAAAGATAGAATATTAATAATATTATTAATATTAAAATAATAATTATTAATGTTTCCATCCTTCTTAAATAGTCCTACACTAACCGTTGGTTGTCCGTGGGAGCATACTTCTATAGTTTGAACTCAGGGACAATCGCTGGTTGGTGTCCCATCACTTTACTAAATTAAACTTGTCTAAAGGGCCTCTGCGTGTTGGCTTCGGCTCCATGTACGCCTTCCAAAGGTCCGGGACTCCCATAGTCCCGTGATTGGTAAGGACATACAAGTTATAAATATTATTAATAATTATATTTCAAATCTTAAATCTGTAATGGGAGCTCTGTCAAATCAAATCAAAGTAAAATGTGTACCTATACGAACCGGAGAACATTATAATGATAGAAATAGAGATAATCATTAAAAAAACTAAACCAAAGTTTAGTAAATTTTTATCTTTTATTATAATCTTTAAAACTTTTCTGACAAAGATCACTTCACATCAAACTTTATTTAGCAACTGTTCCGAATTAATGGGGCCATTCGAAATCGATCGAGATAGCGCCTTCAATTCGGTGACAGCAATTAGTATTAGGCCCTTTATCTCCATTGTTAGCTTTGAGTTATGAGCGGTTCGTTATCATCAGGAATATTTGTCGAATGTATTATACTAAATCGCTTCGTCGTTGCATTTCATGCGTGTGCGTGTAAGTATGTACAAATAGATAAAGTCATGACGCTTGCTTACAATTTAGTTTAATGACTTTGACATACAAAAACCGCAATTCTCAAGTGATTTACTTGCTGTGGTGATGTGCGCTATAGCACTTTAATAATGAAACGCATGACATCTTGTACGCAGAAGCATTACGGCGACTTAAGAAGGCTTAGAGGAAAGGACGCATTACCTGCTCATTTTCCTGCTCAACTACGCATGAATATATTATTTTTTAATTTTATGTTAGGTTTATTGTTTTAACAATACCTAAATCTTAACCGTATAAGGGGTTGGCTTAAAGTAATGAGAATTACGAAAACTGTTTTTATTTTTTCACTTGTTAGGGTTATATAGCTTTTTATTACATAAAAACGAACTAAAACCAATATGATAATCAATCATTCCTATACAGCAAAAAGTCCCGCATCTTAAATTTTTCGTAGCTTTCTTCTTACCGTTTTCATCATACGTTGGAAAACATCTATTTTTACATTTTTTAGTTAATTAGTTGTTTTTGTACCTTGCGCTTCAACTGAGTCTGTAATTTTGCTTCCCGCGCATCACTGTAAACTAGTCTACTGAGAATTACCAAATAATCCTCTATTGGACGAGCTATAGGGACGTTCGGATGGTTTGAATCCTTCGGTACGAAGTGAACGTCACGGTATTTTAGTCAATGCTAGCTGCTCCCTGCATAGTGATACTTTCTCAACAACTTCCTGCACTTCTTTGGAATATCTTCAAGCTGTTTGTTGGAATATTTGGGTATTTTTTGACACTTTAACTGTTCAACATTGTATTTCTCTAAAATATTCCTTATTCGCCCACGAAAAACATCATATTTTACAGCTAACTTATCTGGGACTGACCCACTTTGTTTTGTACAAACGTTGCCACCTACTTGCGGTCTCGATCATTAAGAATGGGAGGTCTTCCCGTTTTCTCCTTCCCGCTGGATCAAACATTAAATTGTAGAAGGAGGTACATTTTCAAATTTGTGATGAGAGACCACTTCAGATTTTTCACGCCGTCCAAGTAGGCGATAGACACGTTCACGTCATAACTTCCTCGCGGACATTTTTTATTAAACCAGTTAATCTTTTTTTGCCTTATTAACAAAATTTACATATTTTCTATTAATTATATCTGTCAAAATCCTTTTTGTATTTTTTTATTGCCTGCTATTGTTAATTGAATACATTTTCATTACTTTAAGCCAACCCGTTAGTTTTTAATTTTATAATTTTATTTCTTGATTATTTAGTTTATATCGAGCGTTTCAGGACTTTAAATGCAACAATTTTATGTTTCAATATAGTTATGTTATAACTTATTCGTTTGGTTGACTTTTTTTTTTAATACGATTGTAAAGTATCATTAGAAATAAATAAATGAAATTATTTTACTCATCCCGTGTGGTTGCCGGGTTAGAATAGTGCCACTCCATGTCTTCCCGTGGATGTCGTAAGAGGCGACTAAGGGAATATAGGCTTGTAGTACTGTTAGGCGATGGGCTTGCAACCTGTCACTAATACGCTGGTAAACATCTTAGCCTGATTGTGCAAAATGTGGTTACAGAATTATCAATAAGATTTTAAAGTTGTAGGTAATTCTGTAGCTCTGCCTACCCCTCTCTGGGATTACAGGCGTGAAGATATATGTATGTATATGTATTTTACTCATGTTCGAGGTGATTGAAGAAAGGGCGGAATTCATTATGGATAAAATGAAGTGCAATAAGAGACACCGAGTCAAGTTATTCAAGTACAGGAGGAATCATTCCAACTTTAACTAATCTTAACTTAGAGCGTGAAGTCTCGACCTAGAGGATTTCAGTAAAGCTATGAGATGAAATTAACTCAGTTGATGAAAGTTTACTTGTTTCAGATTTCTTATTCCAAAGAGTTCAGATGTTTAGTATCTGTAGTTTCGGTTGTAGGGGGGGAGGGGGGGGGGGCACTTGACTCGAACTAAAATTATCGCTTTAAAGCTTAATATTTAACGGATAAAACTATCCAACCACACCCCTTACATTGGGTTGACGAGAAAAAACATATACATCCCCACGTTACGTGTAAAAAAAAAACATTATTATATTTTACCACTTTGTTGGCGTGATTAATATAATATTTATATTTATGCCACATTAAAGCTTTCTAGTAGTAAGCCTCTGAGCTAGGCTGTAAGCGGACGGACATGGCGAAACTATAAGGGTTCCTAGTTTGACTACGGAACCCTATAAAGGTTAATAATATAAAAAATAACCTAGTTACTTATCAGGTGACCTTGGTTTGTTTAGTTTTACCTGCTTCATAACATAACACAGTTACAGTTGGACCAATATTTTTCAAAACCATTTCTAATTTTACATTTTTTATGTTAATTCATGTATTACATCTTATTTTTATGACAGTTCATGTCATTTAATGTATGCCTAACTAGCGATTTCTGTACAAAAGTATAAGAAGCATTCGGCTCTAATCTTCACTTTTATTACGACTCTAAGGTTTCTTCAACTGTACCCACCAACTATCATCTCGGACTGTCATTGCCATACAATATTTATTTCAAGAAATTGAGTCGGACGCAATACAAAACCGCTTGCTTACAGGAAGCGTTACTAGAAAAGTAAACGGTTACCTTTTAAAAAACCTTCTAATGCCAAAGCTGAGTAAGTAAACCAGCCAAACTTTAACTTGAGATAAATTCGATAATATTCAGACATTTCCAAATAAAATCATGTATCTTCGCCGTCTCGTAGTTTCTGTAGCAAATTTGAATTTCATGAGTGCGAAAGTTCCGTTTCAACCGGGCTCGAACATTAAATAACTTGCTAAGCAAACGAATAACTTTCATAGTCGAGTGATAGTTTATAATATTATGTTAGCTAAATGATTTCACGAAAACATGTTTTGGGATGATTGAAATGTGTTTTCATCACGTTCATCAACGTTAGTTTAGTTTTGAATATGACGTCATTACTACTTACTAGTTATTTTCATGTCTCTTGTCTTAAGAACAATCGTGTCACTTTGTTTAAAAATACCTAATGAAAAAAAATTGTTGCATAGATTCTTTTTTGTAGTAATTATTTTACCTATACATATTTTTGGCAAATAACATATATTTATAATCTTTGCGGTAGGTAGGTAGTAGGTACGTGTAACTACTAAGTACTTGACTGTTTACTTTGAAAGCGTTATATTACGATTGTTACGTTTCAGTTAAGTACTATCTAAAGATCGTTCTGATATCAAAACCTTCTAAAATCACAAATCCATCCACAATTAAATGACGTGTGCTATATTCAAAACTTGCTGACCAGACAAACGATGTTTTGAACAATTTTTTCAAATTATTGTAAAGTTTAAAAAATAATGTGATTTGGAATCAAATAGATCATGGTTAATTTGGTTTTACCCTTACTCCCCAAGATCACAATCTTCATGTGACTTACTTTTATCAGTACCTGGATGATTTTTTTATGGTAAATTTTTTCGCCCTCGAAACACCCTGCATACTAAATTTCATGAAAATCGTTGGAGCCGTTTCCGAGATTCAGAAACATACATATAATGATATATACAAGAATTGCTCCTAACCTCCTTAAACGTATTAAATTTAACTCGGGCTCGAGTTAAATCAAAAGGAGTATGTAGCAAACTTTAAAAATAATAACAAATGAAATTGTTCTGAGGTATTGCTTAAGAAATTTCACCGTATCGAGTTTCGTTTGATCGGCTTCCAACTTCCAAGAGATCAAAATCATTAAATGTTTTAATGAAAAATATTAAGGAAAAATCTTTGTTGAAACTGTAAGGAGGATCATCATAAAAATACTCATTAAAAGGTTTTTTGTTAACACTTTCAAGTAGGTTCTCGAGAAATTTTAAGAAAACCCGGTACTCCACCTAATGAATCGACCTTTTAATAGTAGGGCCTTGCTTATTTAATAAACGTCGTGGAGTTACGGGATGTATCCGAAAAAGAACTGTTTTATAATTAACTGTTATGTTTGACCAATATTTCTGACTAAAACCAGCCATAATGTCACGAGATTTTTAGCCATCCTAGCAGAGAGAGACAGCTCGCGTGTCATTATGGTTGTATAGAGTTGCGTTATACACTCTACGTTTCACTTTGAATGCGATGAAAAAAAACGACGTTCTATACAAAATTACAATATTGACTATAACGAAGTTTCTTAAAAATTTGTTCCGTGTTTTTTTTTGTAACGTGACAATTTAAATGCTTGCTTATTTAGCCAACAGATTCAAGGTATTTTTGTAAATAGATTCATATTCGTAATTATTAATCGTGTTTCGTATTTTTTCCCAGTTGTCATTTTGTGGTTATTTCCACGCTCTAAAAATTTACTATACCTACAAAATCACTGAAAATGACGATAATCCTCCATTCAAAAACACAGTGATTGGATGTAAAGGGGTTTCCAAAGTAAATAAAAAGTAATCAAAAAAATCTAGATATTAATAAGGAGCTTGGGTCCCGATATACAGAGACTAAAGTAACATTTTAAGAGCATGACAAGTAATAATTATATTTTAAATCAACACAATTGCCTAGGAACTTTTATGTTAATAGAAGCGTCCACCGTGTAAGTAGGTAAGTACTTTGTTTTTACGGAGATGCGGGACGCCGCGCGTAGCGGTGGGTAGCGCGATCAGCACTAAATTCAAATATACGTCCTTGTATGAAGGCGTTTACGGAGAAGCGATTTCACAGGCGTTTGTTTCATATACAGCGTTACTAGCAGCGAAGCCCGCGGTTGGCATCGCCGCGTCGCACGCATAAATAACGGCAATACCCGCCACTGCATCCGCAGTGGAGCCCGCGGCGGAGTCTACTAGTGTTGCCACACGCTTGAGGGCCTGCCGCGGATGCAGCGGTGGGCACCGCTACTCTCGACGCCGCTTTATGCCCCGCATCTTCATAAACAACATATATACCTACATACATAACCGTATGTTTGTGTTTTCGAGTGTGATAACGAGGGCCGCTGCTCGTACCGCACCTCTTTGTAAACGGTAAAGGTTGTCGCAGATATAACCACTCGGTACCGGATCGGCCAAAGTGAGACATTGAAAAGTGAGCTTTGACTTGTGTTACTACGATATATTTTTCAGAGGTCGACGCACGGCACGCGCCCGTTAATTGTTTTCACTTTAACTTTTTAAAATAAATCTATCACAAATCAAAGCTACTTCTCAATGTTATACTTAGAGCTGAGGTGGTGCCGAGCGGTTATGTCTGCGAAATCTTTTAACACACCCGACGCGCCGCGTTACGCTGAGCCGCACGCCACGTGCGACACCATATGCCTCCGTTAACAAATCTCAAAAGAAGTGACTATGGTTACGGCTTTTAAACGATTTACTTTAAATACATCTTACTTAGAATAATGTAATGTGAAAACAACGTCAAACGCAGACGATTGGTAGGAAATATTTGTATTCAGTGAATTTGCAAACACCATTGATAACTATTCAAACTACCTACTGGTTAACAAAATGTTATCTTAACACATTTAATCAATCCAACTCGGCATTTGCGGGTTTCAACGGCAACACAAATAACATTCCAATTTTGAATTATTCATGGTTCTGAATAATATTTCCGTTTGTAACAAAACTACGTAGCGATCCAAATTCAACCAATAGTGAATATTAAAAGCCTCTTGTCCTGTGAAATTGCTGTAACGGTTAAGTTATTTATATTTCGTGACTGTACATCGCTTAAGTTTTTTTAACAATCACACTGGCCACCAGGGTCTGTATTCTGCTCGGTGGTTTTAACCACATTGTTTTTGATATGTTATCGACGTTATCGTTTTGTCAACGTTACGATATGTCTTATTTATTTGACAGCGATGGCGCCCGAGTTAAGAACATTACTATAACCATCTCAAAAAAAATATGATTTTACTGACTAGAATAGAGACCCAGGTGCTAAGTGGCATCTGAGACATTTACACTCTCAGGAGTGCAACCCTAAGACTTCCCTAAAAATACCCGTGACTACGCATTGTATAAATTAAAGCTGGTTCTCGACAACCTTTAAATTTATTATCTCTAACAAACTTTCTGTTTGTCTGCAATAAAGAACATAAACACGACTGCAAGTTGCGGAGTGCACTTTGAGTGCACATTACCTGATGAAAGACTCCCAAAGAATTCGAAAACAAACTTTGTGAGTTAGTGTAAAACGTGTACAAGGTAGGTACTTACTTAGAAAATTACATACTACTCGTATGTAATTAATACGCCATTATATGGCAAAAAAAGGAACAAAGATACTCAAATTTCCTTTGCGTTCAGGGAACCGGGAAAATCTAACAGAACAACCAGTAACAGTACCAATTATGTACATCTGGTTCAGTTCGGTACATGAACATTTCAGATATACGTAACGTTTTTGAATCATCTTTACTATATCGTCATCATCATGCATCACTATTTGGAAACGTGTTTTGAATACTTCTGAATCTATCCCTAGCATAAACCGCTTAAATACAAAAAAAAAATAGTACGTAAACTTAACCTTATTACTAGATAACGATACGAAAGTCAACGTCAATGTCAACTTGATACCAAATTTTAGCACAAATTACGGACACGTGGCGCTTTAACCAATCGTCATACAATTTTTTTCGATGCTGATACGTGAACATCACTTAAGTACTTATGAGTAAAAATACGTGCTCAAATACTGACATTAAAATTCTCACATAGTTACAATCATTAAACTGCATTTTTTGGCATTCGTGTAAAAGAGTGTGGCCCATAATTTTCGAAAATCAAATTTTATTGGTTACATAATTTACATTTCCATTTTTTCCCGATCTTATTTTTTTACAGTTGTAAAATTTTAACATTCCAGAAATTAATTTGAAAGTGAAAGCTCCTATTGCTGCGCGGTTTGGCCCTTCAGGCCTGCTGTAAAACTAATATAACCTAAACCTACCGTCTTTTTTTGACCTAATTATAAGTGGAAAAATTTGCAATTGGGAGAAATTCGAATTTGATAATATGCGATGGGAAAAAAGTTAAGTTCGGGAAAAAATAGGAATGGAAATTCTCCAACCGTATTTTAAGTAGGTATCAACCCGTAATACGTTTTCATTACGGGTTGATACTTAAAATGCTTTTATATACTTACTACTTTTATCCCGATAACAAACAAACCTGCAATCTCTTGAGATGCATAAATACAACCGTGAGTCGAGATATTGAGGAACATGACTAATCACGATGTCCAGATATCTTCATCCATCACTATCGAAACGTGATGTGTCATACTTTGAACCCTCATTCGGTATCTGTGATTGAAAGCCTATGAATGTAAGGAACTGTATATTTTACGTACGTATGATTTGGTGAGATATCATTATATTTGTGGCTTGAAGCATTAATCATGTTACATAACAAGTTAAAAAGGGATTGTGAGTTTTAGCGAAAATAATCGTTTTTCAGTTTAGCTCACTCGGCTCGGCTCGGCTCGATTCGGCGTTGCGAACGGAACGACGTCGTTTTCGCTCTTATTGCATGGACATAAACATTTTTCTTACCGGCTCAAGCCAATTCGGAGTCGATAGATCTGGGGAGACCCTTAGTCCTCAAGGTTGGGAAAGCAGTCTTGAGTTTTCCATCATAAGATTGTAATCTTGAGATTGCGAATGTCAATGAACTTCAGGCTCAACCTAACATCAGTTAGCCTGTCCACTAATATTGTGTAGTGTGTGTTAGTTAGCCTTCCCCATGCCATAAATAAAAGCCTGAGCCTACTAATCCCCTTTTTGCATTTATAAAAATTAGCAACAAAATCTGCTGTGTAATTAAAACACGTCTACTTTGTCAAGCAAATCCTATTCCGAGTTCGGCAAGCCGTTAACGACCAACTTTTTATTGCTAAAAAAGCTATAGCATCGCTGGCACGTAAATACGCACATTTTAATCTGACACAATGTCGGAATTTATGCTTGTATGTCACTCGTATACTCGTATCATATGCAAATATGTTAGGGCTCGGTTATTAAAAACTGGTTAATCTGGTTATTTTGCACGGATTAAAGTCGTGAGTCACGCCATGGCAAATGAAGTATTTTATGCTGGCCGTTTTGGGTTTCCGAGCAAAATTTCACAGGTATTTACTGCCTATCTAGTATGGTGTCGCAGGTCGACTAAATATTAGGCTTCTATGTTTACTAATAGTGTAGTGAACTTTAATACAGTACCTGTATTACCCATGCCCACATATGCTAAAGGTTACATAAATGGCTTTAACGCTTATTTTTCTATTCTAGAATCGTTTTGTAAGTATTGGATTGTAATTTCTGTTTTGTTAAATAAAATTTCATATCGTACTCCTGTAGCCACGTCGTGGATCCACCTATTTGGAGGTCTATAAATGTTAGGTCTCTCGGTACGCGGTTGCCACTAGAGAACTCTTCGACCCCATCGGCCGAGCGTCATCAGATGCTCATCATCATAGGATGTTTTGCGAGCGAAATACCAAGAAAAGTTAGATATTTATTTATTTTATGGCATAGGAGGGCAATCGAGCACACAGGCCACCTGATGGTAAGTGGAAACTGTGACCCATAGACATTCGCACTCACAAGACTGCAAATGCGCTGCCAACCCTGAGGACTAAGATGGAATGCCTCTATGCTAGTCATTTTACCGGCTGTCTTATCCCCAAACCGGAACACAACAATACGAACACTGCTGTTTGGCGGTAGGTTAATGGATAAGATGGTGGTACCAACCCGGACGGACCCTGCACAAGGTCCTCCCACAAGTTTCAAACGTTTTCATGATTTATACTTTCGTCGAAACCACTTTCCAGCCATACAGAGCTACGTTTTACTCTTAAGTTTTCCATAGTCACTCAGTTAAATACTCTGTGCGTTTTGGTAATAAGTAAATACTTTGTTCCTTTACTTCTGCACGGCACGTTGAGATAATCCCATAGGAGATTTTGTCGAAGTAATCTTTTTGATTTTCAAATTTTACTTCAGCTTACGAGTGGTACGTGATTCAACTAAGGGTAAGGCCGTCAGGAAAATAACAAAATGTTGTTTTTGTGAATTTCAAATTTTGATGGACTTGATTTCATTTCTTCTGAAATTGCGTAGATATCATTTCGTGTAATCGAATCGGGTCGAGATATTTATATATCGCACCTTTAGAATTATAGTGACCTAATTCAACATTTCAGCTTTCGACATCGAGTCATAAATGTATTATTTTATAGTAATAAATTTATGACTCGATATTTCGAGTTAGGTCTATAAAGACCTAACTCGAAATCCAATATTTGTGAACTAGGTCATTATAATTCTAAAGATGCGATATTTTATTGGTTATAAAAGATAATTTAAATAGTTACTAGATAATTTAAAAACTATTTTGACATCGTGATCCAAGGATACGATCGAATATCGCGATGAACATTGAGCGTGTTGCTCTTTAAAGAAACAAAGATCTTTGTTATTCATTCGTCGTTGGTATAAATCTAGGTGTAATGTAAAAGTAGGTGTTTCTTTTACGTCAGCCGAAAACGAGTTCGACTGAATCTATCTGGTTAGATTTTTTTACCAGGCCTTTATCACTATCACACGCAATATTTAAGTTTAATACTTTTGCTAATTAGTCATCCTCATACAATCATGAATTTGTGTTAGGTCAATAAATTAAACAACGACTATGTAAAATAAAGTATTTTATTTATACATATTATATAAAGACATTTGAATTCTCAAGGCATACTTTTTACAAACATAGTCTTGAATCCGGCTTAGATCAAAAAAATGTTCAAAGACATAACGAAACTGTGATAGTATCTGTTAGTCTCCAAAGTACTATTTAAATCACATTATTTATTAAGTCAGGTACAAAAGTTTAAAACAAATGAATAAAGTTTCACTAACCGCACTTAAAAAGTTAATAATAAAACTTTAATTAAAATCATTTCGAGTGAAACCGCGCTGTAGCGGCCATTATTAACGATCCCCTTCCTTGCGAAGGGTATTTACGCCGGAGCCTTAATAAGCGCCCGATTATCACCAAAGTTGGACAAACATGGCCACCTGCCCTTATTGTTTCTATGCCCTTAAATTCAACCCCTTTGTCGTGAAAGTTGGCGTGATAATGGCAATCTCTTATCTCATATCAAACATAATTAATCCCGTTATATCGCGTTAGCTAAATGTTTTTAGAATCTTTCAAAATGTAGGTAAAAAGACTAGTCAAATAAATTTACTTAACATTACTTATCCCAAAAAACTTTATCAACATTTTGAAAGTATTTAAAATTAAACACAAGTAGTGTTATTACAAAAAATGAAACAACCGTTGAACACTTGTTTAGTAAAATGTGAATCCATAGAAAACTATAACTTTAGACATGCCTAAGGCGTGTCTAAGATTGTTTGTAATAAATAATGTTCAAGATAAATTAGACTGGTGATGACACTAGGTATTGCAGACTTTAAGCTGTAAGCCACCAATAATGGACACTTCAGTCTAAGTAAATGATTGTTGCAAAACAAAAGAATAACCCTTATCTTTTCCAAATTAACCGTCGTTTCTTATCATTCCTAGTTCTTGATGCTATCTTATAAATTGTTATAATTTTCTCGACAAGAGCGTCTTTACATTATAAGTCATTCAAAAACAGGAATGTAACGCCCTTCGGTATTCACTAGGCACCCGAGAGCAACGTCTGCTTATATAAATAGAAATAGAATAGAAAATATCTGCTTACATAATATCACATCCATGGCTGAGATGGTAGCTTAGGTTCCGGTTTCTAAGAAACTCCTATTTGATATTCTTTTTGTATCGTTCTTAATACAGAACGTAATATATTAACCAAATTTTACAAATATTGCTACAGTTCCACACTTATAGCGCAGAAACGATCCGCTTCAGGGTACCGATTTTTGACTTTCGAGCGCTCTATTTCAAAACCGAGCGGTAGAAAATATTCGAATGCGAAATCTTTCACGATTTATTTTCGAATGGTCCCAAATCCCATATTTTTGAGATTTTCACTCGAAAGTGAATTGACTAAATAGTATTGTTAAGTTGGAACTTGTTTCATTACACGCAGAAAGTCGATGTTTTACCGGTTTTTTAAATTCATATTTTAATTGCGAATAAATGTGTGAAACTAACAAAATATGAAATCATAACAAGCAATTTAATATTTCAGTGCCCATAAGATTATTTTACGCTTAGTTTACAAATTCTTGTCTGGTTATAAATGTAGGAAAAATTAAACGCTTTCTTGTCTGTGGATGTCTAGTCTATGGCATTGTGCTAGGTTTGTTTAGGCTTCGTGTACACACAACATCACACCTAACTAACCATTAAAGACAGATCAGAGAGAAAAAGAAAGAGATGTATATATGTGTATTATGTCAACTTCTATGCATTCTAGTGCGACTCTCTTTCATGCAATATTTCAGATTTCTGAAGTGTATAGCTATATGTGTTGCTGTGTGTACTTCCCGGCATTACATACCCAACATTTGAAAGATGACAAATGATACTTTCTATTGATAGAATTCAAAACGAATGCCACGGACCACTCGTGTTCATATTTTCTATCGCTCGCAAGTCAAAAATACCATTTCATTGTTTTTTGTCACTTTCGAGTGAAACTTTCGAGCGCTCGAAAGTCAAAAATCGGTCCCCTAGAAACAAGGCTTCACTCGAGATGAAAGGAAACGTATAATGGCCAGACATCTCCATTGTTAGGGATAAAGTTTCATGTTTAACTACGTATTTATAAAGTTGTTTCTACTTGTATTGATGCATTGCTGAATATCAAATTATTTAAATAATAACGTTGAAATTGGATGTCTGAGAGACGGAGCTGTTCTCGAGTGACTAGTTGACTAATGATCTTATAAATGCGACGGGTATGTCCCAGTACATTCCAGCTCTTTGTTGGAAAATAATGCACTCGAAGTTATTACGTTTTACTACTCGAGCTTACACAATTTGTCAGATCTTAATGTTTGTTGCCCTTTGTGATGAAGTGCCTTAGCCAACTATTAAAAACCATTTAAATTGTAAATAATAATGTAAAATATATTTTTTATTGAAATTGGAAAATATCTCTCTCTGGTCTCTGGTCTTTATTAAAACGGAATAGCCTAGAGATGTGTGTGGGTTCATCAACGTACCTATTATTTAATCAAAACACCTATCAACAAATTTTTGCATTTATTCCGCCAGTAAATAAATTTTACAGTTTTTTATCAATATCTATGACGATGCGCTGGCCTAGTTGGTAGGGACCCTGCCTACGAAGCTAAGGGCAGATATTTGTGTGATGAGCGCGAATATTTGTTCCTGAGTCATGGATGTTAACTATGTATTTAAGTATATATTTCTCTATATAAGTATTTATATAATTGTTTAGTACCTATAATACAAGCCTAGAGCTTAAATTGGGACTAGGTCAATTGGTGTGACATTGTCCCCTGATATTAATTAATTTATTATTATTATTTTTCTGAGCCTAAAATATTATTACTTTATAAAACACAGAATATAATATCTAAATATTTCCTTATGTCACAGCTCCAAAACAAAGCTTGCAAAAAGAGTACTTATTGCGCTCTTAGCGGCCGTATCCACGCCTTGAGAGATTTATCGCCTCCCTCTGACTGTTTGTTTTGAAAACGCAGATAAAAATCAACCGTTCAACTTGTGGAGAAACATTTCGTTACTAAAACTATAATGCACACACTGGGCATTCTCATCCTCATTAATATTCAATATTATAAATGTGAAATTTGGTTAGTTTGGCACGTATAGACACACATCGAATACCGTATACGGATTTTTATCGCGATATCCTACAGGGTTTTTGGAAGTACCTACTGGATATGTGAGAAACGCTGTTTGACAACAGATGTCGCTGTTCGTGGTCATATCGGCAAAACGTGGGGACTCAAAGCTGCAGAAAAACTGGCTGAGGCAGACTGCTAAGGTGATTTGGGTGAAAACCATCATAACTCGCTTTAGGAGTAAGTAACAATTATATGCTTATCTATTTTAACATAAAACTGGCGAAAACTAGTACTCACATAAACTAAACTAAACTGTTTAGTCTGTTTTACGTTAGCTATGCAAACGACTAGGTATTTAATATTATCTCGAATATTCTCGAGGGATAAAAGAGAGTGTTTTGCCTGCTGGGTATTTGACTCCTGCATTTTATTTAATAGAAAAAACACTTTTTTATTTCTGCATTTGCGGTGTGAAACATTGATACTATGATCATTACAATACTTGACACGAAGAATTCCTGTTGCGACGTTTATTCGATCCGTTTTTTGCTTTAAGTATAAAATATACTTTTATTCCGTGTGGTTGCCGGGTTAGAATAGTGCCACTCCATGTCCTCCCGTGGATGTCGTAAGAGGCGACTAAGGGAATAAAGGCTTGTAGTACTGTTAGGCGATGGGCTTGTAACCTGTCACTAATACGCTGGTAAACATCTTAGCCTATTTGTGCAGTATGTGGTTACAGAATTATCAACAAGTTTTTAAAGTTGTGGGTAATTCTGTAGCTCTGCCTACCCCACTCTGGGATTACAGGCGTGAAGGTATGTATGTATGTATGTATGTATATACTTTTATAAAAAAAATGAAGTGGTATTTACAAGTTAGTAGCTGCACACTTTAGACTGCAATCTCCCATTACATTATAGTCTTGGTTGCAGGCATCAAGCTCATCTCACCAACGTCGCCTTGGTCTGTCGCAACGCCGAATTCTATCACGTGGGACCCTTTTAGCCCACCACCCCTCAGGATTGCAACAGACATGCCCAACTCATTCCCGTTTGAGCTTGGCGGCTCCTTGGGCTACAGATATTTACTTTTAGAGCATAGACAGAATTGTATTCCTGATGCAGTCTGTTAATTTAACTACCAAAATGCTACGCTTTTTGGCTCTTTGATAACCCTGGAGCACAGATTTCTGAATATTTGTCAAACACTAAGTCTGTGCTTCGTAGGTTATCATCGGAAGAATGCACATTTCAATGAGTTTACATTTGAGCACAGAAGTTAGAAATAGATCACACACACAGAAGTGACATTTTAAGGTTCCCTTTCAGGTATTTCTTCATCGACAGGCGTTCTAGGTTCGTATTGTAGCCTGCTTGTATGGTCGAGCCTAGAAGGAGACCATTTTATATTCAATAATACAGAAAAATATTGACGCATCTGCGTCACGAAACTATTTTGACCAAGAAACTTTAACCAAACTCATGCAGTAGGACAGTGTAGCTATAATATAATCAAACTCAAAACGCTACGTAAAATCCAGTCTATTTCAAGTAAAAGTTTAAATTCACTCATTAACACCCAAGGTTCCGCGCTAATTCTGTCTGAAATTCAGTGAAATTCAGGCTAATTCACGCACGGATATTGTAGCCGAATTTCCTTGCGCGGCTAGGTCTGGCTTTGGTTACATTAGCATACGTTCACACAAGCTTGTGGTTATGATTATTTACATAATTAGGACCTGGAACTAACTGCGCAAATGTGGCGGGTTACGGCTAAAATTTGGAGGTTAAAATGCAAGGTTAGTTTAAATTGAAACTGCAGATTTAAATTTGGAAATCTTATAGCTTTTATTCTTGGAAATATATTAGTAAATAAAACTGAGTTATATTGTTAAAACAATCGGTTTAAATATATATAGCGGTATATTCAGATCGTTTTCAGAAACAAACGATTTCGAAATACACACATTACGCCGGGCCCGGAAAGAAAAAATATATAAAAACGCAAAAACGTAATATTCAGGGAAAAAAAAGTTGTTTTTGTTGATTGTATTTAAATGAAAAACACAAACAGAATCAGGTGATAGTCAAGTAAATGTTGTCATCAACAATGGTAAAGATAACGTGCACATAATAATCAGCTTTTATCAGCAGCGTTCTTGAAAATATAGTTTTTTTTTTTCCGAAAGGACTTTAACAGTGAAACGATGGTGTTGTTACTGCGTGTATCGTTATCGCGTGAAATATTTTTTAGGAGAGCCTCGTTTTATGAGCGTTTTTCAAACTGTAATTTCGTAAATAATTGTATAAAATTACGAAAAAAAATGTACCTACGGGTGTATTTGGCACCCACAAATCGTAAATATATGGCACTCCGAGTTACTCCATACGTAACAGAAAATATTTAAACAAAAGATAACTTAGGTACAAATTATGTTGCAAAATCAGTACCTATTACATTTCCAAATACCATGCACTTTACTGTAGAACTATATCGCAATGAGATGGCGTATTAAACGCCACTTCACTCAAACTTACTTATTAGGGCAAGGTTTTATTTTTGCTATTATATAAATCTCGTCTAATAAAACAAAGTAGACTTGAAAAGCCGCGAGGGCTTGTGATATTTTAGCTGCGGCATTCGTTGGGAGATTTGTTCTATTTTGCGCTCGAGGACTACAAGCCAGTGCCATTTATAAGTTGCTTTAATTAATAAATCAAATTTTATTCTTTGTGGCTGGGCAATGTAGCTAGAAAAGGTTTTAGATTTGCGTTTTTAGACCGCTTTATGAAAGTAATTTAGTGCTTATATAAATTGTGCGACTCTAGACTGCTACTTGATTATAGCTGATATATGCATGCAGTTGGAAAATCTCCATTCTTGTAATTTATCTAAATCTTTTACCTCATTTTTATAATAGTAATAGTAATAATTTCACGACAGCGAGCTAACATTACCTTTGGTCGTGTAAGTAACGGAAACGTATCGTAATCGAAAAATATATGAGTATATTAATTCGTATCAGCGCCCTCTAGTTTTTAATTTTGGTACTTAAATTTGATAGCAAGTTGATAATGTCGTTATTTCGTATAGACATCGAGAAGTGAAGGTGAAGTATGTGTTAAATAATGTATGAAAACGTGAGTTTAGGGTTTCGTGCTACGAATAGGTTCATGTAGGCGCACGCAACTTGTTTGCTTTGTCAGATAGGATGCGCCCCCGGCACGCCTGCGACGCTCCTACCACCAGAGCCATCGCGCTACTTAACGAGTTCCTTGCTCAGATGCGGGAGGCCGACGTGTTTGCGGACGAGTGGCCTGTCCTTATAGTGGCCTTAAGCCGCTTCCTAAATTTAAATAAGCTACAGGGTTATGTCTAGCTGTGATTTTCCCTGATCGATTTATGAATATTGAACCCCTTTTATGTTTTTAAGTAAGATGTGTAAATGTTATTTCTAGTTGTCTTGAATTTTTAGCTTTTAAGTTATCTTGCTGGGCGCTTTGGCTGACGCTGTAAGTCCACAAGACATTGTTTAAATAAATAAATAAATAAATGTAGTAAAAGCGATCCGAAAACGTGACTTATGATAAAAAATTATGATTATTGATTGATTATTAAAATAACCTTCTCGTAAATGTTACGTCACAAGTGATTAGGCAATCACGCTAGAAGTTAATTTAAATTTGCATTTGATAGAGATTGCCGTGATTTCCAATTTTAAGATAAGTCTGGTAGCAGTGACCGAGATTGCTTGATAGACTATTTTTAGCAGATACTCCATTAGTTTTCGCCATCGGCAAAGGTCTTTTCTCCCGAGAGCCCGACTAAACTTTATGGCTTCGAGTTTTAATTTTCTTCTTTTGAAAATAGTATCGCTCGACTGGCACAGCGCCAGACGTTTACGTAAAAGGTATTTTATAGGAAACTTTTTGATTAATATTATAATGCGATAGCTAAGTGGGAAACAATATACGACGTTTGAAGTTTCACCTGGAACTTTACTACTGAAATTTAAGTGCAGTTGGTGCTCGTCGCTCCATTACGGAACAATTTGAACGCACAGCGACGTAAAAATAAAGTAGAAAATTGTTTTGCAAATGCACGTTTAAGTCTCACTTTACTAGACTTTACAGACATGTTATGTTGAATTGCTTTGCAGTTGTTTTCACTTTAGCACGCTATGTTAATTAATTCCTACTCTGTGTCTCACAGCCAATTAGAGATACACCTGGGCCTCTATTCCCAGCGGTTATAACGATATCGTCTTTGACCTGGGCCGGTATTCTAGGCGGTAAAATCGATATCGTAGTAAATCTGTTATGGTATTGTTTTGACGTCAGCCGCCATTACCGTCAAGTAAATAAGAGCTTTCAAAACGTTGACAATTCGATAACAGGTCAAAGACGATATTGTTTTTACCGCCTAGAATAACGGGCCAGTGTACAGATATAGTGAAAAATTCTTTCTCATCGTATTTTCTCGGAAATGTTCGTATTTGTAGTGCTACTTCAGTCAGACTCAGTACCTACTTATCATGATAACGTGGGGGAAAGTCGCATCGTGAGAATAATAATCGATATAGAGTGGTTAATACCAGAGTATTTTTTTGTTTGTTAATTTAAGTTTATATTCGGTTCTTTTTAATAGTCATTCGAAGAAATCATTAAGATGCCTGTGAAATTATATTTTTCAACATTTATTTATATTTCTTCTTGTTTACCTACACCTATTCTCTATATAATTTCATTGTGGTGATTTAAACATCTCGGTTTCTCAGTGGTTTGACATTTTGACACTGGTAATAACTTAAGTACTCTATTGATTTAATATCGACACGTCACTTATTAATACAATAATTCATAGACACGTAGGCATCATTCGGAACTAGTTATGTGTTCCGAGTTTTCACGATGGAAAAGGATTATTCACCATGTCTGTATCCGTACATCTTCTTCTTCCTTTCCACTTCGGAGGTTGGCAGTCATCTCCGTACACAACTCAAACTTTCGAGGATGAAATGTAGTAAAAGTCATTTTATATCGATCTATGTTCGATTCATGTTTGTATTCGAAAAAAAATACATACGCTTCACACAAATTCATTAAATCTACTCGTAATCTTGCGTCGCACAAATTGTAATAATGTTTTAAAACATAAAACTTCCGTACGACTCAAACATATTAAGGAGATCACACCGTGTTCCTCACGTAAATATTGTCGAAAAACTGTCGAAAGTATCGCTTGTTTGCTCGCTCGTGTGTCCGTCGTGCTGCGGCCGCGTCTACTCGTGATTAGGGACTCCGGACGAGCCCAAAATATCGAGCGATTTTCGACAATATTTACGTGAGTAACCCGGTGTGATCTCCTATGGTTAAAGAAACTTTATTCTCATTCGAATTACAATTCACTTACATGAGAACATTTAAAAACTAAGTTAAATAGTATTTAAGGTTAAACACACAAAAATATTTTTAAAATAATGGTAAATGTAGGTAAGCAGACAATTGTCATGCATCGTAGCTCGTTCGCGTACAAAGATAAAAAACTTAGCAACATGCATACACGAATAACATTTCATTGGATGCGGCTTTAACGTAACGTTAATTTACAATATCAATAATCAAGTAATTTTACTGCACATAGTGTTCTAGTTAAATTTTATTTATTATAAATAGGTATAAATATAATTTATTTAAGTTATTTGGATGTGTATGTATGTACGTATTGTGTAGGTATATTATGTATATAGCATTTTTATTTTTATTTATTTTTAATTATATTTATGACCGTAAAATTATTTATTAGCTAGTTATTTGACTTATCGTTATTAATGGTGACGCGTTAAGTGATTTTAAATATGTTTTTATTAGAATTATATTTTATCTATTGGTATAGTTTGAGATTATGAAGTAATAATGTGAAATTTTAAGCATTTTTTAAAGCTATACATAGACTTGGACTCTTTCACATCTTTTGGTAATTTATTATACAATTTAGCACCTTCGAAAAGTAAGCTCTTTTTTTCATAATTCGTTCTAGGGGCACGTAGTGTTAAATTATCAGCATTTCTAAGTTTTATTTTTTGGAAGTTGTGTTTTTTGGTAAAAATTATTTGTGTTTGTATATTTTTATTGAGGATTTTGCGGATAAGTAAGCAAGTGTAGTATATGTAAGCTTGTCTGACATTCATAATTTTTGTTTCAGTGTATAAAAAATCCGTAGATGTAAGGAAGTCAAAGTTAAATAAGACCTTAATCAATTTATTTTGTGCTATTTGGATTGTGCTTATATTAGTTTTGGCGGCGGTTCCCCATACTTCAATTAAATAATCAATATGTGGTTTGACCAACGAGTTATATATTAAGTTTTTAACTTTACGTGGAAAACATCCGGCAATGCTACGAAGTGCCCCCGTAAGAGACGCTAGTTAGGCCTTAGCTTTCTCTATGTGAGGTTTCCATGTAAGTTGCGAGAATTAAGCCTAGATATTTTGCATGGGTTTTCCTGTGAATCAATTGCCTATTTATTGAAGGTTGTAAGAAGTCATTAATTTTTTTGTTCTTTGCAGAGAAGATAACGTAATAAGTTTTCGCAATGTTTATAGTAAGGAGATTAGATTGGTACCACCGATTAAGGAGTGCTAAATCATATTGTACATTCAGAATAATATCTTCGATGGAATTTGCATGGTAAAATAGACTTGTATCATCAGCATATAAAGTCAAGTCCCCCTTCAACCCTATATCTTGGATGTTCTTGATGTAAACAAGAAACAAAAGTGGACCCAAAATTGAACCCTGTGGTACTCCACAAGTGACAGGTAGGGGGTTGCTTTGATACTGGTCAATTTTAACAACTTGCTGACGATTTGTGAGATAGTTTTTAAAGATATCATATGCTTTGTCTGCTATGCCTAGGTTACTTAGTTTTTTTAGTAAAATATCATGGCTTACTGTGTCAAAAGCTTTTCTAAGATCTATAAATACTCCTAGGACAATTTTCTTTTGATCAATTTTAACTTTTATTTGTGTAACGAGGTCTATAGTTGTTGAAAGGGTATTTGATTTTTGCCTAAAGCCGTATTGCTACTGCGATAAAAAAAAATAGCTTTTAAAAATTTGTCGAGACGCGTGTATATAACTTTTTCGTAGACTTTTGATAGTAATGGAAGCACGGAAATAGGTCGATAATTTCCCGGGTCAGTTTTATTTCCCGACTTATAGATAGGGGTTACTTTTGCCAATTTTAGGCTGTCGGGGAAAGTACCGTCATCCAAACATTGGTTAATGCAATTTTTAAGTTCGTTAGTTACTATAGTTTTAATACATTTAATCGACTTTGCAGTGATTTCATCTAATCCAGAGCTAGTATTGGTTTTTAAATCGTTTATTATTTTTAGTATTTCATTTTCTGTAACTGGTTCTAATTGTGTTAATTTGATATCGTCATCTAATTTGTATAGTGATGTGTATAGTACTGGGATTTTATTGGCTAGATTTGGTCCTACTGTAGAAAAGTAGGAGTTAAATTGTTCACAGATATCACTAGTGTCCGTTACAGTTCGTGACTCTATTTGAAGTTTAGCTGGAGAAATAACGCCTTTGGTCTTGTTGTTAGA
The DNA here is from genome assembly GCA_927399475.2 of Acleris emargana. NCBI lineage: Eukaryota > Metazoa > Arthropoda > Insecta > Lepidoptera > Tortricidae > Acleris > Acleris emargana. Next base: position 10,893,816 of record OV656841.1, on the reverse strand, counting down.
GAGACTGGTAATTAAATTCCACATTTTTGTGGGCTTGTTTGTGCACGCTTCAAATGCTTTGTAGTAATTAGTCTTTTTCGTAGTTTGGATATTTTCAGCTACTAGTTTCCTTTCGATCTGAAGTTTTTGTTTTAAATTTTCATCCGTATTATTAGTCTTATATTCTTGCCATAGTTTATTTGTTCTCTCAATTCCATGAATGATTTCTTTGTTGATCCATTCTTGCTTCGGTGGGTTTATAATTTTAGTTTTCGGGATTTTACTTTTTGATAAGGATGTTATTAATTTGGTTTCAAAAATCTCCTTTTTATAGTTTTGGTCAGCTTACAGCTTATTATAATCTACAGCTTTATATTGCATTACTTTCTTAACAGTTGGCTGATATTGCTTCACCTCAAAATAAATTTGTTTATGATCAGCCATTGCTGAATCAATGATTGACATACCTATGGAAATCATTGTGTTTTAAGTTTGAGCAGACGTGGTCTAAAATTGTAGTTGTTGTAGGCGTCTGTCGAGTGCAATATTCAGGATGAATTTTATTTAGTATTTTAATATCATTTTGCTTCAGCGTTTGCTTATACAGGGCGAACGACATGAAGTGTTACCAAATTCACAAAATCGAGCCTGGTGTCAAAGTAAATGCGACTTACTATCGGGAAAATGTTTTGGAAGCTGCGTTGGAGCCTTGGGCACGCAAACATTTCGGTAGTAGACCGTGGACATTACAACAAGACTCGGCCCCGGCTCATAAAGCTCGTGTGAACCAAGAATGGCTGAACAACGCGTGCCACAATTTATTTCGTCCACACAATGTCTTTCGAATTCCCCAAACGCGAACCCGATGGACTTCTATTATCTGGTCCATTGTGGAGAGCAAGGTGAGGAGAAGAAAACATGCCAGTATGGATGCATTGAAGAAAGCGATCGTACGTAATTGCCATTGCATACCGCAGGATCACATTCGTGCAGCGTGCAACTCATTTTTCTACCGTCTGAAGGCCATAGACAGCAGAAGGTGGTCATATCGAGTTAAAATAAAGTTATCTTAAAAATTTGATATCTTTTTCTCATTTTTTTCTTAATAATGAATAATTTAAGACAACAAAAAAAAATCGTAGCCTTTTGAATTTGGTAACACTTCATATCGTTCGCCCTGTAGTCCTTAGTAGTGTGTTTCGAACACAGTAAATCTGTAGTTGAAGAGAATATTCTTCGAGGAATGAATTAGAGTTTGTTCGCTCCGGTTTATATACTGTTCCTATATCAAGTGAGAATTTTTCTAAGTGAATCCAGATGAAATGGTTTTCGTCCTTGCAACGTGCTTCGATCAGATTATGTTTTAAAGTGTTGTGTACGTAAATTGATACTCCCCCTCCTCTGCTGTTCTGTCTGAAGTTGTAATAATGCGAGAAGCCTGGTAGGAGAAGCCTTTCAGCTTCTTCTTCGTACTTTATCCATGTTTCGGCAAGGGCAATATGTATAGTACATAGGAGGAAAAGATTATATAATACATTTGAGCTCGTCAAATTTTCCTGGTTTAATTATGCTGCGAACGTTAGCGTAAAAACATTTCAAAGATTTTTTACTGGTTTATATTTGCGAGTATGATTGAACTATTTTGTAACATATACGACCGCCCGATGAAATCAAGACTCCGTTGGGGTCGTCGACTTCAAGGCGGTTGGGCATATGTTTTTTGACTCTGTGTGTAAAATTCTGGGGACTCCTTTTACATACCCTATACGGAGATTTATCTCGCCATTTGAGATGCGCTGCTCGAGCTCTTTGTTCAGGTTTTGTAACACTTCGCGTTGGTAGGGAGTCTGGTCGGAATATTTTTTATGTGGTTCAGTCTTGTTTTAGTTTTGTTTCGAAGTATATACTTAACTGTGTCTTCCGATGCGCAACACACTTTAATCTCCTCAATAAGTAATTATATTGTTTAATTTCATATAATTATATCATAAAGTTAACATCCAACAAGCAGAAATTTAGTTCACTAGACCTAAACTAACCGTGTAACCGCCCCCCTCGAGAAGCCGCGTCTTGCCTACATCTTTAAATTTATTAAACCTAACTTACACTATACCTCGTAATTTCTACTCAATACTTCATCCTACATCGTGATTTGGCCTCGTGATCGTCTAGTGTAATGCGAACCCTACCTTGTGAACCTGACTAGTAACCTAAGTACTTTAATGAGCAAGGGATTACTATTTCTTATATTAATGATTAAGTACCTTCTTCCTACTGATTAAACTTATTATTTAGAGATACTTCGGGAAAGGACTCTTATGAAACTAAACTACCTCTTAAATTAATTGTAACTAAGTGAATGCCTCATTATATTCTTAAATTGAGCCATTAGATCCTCTAGGAAGATCTTGATTACTATTAAAATGATTTAGTCAAAATAGAACAATTACGTTACTTCACTAGACAAGATTAGTAACTACTTGTTTCACTACTGGAAAAGAATAAATATATATTAGCGGTAAAGGTCGGGCACCTCCCCGCCCGTTCCGCTGCTCTCGGCCATTGCTATAGAGCTCGCCCGCTAATATTTCTATTATTACTTAGTATATCACTTTAATATATTAGTGTTAATACTTGTAGACTTGCTCCAGTCTATATTATACTTTGACTCTACCAGCATTTCCTGAGGATCCCCATTGAGAAGAATATGCCGAAACAAACTCAAGGGTCAAACTCCTTTAGAATAATTAATTAGATTCAAATTCATCAACTGGAATTTGTATTAAGACAAAACATTATCATAAAGTTCAGTCCAGATCTCTAAATAAATTCTTTAACCACATCTCTAAGTTAAGCTAGTATCTTATATTATTTCCTAATAATAAAGCTTAGGTGACTTTCTCTAAAATTCATAATCATAGTTATCAATGTTCAACAAAACACCAACAGTAAACCGAATGTAGCCCAAATTATGGGTATGTTAACCTTTAACTCTCAGGTCTAGAACATGAGTTATGAAATCACTTTCATAGCCATTTTTAGCACTATAACCATAGTACAAACTGTTAAATGCCATCTCTTGACAAATAACTTTCTTATTATAGTTATAAATAAAGTATGTAAAATCCACATACATATGGGTACTGCTCCACAGTAATTCAATCACAACCTTTAACCAAGTAGGTAGTTTCAGTAGATGGGCAAATGACCCTATAACCTGATATTGATTTATCAAGTTTAAGAATAACACACATAATTAGTGCAGTGAGCTTCCGAGTGGCTTGTTATGTCAATAGACTGGTCTAGTCTAGTGGCCTTTTGGTCGCATCACTATCTGGAGTTCCTAATTATCATAGCATCCTCACAAGATGGAATGTACCCAAACTACACATCGCTTATTTATGTTAGAGGATCCGTGGAACCATCTAGCAAACATGTAAGTACAGTGACCCTCTGAACGGCCTTAACCAGTAACAGGAAAGCCTTAGCTTTGGTTTGTACTGTACATCCCTAACTGTTAACGATGAATTGAAAGAGAACAGACCAACCCGTAAGTATTACTCAGATCCTAGACCTAGCTAATGCAAAAGATAGTTTGTGTAAACCTCGTATTATTTGCTTTCCTAGTATCTTATAAATAAATATAACTATTTTCCGACCACAAATACAATTCCTATTGCCTAGTAATGTCTCAGTACGTATCTCAACGGCCCTATTTAGCTTCAACCTGGTGCGGTGTGGACAAATTATGGCAATTTACTGTAACTTAAAGGGTACCAATTCCGACGTTTTGTTTATTACACACTCGGGCAACTAGCATCCCTTTATCAACTAGTGATCCACTAAACGTCCACTTAGATTTCAACTTGCTATAACAGAGGTCTACCTTAACCTTTATAATAAATAAACTCCAAAGGCATACCAGTAAAATTTGGCCGAATACAAACGCAACACTATTCAAACACTATTTCCTACCTAATTCTAATTTGACGTTTCTTAATTATAACCACTAAATATTTATAGCTTATTTCTAAGTATCCGAAATTGAAATGCTAGTTTATATTTACCAACTTCAATAATCTTGATTGTTACGTCATCGACAGCGGCGATGTCAAACAAACCTTGTCAACATACGTCTAGCTACTCACGTTACGTGTTTATAAGTCTCTCACGGTGTAATGAAAGAACTTCTAACTACCTAATAACCCTAGTTTCCTATCGGTCTATTGTTTTAGTTCTACTAAAAGTCCAATACCTACGACTTTTACTGTTACGTTAAACGTGTGAGTGATGTATGGTTATTCAGGTGCAATAATAACCATCTAGACCAACTAAGACCTAACATAATAACGACTTCGGAAACCATATTTCCTGTGTGTAGTCCTAAGACCCATCAGCCGGCTATTGCTAACCTTTAGTTGGCTTCCAGGTGGAAATAATACCTAACGTGGTCGATATATAAATATATAGATAAGGGGGCCAACGCAATGAGGTATTCCACGTACCACCTCCACTACCAGAATTGGTTCGGATTCGTCTACGTGGATTCCTATGAAGAGAGTAAACGGAATACCACTAGCGTTGTCTGACAAACCGAATAAAGGCGTCAGAGACCTTGTAACACGAACCCTCTAGACCCACTCAGTTAATGAGATGAAACCATCCGTTTCCTGATTGTGGATACCTTCAGGTCTCATAACATAACCAAAATGTGAGCGTAGGTTTTCCTTTCCGAATATTACGCTGCCTGGAGCTCTGTATACTTGGCTACCAATAAAGGCGCCATTACAGAGTTCTGGAAAACAAAATAGAGTTAATAAACTTATAAAAACATACCAAAAGTACACAAACACCATGTTATAACACATTCCCATAGACACTGTTTAATACAAGAGCTAAACCATCTTCGTGCTAGCGATTCTCGTTAACTTGTAGCGATACCCGTACGCTACATGAAGCGACACACAAACATATCAACACCTATTAAACACAGGGCACAAAATAATTAAAATAAACGAGACAAAATGGACGATACAAATACCCAGTGACAATTTTCCACACTCACCCCCTCGAAGTCTGTAAAAAAGTGACGCTACCATTTTCCGTCCGCCCTTATCTAGCCTTTTTCTCGTCATGCGCACTACGAGACTTTCGAGACATCATAGACCAATGCTAAATCATCCGTATCACCTACTATTAGAGATTATTTCCGTTTGTATTCCATTTCCTAATTTTCGCGTTACCTGTGCGAATATCCAGGCGTCAGTGCGCCAACCTTCCCGCACTTATAGTCTTAACTCTTTCGGTACAAAGTTAAACTTAACGTAACGAGTAGCAAATAGTGCTCACTTTCCCTTGAATTTATCTCTATCTTTTTTATTTATTCGACTTCCGTTACCTGGACACTCTTTGTTAGGTTTTAATAAATAATATTGCCTCACTACAAAAGAATTTGTGCAATCCTTTCTTAAATTTATTTTATTAAAATAAATGAATTAAATTTATTATTATTATTATTATTATTATTTTATTTTAGACAGGCAGTTGGCACTGATATGTCTAAATCCTTGATTACTGCACGAATTGTCACACTGATTTAGAATGTTTGTCAAACTTATTTTTGAACTGGTTAACACTTTTAGAGTTCACAACATTAGAGGGTAATTTGTTCCACATTTTGTTTATTTTCTGAATATTATTAAATCGTCAACAGATGTTTATCATGCGTTGTATGAATAAATAAAACAGCGCCATCTAGGTGTCTTGAGGGGTACCCGTAACCTTCGCTAGATGTCAATTTTAATAGTCTAGTCGCCAGAATAGTTTCTTAAGATTCTCTCGAGAGGTCGCTTTACTTAATTCGTATGAAGGAAATATTATCGATCCCTATTTATCTGTTGACGAGATTAACATGAGTTTTAAACTTGGGATTTACACTTGTGTACCAGTACAACCGTACTAAAATACATACATAGGTATTTGAGGCAAAACAAAAAACGTAAAACGTAAGTCAAAGAAGCAAGCTTTAAAAAACCCGACTGTTGCAAGCCAACTTTAAATCGTTATAAATCCTAAATGATCATTCAAAAAGAAAAGTAATAAAGAAACCTAAAGATGATTTTGAATTACCTATTCAACAATACCCCACATGTCAATATGTCGACTTTTTTTTCTTTTTTACAATATGGCGTCTCGTTGCCGCCATTTTGAATGTTGATTAATGTCATATCTTTCGTGACCCTCACAGGATTAAGACAAATATGTGCACGCGTTTATTTTCTAGAGCACCACGAAGAAACAAACATACATATCTATATAGACTGATGAACACATTACCGTCCTCCTTCGGCAGTCGGGTAAAAAGAAATAAATTCACTAATACGAGTAGAGCAGTCATATCCTAAAACTCTACGAACAAACGTAACAATCTATTTTCCCTAGATATGGTGAATTACTAATTCCACACGGACGAAGTCGCGGGCAGAAGCTATTAAGTAATAAAACCAGTTAACTCGAAATATAGCTCCTTTATTCAGCTATGAAGCAGTATTCAAAATTATTCTTGCCGTTACGTAAAGCAGGTGAAGTGTGAAATTTACTGTTCTGGTGATTTGAAAGGTCCGTATTATAATTAGATATCTCCGCTCCTCTTCTAGCGCCGCTATGGTGGATTCTGTCCTTTTCAATTACTTGTAAAATGTAAGGACAGGCATAGGTTAGTCCCATCAATATTCGCTGACATTTTAATAGAGCTTAGGGTTCGAAATATTGGAGACCCTCGTTACTTCTGCTTGTTATTTGTTGATCGGGTATTTCAATTATACGTTTTATATGTATTAAAGTAACTTTATTGTTCAAAGAGTTTTTATTTACAAAGCCATTAATTCTTTTTGTGTCTCTTTGTAATACGATTTAATACCTTCAAAGGGATTTTAAACATTTGTGTAAGAAATACCCGTAACTTGATTTAAAAGGTTGGTTATTAATTTCAACCATTAAAGTTACTTAGACTGAAGTAAAACATGACTATCAATTAAAGTAATTTATTGTGACGTATCGCTTTACCTAATATGTAACATGCTTTTTAGGGTTCCGTAATAAAACTAGAAACCAATAGTCCAATATAGTTTCGCCATGTCCGTCCGCCCGTCCGTCCGTCCGCAGCCTAGCTCAGAGACTCTTGCTACTAAAAAGCTGTAATTTAGCAAGGATATACATATTATTAGTCACGCCAACAAAGCGGTAAAATAAAATCTTAATAACATTATTTTTACTGAAATACCTCCCCTACACGTAACGTGGGGATGTTTTTTTTTCTCGTCTACTACTACTACTATTTGTAAATCAATTTTTCGATTAAGGGGTCCGTTTTAAATAATATGTTAAGCTTGTGAATGTAAGTAAAAATCAAGTTGAAACATAACTTGTTAACGGTTTCTCAAAATTGATAATTCATATTAGTTGGCAATTTGAAAAATCACAAGAGTTCCTAACTATGTTGCCATCACTGTAAATATGATTAGCACGAGTATTTCTTCGTGAGGCTTTATTGTTTCTCTATTTTTTTAGGATTAACGTTCCTCTTCCTTTTGGCCTCTCATATAAAGTATTCAACAGTTTTATACTAACAATAATAAATCTAATACATTTACCCCAGATCTTCTGAAGGTTAAAATAAGGTTGTTAATTAATTACGCAATAAATCAACTCAGTTATCAACTGGAAGTGATTGATGACGCGAAACGTGTCACATGAAACACAGCCGTTACCTGCAAAGTGCTTTGATAATTTTATTGGTTTGAATATTTCTTACTTTTACTTTTGAAATTAAGAATTACTTTATGATTACATAAATTATAGGTCAATTAAAAGTTAAATCTAAACTTATTCGTATTAAAATAAGACTAAACTACTCAAATATTGAAGATGTAAATAATAATCCCCACTTTATGGTCCTTATGGCACTGGCTGCATTACCTCTCTGGATAGCTAGCTCAATCCTTTGAGAGAGGTAAGCACCAGCTCTAGGATCTCCAGAGGTGTCTATGAGCCGGGATGACAGGGCCTTAATAAAGCTTTATTATTATTATTTATTTCTTCATACACAAAACGATTGTTTTATAAATATACTGAAACGTACTCCACGAATTTACCCTCCAGCTTTACCTAATAAATCATTCGGCCAACAACGGTTGATATCGTTTACATAAGCTCTGAAGTATAATGTTCACACATTTATACTAAATATTAAAAAAAACCTTTTACTAATTATTATCATTACTCTTAATGGTCATAATTGACCTAGGCTGTACCTAGGTGTCCTGTTTAACTTAATTTTTAGGGTTCCGTACCCAAAGAGTAAAAACGGGACCTATTACTAAGACTCAGCTGTCCGTCTGTCCGTCTGTCTGTCTGTCCGTCTGTCCGTCCGTCCGTCTGTCTGTCACCAGGCTGTATCTTACGAACCGTGATAGCTAGACAGTTGAAATTTTCACAGGTGATGTATTTCTGTTGTCGCTATGACAACAAATATTTAAAACAGAATAAAAAATCATACAACAAACGAGTTTGTTTATAGATATTGGTACGGAACCCTTTGTGCGCGAGTCCGACTCGCACTTGGCCGCTTTTTAATACAGTTAATTTTAATACGTAGTAGCTAGGTTATAGTAGCGACATGATATGCATGATGTACGAAAAAAAGAACACGGAAATTCAATTTAATAAAGTACATTGTTTTTTTTATTATTTTGCTTTATTTCAAACGATGGTAAATGATGATGATGGTTAAGTATTTATATAAAAGTTTAGTTTGAACACTAAATCAATTTGAGTAAGATACCTTGTTAAATGAATACATTAGGTACTTTCGTTTTTCTTATCAACCGTTAGTATATTTCAGAAACAATTGCCTTGACAACGTACCTACGTTTTAAAACAATAACTCGGCTCCCAAGGCAAGCAATGGGTACGTAAGGCGAATAATTTTCTTGAAAATGTACATCAATTTGTAGATCTTGTCGGTTCGTAATTAACGCTCTGACTGAACGATTTCAGGCGCCTAATCTAATTCCGCAGAGTTTATTAACTCTGTCTTGTGTAAGCGTTTGCCAAAATTTCTCTATTTAATAGATTTCATAGTATTTCACCCTTGATTTGAGGAAAATTCTCCCCTTAAAGGTAGAATCAATGTACTGGTTTTATAAATAAAAGGGCTGAATCTTAAGTATCCGAAACCGACGTGAGTGCATGACTCGATGTATGAATGTTGAAGAAGCGAAAGAAATTTGTCAAGATCATAGCAGATGGAAAGAAGTGGTGTCTGCCTACCTCTCTGGGAAACAGGCGTGATTTAATTTATGTATGTTTGTATAAATAAAATAAATAACTAAATATTAGGGGACAACGCCACACCAATTGACCCAAACTAAGCTCTAGGCTTGTATTGTAGGTATAAATACTTATTAATTAAAATCTCAGGAACAAATATTCGCGCACGTCGCACAAATATGTACCCTTACCGGGATTTGAACCCAGGATAACTAGCTACGTAGCCAGGGTTAGGTATATGTATTACTGTCGTTGTCTAGTAAAAGCCAAGAGCTTAGTTTGGGACTAGGTCAGTTTATGTGAGATGGTTCCCTGATATTTATTTATTATTTATAACAACCACTTCATCAACCTCAGCGTGTTTAACTTCTGTTTTTCATTATTTCATATAACCCTTTATATCAAGATTAACTTGCAGCTATAAAACCACTGCTAAAATAAATACTGGCTATTTCAAGGCGTAATACGAGTACGACAGAAAAATAATTCTGTCGTAACAAAGGAGGTGGAAACCGCACGATGGAGTGAAGTAAAATGAAAACTCTGACCAGTGACTTTCTGTTGTTCGCTGGAGTGAAGGAGCAATGTTCACTTCCCAACTTAAACATGAAAATAATAGAAATAGCAAAAATTGATTTTGAAATACTTTAATGGCACTATATAATCGATACACAGGTTTTCAGTTAAACTTACTTTTCTACATTAATTACATCAAACACGTTTAAGGGCAGAGTTGGTATAGGTAAATGTTTTGTCATAATTCCACATAATTCTCAAAAGCTCAAAGTCACTCAGAGGGCTATGGAGAGGGCTATTGCTCGAGGTTTCACTGCGTGATAAAATGATGATATCCGCAGTAGACCTAAGGTTACCGACATAGCCCGAAGAATAGCTAAACTTAAGTGGCAGTGGGCGGGTCACATCGCACGCAGGAGTGATGACCGATGGGGTCAGAAGGTTCTTGAGTGGCGTCCGCGGACCGGGAGAGGAGCTGTAGGTAGGACCACAACAAGATGTAGTGACGACCTTGTGAAGATCACGGGAACGCGGTGGATGCGAAAAGCACAAGACCGGTCTGAGGCCTATGTCCAGCAGGGGACGATTTTAGGCTAACATGATGATGATGACACATAATTACATTTATTTATTAACTCTCAATCTATGTTTGCCAATTGTTAAAATGTATTTTATTTACAAAAAAATGGATCTTTCTTAGGAAATTTATTCAATATTATAAAATTCGGAATGTACTAATAAATAGTAAAGAAATGACAAATATACAGTAACGGTTGTTTCGCGGTGGTAGGACCTTGTGGCAAGTTCGTCCAGATCGCTACCACCATCACATATACTTTAATCTACCGCCAAACAACAGTGTTTGTATCGTTGTGTTCCGGTTTTGGGATAGCATAACCAGTGAAATTACTAGCATTGAGGCATTCCATCTTGGTCATCAGAGTTTGCGACGCCTTTACTTTGTCTTGAGAATGCAAAAATCTATGAGTCTCAGATACCACTTAGGTACCACGTCTTCTTCATGCCTTTAAAAAACGTTAGACTCTTGACTTGCTGCTTAAGTAAGCAATTTCCTTTAGTACCTAATAAAATACTCCTAGCTGATAGATTTCGACCAGCGAGTAGTGACACAGAAAAAGGCGTCAAATTCAAAATATCATTAGCTGGTAACACGAAAAGCATAGCGTCTGGATAGGTACTTATAACGTTTAAGCTTGTGTCATAGTTAAAATTGCTGCCATAATGAAGGATTTGAGAAAAATGCTTGTGTCACCACTCGCTGGTCGGACTCTATCAAGCCTACTAGTAACTACCCCCAAAATGTAGCTTCAGAGTTTTCGCCATTCCACCATGACAAATAGGACTGGCATTCCTTTGCATAAATAAAAAAATGAATTCTTTAATCCAGTCAACATATTATTATTATTATTTTAAACCCAAATTATATTAAAAAATCGTATCTTCTCATAACCTCAAAATACACCTAATTCAGGAAAGAGGGTGAAAGAGTAAATGATACCGAAGTATTTTCGGCTAAAGTTCGAGGCAGTGGCAATATTTGGGCTGGAAGAAGCAAAATTAATTTTCTGCGGGCAATAAAATCGGGAGGTGGTCCTTTATAGCTAATCGAGGTGCTTTGTGATTTTTGGTTGATACTCGTTACAAATATTGTTGTTGCGGAATGGTTTAACAAAGAGCCTTAAATTGCAAATTTTGTTCGAAAAATTCCATAAGATTAAAATATTATTTACCATTGTTATTCAGGAACGCATTATATCATTGAGGAGCTGTGGATAGTAAAAATGAAGTTGTAAAAGTTTTCTTTAAATTAACACGTTTAAATACACACACACACGTTTAACACATGGATAATAATTACTTAAATATTTTGACCATTTTGTATCTATGTCGGGGAGATCGTTACTTTGTCTAGGGGTAACGAAGAAAGAATAATACTTACTACTTATTCACGGCAAAAAAAAAAGACATTTTCTTAAAATTTGCGATTAGGTAAAAACATTATTCTTCATCAATCTTCAAGTATTTTAGTCATAGGTAATCCCCTTTCCAAGCGTTATCGAAATATTTTTCGTCCTTGTTTCCTTAAATAGAAAAACAGAAACAATGTGAGCAAAGAAAATCGCAACAACCTACGCATTCCAGCCTCATTGCAACTAGAATTTCGTTGCTGATGTCTAAAACAATTTTTTGTTCATTTGCTTATACAAATATTGTATAAAAATCAGTCAAATTAGAGATTTTCAAAAATCGACAAAATTTAAATGATTGACGTAAGTGGTATATCGCGTCGACGGCCTTTGTCAACTCCATTTCAAATTAAACATTAGCACCGTTTGCGTCTTGGCTAGGCTTACACTACTAATTACTCAGAAAGCTATTTACTATGTATAGATTTTCAATAAATACTATACAATATTTAATATATGAGTACGGGAAAGGAACTCAGGGATATCAGGTCACTGAATACCATTTAATTATAAAAGTTTTATTTCACGTTACGGTATGAAGAATTATTATCACGTGAGCTCGATGGTTAAAATTTAAAATGATTATTATACATAGTTTCTTCCAAGTTTTCCCAGGATAGGTTTCCTTCGAACCGATCCTTTATAAGTCTACTTTATCATGTCTACTTGTATATTGCTCGCAGTATTAATAAATCATAATAATAATATAATTGTAGCGAGAAAATCTTATTTAATTCAACACACGTGTCCATTATTTGTGTAAACACGGTGAAATTAATTATATATAAACAATAAAGAGAAACAGTATTAATTGACTTGTTATTTGCCAATTTTATCTGTTTCCATTTAATTGGAAAAGGTTTTGTTCACAACGTGTCTAGATCCATGCAATTCCACTGGCGTGCAATCTTGAATTTATTTATTCACGACTGAACTCTCTGAGGAGTCAGTCAGATAAAACGTGATGTAAATTGAGAAGGTACGATCCAGTTTAATAACTTTTTACTAATTACTTAAGAAAACATATATTTTAAGAAGAAACTTTATTATTCATCATTCTCTCTCATCCATTGCGTCTAGATAATAAGCAAACCGGTCACAGGATAAAAGTGAATGTTACCTTCAAAAACATCAAGATAGTAAAGTTATTATTGATATTATATCGCACCTTTAGAACAATAGTGATCTAATTCAGAAATTGTAAATTTTGAGTTAGGTCTCTATAATAATATAATTTATGACTATTATCATCTGAAGGTGCGATAACTACTTACTTATCAAAATCTCGTGTCAATGTGATTGTAGTCGAACTCTTCCGAAACGGCTCCACCGATTTTTATGTTTTTTTTATAACGTATATTTCAAAAGGTTTGTATGAAAAAAAATACAGCTGAGCGGTACCAGGCGCGTACAGCTAGTTATAAATGACACTAATTGTTATATCCGTTGCTAATGAAACTGTTTCTATATTAACTGTTTGACTAATTATCAGACAACGTACAGCCTAAACTGCTGATAGATAGACTGACTGAGACTCAAGAAATTTGAATTGTATTCTAACTTATTTGAGCATGTCTGGTGCACGAAAAGGGAGATTTTAAGAAATTGTATCCCTGACGAGTAGAAACGAGAACTCAGTTGGGATCCCCGTACAAAGTTACGGGCGTGTTCTTGTCAGAATGTAAAGTATTGTTTTATTTATTCATTACGTTACAATATATTATAAAACGGTTCAAATATCCCAACTCTGAGAACCCTCACAAAAAAAACGAGTTCTCGTTAGCTGCCAGACACAAAACAGTGGACTGCAGATTTTGCACAATAAAGTTAACCCCCGCACGGGCAGTCTCTGTTATGTTAATAGGGGTGATTAAGCGAACAAAGGGTTAATTTTAGAGCTCAAGTTTTTCATTACAGATAGCTCCGAGCCATTCGGGACAATGCCCACCACTATTAACAGCGAAGTATTTATTTCTAGTGAATCCCTAATGAATAAAGCTGAACGCTTCTTAAATACGAGTGTAATCATGTGAACGATGAGAACTAATAGTGTTTTACCTGGTTATTTAAAGCGATCTACCCAATATGCGGGATTATTATGTGAAGTTATCTTATTCTTCAGCAATATTTGTGGTTCCGGTTACTGAACTCAGTAACGAATTTAACGAAATTCCCTTAACTTTTCAACGCAAATGACCATTGTTATAGTCAAAAGCGGGCAAGAGCATGTCGGACCATGCTCAGTGTAGGGTTCCGAAGCCGTTACTTGCCGTTGGGAAACTGTTATCCCCATACATCGAAATACTCGTAGGTCGCGGTCAATTTACCAACACCGCAAATAAGTTTTCAGTAGGTATAAACATTTAAACCGTTTGTAATTCAAAAACCCCTAGTGACTGAAGTCTACATAGTTTTCCTATTAAATTCATTATACTAATAATATGATCATATTTTTCAGATTTTCAGTATTTATAATTTTGGCTGTAGGGGTGGGGGTGGGGGGGCTACAGCCAAAACTACAAACGCTAAAAAGCACTTGATTCTAACAAAAAATTGCGCTTTAAATCTTAATATTTCATAAACGAATACCTTAATCATATTTTTTTTTTCACAAACCCGCAATATTTTTAAAATACCTATCGAGTCTCTGAGCTAGGCTGCGGAATTCTAAAAACCACCGAGCCTGTATCACCCACCACCGCCTTAAATAGTTTATACATCACAGGCAATCACAGCGACATAAAATACGACCAAGGGCTCTGTCCTACTGGCTAAAACCATATTGCCTATGAAGTTTTAACGTATTGCTTTTAACTCTGCCGCCATTACTGTTAATGCCCGGTTCGTGTATTAAAGAAACGAATCGTTTTCCTTAGCGTTGTGACATTTACTACGTACAAAATGTGTCAAATTTTAACGAGACGTCACAACTCTACCAACCGTTAAGAATATAGGAGGAGGCCATTTGCAACGTTAAAAGATGGCGGTCGTGTAATTTGTTTTAGACTTTAATTTTTGGGTAATTAGGTGTTCAAAGTTCTTTTCTGATAGTGATTTGTACTTTTTATGCCTTTGTGTCGCACAGTGATTGAAGACTTGGACTTATTTCGTGTATCTGGCATCTTTCTTCTCGTTTCAAGTGGACTCGCAGTGGTGCAGAGGTTAAAACTATCTTGACCTCTGACCTACAAATCACCGTACAACGTTGCCCCCAATCTTCCTAGAGAAGATTGGATTGTGTTTTATTGCTATATTGATTTATACTCATATATACCTTGACACTGGCGAAATCACTTCACGTGGAAACGCCATATCCCTGCGGTAGTAGCTGTTCAAGTCGCCGGGGGGGGCAAAAAAAAAAAGAAAAAAGAACGCACCATAAGTAAGTAATACCTAGGCAACCTTTTGAACGTTGACAATACGATGACACGTCAAAAGTAATGTGGTAATTATAAAAGCAACAGCACAATAACATTATCATAATCAATATGGTTTTACCGAGTAGACTAGATCCCCTTAAACAGTATCGGTGAAATGAATAGTTCAATCAATATTATAGAGATACAGATCCCATGGCATGATAGTATTGTCTTTTACTTATTTCATAAATTTTTAAAATTGACTGCATCCCATAACATTTTAAGAGGGATAATAATAATAAACATGTGCAAAACTGGAAATTGAAGACACACGTTCACCAAATTTAATTATAATCTTGATAAACGATGTCGCCGGAAACTAAACAAACATTATCCACCACACTCGGAATACAAAAGGCAACAAGTTTCACCGAATAGATCTAAGGATGATGGTGTTTATATGCTAATATGTGCTTTAAAGCTGGAACAATAACGTTAAATGGTATTAGCGGAGGGCTTATTCAGGAGATCAAGTATGTCGTAAGGGTAAGGACAACAACAAAAAGAGATGCGACACTTAGAACTGGTTTCTGACGAATTGATGTTTACGAAAAATATAGGGTTCCGACACCGTTACTACAAACACGTAAACACAAAAACTTAACAACAAGTTCCTTAAAAGAAACGATTTAAAATTATTGTTTTAGATGAATTTAAGTTGGTGTAAACACTTCAGTCGCCTGTATCACATAAAAAGTGTTCTTAGTCGCGATAGTTTTTCTTTTAAGTTCGTTGTTAAAGTTATTTTTCAGATTTTTGTTACTTGTAGAATTGGCTGTATCTAGCGAAAATTACACTCTTCGATTTAAATATTTCCTAAACGGTCCCCCAAATCTAAAAATTTATAACAGCATACAGCTTGGTACCAAGAGTCTCTGAGTCAAACCGCAGACAGATGGACAAAAATTATAAGGGTTCTCTGTTTTCTACGGAACCCTAAAATAATTATGTATTAGATTGACAAAACATTTTTTTTGTTATAAGCTTTTATTACTTTGAAAATTGGTTGCGTTCTGTAACAACAATTCCATTTTCATTTAGTAATGTATGTTTTTTCTCTTCTCTTTGAGGTAACACAGAACAGGTCATGTTTTTGTTTATCTCTAGCTTGTAGCAAAAACGTTTTGCAATCCCTCGCAGTATTTAATGTAGAGGTCTGTTTTGTGATTTATGAAAATAATAAATTTACTCGTGGAGCAAATTTAGCAACCGCAAGAACTATGTTTTTTAACTATGTTGTTCTTGATTATGATTCAAAGTTTGAAAATGTGAAGTCACAGTAAGCTTAAGTTTTTGGGATAGCCTAAAAAAAATTACTTGCGGTTTTTACATTCTAATTCGAAAGCATAGGTAGGTATAGGTAATATTATATAAATAAGGATATAGGTAAGCATAGACCAATTTCATTAATTTTGTATTTGACCCAATAGTAAGGTTTTAACATCTTTATTTATTTAGCAGTCATTTTATAGATGACATGATCATTTTAAATTTGGGTTGGCATTATTTAATAAATTACAACAATTAAATGAAAAAGTTAGAAAGAAACCCATAGTTTTGTAGTGTAATGTTTTGTATTATGTTATGTTATGATTTTTTTTTTCAATTATTTTATGTCAATACGGTATTCGACTTAACAGGGCCGATGTATACATATGTATAAAGGCCCTTTAAAACAATAAATAAAAAATAAAAATAAAAAATGAAAAAGTTATTGTAATAGTGTAATGAACCCGTAAGATACACCCAGGAGGGCTTCAAGCCAAAAATGAAAGTCATAAAAAGGTCAAATATACTTTTGTCGAAATGTCCGATATAGATCAATATTTCAAAAACTTAATCTTGCAGAACGGCTTTAAAACCCTATTTCTCGAAATGGTTTTTAAATTAGAGTAATTTAAAAAACATGAACAATCTTAATTAACTTTAAAATATTAGAATCGGTTAGCCAAACTTCTATTACCATAGAAACAATAGATTGCACTCGGCTTTTACTACCTCAATTTCGACTTACCTATCTAGAAACTTTCTAATCTTGCACTAGAACTACAAAAGGTACCGCATTCGCGAACGTCATAAAATGAAGTGTTTCTGGCTAAGCCAAAGTTTTGTCGTTTGAGGGGAGCCGAGTACGACGGCCTAGAAGTTTTCACATGACGTGTGGTCGGAATAACCTGAATGGTTTGGTTTAAACTAGTCTCTGGAGTATGCCGAGTCTTCCCCTTAAAGGGTAAGTGTAACGTTTTCATTCATCACAATTTTTGTTCTGTGATGTTTGTTTTAAATTTTACTAACGAAAATCAATGCGAAGAGGGGAGTTCAGACACAAAAATAAGCTGTTTTTTTAGTAATGTGGGTCACGTGTGCCTTATGCTCTATAATATATATTCAATTCAATATAAAAACCTGCTATAATGATATCTGCATTTTCCTGAACTGTACATCTGTCTGTTACAGTTGATGAGAAATACGTTGAATATTCAAATCTACAATCTTAACATTCACATTACTTGGCAAAAGTTGAACATTAATTTAAGGAACTCTAATTTACTCCATTCTTTTTACGTACTCAAGAAAAAGGGATGATCCGAAAAAGTTAGAAATAAATTAATAGAATTAATGCCACAATTGATTAAAATAAAATTGAAGCGATTTTTTTTCATATGCCACTAATTTTGCGCACTCTTGCACCGAATCCTCGGTTCCTATCTATCTAACACATACACATACATACATTCATACTTGTAATCCCAGTGGGGTAGGCAGAGCTACAGAAATACCTACAACTCTAAAAACTAGTTGATAATTCTGTAATTTTGCGGGTGACCATGTACAGGGTCCATCCGGATCGCTACCACCATCTCATCCATTAACCTACCGCCAAACAGCAGTGTTCGCATTGTTGTGTTCCGGTTTGGGGATAAGACAGCCGGTGAAATGACTAGCATAGAGGCATTCCATCTTAGTCCTCAGGGTTGGCAACGCATTTGCAGTCTTAGGATTGCATTGCAGTCTTATGAATGCGAATGTCTATGGGTCACAGTTTCCACTTACCATCAGGTGGCCTGTGTGCTCGTTTGTCTTCTCTATGCCATAAAAAAAACACATTTTGCACAATTAGGCTTGTTTACCTGCGTGATAGTAACAGGTAGCATGTTTGTCCTAAAAATATTATTATGCCGATCAAATGAAAAGACTTTCTATATATATATTTTTTTTTTATAAAAGAGGGAGGCAAACGAGCAGGCGGCTTACCTGATGGGAAGTAATCACCACCGCCCATGAACACCGGCAACTCAAGTTGAGTTGTCGGTCCGTTGCCGGCCTTTAAGGAAAATAAGAGCTCTTTTCTTGAAGGACCCCATGTCATAACTGGCAGGAAATATCGCCGGAGAGAGTTCGTTCCACAGTTTCACCGTACGAGGTAAAAAGTGCCTAGAGAAACGCACGGTGGAAGAACAAAAACAAATAAAAAGACGTATTAAGATTAAATCAGCCTTTTTATTAGTTATAATAGCTTTAATTTTTAAACTATCTATTAATTTAATAGTAACGATTCTGGTTGCAAAATGGACTTATCTCATCAAAAATTGCACTTTCAGGGATAAAATCAACTTTAACTATTCAAAAAGTGAAATTTCCACGTTTGCGGTCAGCGCTTGAACTCGAAAAGGGTTATTAATTTTTGTTTCTTATGTTTATAGAGAAGAAGAAAATTATTTGCAAAATTGTTTTTCTTTATTTATGGATTGCTTGTTAAACTTTTATTAAGTACATAAGTTTTCTGTAACTTACAGGGTGAGCCAGTTTCTTGCATTTTTCTCTTGATTCGTCGACATCGGTCTTAAACACAAAGAAAAAATATAAAAAGATGCGCAAAGTTAAATGGAAGGAGAACTTTACTTTACACTGCGTTATGAAAAATTGGTGAAAGTGATAAAAAGTCTGGTTTTTCTGGCAGCAACGGCATATTTAATTCAAGTATGTTTATTTTAAAACTTATTTTACATCAACACCCCATATAAGAAAAACCTCACAACAATAACCACGACACTCAAAATCTTATTCCTACAGTTTACCCAAAGAATATTAATTTTAAATAAATAAAAAATCGAAGTTCAAATGTATTTATAATTTTAATTATTTTATACTTTAGTTAAATAAATAATAAGTCACTGTTGAGCAGCTCAGATTTAAGATAAAAAACATTATTATCGGACTACAACTGAGTTTTAACCTTCTTACGCGCACAACCGCCAAAACTACAACCAGTACTACAACACGATACATTGTCACTGGTGAATCCTCGTAAACTATAGTTTGAGGTTTTCCTCGTCTTTTGTAATTATATTGTGTGAAACGAACGAAAATCGAGATTAATTCACCGTGAAGGCGTTATACCAGACAACAATTGCGACAAACGTTTGAGGACGTGGTAGTTATCGAACCCGTAGTCATTTTTTCGCATTAGTCACATATTTTTATAATACAGTCATTTTGAAAGGAAAAACCATCATTAAATTATCTTCTTAATAAAACAGCCATGAGTATTTATAAAATTTAAGTTACGCAGTTGGGCGTGACAATTTTGTAAACCGGTGAGAATCATAAACACGAACTAGTAGAAACCAGAAAAAATCGGCCATTTTGGTGAATTCTGTTTACTATTACAAAATATATCTTAGTAAAGGCTTGCTCTGTACTTTTAAATATATTTTTTTGTAACGTGCTTTATGATTAATAGTAAAATTATATTTAAAAACTAGCCAGGTGTAACTTGAACTTGCTCACGATAGGTGACGCACGAAGCTTTATAAACACATTTCTTGTATTGGTATTGTACTGACCCCAAGGTAGCCCTTGTGTAATTTCATCACCATCATCATCATGTCAGCCAAAAGACGTCCAGTGCTGGACATAGGCCTCCCCCAAGGCTCTCCACTCAGACCGATGCTTTATGCTTTGCTTGTGCTTTTCGTATCCACCGCATTCCCGCGTTCGTTTTGTGTAATTTATGAGTTTATATTCATTTTATAAATTAAACTGGCATGATGTCTAGTGGATTCAACGGAAAAGTTCCTACTTTGCGATTCATTTAATTTCTGTAGTAACCAGGCTCCTCGGGCGAGTTTGAAAGGACATTAGGGTTTACTAATCTAAGGGATCTTTTGTATTAGATGCTCCAGATAGTTTCATTATTTAGTCAATTTCAATTTAATTGGTATTCCTTGATTAAGTATTTAGGTCCAGAGTACTTTCCACCGGCCTGATTCTAATCAGTTCGGGGAAAACATAGTTGAATCGCTTTGTCCCGTCTGTTGTGGTATTAAGGGCGCGTACACATAGCAATCCGTTACAGGTCCGTTATTTGATTGCGTACATAGTTGTATGAGCTAGTTCACACACAATATAATAAAATAAATACAATCTAGTAAAAAATAAGTTAACAAGATAACAAGATCCGTTTAAAAGGATCCTGTAAAAACGGTCGTTCTATGTATACGCGCCCTAATTCACAAGTGACAAGAGGGCCCCACCAAAATATTGCAGTCACTCCTAGAAACAGGATTTCTACATTTTTATAATTTTACACGGAGTGAGTACCCTAGGCAATTCAAGTCGACGAAGCGTATGAGTTACCTTTGTTATGAGCTGCATCATAACGCCAAAGGTAGTACGAGTGTCTTTTACCATTATCCAATAGTTGCCGTTGTTTAAACGTAGCCATAGCAACTATCGGCGTTCGGATAAAATCCGATGTCAAAATTACCAATCTTAATTTCTCCGTACGCTAACAACGGTTGCTACGTTACGGTTTCTAGACCTGCAATTGGTTGATTTTGGTTGAAGTCATTCAGCTGTTGTCATGTCACGTTGGTAGACCTGGGTCTCAAAAGTTAAATTTCACTGACGTAAGATCTGTCAAAATCCCCGCCAAAGCAATGGCACTTCAAGTCTATCACATATTACAAATACTACCTACATGCAGATGATGTTCAAATGTATATGTCGGCTCAACCTAGTCATTTTGATGATGCAAAAAAAGATTAATGATTTTTTTTCTAGTGTATCTTACTGGGCTGACAGAAATGGGCTGTATTAATTCTCATAAAAGTTCATGATTCTTCGCTCAAAGTATCAACTATCCAAAATTTTGCCCTGCGTCCAAAGAGTGGAAAATAACTGTCCACTTACTTAAAACTTTGGCACCGTTCTCGATAGTAGGCTTTGATTCGGGACTAGACGCAAATTTTATATCGCATCTGTAATCTACTTAGTAAAAAAGTACACATTACAAAGGCTGGTAGTATTGTTAGGCGATGGGCTTGCCACCTGTCACTAAAACACTGGGAAACATCTTAGCCTACTTGTGCAAAATGTGGTTACAGAATTATCAAGAAGTTTTAAGACTTGTTGGTAATTCTTTAACTCTGCCCACCCCACTCTGGGAATGAAGGCGTGAGTTTATGTATGTATGTATGTATG
The DNA here is from genome assembly GCA_927399475.2 of Acleris emargana. NCBI lineage: Eukaryota > Metazoa > Arthropoda > Insecta > Lepidoptera > Tortricidae > Acleris > Acleris emargana. Next base: position 10,872,098 of record OV656841.1, on the reverse strand, counting down.
TATGTATGTAATTATTTCTAGATTCAATTATGGGAATTTGGTTTAGGGGCCCCGGCCATAAAAGTCAAAGACTCGTCGTTTGATACAGCTTGTCCAAATGCTTGTTGCCGATTTTGCTATGATATTTATCTGAGAAGACACATCTTATCTTAACAGAGCTTCAATGCTGAATATGAGTTCTCGCATTAAGAAGAGTTCAAGAGTAAGGACATAGGTAATAATTTCGTGTCATAGTCATCATGAAGACATCATTTTAGCAACAATCCCGTCTGAAATGACATAACTATGCAGTTCAGTTTACGCTGAGAGAAAAGGACAGACTGCTATAGCTCTGTCCTTAACTTTCGCCGCATAGCTATGCCATAATAACCCCCTTGATCTAGTCTATAACTTCTCGGAAGAAACGGCTCATTCATATAATTACTATTGAGCTTCCCTTAGGTACGTTTCTTTTGATAGTTAATTATCACTGAAGGTGGGGTCTGACCACTTCCCTAATCGCTACATTACAGGACCACCTGTTATTTGCAATTTGGTGTCATAGTAGGTAAATAAAATATTAATTCAGCTATCGGCGTTATTGATTAAGACGTGTCAAATCCAGTCAGCTCTCCATAATGATTAACAACAGCTTCAGCATAGCAATTTTCAGTATTAAAAATCGAGTATAAGATAAGATATTCGATTTTTATAAATTTTATATCTGACCCGGATTCAATACTTATAGTTTCTCCGTTTTGGAAAACCTTACGTTAAGGGACGGGCCCAAATTTTGGCTATTTCGTAAAGGTTTTTTTACGTAGTCAGTGAAGACTGTTCATGATAGGTAATAATAATAAGGAAATAATTACACGAGAAATAAATGACAGAATTTATTATTTAATTAAGCCGACGTAATTATTGCTCGATGCTCAAAATAATAAAGCGTTCCTAATCGTCCGTTTGCTCGATACTTCACTACAGATAAAAGAACGTGAAAGAATGTGGATGCAACGTCGAGCCTGTCCATGTTTGATGAAAGTTTGTTATTATTTGGAAAATAATGCGTGTGCCTTATTATGCTTTATTGCTTATTTGTCGAGCAAAAATTTTCAAATTATAAAACCGATGAAAGCCGATCCCAAAAACATTGTTATTATTCTTATACCATCAACTTAGCGCACTCCTTCACCAAATCTTTCGTCCCGGCGCAAACGCCGCTGTCGTCCCACTCTTTGCAATCCTGAAACAGAAAACACGTGAAAAAACATCATTTAATTACTATTATATTACTTTTTCAAAAGATTCTACTGAGTTGGATACTATTTTCAAATAATTAGTGTAAACTATTAGTGTATACTACTAAGTCAACAAAGAGGAAAAATTTAAAATTAAAAATATATTATTATTATGTTGTTAACTGCTACCAACAATTTATAAGATAAGCATTACATAAAGATGATAACATCCAGAAACTCACATTAACAATTTGTATATGCATGCAATGCTTCAGTTTCATCAATTCGCAGGCGTCTGGTGGTCCATATTGTGACAAATCGCCATCTATACATTTCTCCTTAATAGCTTCAACCGGGGCTGACGTTTCTTTAAAGTCCTCCGTTAAAACTTTTAAAAACGCATCCTTGTCAAACTTGCCGTCATCTGATGCAAATCCTCGTTTCTTTCCAATGCAGATATCGTGTTCACACTGTAAATGAATGGTAGTTCAGCAAAACTCACAAATAAACCGAAAAGAAAGTAGAATCAACCAAATATTAACGTTTTAAAATATGGTATTTTATAAAGAGGATTGTAAGTAATTAAATTCAATATTAAAAAAGAGAGGTGCGAGTTTAACTTTTGTAACTGTGTTTCTGTGTATGTGTGTTTGTATGTGTCTTGATATCCGTATGTCTATGTACCTGTATCTGTGTATTTGTGTGTATGTCTGTGGCAACTTAGTTCCCAAACGGATGAACGGATTTGGAAGCAGTTTCATTTAAAAGAAAGCTAGTAGAATAGAATAATTCTGAGCTAAATTTTATATAAATCGGTTTGGCCGTTTAAACGATATCAGCTGTATAAGAATCGCCATTATTTCGGGGATTTTTATCTATTTAATTTAATTCAATTCAATATTTTTACTTCAGACTCTGGGTCCATAAGAGTGTTAGTATTTAGATATTTTAAACTTACGGAATGGGGGTCTCTTGGTAGCTCAAAACACTCCTTAAGTTCTTCAGGCTTGTATTCCGGCGGCTTTACTCCAGTTTTGCAACAACGCATGGTTTTCTGAAAGCATGACAAAATATATTTTAGTAAGTTCTTATTAAATCGCCGTTTCAAATTTTTAAAACAGGACAGGATAATGGGATCGTAAATAAATCATTAATTGAAATAAATATAAACCAGGAATAAGAAGAAGCATTTACAAATTATATTCAAAATGGTAATACCTATTCAGGTATTATTATTTTTAAAATTTTGAATAATGTAAGTTCTAGTTTCCATCACAGGTTTTGGCATGGCTCTTAATAATCTTGGTACTGGTACTTAATACTTTTTTGTATACTAATTTTAATAAATATCATTATTGTTACTTACAGGATGTCCCAGTCTGTGGCATTTTTTCTTTGATTCATCCAAATCGGCCTAAAACAGAATGTGAAAATAAACATTTTATTTATATATGATACATAAAATACTTTTAGTGTTTGCATACTTTCATTAACAGATCCCTATAAGACCAATATAATTATTTGATATTAGATAAATAGTTTATGTCTTGAGGGGTAAACACCAGCATTCAGCCCTTAGGTGAAATAAATCATTGCAAACAAACCACAAAATAAGCAATATATACTTACCAATGCAACTGCCAAAACAACAGTCAGTACTACTAGACGAAACATGGTCACTGGCGAATCCTGGTAAACTGTAAAACATGGTGGTCTCATCATTCTTTTATACGTGTATAACAAGCGCTCATCGAGATTAATTCACCGTGAAGGCGTAATACCACAAAATAATTACGCTGTACGTTAAAGGTGTGACAATCACTAAACCAGTAGACATTTTTTCACATACCTATTTAGTTTTAAACACTTATACTGGTTACAAATTTGAGTTTTTAATTGTACAGTCAGCAGCAGAAGTAGATGGACAGTCGAAGAGCTCCAAATTATCTAAACACGCCCTTATTCTCTTGACATTAAAATAAACACGTAACGTAATTCGGGGATGTTTTTTTTTTTCTTGTATAGTATACACCATATTGGGGGATGTCATTAGATACATCTTTCAAAAACATTGCGAGTTTGTGAAAAAAAAATTACGATTAAGGGATCAGTTTGTGAAATATTAAGATTTAAAGTGTTCATTTTTCTTAGAGTTTTTCTTTTGTCTCTGTATTACGAAGACTTAACTGCCAGGCTCCATCAAACGCTATCGAGCATAAAACAACCAAGTGTATCTCCAATATTTACTTACAATAACGGTTAGTAAATAAATGCAGCGCTTCAAATTCCAAATCTAACAATTCCCTCTGGTGGTCCGCATGGTTTATAATAAATATTAATGGATTTTCCTCGACATTTTTAGGTCCTCAGCGTAAACGGCGTACCGTCTCAAATGTTTAATACGAGTATCAAGTATCATCTTCTGTCAAAATAATATATTCACATTTCTTTCCAATATAGATATAATTTCTACACTAAAAAACTTATCATTCTAGCCCCTACAGATGTTAGGGTTAATATAAAAACCTTGACCTTACTATAGAAATATTTTTGCATTATCCTTACCCAATCCTAACCTGAGATACCTGAAGCAACAAGTCTAGTTTTGATCGTTTATTGCAATGTTTTTCCTTGTATTGGTAAAATTTCATCAAATACGATCCATTGATTTAACGTCGATCAGAACTGTCGAATTTAAACTTGACACCTTTTGAGATATCACTATATTTAGTAGCACTTAAGAACTTTGTCAATTTATTACGGTAACCAATCATTTTACAGAATCCCACTTCATCGATTGTATTATTTCATCTAACGCTATTTACTTTTTATTTCAGGATAGATTAAACATTAATTACGTAGGTTAGGTTAGACTTACGACTACATGCGGTGATAAATGCCTTTCGGTGAAATGAAAATTGTTCGTTGAAAAGTTTTTCGTAAAAATAATAGGTACCCGTTTATTACATTATGTTTTTGGTGGGATAATGTAACACATACATATAATGTGAGTAACGCAAAAATAAAATGAATACTGGGAATCTTTATAGTATTTTAGTAAAAATATATTAGAAATTAGAGAAGGTGCGATAAGCATTAAACCGGTAGATAATATTTTGCGTTGTACATTTTATTTGGAAAAGTCAATTCAGAATATAAAAGTAAATAAAATTATGAATTGTGCTCTGGGATTACGAAATGGCTACGCAGTTTATTTTACGGCGAGCGTAAAACTCAGTGCTATAGCAGTTATATAGCTCTTTCCACTCAGCGTAAACTGAACTGCATAACTATGTCATAATTAGACCCCGGATTGTTGTGGCACTGACGTCACAATAGGGTGATTTGGGGAGTAAATGGAATGGTAGAAAAAAATGATACATAAATTATAAGATAAGATAAAAATGTATATTCATTTCACCATAGAAAAACATAATTTCATTTACGATACGTAACCGAATAAATTTTAATAAAGTCACAATAAAAAAATCCCAGTGAATCGATTGATATTAAATTTTTGGTATATAACTGCAAGACTTAAATTTCTACGTTTACTAATTTTATTTACAGGAAGTTTCGCAATAATATGTGTACCAAAAAATAATAGTACAATACCATACATACATATATACCATACGTATTCATTAACATACATACATACATAAATTCACGCCTTCATTCCCAGAGTGAGGTAGGCAGACAGAATTACCAAGCACTATTAAATAAGTTGTTGATAATTCTGTAACCACGTTTTGCACAATCAGGCTAAGATGTTTTCCAGTGTATTAGTGACAGGTTGCAAGCCCATCGCCTAAGAGTACTAGAAGCCTTTATTCATCAACACTATAATATGATAATTTTTATAATATCTTATCTTAATAAAAATTGTTCCATTTACTCCCCAAATCACCCTATTGTGACGTCAGTGCCACAACAATCCGGGGTCTAGTCATAATAACCCCCTGATAGATCTTGGTCACAATCGATTTATCAAGCTGTATAACATTAAAAGTTTAACTGGTAAGAGCATTTTCGAGAAAAATCTTAGATAGCTGATGGCAGCCATGTAAGATTGTCTATTCACGCAATTATTTAACAGATCAGTCGGTGAATATTTATCATTTATCAAGATAAGTCGTTATTCAGTTGAACGGCGTGTGGAAATGGTTAAACTTTATTATCTAAACGGCAGTTCAATTCGCCAAGCGTTTCGTGCGCTAAGAAAAACTTGTCGTCAACATAATCGTTCCAATAAATGGCCTTCAAGATTATGTAACTAACCGCCTCTTAGAAGAACTTGCACGAAAAAATTAATCAATTGATTTTCATTGTAATTCAAAGACACCTGGTCTATATCTGTCTGGTATGCTTTGAGTTTTCCTAACGGCACACGTCTGCATGCTGTCTGCCAAACAATCCTTTTGTATGTGACACAAATATTCATGAATCGCGTTCTTACTCGCTTTTCTTAGGGATTACTATAGATAAAAACTTGCAATGGAGTCCCCATATAGCAGTACTAGCAGGTAAATTAAGTTCGGCAGCTTATGCTGTTAGGAAAATCAGGCAACTTACTAATGTTGAGACAGCTCGCTTAGTTTATTATACCGTAAAATGGGGCTATTTGGTAATCACGGGGCTATTTGGAACTAAGTAATCATAAGCTTTTAGTTGATATATTTTTTGTCATGGCTATGCTAGAACTGTAAAATTTGTTGTCAGACTAAGTTTTTAGTTATATTATTGCCATGACTAAAATATATCAACTAAAAGCTTTTAATTACTTGGGTTCCAAATAGCCTCGTGGTTTCCAAATAGCCCAGTTTTACGGTAGTTATTTTCATAGTGTTATGTCGTACGGTATTCTGGTTTGGGGAAAAGCTGCTGACATACAGACTATATTCGTGTTGCAAAAAAGAGCCATTCGTTCTATATATAATCTAAACTCCCGTGATTCCTTAAGAGTACTATTTAAAGAAATTAATATTTTGACAGTAGCATCACAATTTATTTATGAGAATATTATTTATGTCATTAAAAATCAAAACTCTTTTGTTAAGAATTGTGATGTTCATAATTTAAATACAAGAAATAAAAATAAAATTGCTATTAAAAAATTTCGTGTCCGTAAGGTTTATAAATCATTTGTAGGTCAATGCATCCTTTTCTTTAATAAATTACCTGACGTTATTTTAAAGTTACCATTACCAGTACTTAAAACTTACTTGAAAAAGTCGTTTATGTCTAAAGCTTACTATAGGGTCGAAGACTATCTAACAGATAAAAATGTTTGGCCAACACCTAAATAATTTAATAATAACTTAGTCATAAAAAATATGTAAATATTGTATATTGTCTAGGGGACACGGTTTCTGTAGGAGAATGTATCGAAACTTTTATGCAGGTTGTCTTGCACCGTCACAGGTAAGTATAACTTGTATACTTTCTATTTTTTATTATTTTTATTACTGTTGCTTAGTTTTGTGACAATTCTGAGTTTTGACACATTTTCCTGCTCAAACGCACATGAATGTATTATATTTTTTGTTTTATGTGAGATTCATTGTTTTATATAATGCTAGGTTAAAGTTATTATTATATAAGCAATATTAAAAAAACGACTGACTGTTGAGTTTCTTGCGGCGCTTCTTCTCAGCAGTGGTCTCTTGTGAAGCGCTGGTAGATTTTTGACGTGTAAAAGTGCCCGTGCGGCCTACTTACTGAATAAACATCTTTTATCTTTTTTTATCTTTATCTTTTACCATGGTTAGAATGCACAAATAAGAGTATGCACCGGTACGGGAACCCTTAACCATCAACCTACCCGCATATTTCACTTATTCCGTGATCCTTACCATTAGTATTGAATAATAACCACAATAGTTTAAAGAAGTAAACCCTCTAATCTACTCATTGCGAAGGTACCTACTCCTCTTGATATAACAGTTACAATGGGAACCTTGGTTGAGCCACGCGCCACTCTATGTTTCAGGGAATTTAAGGCTAACTAAGCATCAAAAAAGGTAGGACTTTGCTGGAAAACGCGACAGTGTTTAATGCTGGCTCATCGCCTTCAACTCTACAAATAATGATATGGGGATGGAATACTTCATAAGTATGGGGCCGGAGCACTTTAATAGAAGCTGTTTCCTTTCAACAGTACTCAGATTTGTTCGATGTAGTGATATCCAGCATTTTTTCAGGAAGCTGAATTTGCTAGCCTTTTGGAGGGTTTCCCTGCGTGTAATAAAACTAATAATGTATGTGTGTACGAGTATGTATACATGTAAATTCTTTTATTGCACATTAACATGAATATTACAAGATTATAATCTGTGAAAGAGGAAACTGCTTTCGTTATGAACCCCATTAGTTTTAAAATATCTCAAACCCGCATGTATACAGGATCAAATGCCCTAGACAAGATGCATAACGATAAGGTAAACGGTGTTCGAAAATTGACAAACTGTATGGAATTGACATAAGCGGTTGACGCGATTGTTCGGCAGCTTCCGTGAACAATAACGTTCGCCGAATGCATCTTCTATGTGATCACAGTACCGAGAAATGCAACTTTGTCCTAACGAAACGTATCGAAATGTTTATGGGTTAGATATTCAGATGCACAGTGGTCATTTGTAACCAAAGTTAAATGAGTCTGCTTTATAATTCAGTTGCCAACTTTGAATTACTTACATAATATTTGTTATAAAAGACATAATGCCAAAACATTACAAAAGTGTGCAGGGAGGGATAATAATAAAACAAGTTTAGGAGAAATTATGACGCACCACGACGAAACACCTTCACACATTTTCCTCGAAATAAAAGAAACCGTATGAATCTAGAAACTTTAACACATCAGTTTTATAACTTTAACTTAGTTCCCTGTGATTTCTATTTATTACGAGTACCAACAGACAGGGATAAAGGAAATGAAATCATTTTAAGTGCCACCCACGTTCCATCTGTTTCTGACATTGTGGGATGTACACTTAGATGATCTAAAGTTAGAAATAAAATAGTTGCAGAGTTGAGAGGGAGATTTCTTAAGGATGTAAAAATTAAGTAATTTAATACAAATTTTTACACAAATGAATGGGAAGATCTAATTCAAACTATCCTGTAACACGTAGGTAGCTATTGCAACATATCGCATTTGAGAGTATAGACTACTTACTACTTACGGATGTAATACAATCGCCTTAATTTTTCATGTTTCTTCAAAAATATAATAATAATAAAAATATATTTAAAATAATCAATATTCCAAAAAATAAAGTGAAAAAACTATCGATATTTTGGTGTTTCATTGTTTCACCGACACTCATTTCATGGAACATAATTGCAGATTTTTTTTGTTTCATAGAAATCTATTTTCTGCTAAACCCTTGTTGATTTCAGATTATCTGAAATATGATTCACGTAGGTTAGGTTAAGTTAGACTTGTAACCATCACAAGATAACCTGAAATAAACAAAGGTTCAGCAGAAAATACCCTTTTATGAAACGAAAATTCTCCAAAGTGATACTTTCTATGAAATTAGTGTCTACGAAACAAGAGTAAACCCCATATTGTAATCCTAGCGCAAATAAACTGACGTTTTGGATAAACAATGTACAGAAAATGTACTCGACACCTGAAAATAGGCACCTTCGTCAAAATCTCTACCACAGTTTTTATTGACATAAGCATAGGGCATAAAAAGTCGTTTTTTACCGCGTTTCTGTTTGATTGGCGAGTGATTACTTACGTGTGATTATTCGACAAGTACTTTGCGGAAGTAGGCACTGGCTTTATACCTACAATATGTAACCATTTGGAGGACGCATGTACTTAAATACTTTAATAGTTGTATAGAGCAATTGCCCATTGTATTTTTTATATAAACCATCATGGTTTATAAATTGCGGTAGAATGACTCGTCCTAATAAATTGATAAGGCAAAAATTGATTTGTAACGATATATTTTTATTATTTCTCGTGTTATTTTTTTTTAACCATTTGCATAGTTCAAAAACTTTGGTGTGAAGTACAGACGGAAGGTCATAAGTCACATAAGTAAGTTAGTATATAGGGGTTATATATATAATTAAAATTCAAAGAAAATGCGGCCGCAAAAGTTCTCCTAAAGTGAAATTTCAACAAGCGGCGCATCCCGACTTCGCTTGGGTTGAACAATTATCCACATAATGTACTCTTTGTACTTTGTATCTGCAATAATGTACCGTTAGAGGTGTTTTTTTCCATTTAAAGGAACTTGTAAAATTAGATTTCTCTTTTTATAATACCTACTGAAGTATGATAAACTGAAGCAGTATAAATATACTTATTTAATTATAACTCGGGGCACCTTTACTAAAGTGATGTAGCAAAATATATCGATGTTACCCGTCAACATCTAAATGTTTTTCAACAATTTCAACATAAATAAATATTATTTATTTTGTCTTCGTTTAAAAATAAAATCAATAAACAAATTAACCCTTAAATTGGCAACGTATCTAATAATGCACATACCATAATGTTAACTTTTTTTATTTTTTGGTTACTATATTTTTTATGCTGATTTCAAATTAAATAGGGTTTGAATTCACGACTTTTTTATTTTTGCCAATTTAAGGGTTAAAACGTATTTATTTGTTTATTTAAAAATAGTTTTCATATTCGTCGGTATTAAGGATTGCCGTCTTAGTGAAAATATCAACTTTAAATTATTGAACGTTCTCTTAACGTCCACAGTGATCAACGAGTAATCTTAAAATATATATAATGACTGAAATCCGATTTCTCGTTCATGTTGGTTATTGAAATTTGCTCACCTTTTATAAGACTGCTTACTTTTTTCATGGAGCTGTCCAGTATTTTTTTCTAGAACCATCATTAACTTATTGTAAATACTTTTGATTGAAATGACATCCGCATACTTTTATTATTATCTTAATATCAGATAAGATATCGAACCTTTTTATACATACATACATAAACTCACGCCCTTATTCCCAGAGTGGGATAGGCAGAGCTACAAGATTACCAATAACTCTAAGAACTTGTTGATAATTCTGTAACAACATTTTGCACACATTCGAGAATTTTCAACGAGCATAATATGTCATATTATGATTGTTTATCAACATCTTTTTTATCGATATCAAATCACTAAAACGTGCCCCGAGTTAGCACAGGTAAGATTATAAGTACCTACTCGTAAGTATAATTCAAGCTGCAGTTATATAGGTTGTTATATTCAATTTTATTTCACGAATGAAATGAAATGTGGAAACAATACATCATCAGGGTCCTCATTAGTGGCTGTCACGATAGTTACTGATAACATTTATTATGCCACGTAACAAAAGCCCTTAATTATCTGGACATGGCGACGTCAAGTCCATTCTTATGTTATAATTACGAGTATTATTAGTCATACATTTGCTGCACTTTGTTTAAAATACAATGGATAAATCTAAAATACTATCATTTAAGACGTTGAATTTAATTTTTCATTTGGTTTTAATTTCCTTGTGTTGATTTGAACTTGTCATGAAATAAATATCAGGGGACAAATTGACTCAGTCTTAAACTAAACTTAAGGCTTTCACTATGGTTAGTAGATAATGTCAAACACACTCATATAAATACTTGTATACATAGACATCGTCTTTGACTCGACTGAGGAAAAAAACTTGCACTATTCTCACACCTCTTCGCATATACCCTTCGATCGACACGGGGACCGCTGGCTTTGTGGGCAGGGTCACTGCCAACTAGGCTAACCGCGTCGTACCTCGTCGCGGTCTAGGCTGATAACTTTATAATAGGAATCATGTCAATCATAAGGCTAGAGCATTATGCTTTCACAACTTTTTAATTGTAGCTATAAAAATAAGAAAATAATTACAAAATGAAAACCATGCAAATTAACATGTCAGATCAAAAAAATCCCACAAAATACAATCCCGAAAAAAAACATATAACTAGGTTGTATGTGGTCGGTAGGGTATGTTGAACTACTTATAGCCTACCCTAGAATGACTATTTGTTCACACAAAGACCTATTTTAGCTAATAGTTACTCTGACACGGTACATTTCGTAGTTTCAATTAAGACCTATGGCAACGGATCGCAAACCCGCAAAACTGATGAAATTGCTTTTGAATGCGTCTATACGCAATTACTAATAGATGGCAGTCGCAAATGACTTTCAATCTCTCACTAGCACAGGTATGTGGTTTTATTAAGCAACTCGTTCTTGAACTCGAAGCACCAAATATTAATCGGATAGTTGAAGTTGCACCGTCAGAGCGTAAAAATTACATTGAAGGGCGTGCTTTTTCAGTTTACCAGATTTGCCCGACGAGTGAGCGAGCTCACTCGATCGACCGTTTGGCAGAGAGCTGTTTTTAAGATAATATCCTAAACCTTTATTGTGTATGTTTCATCACAAAATTCATACACAGCACCCATTTTGATTTATACTGGTATGTACAGTCACCAGGAATAATACATCAGCCAACATGGGGCAAAATATCTCTTTTATCTCTAGGTATAAAGACGTGTCAGATATTTTTCCGCCCAATGTTAGATATTAATATATCATTGTTAGTATCATACAGAACAGTTGAACTTAGAAATAGCTGTGATGAGGTTCTAGAATGTACAGCTATATCTGAGTTCGACGGTTTGTTGTTGCGTCTTTACATATACGATTAATAAGCATTTTACCTCAACTTTTTTAAATATGCCTTATTAAAAACATTCATCCGCAATTTCAGTAATCAATAAGAATTCTTACTGACCTGCAAGCCTCATCACATCTGAGTCAAATAATCCGGAGGCAAATACGAAAAAAAAACGCTAGTGACACAGAATTCATAACGAACCTGAAAACCGTCGATTTCAGCCTGGCCTGCGACGATAACAGGATGATGTCATAAAATCAAATTTCAGGTTTCGCGAATACGACGTCGTTCCCTTGAATGATAAAGGTTATTCGGGTTTAGATGCGCATTACCGTAACACGGTTTCAGGTTCATTAGGTATTTGGTGCCTTAATTTGGGCGCAAGTTGTTTTGTTAGTGAAATAATGGTGTAGGTAACTTTGCCTTAATTAGGACGGAGTATACGGTTTCTGTACCATATTCTGTAATCGAAAATCATTTTAGATTTTGTACAGTAAAATATATTTGAGTTAGTTTCAAACAAAATACCTAGACGACGATACCTAGACTTAGACGACGCGTCGGCCTAGTGGTAGTGACCCTGCCTACGAAGCTAGCGGTCCTGGGTTCAAATCCCGGTAAGGGCAGATATTTGTGTGATGAGCGCGAATATTTGTTTCTGGGTCATGGATATTTTCTATCTATTTAAGTATATATTTCTCTATATAAGTATTTATAACGTTGTCTAGTACTCATAGTACTAGCCTAGAGCTTAGTTTGGAACTAGGTCAATTGGTGTGACATTGTCCCGTGATATTTATTTTATTTATACCTATAGTATCTTGTTCGAAACATAAATTTTGTTATTTCTTAACATGCTACAAATTGGCACTAACATTTAAAGTAAACAATCCTGCAGATTATATTTGTGGTGATACTAACTCTACACTAAAATATTTATTTTCTCCTAGCTGGGACGTAATTACTGATTGTCAAACATTTATTTATAGGCGAAAGCGTAATTATTCTTCGTTCAAATTTAATTGAGGTCAAAGTTTGCTACGCGAAGTGGCAAGTTTCACTTAAATAAGTTCATTCCTCCTTGAGAAAGTGTATGAATCAACCAAACTTTTAAAACGGGATAGAGTTCTATAATCGATGGCTATATTTTATTGGGAAGTTGGTAAATTCCTTTCCTTTACTCCAAAACTGACACAGATTATATAAAAAGAAAAGAATTCAATTTGGCGTATGACATCGGCAATAAACATCAAATAAAAATAAATATCGGGGCACAATCTCACACAAATTGACCTAGGCCCAAACTAAGCTCTAGGCAATGCTTGGTTGGACTAGTTAAATATACAATATACCTAAAGGTCTTTGCGTGTAAATGTCATGCATGTTCTTTAGAGATTCTGCTGTGATATAGTATAATTATTCATAAGAATATTCTCGTGTACAATGTCAGCATTATTTTTCTTAAGTGCTTTAACTATAAATATACTGTTCATGAGAGTGTATGAGGTAAAACTGATTACATTAGGCTTTTAGTGAGGGCGTTATCAAAATTGAGAAAGTTACACCTTAAAGGTTATAAAGGAGAAAAAATACGTTCAAAAATAAAGTTGTCACGAAATACTATAATTTACAATATGTATAGTAAAAAAATCTGCATTTGCACGGATGCGTAAATGAACGAGTATGAAGAATTATGTAAATTGAATACAATATATGTATGTATGTATATGTACTCTTTATTCTACAAAAATAAAAAATAATAAGTATACAGAATCACAAGCAAAATTGAAAAATTAAGCTTTAACAAATTCTTATTGTTTTAATCATTAACGATTCAAATTTATCTGTTATTTTTGAGTAGTTAATTGTTTACGTTAACCTTTACACAATTTGGTTTTTTGGACACCAAAACTACGTTAAAATTGAACAACGGTGGCTCGTAAGAGCTGAAAAAAACAGTTAAATCGTTACACTTATTAACGGTCGTATTTTTAATCATGCGTAAGTAACCTATTCATGCTAAATATCAAACGTATGGTACGTGATGTTTTAATACTATCTAATAGTAAGCTTGTCTTTTTAAAAACAATAGTAAAAATCCACGAATTCAACTAAAACCTGAGTCGCCACGTGAAATAAATGTATTTCACGTGTCTTAAAAAACTTAAAGATAACGGCCCTCTAACCACCATCAGATCTTCACTGGCTATCATTTCCTAATCATGCCAAGCCACCTTAAAGCACAGAACCCACTGCGGCACTCGCTACGCTCTCATATTACACAAGCTAGTGAGGTATATCGGTCTAGCTGTATGTGTCTACATTTTAACAGCAAATAGATGTATACGCACACTATAGGAGGATATGCTTAGCAATGAACGTTGCAGATGATTCTCAGAAGTTTGGAATTGTGAATGTTCTATTTCCATAAAAAAATAAGAATATTCTTAGAAGTTACCGAAAATTTCTCGTGAAAAACTAGTCGTTGCAATGCCATAATAAAATGTGTATTGCTAACTTCGTGGAACCGTTTCTTTGCCTGCGTGGTTTAACTTTGTCACTGCATCTCATGCAGCCAACCACCACCATGCACCATCATGCACCATGGTGTACAAGTCAACTGTGAATATCCATGATGAACGCACGCCACGAAACATGTCCGTGCGCCGCAAGGGGCGTGTATTTACGTGTGTGGTCTCAAAGACGTTATATCCTACAAAGCATATTTGCGTGCCACTGTAGGAGTGTCTAAATTCATTTTTGTATTAATCACACAACCGAAGCTATCTACTCAAGGTTCACAAAATTAGTCGTCTTGATTCCGTATGCTGCAATGCTGAATTTTTCTAAACTTCGTGAAAGACGTTTCTATGTAAAAACCATTACTCATACTTTATGCAATATTTGTTTAAATCTATACTAATATTATAATTTAATGTGAAAGTAACATTGACTGTTCACATTCAATTATAATATTAGTATAGATTTCATGCGAAAGTAACATTGACTGTTGCACGCAAAAAAGGCGCATACATTGAGTCGTCGAGTTGCGGAAAATAGCCGTTTAACACTGAACCGATTTTAAAGAAGTTGGATCTGAAGAGGACATAGGGCACTTTTTTCAGCAAGACACGATAAACGACTATTACACGGCCAGAACCGAGAGGACAAGTTGTGTATTTTTATTTTATGAACGTTTTTTTGACATGCGCAATGTTCTGTCCGTCGCACAGCTGTAAATACATCCTGAAACTTTTATCTTCACGCCTCCGATAGGCTCAGGGAACTTTATTGATTGACAAGTGTCAGTGCGAATCTCGTAGTTTCCTGATGTCGGGGTGGAATCGGTCTGTAAGCGTGAATAATGTGCCTAACGATATCGAATATCCATTTAAAGTTCAAGGTTTTTTGCCATATTGTGAAGTAAAAATAATTTAAAAAGTTGCGCCCGTAATGCAAAAAAAATATAGAGTAAGATCACAATTGAAGGAAATTCTCTGCGTCAATCTGTAAAACTAGAAAAGGATCAAATAATTGACTTAGATATTGTCTTTATACTTAATCAGGTACTTATTCTTCTCTACGTAATATGTAAGCAACATCGTTGTCTAAGATATATTTGTTTAAGATTGCTTTGATATAGTGAACACGATAAATAATATTAATAAAACAACGAAATAATAACAAACAAGCTTCTGTTTCCCGCGACTGCGTCCAAGTAAAAATCGTTTATCGCGGTAAGTACCGTATCTCCATTTCTCTATAGCAAATTTCATCACAATCTGTTCAGCGTAGCCGTGAAAACGCAACATGTAACAACCCCCCCCCCCCCCAGTAATAGCGTCTTGCCTACATCTTTAAATTTATTAAACCTAACTTAGACTATACCTCGTAATTTCTACTCAATACTACATACTGATTTGGCCTCGTGATCGTCTAGTGTAATGCGAACCCTACTTTGTGAACCTGACTAGTAACCTAAGTACTTTAATGAGCAAGAGATTACTATTTCTTATATTAATGACTAAGTACCTACTTCCTACTGGTTAAACGTATTATTTAGAGATACTTCGGGAAAGGACTCTTTGTTATAACTTATGAAACTAAACTACATCTTAATTAATTGTAACCAAGTGAATGCCTCACTTATTCTTAAATTGAGCCATTAGATCCTCTAGGAAGATCTTGATTACTATTAAAATGATTTAGTCAGAAATAGAACAATTACATTACTTCACTAGACAAGATTAGTAACTACTTGTTTCACTACTGGAAAAGAATAAATATATATTAGCAGTAAAGGTTATGCCCCTCCCCGCATATCCGCTGCTCTCGGCCATAGCTATAGAGCTCGCCCGCTAATATATCTATTATTACTTAGTAAGTATATCACTTTAGTATATTAGTGTTAATACTTGTAGACTTGTTCCAGTCTATATTATACTTTGACTCTACCAGCATTTCCTGAGGATCCCCATTGAGAAGAATATGCCGAAACAAACTCAAGGGTCAAGCTCCTTTAGAATAATTAATTAGATTCAAATTCATCAACTGGAATTTGTATTAAGACAAAACATTATCATAAAGTTCAGTCCAGATCTCTAAATAAATTCTTTAACCTCATCTCTAAGTTAAACTAGTATCTCATATTATTTCCTAATAATAAAGCTTAGGTGACTTTCTCTAAAATTCATAATCATAGCTATCAATGTTTAACAAAACACCAACAGTAAACCTAATGTAGCCCAAATTATGGGTATGTTAACCTTTAACTCTCAGGTCTAGAACATGAGTTATGAAATCACTTTCATAGCCATTTTTAGCACTATAACCATAGTACAAACTGTTAAATTTACAGCTATTATTAACCTTTCTCAGAAATGCCATCTCTCGACAAATAACTTTCTTATTATAGTTATAAATAAAGTATGTAAAATCCACATACATATGGGTACTGCTCCACAGTAATTCAATCACAACCTTTAACCAAGTAGGTAGTTTTAGTAGATGGGCAAATGACCCTATAACCTGATATTGATTTATCAAGTTTAAGAATAACACACATAATCAGTGCAGTGAGCTTCCGAGTGGCTTGTTATATCAATAGACTGGTCTAGTCTAGTGGCCCTTTGGTCGCATCACTATCTGGAGTCCCTAATTATCATAGCATCCTCACAAGATGGAATGTACCCAAACTACACATCGCTTATTTATGTTAGAGGATCCGTGGAACCATCTAGCAAACATGTAAGTACAGTGACCCTCTGAACGGCCTTAACCAGTAACAGGAAAGCCTTAGCTTTGGTTTGTACTGTACATCCCTAACTGTTAACGATGAATTGAAAGAGAACAGACCAACCCGTAAGTACTACTCAGATCCTAGACCTAGCTAATGCAAAAGATAGTTTGTGTAAACCTCGTATTATTTGCTTTCCTAGTATCTTATAAATAAATATAACTATTTTCCGACCACAAATACAATTCCTATTGCCTAGTAATGTCTCAGTACGTATCTCAACGGCCCTATTTAGCTTCAACCTGGTGTGGACAAATTATGGCAATTTACTGTAACTTGAAGGGTACCAATTCCGACGTTTTGTTTATTACACACTCGGGCAACTAGCATCCCTTTATCAACTAGTGATCCACTAAACGTCCACTTAGATTTCCACTTGCTCTAACAGAGGTCTACCTTAACCTTTATAATAGATAAACACCAAAGGCATACCAGTAAAATTTAGCCGAATACAAACGAAACACTATTCAAACACTATTTCCTACCTAATTCTAATTTGACGTTTCTTAATTATAACCACTAAATATTTATAACTTATTTCTAAGTATCCGAAATTGAAATGCTAGTTTATATTTACCAACTTCAATAATCTTGATTGTTACGTCATCGACAGCGGCGATGTGAAACAAACCTTGTCAACATACGTCTAGCTAATCACGTTACGTGTTTATAAGTCTCTCACGGTGTAATGAAAGAACTTCTAACTACCTAATAACCCTAGTTTCCTATCGGTCTATTGTTTTAGTTCAACTAAAAGTCCAATACCTACGACTTTTACGATTACGTTAAACGTGTGAGTGATGTATGGCTATTCAGGTGCAATAATAACCATCTAGACCAACTAAGACCTAACATAATAACGACTTCGGAAAACCAAGTTTCCTGTGTGTAGTCCTAAGACCCATCAGCCGGCTATTGCTAACCTTTAGTTGGCTTCCAGGTGGAAATAATACCTAACGTGGTCGATATATAAATATATAGATAAGGGGGCCAACGCAATGAGGTATTCCACGTACCACCTCCACTACCAGAATTGGTTCGGATTCGTCTACGTGGATTCCTATGAAGAGAGTAAACGGAATACCACTAGCGTTGTCTGACAAACCGAATAAAGGCGTCAGAGACCTTGTAACACGAACCCTCTAGACCCAATCAGTTAATGAGATGAAACCATCCGTTTCCTGATTGTGGATACCTTCATGTCTCATAACATAACCAAAATGTGAGCGTAGGTTTTCCTTTCCCGAATATTACGCTGCCTGGAGCTCTGTGTATTTGGCTACCAATAAAGGCGCCATAACAGAGTTCTGGAAAACAAAATAGAGTTAATAAACTTATAAAAACATACCAAAAGTACACAAACACCATGTTATAACACATTCCCATAGACAATGTTTAATACAAGAGCTAAACCATCTTCGTGCTAGCGATTCTCGTTAACTTGTAGCGATACCCGTACGCTACATGAAGCGACACACAAACATATCAACACCTATTAAACACAGGGCACAAAATAATTAAAATAAACGAGACAAAATGGACGATACAAATACCCAGTGACAATTTTCCACACTCACCCCCTCGAAGTCTGTAAAAAAGTGACGCTACCATTTTCCGTCCGCCCTTATCTAGACTTTTTCTCGTCATGCGCACTACGAGACTTTCGAGACATCATAGACCAATGCTAAATCATCCGTATCACCTACTATTAGAGATTATTTACGTTTGTATTCCATTTCCTAATTTTCGCGCTACCTGTGCGAATATCCAGGCGTCAGTGCGCCAACCTTCCCGCACTTATAGTCTTAACTCTTTCGGTACAAAGTTAAACCTAACGTAACGAGTAGCAAATAGTGCTCACTTTCCCTTGAATTTATCTCTATCTTTTTTATTTATTCGACTTCCGTTACCTGGACACTCTTTGTTAGGTTTTAATAAATAATATTGCCTCACTACAAAAGAATTTGTGCAATCCTTTCTTAAATTTATTTTATTAAAATAAATAAATTAAATTTGTTTATTGTCTGAATATTATTAAATCGCCAACAGATGTTTATCATGCGTTGAATGAATTAATAAACAGCGCCATCTAGGCGTCTTGAGGGGTACTCGTAACCTTCGCTAGATGTCAATTTTAATAGTCTAGTCGCCAGATTAGTTTCTTAGATTCTCTCGAGAGGTCGCTTTACTTAATTCGTATGAAGGAAATATTATCGACCCCTATTTATCTGTTGACGAGATTAACATGAGTTTTAAACTTGGGATTTACACTTGTGTACCAGTACAGCCACCCCCACAATGTCTAAGCAAGACAATATCTTAGATGTTATCTGTAAGAGACATTGGAAAAGAAAAGGAAAACTTCCTTTAACTAGATTTCCATTTCAAAGACTTGAATTCTCAATTCTTTGATAAACTAATCAGTTAGAAATAGGTATATGATTATTTTAATAATAAAAAAAAACTCAAATTTTACACCATGAATCATGTTCTTTCCTTGCTATGGAACTTTCATCTAGACAATCTGTCCTGATGTGTGTTAGTAAATTGCAAACACTCAAAAACTCCACTATTTCAGTTAGAACTATAGTCACATTGCTCGACTGGCGTTCATATTCCAACATTGCACTGGTAAAAGAAACAGGTGAGTTCTCTCATAAAAATTGATAATACCTTCCCTACATGTTAACCTTTTAAGTCCATGATTCAGAATGTTATCAATGGTCTGAATTAGTTAACCTTATTTATATTATGTTCAAGAATACCTTTTCTACCTTAACCTAATACGGGAAACCAAACTTGTTGATATCTGTTCCAACCACTAAGCTTATGTGTTGTGTATTTAACCAATCACAAGACAAACTGACAACCTTTCCGGCAGAGGTTAGGTTCTATGATTCGAAATATTAACTTATGATGATATTTTCCTCTAATTTTAATAGTTCGCAAAAGTAGCACTTACTTGTGAGATAAGTGTATTCTAGTAATAAATCTCCTGGGAATCAATCGAAATCTGTACATTCACATTGCCCGAACTCAAATTTCTTTTCCACTGCCCGGAATAAGGGATTCCTCCGGGAAAATCTACCTGCAAACTAATATAATGTTAAGCAAGTACTAATATCTTCAAAAGTCAAAACCAAAAATCAACCCACACTCCCACAGAATTAGTCATCTGTCTTCTCAATCTTGGTGCTTGTGCTACTTTCAACAATTAAATAGTTCAACTTCAGCTATATTGGCACACTCAATAATGTGTCTATAAAGTATGTCAATACACCCAGATACTTCCTCAAGATGATCTTTATTATTTAACCTTTAACTTTGAACCTTCCATCACTGAAAGTAGGTGTGTAAATTTTGTTAAATCCTTCAACACTTGTATAGTATTAAATATCAAGAACTACCCTTTCCAATGGGTCGAATCGTAATTACGATTTTAACCTAGCACATAAACTCTTGACAGCTAATTGTGTATAATTTCCCTCCCCAGAGGTTCAGATATCGACAAATCCAGTCTGGTTATAATTTAACAACGAATATCCATAATGGTCCAACTAATACCTCCTACAAACCTTCACACTTCAACCTCTGTATTCATCTCAACCCATGAAACACACTCTCATTCAACTCTGGTTTTTTTCCACACTGAGGAATCATAATCCTGTAATATCCAAACATACAACCAAATTTGAATACTTGTTCCTATAGATTTCTTACAACCAAATTCTTTTACTAAGAATTTCCCTTCCTATTGACTAAAATATTCATTACTTTATTTCATCTTATTATGATATGTCATTTTCTTAATTAACTTAACCATAATTATAATCTCTCCCTCTTTCTCATGTTAATCTCACCAGCAAATACCTCAACTATTTGTTTCCCACCCCCAGTTAGTTAAAACACTTTATTCTAAAACCCTTGTTTACTTTTTTTTTTTCTATCCTCCAACAATTATAATACAATGCCTATTTTTTTTATACTTAATTATCTCTGTACATTTTTTTTTGTTGAATTGTTACTGAGATTTTATAATATGTTTTGTTTAAATTTATTTGTCCTATTTATATCAAATTAAATAGTCCACCTTTAAAATATTATATCTACCAATACTGCTTTAGGTTCAATATATGAATCAGTGTAAGGTTTCAGTGACTTGCTAAAAGTTTCATAGTATATACTTTATATTTAGTAAACTGAAATTTGATAATAGTTACAAATTTATACATTTAGCCTGAATGTATTCCTCCTAGTGAGTCCAGCATGAAAATATTTCAAGGTTTACACAACGTCCGGTGTATACCTCTTTGCAATTCTAGATAAGGTAAGGATACCTTGATAAATGCTACCCATATATATGTATCTATATATATAAATATATACATTTCGTCTGAATGTATATCTCCCAGCGAATCTAGCATGAGTGTCTTAAAGCAATACACAACATCTGGCGTATTTCATGGGTACAAAATAGCATTTATCATGAACCAACTTTTACATTCCAATACCTCAATCCTCAATGATAATAGTTTCCTACACTAACCTTTTATGACGTTTTACCATGTTTACCATGTTGTATTCCCGGTCTGTGTAATTACTTTTGCACTATAGTTCCCTTTACTAGCCTATGAATATAATATTCTAAACAAAATTACAATTTATGTTTGATAAACACAAACTTTTCCGTTCGCGCCCTACTTTGACATTCCCCTATTACCACTGACAGATTACATGCATTAACGGTCCAATTTGCAGCTAATAACAATTAACATCTGTATTCAATTCAATTCCAAGTATGCCTTCGCCTGAGTGTTTATTTACCTTGTGTACTTTTTTTTATATTATCAAACCTTTCTATTCCAAGTACTTGTCATAATTTGTCCATCACCTTTGGCACCCTTTGGTCTCTTTCAAATCTATCGATTTTCTATGATCTATCGACATTAATACAATACATGTACATGATTGATGGTTGACTATAATAAATTTATTACATTTTCAATCCTTTATTAATTGCACTCCAGAACTAATGTGTCCGGTAGCCTTAAACTTTATCTACCTACTTGAATGTGTTTAGGTTTCTGAACGGACAAAGATGGTCGCCTTATGCCCCTATTATCTGTGGACGCTACCTACACAATTAATAACTTGACAGCTGTGTATTGTTCGTTAACAACACTATTGCTAATATTGTTTTGTGAATATAAACGGAGGTTCCGTGTTTTACGTACTGAAACTACATATTTGCAAATGATATTGGCCCAGGCCTTGAGATTGCCACTAAGGAGATGGAGAAAGAAATGAATATGAACCAAAATGCTAATGTGTTCTTGCCTGTTTATAACTTGGATTATTTTTCAATCTATTAGAGAGTACTTCTCAATTACGTAAGTATACATTCAGCTTCTCTTATTATTTTAACCCGTTGTATGTATTTATGAGATATACTTATAACCGTTACATAGCGATATTCTGACCTTTAATTTACTAATAAAGACACCTATACCAGAAAGGTTTAGGTACTTTACTAAATGTAAACAAACCAAACCACGTGACTCTGTTAAACAGCCAATCACAACTATTTTGTCGAGCTTCGACGTGTCAGTGCTCTGCTGCTATTGGCTGACGAACTAAATCACGTGGCTTTTTTGTTTACATTTAGTTAAGTACCTAAACCTTTCTGGTATAGCCTCTCTAGACTTCCTAGTAATAGCTAAGGTTGTTAGTTATGAAGTTTACTTAATGTTGTTTTCAGTAACTAATGGAATACTTTGCTTTTGTTACAGCAATATTGAGAAATGACACCCCTGCAGTTATATTAGAGTTCATTAACCTGCTGAAACTATGTTTGATCTGCCTGGAAGTAATAACCAATCTAGCAATAACTTTACTACAAGTGAAACCATTGCAAGTAACCCGGACTGGCTTTCTGCTAATAGAATGATTGTGATAAGTGTTGTGTGCTAACCTTATTTTCCTATTCACTAACCCGTTGTTGTTATGTTCATGGATTACAAAATATCTTCTCTTCTCTTATGACTTTCTTATTTTACCCTAAACCAAGCATGGGCATGGACGGGACAGCCTTGTTAAACAGTGTTAGGGTTCAATCTCCAGTACAGGCATACATTACTTGTTCCTGAGTCTTGGGGGCCCTCTATGTATTAAAACATGTTATTATTTATATAAGCATACTTTATCGTTTGCCTAGCATGTGTGCTGGGCACACCCAGATCTTAGTACGGGGCCAGCAGTTTATTGTTTATTTGTTCCTTTTATGGTTAAGCTGGGTCAAATTGATAGAAATTGGTTCAACGCTGTTGCTTCTACAAATAAAATATGTTGACTAGTGTTATTCAGCATATATTATACTAGTTCCATATGTATGCTAAACTTCTCCCTGACTGAAAGGTTATGAATGATTCATAATAATGTAATAAAATAATCTTTACATATTTTTTTCTATATTTTAATAGAAGTCAAATCTGTGTCTATTCCTAACCTACTATATAATATGACTATGTGTTGTCTAAATTCTCTAAAATTCCTTACTATCAAAACAAATATATATCACCCCCCCGTTTGCAAATCCATTTGATCAGTTTCAAATTTGTCAAACATATCTATATGATGGGTATAATCAATTTTATTAATATTACCCAAAGAATGGCATGGTTTTGTAAATTTGAAATAACATACAAGGTTTTTTACTTCTTACAAGTTAAATCCTAAATATCTCCTAATCTACTCCATTCAAACAACTCAAATATCTACCTACCTATCTATACATTCACTATCAATAATGCTCTATAATTATGCGAAATTATAAATTATTATAATGAATGAGTATTACAGAAACCTAATAACTAACAGTTAACCTAGTGCAATTAGTTTACTAACTAAACTTGGTATTTTACAATGTGATCAATATTATCATTCTAATAATAATGTCAAGTCTAATTAATTCAAATAATTTTTAATTATTTTGTATCACTTAAAATATCCTAAGTTAGTTGAATTGTCGAATAAATTTTTCGTAAATCGTAACGTAAATAAATACTAATTAAGAAGTCTATGGACTATACGTGCCTTCGACCAATCAAATACAAGCAAGATTCAACCAATCTGTGTCGCTGAATTTGACCAATCCGCGAAGGGAATCATACTGTGTGGCCAATTAATTAAATCAGTTATCTTATACGCTACTCTAAAATTTGTCATATAGCAAGACAAGTATTTAGTTTTATTTTGAAGACATATTGTTTAATATTTAAGGCCTTCGATTTCTAAGGGATTATTACATCTGAATGGAAACAGCAACGCTTTTTTTTTTATAACTATTTATCGATTCAAAAGTCGATGCTCACTATCAAAAACATTCATAGTAGGTATATCAAACGATTATTAGGGAACCCTAATAAATAATGAATACCTATAATTAACGGCTCAATATTAATAAGATAATTAATAATTAAGTGATCCTAAAAGATTGCAAACCTAGATAAATATCTCGTATAGCTTTATTGAAATTTAAAACAATTCGATTTCCCGATACAATCCATTCTAAATTGATTCGTTTTTGTTTGTAGTTTTATCTGTGGTGGACACACAAATAAACGAAACCAAACCACCTATATCTAATCTGTGACTGAAACTTGATTTTGTACTTAATCTTACGCGCATCGCGCATCACAAAATTAACAGACAAATAAAACTTAGTGATTATATCCTCTTTGGGGATAAAATGAAACTAGTGATTGCTACCAATATTTGAATACCGAACATTGAAGTGAAAAGGTGCGTTATATGTGCGTACGAATTGTGATTTAGTGAAAACACGGTGCATTTGTGAACTCGGCACCCGCGGCAGCTTCATAAATCATCGCGGACGCGTTCTAGTGAAATTGTGAACATGTTCGCGACTATAATAGTTATAACCTAACTTATTGTAAAACAGAGAATTAAAAATTACTGATATAAAATTTGTGTTGTTTAGTTATTCGTCCTACGAAATGATCTCAAAACTAAATTATAAATAGTAATCTCATGCTCATCATCCATTTCACAGACAACAAATTGTGGTTTAAAACCACCTTAAATGATACGATATTAAACTTAATTTAGAATTCGAATCCTGGTCACGGCACCAAATTGTAACAACCCCCCCCCCCAGTAATAGCGTCTTGCCTACATCTTTAAATTTATTAAACCTAACTTAGACTATACCTCGTAATTTCTACTCAATACTACATACTGATTTGGCCTCGTGATCGTCTAGTGTAATGCGAACCCTACTTTGTGAACCTGACTAGTAACCTAAGTACTTTAATGAGCAAGAGATTACTATTTCTTATATTAATGACTAAGTACCTACTTCCTACTGGTTAAACGTATTATTTAGAGATACTTCGGGAAAGGACTCTTTGTTATAACTTATGAAACTAAACTACATCTTAATTAATTGTAACCAAGTGAATGCCTCACTTATTCTTAAATTGAGCCATTAGATCCTCTAGGAAGATCTTGATTACTATTAAAATGATTTAGTCAGAAATAGAACAATTACATTACTTCAAGATTAGTAACTACTTGTTTCACTACTGGAAAAGAATAAATATATATTAGCAGTAAAGGTTATGCCCCTCCCCGCATATCCGCTGCTCTCGGCCATAGCTATAGAGCTCGCCCGCTAATATATCTATTATTACTTAGTAAGTATATCACTTTAGTATATTAGTGTTAATACTTGTAGACTTGTTCCAGTCTATATTATACTTTGACTCTACCAGCATTTCCTGAGGATCCCCATTGAGAAGAATATGCCGAAACAAACTCAAGGGTCAAGCTCCTTTAGAATAATTAATTAGATTCAAATTCATCAACTGGAATTTGTATTAAGACAAAACATTATCATAAAGTTCAGTCCAGATCTCTAAATAAATTCTTTAACCTCATCTCTAAGTTAAACTAGTATCTCATATTATTTCCTAATAATAAAGCTTAGGTGACTTTCTCTAAAATTCATAATCATAGCTATCAATGTTTAACAAAACACCAACAGTAAACCTAATGTAGCCCAAATTATGGGTATGTTAACCTTTAACCACAGTATATAAATAAACCAGTAAAGAAACTAGGCCTACTTTTCAAGATAAATACCTACGCTCCAATTGAGCGTAAGGGTTGTCCACTAACATTTTGTAAAATTGATAAAAAAATCTTGTTTATTGTATCTCAGCTAGTTAGTGCAAAATCGATACGTGTGATCTGCGACAACAAAATCCGTTGCAGATTGAGAAAAAGTAGCCGCCATCTTTAATTTTTTAGTTATTCAACCGATTGCTTCCAAAATCGATATCTGGGGATGTGCGTGGTCTCCGACAACGAATTTGTTTGTTGTTGGTTGTTGTTTTTATAGCTTCTGAAATATCCGATTTTAGTTTTCTTTTCCGTGGTGAGTTCGATGTAAGAGATTTGGGTGTTTGGTTTGAGCACTGTGGCTCGCTAAAACTGTTACGTTTTCTTCTGTCTGTGTACATATTTCTTTCAACATCGGAGTTTCAGTTGTCGTTTGCACATCTTTTTTTGTACGTGGAGAGATGGTAATGAACTCGTTTTGAGCTTTTTGCGATGCGTTCCCTGCAAAATATCCTTAGCGTCAAAATGTGTTTCGCAAACGGTATAGTTTTGCGGCGGCTTGTTCAGCAATTCTTCTCGAGATATTAAGCGAAGCCATTTGGAACGTCTGAAAAAGATAACAAGATATCATGTATTTACAATAAAAGCCGGTGAATAAAATATAAGAACTGAAAGCTTACAAACAAAATCTTTTAATTTAATTCATACCTCAAACTCTTTTAATTTAATTCAATTTTTTTTTATTCAAGTGTCAATTTCGAGAGTTAGGACCACGCAGATCTCCGGATATCGATTTTGGAAGCAGGCTGTTGAATAATAAAAAAAATCAAGATGGCCTCTACTTTTTCTCATTCTGCCAACAGATTAGTTGTCGGAGACCATACACATCCCCAGATATCGATTTTGGAAGCAATCAGTTGAATAACTAAAGAGTTCAAGATGGCGGTTAATTTTTCTCATTCTGCCAACAGATTAGTTGTCGGAGACCATACACATCCCCAGATATCGATTTTGGAAGCAATCGGTTGAATAACTAAAAAGTTCAAGATGGCGGCTACTTTTTCTCATTCTGCCAACAAATTCGTTGTCGGAGACCACGCACATCAACAGATATCGATTTTGGAAGCAATCGGTTGAATAACTAAAAAAATAAAGATGGCAGCTACTTTTTCTCAATTTGCAACGGATTTGTTGTCGCAGATCACACGTATCGATTTTGCACTAACTAGCTGAGATGCAATAAACAAGATTTTTTTAAATTTAAACGGAAATTAAACGATTTTTAAATTTTTACTTTTGCAACACGTCAGTCATCGTATTATAAAAAGCATTTTATTTAAAAATATTTTATTTATTCTTACCTTTCTTTGAAGAAGCCGAATTCAAACAACCGTATACCACGCAATACTTTTGTGGCATCTTTCTCAAGAACGAACGTAAAATGCGGAGGAGCCCATTCGTCTCGACGCGACACACGCGACTGACAGCACCGCCAAATCCTCTTAGCGGTCTCGTAAAGACGTGCGTCTGTGTGAGTGCGTCGTTTCGAGTGTTTGTTCGTAGCTTCTTTACTGGTTTATTTATATACTGTGCTTTAACTCTCAGGTCTAGAACATGAGTTATGAAATCACTTTCATAGCCATTTTTAGCACTATAACCATAGTACAAACTGTTAAATTTACAGCTATTATTAACCTTTCTCAGAAATGCCATCTCTCGACAAATAACTTTCTTATTATAGTTATAAATAAAGTATGTAAAATCCACATACATATGGGTACTGCTCCACAGTAATTCAATCACAACCTTTAACCAAGTAGGTAGTTTTAGTAGATGGGCAAATGACCCTATAACCTGATATTGATTTATCAAGTTTAAGAATAACACACATAATCAGTGCAGTGAGCTTCCGAGTGGCTTGTTATATCAATAGACTGGTCTAGTCTAGTGGCCCTTTGGTCGCATCACTATCTGGAGTCCCTAATTATCATAGCATCCTCACAAGATGGAATGTACCCAAACTACACATCGCTTATTTATGTTAGAGGATCCGTGGAACCATCTAGCAAACATGTAAGTACAGTGACCCTCTGAACGGCCTTAACCAGTAACAGGAAAGCCTTAGCTTTGGTTTGTACTGTACATCCCTAACTGTTAACGATGAATTGAAAGAGAACAGACCAACCCGTAAGTACTACTCAGATCCTAGACCTAGCTAATGCAAAAGATAGTTTGTGTAAACCTCGTATTATTTGCTTTCCTAGTATCTTATAAATAAATATAACTATTTTCCGACCACAAATACAATTCCTATTGCCTAGTAATGTCTCAGTACGTATCTCAACGGCCCTATTTAGCTTCAACCTGGTGTGGACAAATTATGGCAATTTACTGTAACTTGAAGGGTACCAATTCCGACGTTTTGTTTATTACACACTCGGGCAACTAGCATCCCTTTATCAACTAGTGATCCACTAAACGTCCACTTAGATTTCCACTTGCTCTAACAGAGGTCTACCTTAACCTTTATAATAGATAAACACCAAAGGCATACCAGTAAAATTTAGCCGAATACAAACGAAACACTATTCAAACACTATTTCCTACCTAATTCTAATTTGACGTTTCTTAATTATAACCACTAAATATTTATAACTTATTTCTAAGTATCCGAAATTGAAATGCTAGTTTATATTTACCAACTTCAATACTCTTGATTGTTACGTCATCGACAGCGGCGATGTGAAACAAACCTTGTCAACATACGTCTAGCTAATCACGTTACGTGTTTATAAGTCTCTCACGGTGTAATGAAAGAACTTCTAACTACCTAATAACCCTAGTTTCCTATCGGTCTATTGTTTTAGTTCAACTAAAAGTCCAATACCTACGACTATTACGATTACGTTAAACGTGTGAGTGATGTATGGCTATTCAGGTGCAATAATAACCATCTAGACCAACTAAGACCTAACATAATAACGACTTCGGAAAACCAAGTTTCCTGTGTGTAGTCCTAAGACCCATCAGCCGGCTATTGCTAACCTTTAGTTGGCTTCCAGGTGGAAATAATACCTAACGTGGTCGATATATAAATATATAGATAAGGGGGCCAACGCAATGAGGTATTCCACGTACCACCTCCACTACCAGAATTGGTTCGGATTCGTCTACGTGGATTCCTATGAAGAGAGTAAACGGAATACCACTAGCGTTGTCTGACAAACCGAATAAAGGCGTCAGAGACCTTGTAACACGAACCCTCTAGACCCACTCAGTTAATGAGATGAAACCATCCGTTTCCTGATTGTGGATACCTTCATGTCTCATAACATAACCAAAATGTGAGCGTAGGTTTTCCTTTCCCGAATATTACGCTGCCTGGAGCTCTGTGTATTTGGCTACCAATAAAGGCGCCATAACAGAGTTCTGGAAAACAAAATAGAGTTAATAAACTTATAAAAACATACCAAAAGTACACAAACACCATGTTATAACACATTCCCATAGACAATGTTTAATACAAGAGCTAAACCATCTTCGTGCTAGCGATTCTCGTTAACTTGTAGCGATACCCGTACGCTACATGAAGCGACACACAAACATATCAACACCTATTAAACACAGGGCACAAAATAATTAAAATAAACGAGACAAAATGGACGATACAAATACCCAGTGACAATTTTCCACACTCACCCCCTCGAAGTCTGTAAAAAAGTGACGCTACCATTTTCCGTCCGCCCTTATCTAGACTTTTTCTCGTCATGCGCACTACGAGACTTTCGAGACATCATAGACCAATGCTAAATCATCCGTATCACCTACTATTAGAGATTATTTACGTTTGTATTCCATTTCCTAATTTTCGCGCTACCTGTGCGAATATCCAGGCGTCAGTGCGCCAACCTTCCCGCACTTATAGTCTTAACTCTTTCGGTACAAAGTTAAACCTAACGTAACAAGTAGCAAATAGTGCTCACTTTCCCTTGAATTTATCTCTATCTTTTTTATTTATTCGACTTCCGTTACCTGGACACTCTTTGTTAGGTTTTAATAAATAATATTGCCTCACTACAAAAGAATTTGTGCAATCCTTTCTTAAATTTATTTTATTAAAATAAATAAATTAAATTTGTTTATTGTCTGAATATTATTAAATCGCCAACAGATGTTTATCATGCGTTGTATGAATTAATAAACAGCGCCATCTAGGCGTCTTGAGGGGTACTCGTAACCTTCGCTAGATGTCAATTTTAATAGTCTAGTCGCCAGATTAGTTTCTTAGATTCTCTCGAGAGGTCGCTTTACTTAATTCGTATGAAGGAAATATTATCGACCCCTATTTATCTGTTGACGAGATTAACATGAGTTTTAAACTTGGGATTTACACTTGTGTACCAGTACAAACAGACAAACAGAGTTACTTTCATTAATATTAGTATATAAATATGTAAGAGAATTTGTCAAATGTAGTCCAGGGCCTGTTGTGTGATCAGTTGTTAACTCAACTAATTGTTAAAATTTGAAAAAGGAATAGAAAATTTGACAAGTTTCCTTGAGATTTTAACACTAGTTACGATTTTTAACAATTAATTACTTTAACTAGTGATCAAACAACAGGTCATTAAATAGACATCTTCTGTTCATTTACTGTAAAATATTAACTATTTGGATAAAAAAATAGGGTCATCGTATATTTAATTAACTATCTCACTCAATTAATACAGGAATAATCATAAATAAAAATGAACGTCCGTATTTAAAATAATATTATTGAACTCAGGCCGCCATTAACAACTTACCAGATAATCAACAAACTGTTATATTAAAGGCATTGTAATTAGATTACAGTCGAGCTTTAAAATTGTTCTTAGAGTTGTTAAAGTTTATTATTAAGCTGTACAGTTGAGAGCAAGCTTGGCTGCGCTTGAACTGATGAGCGAAGCGTGCGGGGAATAGTGAACCAGTGCAGTACACCTCGCGGACGCAGTAGCCCAACATCGAGCCGTAGACAAGTTGCATTCTATAAAAACTATTGACTTTGGTAAACTACCAAAATTTGTGGAAATATTGTCAGCCGACTCAAACCTATATAGTTTATGTTATTCCAGTACCTACTAGTTAACGTAATGCATCTTGTCTAGTCCCACTGGTCATCTCATCTTATACACTGGAGTACACTTGGGTTCGACTATGTAGTATTTTTTTTGTGCAAAATCAGTGTTATTGATTTAACCTGTGTAACTGCGTATGTGTGAGTCTGTGTATCTGTAACGTGTCTGGACCAAATACATTAATAATATACTAGCGTAATAGACACGATGACGGTGCAAGCGAGAGCGCATTCGCTTACGGCACAAATACAAGTGCGAAAGAGATAGCGAAAGTAAAATAGAGCTCGTAGAGGCACATAGCGTCACACTGACGACAGCGTCATTTCATATACATGGTGTCTCATTTAAATCGGTCAGTATGGGAAAGTCTGAAACTATAAGACATCCGAAGATCTGTTCTTAGGAACCATGTCATCGATTTTAATAAGAAAAACTGCATTCATACATTTTTTTTAAACCTGTACTCAGCTCGGGAATTGAACCCGGTTGTTTTGAAAAAAATAAACTTACACTATTTCTATTTCGATATCGATTGTGTAGGTCTTAAGCAGTAAATGGCTCTTTGAAACATAATGTCTAAAATGAGTTCAACAGAAAACTGTCCTTTTTAAATGAGACACCCTGTATATGACATTCTTCGAAGAATCATTTTAAATTGAATAATATGGCAGACATTACGAAGTTAAAGACACAAAGACATGTCTGTTTTGGTGACGCGGGAAATAGGAGCCGGTTCGTCTATTACGCTAGTATATTAATGTCCTATGGTATGGGATCGTTTCTAGCTAGGATTCATAAATATCAGTTCAGCCGTTTAAGATATATATATGTCCTCAAATATAGGTTAGAAGGGTCACCGTTGGTCGGGGGATAATGTCTACTTAAGTTATATGCGATACACAGCACTACTGTTTTGTCAGTACTGACTGCAGCGCCAGTCACGCGCGCCGCACAGTCACGCGCGGTATTTGTGCCTCTGACCGTACTTGGATTTTATAAAAATATTTTTTACACTAATTTAATTTTAACCCTTCGCCGCTTAAATACACCTTTACATTTAACCCTCTGTAATCGCTTACGTCTTTATTTTTTTATAAAGAAATACAGTCAATTAAGTCTATGGTAAAATCTAGTTATGACAATAAAACAAAGAGGTGACACTTGTCATAATATTAGTCATTAAATTTTATAATTATTTTTCCTAAATTGATGCATAGCGATGTTAGATGCAAATTATATAGTAAAGATGTGTATACAAAGGCGTGAGTGTATGTACAACGTATGTATGTATATAAAGAAAAGCAATCGAGCTCCCGCCAAGTTTTGAAAAAGGCTATATATTATAAAGTCTATACATGCACATACTGCCTTTTTGTTTTGATTGGCAGTATTATAGAGTTGCTTGCAGTGCTCTCAATTTGTTTGACCTTTTTGAATAATGGGGTGCCTTAATTCATTTGACTGACTGTGCCTCTAAATATACGTCGTGACTTGTTAGTTACTATTCTTACACTGATTATAGTTTGTAATGGTTTGAATCGCTTGAAAGCCGTGATTTGTAAGGCTTGAAATGTTTCTAAGAGCACCAGGTTGACAACTCAATACACAAATCTCGCCACAGTAAGGGTAGAAACGAATTACCTTCTGATTATATTTATCTTCATTAGTGCAATTAAGAATTAAAATTCAATATGTTATGTAGAATTGGACAGTATAACTAAGACTTGACAGAGTATAGGAACATAGTTAAAACTGAAATTAGTCATTTTTTCATGCATAAATATTATATTTCCTACACTATATTATATGGCAACACTTCATCCATCAAATTAGTTTACCTGGTGCAAAACTCCTTAAAAGTAAAATACAAATTATTATTTAGGTATCATTATAACACAAGTAGATACATTTTTAAGATAAAGGCGCCATGTTTCTATCGCCTTCGTCTAAGTCCCCGTTGCAATTTTGTAAAGAAAAACAATGTGTAGAATTTACGACGCAATCTCGAAAAGTCTGGAAACGTTCAACGATAGAGGTTTTCTTACGGTAAAGTGTGGGTATAATAGAAGCATGTCAGCACTGCATCGGAACAAATAGTTCAGTTGAAAATGAGCAAAGCCTGACCAGAAATATAAATCGGAAACGTCTCGAATAGAACCGTGTAGGAACTTTGTCGCTAGTTTATTTCAGTCAGAGTTTAACGAAATACTCCTGAAAATGAAGCTTCTGTTGATTATGGTATAAACGTTAAGTTCAATGCGATTTACCTACATAGCAAATATCCACTTAGAGATAAATGGATTATAAATATTTAATAACATAGGTAGTACAATTAAATAGTTACAACTAAACTTATTTCAATTAAAATTAAACTAAGCTACTCAAATATTAAAGATGTAAATAATAATCACCACTTTAAAAAGAACACCCCCTCTAGCAGGTCCACTCGCGGCATGGTCCCTATGACACTGGCTGCATAACCTCTCTGGATAGCTAGCCCAATCCTTTGAGAGAGGTAAGCATTAGCCCTAGGATCTCCGGAGGTGTCTATGAGCCGGGATAACAGAGCCGTCATAAAGCTTTTCATATCAGCTGACCAAGGACCTCTGGTCTCCACAGCAAGTGCCACAAATTCGTAATTATTTAATTATTTGATTTTACTTAGATCTATTAAGTAGCACCTAAAAAAACAAAATATCATTATAAAGTCACATTCAGTTTCAACCCTGCCTTTTGAAGTGGTTTTAGTGCTAAAAAAACATTTTCGAAAAATACCGTATTTTATTATATACCTACAGAGATATTTAATGGAAAGAGTGAGATCGTTAATCTTTTCTAAATTTAATAATTTCAAACGAGTACAATGGAGCCAAGAGAGGACAGTAAAATAATGATTTTGTATGTACTACGAAGAAAAATACGTATTCTTTAATATCGTTTGACTAAATTTTTACCTTAGCGAACAAAGTAGTTTTAGGGCGCTGTAGATGATGGGAGCAGGCGCGGATCGGTAAGTACTGGATAAGTTAAAACAACAAAAGCTCGGATAGTGGTGCGCTTAAAGTACGTGGACATGCGTGCTTTCCGTCGCGGTCAGAGGGCAACTGGCGGGGATGCTACGCACACATATGCACGCGCTCGTGCGCAACCTTTTTATTGCTAAAACATTACAGGAATGAGCAGTGGGGGAGCAAACAAGGTAAGTTTTACATATTAACTAATTATATATAAATTCTAAACATTATTAATTCTTTTTTTTTTTTCAGATGCAGTGCGTCGTGTCCTCTACACTCTCCCCCCCATTGTCTACTCAGGACAATCATCAGCCGCTGTGGGGAGCAAGGCCACGCGCGTCACAGGTCTGGTCAGTTTTCCGGTCCTCGTCTTTACGTCGACAATGCGTATGCGACCGTCGGCGCCGGGGTAGACGTTCTCTATTCGTCCTTTAGGCCAAGTGTTCCGTGGCATATTTGGGTCTACTATGAAGACCACATCGCCTTTTTTCAGTTGGTGTCCTTCCTGAAACCACTTTTGACGTGGAAGAAGAGCTGGCAGAACCTCTCGCACCCAGCGTCGCCAAAACATGTCGGTGAGTCTTTCAGTGATTCTCCACAATTTTCGTCCATAGAAATCGTTGTCGTCAAACTTTCCCGGAACAGGTAAGTTAGAAGAGGTCCCGATGAGAAAGTGGTTCGGTGTTAAACTTTCAGGGTACTCGTGGTCTACGGAGACATGGCTCAGTGGGCGGCTGTTAACTATATTCTCCACCTCGGCCAGTAATGTGATGAGTACTTCTTCGCGAGGGGCCCTTTCTTTTAGGACAACCCTCAACGCTGTTTTGACGCTTCTAATCAATCTTTCCCACGCTCCTCCCATGTGGGGACTAGCGGGCGATATGAAATGCCACTCTAATCCGCGGTTAATTAATTCATCTTTCACACTAGATTGGTTGATTGCTTCGAAAGACCTCCTGAGTTCTGCGTCAGCACCTCGAAAATTGGTGCCATTGTCGGAGTACATCTTATACGGCCATCCACGTCGCGCCGCCATGCGCCTCAAGGCCATTATAAAGGAATCAGCTGATAGCGTCGGCACCACTTCGATATGTATGGCGCGTATAGTTAGACAGGTAAATAATACTCCGTACAGCTTTCCTCGGCGCCGGGCAATGGATATTTCCATTGGGCCAAACAGATCAACACCACAATGGGTAAATGGTCTCTTATGGTGCGCTAATCGTGCCTCCGGTAAGTCTCCTAGTCGTGGATTGCTAGGTATTGTTTTCCTTATACGACAGTATAAACATTTCGCGGCGACTGCTCGTACTGTGGGTCGTAAATTTACAAGCCAATATTTCTGACGTATGTCATTAACCACTGTTTCGTTACAGCTGTGCGCGGTCCTCTCGTGATAATATTTGACTATTAATCGTGCAATATAATCACGTCCATCCAGAATTACAGGCCGTTTCACACTTGAATTCACATTCGTAGTTGCTTCTATTCTCCCCCCGACGCACAGCAATCCATATTCGTTCCAGACTGGCGTCAATTTTCGTAGTCGGCTATCATACGAAATGGATTTATTGTTTTTCAAAAGGGCCAGTTCTCCAGGGAATGACCGCACTTGTGAGCAGCGTAATAACTGATGTTCAGCGCGCTTCATTAATTCTAATGTAAGTTTAGCTTCGCCCAGCGTTTTACATTTTTCTATAAATAGAAACACGTTTGCCATGCATCGACACAAGCGAAGCCAGGAGGAAAACTTAGTTGTTTCCGGCACAGGTAAGTCTTTGACGCTGTTTTCACAAACAATATTAACTTGCAACATCTCATCATTGTATTCTTTTATATTTTCAGGGTTCATCGGCGGCCACTCTTCGCGCGGCAAGTGTAAAAAATGCGGACCTCGCAGCCACTCCCCGTCGATACTCAATTTGTAGGTATTAATTTTTGTAGCCTTATCGGCGATATTTAACCTCGTAGGTACATAGTTCCACTCTTTGGTCCGAGTTAATTCGTCGATTTCCCCCAATCTGTTTGCAACAAACACTTTATAGTTACGCGTGTTATTTTTTATTTGGTGCAATACTATTTGCGAGTCCGTCCAAAAGTATCTTTTGTTTACAACTAATCGGTTCTCACGCGTAATCGTGTCAGCGAGGCGGCAAGCAATAACCGCTGCCTGCAATTCCAGTTTCGGTATAGTTATGTATTTATTAACAGGAGCGGCTCGTGATTTGCAGGCGATGAATGACACACTGACTTGTTTGTTTACAAATTCCTTTCGATAATACGCGACCGCAGCAAATGCAGCCGGGGAAGCATCACAAAAAACGTGCAAATCTATAGTTGTCTCATTTTGGCTAGCGCTTCCGCCAGATGCCTTCTCGGCGCTCTCTTTCTCACACAGTCTTAATGAGGTGAAATGACATCTTGGTACTCGTAAGTCTTGCAAGGCATTTAATTCTAATATCCAGTCTTGGAAAACTTTATTTTCGTTTTGTGATATCTCGTCGTCCCACTTAATATCGCTTTTCCAGGTTCTTTGTAGCAATATTTTTGCTTTCACCGTGAATGGAGCAAGAAAACCAAAACCATCGAATATGGACATGTCAATGCGTAAGAGTTCTCTTTTCGTAGGTATTCTTTGGAGTTCCAAAATTTCTTTAGGTATACGCTTAAGTGACAGGTCGAACCCAAGCGAATCACTGGCGGGAAACCATAACAATCCGAGTGTTCTCTCTGGTAACTCGTCGCCCGCGGTTTTGATCCTTATCGCCTTATCACTTAAGGTCTCTTTTGACATGGCGGTTAATACTTGTTGATTATTACTAGTCCAATTTCTCATTTCAAATCCGCCCTGTTTATGAATGTAGATCACGGATTTGATCATTTTTATTGCGGTTTCGCTGTCCTCCACGCTCTCGATATAGTCATCCATATAATGTGACTGTATGACGGCTTCAGTGGCTTCAGGCATATCGTCTCTAAACCTGGTCGCGTTCTTGTTTTTTATATGCTGTGCAATGAAGGGCGAGCATTTGGCACCGAATATTAATGAGTTCATTACGCAGGTCTTTATTTTCCCATTTGAATCTTCGCGCCACAAAAAACGTAGGGCGTGCTGGTCTTCTCTGTTTATTTGGATACGAAGAAACATGTCTCTGATGTCTCCCATGATAGCGACAGGCCTTTCTCGAAATCGTAGTAAGATACCCAAAAGTGATTGAAGTAGGTCAGGCCCTTGCAGCAAAAAATCGTTCAGGGAGCTGCCGGCGACATTAGCAGCAGCGTCGAACACCAATCTCAGCTTGTTTTTATTTGGGTTATCTACTCCGAAATGTGGCAGGTACCACACACGTCCTCCAGGTATCGAAATCTCGCTATCAGTTAACTCACGAGCGTAACCGTTCTCAAACAGATGATTTATGCGGTCTCGGTATCTTGCTGCGTAATTATTGTCTAAATTCATTCTTCGTTCCACGGCAAGAAATCTCCTTAAAGCGATTGAGTAGGAATCTGGCATTCGTAATTCATTTTTCCAGGGTAGGCTCACTTCCCATCGACCATTACAAAGTTGTGCAGATCGGTCCACAATATTGATTGCGCGAATCTCGTCTTTATTTACACGGGGTTTAGAGTTCACCCCAATTGCTTCTATAGCAAACGAGCGGCGAACTAATTCATGTAGTTCCGTATCTACTTTGTCACTGTGTGTTTTGCATAATTGTTGCAACGATGAGTACTGTGCCGTGTGTGCGCCGGCGCATGTGCGCGTCTTGTCAGGAATGCAGTCGAAGAGCGGAGCGGGGGCGCGGGGGGGACCGCTGATAAGACTAATCGGCGGCCCGCGCGGCTCGTACAGCGTTGTAGTTAATGCATGTTCAGTGGTTAGAAGTAGGCTGCGCGCGGTGGCGGGTACAATCCCGTGCACGCACCACCCCAAAGGTGTCAGGGTGGCGCACGGTTCGTTGAAGTCGCGATGAATAGTCTTCAAGGTCATCATTAAATGGAAGTTATCCTGTCCAATCAATATTTTGGGCTTTATATCACTACAGGTTACATCGTTTTTTAGGCTTCGTAAATGTTCAAAGTCTTCTAGCTTCACTTTAGATAACTTTTGTGTTGGTAAATCTAGTTCATTTATCTTGCGCGCACGCATTTCGTACATTTGATTTCTTGTATTAGAAAGTTTAAAGTTCACTATTTCACTGTGACACACGATGTCGGAGTTCCACGCGCCTCTCATTCGTAACGTTTCAGGCTGACCTTGTAGGTTAATACTGTTCGCGAGATCAGCTGACACCAACGACACTGTGGCACCGTCGTCGAGCAAGGCGTGCGTGGAAATTACATCATTAGGGCCGTGTATGTTCACACACACCGTTTTTAACATAACACTTGTGTCATTACGGGCCGCAATAGTATTTGTTACTGTTTCACTATTGGAAGAAGGTTCGTTTTCGTTTACTGTAGTCAACTGGGGAACACTTCTAGAGGTTTCATACGCGGGGTTGCTGCTGGATGGCGAAGTAGGTTTATGGGGCCAGTGCAGTAAGCGGTGGTGGGGTAGGCCGCACTCATCGATGTCGCACGGCGCTGCTGGACAGGTTTCTATCCCGTGCCCCGATAACAAACACTTATGACACATTTTGTTTATTTTAATGAATCG
Source organism: Acleris emargana (assembly GCA_927399475.2). Lineage (NCBI taxonomy): Eukaryota > Metazoa > Arthropoda > Insecta > Lepidoptera > Tortricidae > Acleris > Acleris emargana. Next base: position 10,832,970 of record OV656841.1, on the reverse strand, counting down.
CCACCTATCTTTACGGAGCGCGCGCTTGAATTTTATGCAGTTAGAAATAAGGTGAACATGTGTGCGACAAAATTTACACTTCGCGTCGCTATTATTGTTGTTCAGAACTGCGTGCGAATGAATTCTGCGTTCTTCGGTTCTTTTAAATGTTCTGTTCTCAGTCTGTGTGTTAATGTGGCTTATCCCAGCTGCGGCTACCTTTGTTGCTTCTATGTGTAGAAATTCGGAGAAAAATTGTAGTTTAGCCTTGTTATTGTCGCTATTCTCGTATATGTAATCCGCCCATTTATTGAGAAGTGTAGTTGGGCACTTTGACAATACAGTATTAAGCAAGTCGGGACTTCTTAAATAATCATTCTGATTTATCGATTGAGTAGCTGCGACGTAGTTCTTCACTTTAACTGCGAAATTCACTATTTCAGAGTGATAACTCTGTGACAGTGCAGGTAATTTTTTAAATTGAGAAGCTAATTTGAATATAATAATTTCAGGTCGTCCAAAACGTAGTTCTAGTGCTTCTAAAATAGTAGTTGGTGTAGTGTCGCTTATGAGTAGCGACGAAACTGCTTCCTTTGCTTCACCACGAAGACATCGGTTGAGTCTAGCGACGTTCTCCCTGTCACTGTAATTACATAATTTCGTTGACTCTTCGTAGCTCCTTTTAAATTGCAGCCATTCAAGTGGTTCGCCGGAGAACGGCGGTAAATCTTTAGACGTAGCTAGTCTTGACAGTAAATTAGTGTTAGCACTTTGTGTCACGGAAGCGAGGTTGGTGATAGCGTGCGACAACTGCCACAACGGTTCCGGAGCAGATTGGGTAACTGGTGCCGAAGCCGGTTCGTGAACTTGCAGGTTAGCGGTAGGATCATGTATACTCTTTTCTAGCCACTGTTCCACCTTTTGAGAGGTTCCCGGAGTCGAATGGTCGTCGCTGCAGCGAGACTTCCTTGAGGACCGGTCATCGAGCTCGGCGAGGTCAGCTGCCAATTTCTTGTCAATCAGATCCTTTTCGATTTTGGCCTTGGCCATGGCTGCCTCCAGTTCCAATCGTTTCCTTTGTGCCTCTATTGATGACCCAGAACTCTTCTTCGACGAACCTGGAACGCGTTCGTGGTTCTCAGTTTTTACACTACCCTCTTTTCCTGAAGGTAAATTAGTATCCATTGTCTGGCTTTTTAAATCTGTGAGTTTCCTGACCGGGCATGTTTGCGTTGAAAACACTTCCACACGATCGTCCATGGTTTGTTTCAGCTGTTCACGTAAGTGAGCGCGTTCACTGCGCGATTTATTTGTGCGCGGCGGCGGTGTGCTGAACATTCCAACGTTCGCTGTTTTTATGTTCGCAGTTCCTTTATGATCCTGGCTCGATGGACCAAATGTAGATGATGGGAGCAGGCGCGGATCGGTAAGTACTGGATAAGTTAAAACAACAAAAGCTCGGATAGTGGTGCGCTTAAAGTACGTGGACATGCGTGCTTTCCGTCGCGGTCAGAGGGCAACTGGCGGGGATGCTACGCACACATATGCACGCGCTCGTGCGCAACCTTTTTATTGCTAAAACATTACAGGAATGAGCAGTGGGGGAGCAAACAAGGTAAGTTTTACATATTAACTAATTATATATAAATTCTAAACATTATTAATTCTTTTTTTTTTTTCAGATGCAGTGCGTCGTGTCCTCTACAGGCGCTATAAAAATATTCATCCTTTTATAAATATTACTTTTATTACTTATGTAAACGTAAAAGCATAGGTAAAATATCAAAGAAAGGCATTGTCTAGATTCAAAACACAGCCTAAGAAAATGTAATAAAACAGGCATTTTCCATTAAACGCCGTTGTTGCCAGCCTCCGAACAACACCCGGCGCTTTGTGAGCCCAGCCTTAGCTGCGAGTTGAATTTTGTACATATTCATACCTAAAATTATTTGCTTAGAGCTTGAATACCGCCTGTGATATACACAAACTTTCTTATTATTTTAGGGATGTTATTTACTTGAATAATTTAGATTTCTAATCGTTAATGAAATTTTAAACAGCAAACTAGTTAGTCCCCTTACACTTAAACACAATTAAACTAGTTGGTACCCTTGCCCGGTATTCTAGGCGTTAATAGTACATTGTGTATTAAGGTCGGTAAGTAAGGAATTACGATCGAGGCTCTAGTAGAAGCCCGAAGTCGAAGACTGAGGGCTTTCTGAGTCGAGGTTCGTAATTCCCGTACCGCCCGTGAAACATACAATGTTTTTCATCACATTTGCGAGTAAATAAATACACAAGTCAGCACAACTATTATTACGAATTACTTGAACTTTTTTTAAGCGGATGGCTGGCGGACTCCACAGATTATAAAAATGTTTCGTTTAGAAACGTTAAGGGCAAATACTTACGTAGTTATACATATAGCCCAGAAGGAGTGTAAAAAAAAACGACGTTTTGATACAGAAAACTAGTAAAATCGGTTATTAAGAACATTAATTGAGTATTTAAGTAACATGTAGCGAGATTGCAATGAAATTCCTGTTTAAATAACATTTTAAGACAATTTTTCAATTGCGTGTAAACTCTTTGCTTGAACTTGCATGACCTGTGTGCTGTGCCATAAATTAAAAAAAAATTACTTACCGACCTTGGGTTTCATGGTAAAAAGAAAGGTCGAGGGTTTTATATGGGGCATTGCGGCCAAGTTAACCTGTATGTTTAGATACTGTTTACGTGCAAGTGTGATGAAAAAACCATTCCGTCTTTGATCTGTTATCATATTGTCAACGTTTTGATAGCTCTTATGTACTATCAGCCCATTGGAACCCTGGCCCACAATAGAACTCTGTCACAGTGACGTTATGATTCAAGTCATAAGAAGTGTCAAATAAATTGTTTTATAATGTCACTGTGACACCGTTCTATGGTGGGTTAGGGTTCCAATGGGCTTATAGTACATGACAGTAATGGCGGCTGACGTCAAAACAATACCATAACAGGTCAAAGACGATATCGTTATAACAGCCGCGAATAGAGGCCATGCACACTTGTAAGTAGGCACGTAACGCAGTTAGGTACCGCTTTGCTCGAACTATACTCAGGTAATATTCTCTTACAAACAGATTGTTGTCGAACGGGTGATCAAGCTAGCAAATTTTTAGCACCTAATTGAGGACAGTTTTAACTCATTGAAAGATAAAGTTGAAAAATGAACGAAACTTGGCCGGGTCACTTATTTTGCACAATTGAAGTACTACATTATTTTAAGTTTATCAGTTTAGATATTCACACGTCCTACTTATACATATAAATCTTAATGATTTATTGTCAACAATGATTGAAAAGTTATCTTTAAAAAAGACACAATTTATCACACTCAACTCATATAAAAAGTTGGAATGTCAAAGATGTAATATAAATTTTAAACCAATGGCAACCGTTATTATCAAGAGCTCCACTCATAAAGTCCTGTACACATAACTATACGTTGGCACACTCAAGTATCACACTCCACTCGATACACGCGGAAGCATCGACACTCGAAGAAATAACCTCATCCTCGTATAAACATATTCAGCGTATATTTGGTCCTTACATTCATTAAGTCAACGTTTGCTCGAAGCACTTTCACTACCTCTTGACACGTAACATGAATTTATTTAGTGGAAGGAGATGGCTTGCGTAAAAGGCTAAGATACGGGGAAGCTATCGGAGTATTGTATTGTAAAGTAAACGAAACTCTTTTGAGTGTGAAATGTTTACCAATAGATTTTTAAAGTGTTTTAATATTCTTGTGGTATTTTTTTCTGCTGTTCCTGAAAAAATATACTAAGAAAAAGATAATGTATCTCCTTTACCTTTCTCGTTCCTCATTTTGTTATTATTCGCGTGCAAATTTTCTTAAGTGATAGATCGCGTTTGGTGAAATTTTGAATTCCCCTCAGTTTTGTTTGTTGGATGTACCAAAGTAATCCATTATTTTATTTATATTATTTAATGATAACTGCCAGGATTCCTGTTCAAAAATAATAACAATATCCACGAATTTTTGCAGCGGATTTCATAGCTCTAGGTTACATGAACCCTTTTTTGTATCAACTCCTCCCGGGTAAAAATATAATGCGATTTCATTAAAAACTAGGTAGGTACTGTGGAGAGGGGTGGAGATAAACACTGATGTCTTGTTTAAATATATACTTTTTATATTCACTTCTTCTTATATTTTACTCAATAATACATAGCGGTGCGCACTCGGCGCCAGGTTACGTGCGACCCCCCCAACTATACAAAACAATGAGCCGCTGTTCCATCGAACCATTTGCTTTTAAATATAAATAATTAAAAGCAAATGAGACATTGCATACAAAGCACAATGCAATAAGGTTTATTTTACATGGTATAACCTCATAACATGTAATGTAAAATAACAATTGGGTTAAAAGTTACTTAGCAAATCGTTGTCAGGTCACTGAGATAACCAAAATGAATAAAGCAAACAGAACTGTTGAGAATTTTGTCCCATCTATTATTAAATATGGAGTACCACAAGGTAGTATTTTAGGGCCTTTACTGTTTTTAGTTTATATTAATGACCTCCCCCGTGCTGTTAATTATCCAACCGTTTTGTTTGCTGATGACACAACCATTGTAGTTGAAAGAGATAATTCATCAAATTATGAGGACAGGATAAATAAGGCTTTATCAGAAACGGTTAACTGGCTTAGAAGTAATAATTTAAACTTAAACACTGAAAATACTAAATATATTCACTTTCGTACTAAGCAAAGTAAAGATTTACAACTAAATATAACATGCGACGATAAATCCATAAAACGAGAGGATTTTCAGAAGTTTCTAGGACTTCGTATTGACAGACATTGTGACTGGAATGAGCAGATTAAAGCAGTATGTAGCAAAATTAATAAATTTGTATTTGCTCTAAAGAAAATAAGACTTGTAGTATCACACAAAACTGCTTTGCTTGTTTATTATGGGTACGTGTGTTCCGCCCTTAGATATGGTATTATTATGTGGGGCAACGCGAAAGATGTCCATAGAGTATTCGTATCACAAAAACGTTGTATATATGGGGCTATATGGGGTCTAAGACCCACAGACTCATGCAAACCAATTTTTCAGAAGAATAAGATTCTTACGCTTACATGCCTTTACATTTTGGAGGCGTGTACTTTTGTGAGAAAGCACATGGAACTATTCATAATGAAAGACAATCACAATAAGCGAACTGTTACGCAAAAGCCATTAAAGTTACCTGTAACCAAACTGAGTATGGTTAAAATTAATTCGTATTACATGTTAAGTAAAATTTATAATGCTATACCTAAGACTATAATAAATTTACCTGGAAACATGTTTTGTTGTTAAACTTAGACAATGGTTACAAGAGGAATGTTACTACTCAATGAATGAATTGTTCGGTAAAAATAAATAATTGACTTTATATATAGGGTGGCTCATTCAAATCGGTCAGTATGGGAAAGTCTGAAACTGTAAGACATACGAAGATTTGTTCTTACGAACCATGTCACCGATTTTGATAAAAAGAAAAACTGCATTCATACATTTGAAAAAAAAACTGTACCCAGCTAGGGAATCGAACCCGGTTGTTTTGAAAAAATAAACTTACACTATTTCTATTCAGGTATCGATTGTGTAGGTCTTAAGCAGTCAATGTTTCTAAGAAACATGATGTTTAAAATGAATAAAATGCATTGTTTTCACATACTTTAATTTATCATAGTAGGTGTTCGAAGTGACCACCGTTTTTTTTCAATACAATCTTCAACACGTTTAAGTAACGATCTTACTATAGCATTTTGTATCTTCATGTGGTGAATTTGCGTTAAAATTGACTCTATGGCTGCTTTTAGGTCTTCAACGGTGTCATAGCTTGTTTTGTACACTTCATCTTTAACGTAACCCCACAAGAAATAGTATAGAGGCGTTAAATCGAAATTTTCGCGAAAAGTTTTCACACACACATAAGTTTAAATAAATTAAAATTATGTGAAAACAATGCATTTTCTGGATTTTAGACATCATGTTTCTTAGAAACATTGACTGCTTAAGACCTACACAATCGATATCTGAATAGCAATAGTGTAAGTTTATTTTTTCAAAACAACCGGGTTCGATTCCCTAGCTGGGTACAGTTTTTAAATAAATGTATGAATGCAGTTTTTCTTTTTATCAAAATCGGTGAAATGGTTCCTAAGAACAAATCTTCGTATGTCTTATAGTTTCAGACTTTCCCATACTGACCGATTTGAATGAGCCACCCTGTATATTTGATATATTTTTATTATTTATTATGTATATTTGACATTAAATTCGATCTTTTTAATTTTTAATTTAGTTATAAGGACTAAACATTTTTATGCCACTGAAGGCTGAGCGGCTGTACTGTATGACATAAATAATAAGACCATGATGTAACCCGTTCAATGCAAATTAATTATTTCATTTCATTTCATTTCTTATTGTATTACAGTACTGATTGAATTACATTTTCAATCTCATAAAAAAATTGGTTTTCAGAAACGTAACATCGCATTTTACTTTTCCAACAGTAATAAGTCCTTTATAACAACTGGCGCAACATAATGAATTGTATTTACATGAGAGGAATCAAGTACAACATAATACAAAAATATAGCATTTTTTTTTTTATTTAAATAATGTAGGTACCCACAAAAGCGAACTCATCCCAAAATGGGATCTCTGACGGATGGGATATACAGGGCGTCCCAAATTATGGGACATGAAGGGGAAGTACCTTAAATATCGTAGATAGTGTATTTTGCTGAAAGAAGGCTTTATGTTATTTTTAAAAGTTAGTAATTCTGCATTCATAGATTTTCTAAAAATTACTTGCTTCGTCTGGGAATCGAACCGACTTAAATGTGATGACTACGGCAGTTTCATGTATGTTTTTAAATTGATTAAAATGATTTATTTTACGTTGTTCCTTTCTTTTAAAATACAATGTTACTTAAGCAGAGTTATTATTTTGTAGCCATTCTTTCGATTGGAATCATAAAAGTAGGATGATTTTTTTTTTCACATTTAAGTCGGTTCGATTCCCAGACGAAGCAAGTAATTTTTAGAAAATCTATGAATGCAGAATTACTAACTTTTAATATTAACATAAAGTCTTCTTTCAGCCAAATACACTATCTACGATATTTAAGGTACTTCCCCTTCATGTCCCATAAGTTTGGGACGCCCTGTATATTTAAGCAAGTTTTTTTTTATTCTACCGATAATACCTAATACTTATATTTAAATTCGTCATAATGAAAACAAGATTAAGTTTTAAGAGCCAAAGATACTTTACAAACACGGAAAACATTCCACCAAGCAGGCAGGTGCCTGCAAAAACTCTTCTCACCTTTCTCGGTCAGGTGCTACGTTATATCGGACACGTAGGGGTAAAATTAGCATAGAAATGGGTCTGCCCAGCCCACCACTGTTATCATTCGTAATTAAGCTGTCACCGCTTGTCTAACGGATAATTTTCACCTAGGCTGCCGAGTTAGCAAGTCGACGGAAAGTCTTAGTTGGGATTGCGCAAAATTTAGGTGATAGGCACAGATTGAAGCTAAAGGTTTTTAAGATTAATATAACATCAATGGTGTGAAATAATGATTTTGTGTTTTACTAATCAAGTTTACGGTTTAACCTTGAAATATCAAAACTCATTTCATAGAACGTTTTAATTCACTGAATTTTCTTTTCATGGACCGGCATTTCCACGTCCAGGAGCTTTATTTTTTTTGTGGTCACCGTCTAACCTATTCTAACCTACTACGTAACGAATGCTTAAGATAACCTGAAAACTATAAGGTTTCAGATTTTTTTTTTTTAATGAAATTCGGTGAAATGACACATTCCATGAAATGTTTCTCGATATTGCAAGGGGATCTGCAAGTTAACAGATGCATAAATGATAATCTTATGTTAATCAGTCACCATCATCGTCGTCATCTTAGCTCATGGCAATCAACTGCTAGATATAATTATGTAGGTTTCTTTCTCCCTGAGTGCGCCCCAAATCCTGTTTTCTGCTTAACGTATTCAAATCGCCTTTTGCCCTTCTGTTTTGATTGTCTTCATACTTATATATATATATATGTGTTTGACTGGAGGGTAACACTACGTTAACGATATCCATTCCAGCATCCGCAAGCACCTGCAATTGTCAGTTTTGCGATATTATGTGATGTTAAAATCATAGCTATATTATCCCTTAGACTCGTTACTAGAAATTTACATCTAACACAAACAATAATTACCTTTATAAACTATTATATTACTCGACTCGACGATGTTTTTCGTAATCGTTTTTCCCAAAATGGACTATAAAATTAACGCTTACCATAAATGTTTAACTCGGTGAAAAAAAAAAAGACACCATGTAAAACACTTAAGGCTCAGTTTAATTGGTCAATAGTTTCGTTTGCTTGTAACAATCCATTGACGGGTTGTTTTAACATTTTACAGCCGAGAGCTATCGCAGCGACGCAATGTATCACGAAAAGCATGTAGGTTATCGTGGACGAAACCACAGGATGAAGCCTTTATGGATAATGATATTAATGATAACTAACTAGGTGGTAGATTCACTGTACATTTCCGACGTGTAAAAGACCCCACATGTGGCCAATTTACTGAATAAATATTTTGAATTTGGAATTTGAATTTTAACATTCAAAACGTTTTGTTTATTGATTTACATCTTTATCATAAATATTTTGTAATTGTTACCAGTGCGTTTTATCCTATATCATTACATTTTACGTGAAAGGAATTCTAGAAATATTAAGACCCAATAACACCATACCATACAATATGTGGGTATCAAAATATAAGCTTTACAAGCCCCGTGTACAAGATTACGATTATTCACGTATTTCTACATGTACAAGAACTTCAGCAATGTCGGGAACATATAGGGTAGTTTCATAATACTTAGGTATATCATTTTGTATACTGAAGTGGCTGTGGGCGGGGTACATCGCTCGCAGGACTGATGGCCGTTAGGGCCAGAAGGTTCTTGAGTAGCGTCCGCGGACTGGGAGACGAGCTGTATGTAGGTAAGCCTCCAACAAGATGGAGTGACGACCTTGTAAGGATCGCGGGAACGCGGTGGATGCAAAAAGTACAAGACCTGTCTGAGTGAGTATGTCCAGCAGTGGACGTGTCTCGGCTGACATGATGATGATGATGATCATTTTGTTTAAAGATAGTTCACTCGTTAATTTATAACCATATATTGGTCCAGGCTTTCAGGTTTATTGCATATTAAAAAACAGCCATTACACATTCGCAATAACCAAAAAAAACGGTAAAATCGTTTATGAAAAATCCAATATTACCGAGTTTTGGATGATGGATGTAGCGCATTAGCAGCCGGAGCAAAAGCGATAACTCAACTCGATGAAACACCGAATCTAGGTGTGAAATTTATAACTTTACACGCGGCTCGAGAAATGAATTGACATAAATTGCGTGGTGTATAATACGTGTTTTTAAGTTTCTGTACTGTTCATACTTAAATATATTATTAGGTAAAAGTCTGTCTTGATAGTTCTACGCGTCAAACGATCGATATATAGTAACAATAATAATACATTTTATAATAATTACCGGAAATATATTCTGAGGGATGGCACTGTCGACATTTGTCGAGCGTGCCGTTGCCTTGGGGAATCCCACGGATAAATATACATCGCGGTTGTTCGCATTTGGCCAACGTCGAGTACTTGCACAGACATAACCTCGTAGCGTACTATAAGTACTCACCAGCGCCGGTTCTTGAAAATGGTCGTGCTACGCTCTATTGGGATCGATCTGTTATCACGGACAGGACTATTGTCGCCAATAAGCCTGATATCGTGTTGACAGATCGATCTCAACGCCGCGCCGGGCAGTGCTCGTCGACGTTACCATCCCGCATGACGAGAACCTCGTGAAGGCCGAGAAGGATAAGCTCAGCAAGTACCTTGACTTGGCTCACGAGGTGACCATCATGTGGGATGTTGATTCGACGATCATTGTCCCGATAGTTGTTTCGGCAAATGGTCTTATAGCGTAGGGTCTCTCAACCAACACCTCACGAGACTCTCGCTAGATGGCTGGATCAAGGGCCAGATACAGAAGGCAGTTCTCCTTGACCCGGCACGCATTGTGAGGACGTTCCTCTCTCTGCACTTGGTATAGTTGCAAATATACGAGGTGTAGGTGGATTTTGTAAGGTTATGGCCAACTGACATTAGGGAATCTAAATCGGTAGCTTCTTTTAAATTTTAACTAAGAAAGTAGTGGCTTGAGTCGTATTCTCAATTGTCAACGTTTTTCTTCAATATGTTAGCCTGGAGACGAATAGATACTTTTTATCCCGGAAAATGGGATAGATCCCCAAGAGTAACTAAAATGTCGCTTATTTTGTCATGTCTTTATCCATTTATGCGTTTCAGGGACATTCTAATTATAATCGTTTTCCATATTAAATAACATAAAATTAGAACTCAGCTACACATACAGAACGTCATTAAAAAGTTCAAATGAAAGTTACAAACACGTTTTAATTTCTACAACCTACCCATATTATTTCCAGTTTAACTTTTAGGCCAATAATTTGGGGCAAACCATGAGTTATTCTCTGTTATTAAACTCTACTGCCACTTTTTAGTGCGAACGTCAAAGCTAGAATCCCATTTGTTTATATGTATTCCGTGTTCTATCTTTACCTTTTATTACACCAGGAAGACTAAACCATATTTTTGAAAACCTGACAATTAAATGAAGTTGGAAAGGAATATAAAATATATAGGTAACCTAAATGAAGAAACCAATTGGTTGCTTTTTAGGGTTCCGTACGCAAAGGGTAAATGTGGGACCCTTTTCCTAAGACTCCACTGTCAGTCTGTCTGTCTGTCTGCCTGTAACCAGGCTGTATCTCATGAAAAGACCTAGAAATATACCCTAGACCTAGGATTGACTATATTTAAAAGTATTTTTTTATAGATAATGGTACGGAACCCTTCGTGCGCGAGTCCGATTCGCACTTGGCCTGTTTTTTTTATTTGTTCTAGTTTTGTCATTCTTATAAAACAATACAGAATTATCAACAAGTTATTAGAGTTGGTAATTCTGTAGCTCTGCTACCCCACTCTGGGAACGAAGGCGTGAGTTTATTTATTTATTTATTTAATATGAAACAATAGAAACTTTAATGAGTTTCCTTGAATACTCAACATCAAACTGACTATTTCATGACCTAATTAGTCCAAGCAGTAAATAAACGACATTCAATAACAAGACAAGGCTGGGTAAACAAAAGGGCTAATCAGCTATTTGGGTCTATTATTTTCATTTCAATCAAATGGGAAATAAACAAGCAAAGAAAGAAATGAGCTAACGTAATGAAAGGGAAAATATAATTTCCGTCGAATGGTTTTGATATGACGTTGTTTCCATTATTTTCACCGTTCGTTACGCTTGAGGGTTATCAAATTATTAAAAGTACTTCATATGTAGGTACAGAAAAATCAATCTATTTCAATACAACGATATAAAGCAACGCTTTGGAATTCCATTTATATATCCTTTCCGCAGATACTATCAATCTTTGACCTATATGTAGGTTTTTATTCTTTCAGCAAAAGGTGCAAGTAAGTAAAAAAAAACTTGCAATGATAGGCCATACACACACATACATACCTTCACGCCTTCATTCCCAGAGTGGGAATTACCAACAACTCCAAAAACCTGTTGATAACTCTGTAACCACAATTTGCACAATTAGGCTAAGATGTTTAACAGCGCATTAGTGACAGGTTGCAAGCCCATCGCCTAACAGTACTACAAGCCCTTATTCCCTTAGTCGCCTCGTACGGCATCCACTGGAAGACATGGAGTGGCACTATAAAAAAGGAAAACCGTGTCTCAACAATAAGTAGATCGGGAAAAAACTGTGTAATTGAACTCGATTACAAATTAACTATGAAACAATGTTGGATGTCAGGTGATCTGAAATTGTAACTCTTTTTTTTCTAGCTATTTAGAAATCGTAACTAAGGAACAAACTTTCAAACGTTTTCTTTATTATAAAAAAAATTCCAAGTTCCGTTTTCTTTTAACGGCAGTCACCAAATATTGTTTTACCCTTATGTTATGGACAGTGGAAACAAAGCAAATCGGAACTGTATTTTACCCATTTGTGGCAACGCAAGTTATTCATTACTCCTTAGCAAATGGTTGCAGTAAGACATGGCGGACGAGAACCAACCAGACATCAAAAAATACTTGTAAGTAATATCGCTGATAGACTTGAGCATTAACGTGATCTATTACCACCATTAGGTGTCTTTGTTTGAGAAATATACAAAAAAAATGGAATTGACAGGATTAATGTTGTTATTGTGTGTTTATTAGGATGGATGTTTGTAAGTAAAAAGTTTTTTTTTCAGGCACCCACCTCGGGAGCAGTTATTTTACCAGAAATTGGCTTTGGCGATGAGCCTGTTCGGAGTCGGGAAGAGTACGTGGTGGGGACTCGCCCCCGTCCACAGGCTCATTACTCTGTACAGCTACTTGTTTCTGGTTTCGGCCCCTCTTTGTTTAGTCCTACAATTCTTGTTTATGTTTATAAACTTCAGCGACCTTAGTTTCAGGGTACTTGGTACCATGTTTTCGATTATTCCAGCGACCATAATAGTTGTTGTAAGTTTTACCTTCTCTATTTTATATTCTACTAATATTATAAATGAGAAAGTTTGGATGTTTGTTACTCAATTACGCTTCAACCACTGAACGTATCGAGATGAAACTTGACACACATATAGTTTAGGTCCGAGAATAGGGCATAGAATAGCTTTTATCCCGGAAAAATGCATGGTGTCCGTGGTATGGTAAAATAACAAATTCTATGCGGACAAAGTCGCGGGCAAAACCTAATCAAGCATAAATAAAAAATGTGCAGTGTCGATCGTGAACTAAACGGTCACGTCTCCTTTACAAACATCGTTTCATTTTAATTTTTAAACGGGATACCCTAAATAAGGTAAAAGCAGAGTAAAAGTATCGAAATTAGCATGAAAACTTGGAAAAGACGCTTTTTTATTAGAGTTACAGGCATTACCTGTAACTCTAATAAGAAAGCGTCTGGATTAAAATGATGGTATAATATAAGTGCAGATCGTCTGTGCATAAACCCTTTATACCACTTGCAACACATGCATCGAACAAAGCAAACAACATATACCCGCGCAAAATATTCACAGTTTTGTGATAAAAGTTTTATGTATGTTTTGTGTTTTGCACGTACCTTTATATATTTTAAAGAACACGTTTTATACTCCACACGTACGAGTATATTTTAATAATTTAACATGACCTTACCCACCGCAATGTCCGTATAACTGCTGGCTATACTGTACCTAATGAAATATTTCACTTTCAGGTAAAACTATTTATTAGCAAGATACCTTCTTATATAGATATTATGAGAGACTTGATGGACAACATTCACATTTACAACTTCTGGCACGGTGATGATGACTTCATTAAAGCGGTAATGATCAAGAAAATGATTCGCGAATGTACCACAGTTAGGACCCTGTGACAATGGGAAGAGAGATGTGAGAAGTATCATGTGCTCCGTTAATTTAGGTTGCGTGATGTGACCTGTTTATTGTGACAGGGTTTTACGACGGTGCGTAGATCAATTTCTTAGACTGTATGGTCTGTATATCAAGCAAAATTACCGGGTTTTAAAGCAGTTCCAATCGGCTTTTTGGGTAACGTTAGACTACTACCAACCAATACTATGCTTAAATAAAAAAACTTTTATACGCTTGCCTTCATTTACCGATAGAGTAATTTAAACTTTTTAACTACTGCTAAATGCTCCTACTTCGGTCTTCGAGCAATTTTACTTTTCTGTGGTCACTATTTAGCAATTGGTAAAAAGCCAACCAGCGCATCCAACAATGAACTCAATTAACGTGCAAACAACAAAGAGATTAACAATAAAGCTTATAAAGCAAAACAAAGGAAAGTTGGACCGCAGCCGCGCAGGTACATGATGTAATTTTATTTAAAAAATTCGAGTAGTTATAACATTATCATTCGTTCATAAATTCAACGTTTTATAAACATTAAAACATTTTTTAAACTTAATACGTATAAGCTAATAACTATCTTTACCATTTCGGGCCACGTCAAGTAGAAACAAAAATATATAACAATTATATACAGTTATTTGTTCATAAAATTGTCACTAAAATTGGTTTCGCTATAGATTTCTAAAGCAATTTACTGTATTTACATTATAGAAGCGAGTGCAATGTCGCGTCATGACAGCTGCCTGCGATAAGCAAGACATATCGCCTGCAAAATACTGAGAAGAACCAATAAAATCCAACGATATCCGGGTACCTACGGCAAATCGAATCTAACGACAGCATTTGTATGAGAAAGTTTTTATTTAAACTTTACATACTAACACGTTTGTCTATATCAACTCGAGTCTCCAATAGCACAGGAAATGTTTGTTCAGTGTGCCTAATTGGCTGCGTTTATCGCGAAACAAAAATGTGGATAAAACTTCCGTCATCGAAGGCTTTATTCACATTTTGTCACGCGATAAACACAACCATACTAGGCCCGCAGTAAATAAAAAGTTTATAATAATGTATAAAAACTCAAATAAACGACACGATATTCATGATACGTGAATACGGACTAAATTAGAAATATTTTTAATAAATGTTCAGGAAACGTGTAATTTACTGCACCGATAACTTCAATTTCCGTGAATTTCACGTTTATTTCCAGAAATCGTAATTCATTACGTACAGAGTCGTGTTAGATTTTTTTATAAAATAATGCTCTGAACCACGTAAATGTTAACATACCATTGCATTATGGAATATGTTTTGTTATAGTAAAATTATGTTTTTTTTAATCATTAATTATGTACTTTTTTTGTCATGTAATATTAATTTAAGGCATTTACTATACTTTGCAACCGTGAATGTATTGTTTTGAATTGACATATTACTACGTAGCTACTTAAGAGAAAGCGATTGAACATGTTGTGTAGTATATTTTCTTAATACTTAAAGGCTATAGTCGGGTTTCCCTAGTAAGTCGGTCCATACAACGAATGGGTAAGGGTAAAAAACAAATATTACTCACAAAAAAACCCGAGCCCGTTTGATGTAAGGGCCGACTTACTATGGAAACCCGACTATTATATCCTTTAAATTACGAGTATATCATAATTAAATTTATTTGAAATGATTCCAGAAGATAATCAAAGTCGAACGCTACACTCGTTGGGTAACACTGACTCTTGTTACTTTTCTTACCTTTGATTGGATGCTATGGGTCTTCGTACCTATCATGAAGAATATAAAGAACAAAGAATTAATTGCGAACAGAACAATTCGCATGGAAACTTGCCTCTACATGTGGATGCCATTTAACTACGGCTACGATTTTAGAACCTGGATGGTTACTCATACTTTCAACGTCTACCTTATCGGTTCTGGCGCCCTAGTCCTGGCGATTTATGATTCAATTATTTTCATTTTCATTTATCACTTCATGTACCATGTTGATATATTGAAGCACAAGATTCAAATACTATTTGCTAACGAACTAAATGACGTTGAGGCTAAGGATAGGATGGTTAGCGTTATTAAGTATCATTCGTTTATTCTCAGGTAAGCGAATTATTTTGTGTGCTGTGAAACTGAAAATAAATAGTTAAGTTTTTTTTTTGTATGTTGCAGTACTTTTAAAGACATGCAAGCTGCGTTCGGTCTTAATGTAGCCGTAAACTACGCTCATAATCTTATGAATGATAGTTTGCTACTGTATCAAATTATGGTCGGGGTATGTATTTCATTTAATTATCTCCAAAAATAGAAACAGTAACATGACGTATAAACCTTAATTAGTAAGTAGCTACGTAGGGTGCGGTGTAAGCGGTCCGCCATAACGCGCACGGTTGCTATGGTTCCTGGCGCGCGGCGGCGCCGGCGTTGCGCGCGCATAAGGCAATAAAATGTCACACACCGGCGAGGAAGCGGTGGCGCTCAAGAAACGAACAAAAGTCAACAAAAGTGACACAAATATTAAATTGTTGATTACTGGCAGTTCACACTGCCGGCGAGAACTCTGCAACAAAAGATGTAGAATCCGAGTCAGTAAAAGAGACACGTACAGTTGGTGGGGTCACATAATTAGGGACGCATGTGTTTTTTACAAACAATTGCCAAAAAATATGACTTTTCAATTTTGACGATCAATGAAAAAGTTGATTACCGATTTTATTACTAATTACAATTTATTTCATATCATCAACTAAGTTTAATTTAAGCTTGATTACAGTGAACTGCTGTGGGTTCATACAAAGTTTTACAATTTAGTATGAACGCCCAACATTTATTTTATCAAATCTTTATAAATTAATGTGGTTACGGAATTATCAACAAGGTTTTGGAGTTGCTGGTAATTCCGTAGCTCTGCCTACCCCACTTTGGGAATGAAGGCGTGAGTTTATGTATGTATGTATGTATAAATTAAAGGTTTGTTTTCAACAGAGATAAATTGTACATATATTTAAATGTTGGTTTATTACTTATCAGTTAACGATAAATGTAACTAAAAATTAAATTGGTTAAGAACTTTTTGAATCAAATTTCAAAGTCATATTGGTAGGCAATTGTATGGGAAAAACGCAAGCTTTCCTAATTATGTGACCATCACAATAAATTAGTAGTTGATTACTGGCTCTACTCGTGTCTCTCACCGTCGGCGGTGGGACAAGTGCCGAATGCTGGGTTCACACGTAGACAGAACAGTGCGGCAGAACAGTGGACAGTAGAGTACTGCTACTGTGTGAACGCACAAAACAGTACTATACTATCTCGACGTGTGCGTTCACACAATAGCAGTACTGTGCTGTCTACTGATTTGCCTCCGTGTGAAACCAGCAATATGGCCGGGGACCCGTCGACACGTGCGTCCGCTAGCTGCGTGCCGGACGTGCAGCACGTGCGCGGCAGCCTCAAGACCACCCTAAACACCTTAATATTTACTAAACACGCTTAAACTTATGTCTAAGAAAGTAGGCAACTACGCCTAAATAAGTTAAAAAATAAATAAATTCTATTGCTTATTTAAATGTATCCAATTCAGATTTTGTCTCTAACCATCATGTTTCTTAATATTTTTTCGTTACTTATCGTCCTTTAATGACAGAATTAAAACGACACAAATATAAGTCCAATTATTGTCTCCGCATTTTTCATGCAAACAGTTTTTTTTGATTATTAATTATTGTGACAAGATCAATATCTTGATCATCCTTAAGATTTAAGTCTGTACTCGTATTCAATAAGTTTGGTTTTGTTCAATAAGTTTTGGTATAATATTCTGTTAAACGATAACAAACTCGTGGTTGCCCTATTGCACAAGTTAGTCGTTCGGTGACTTGTTCTAATAGTTGCCGAATATATCCGCTTTTCTGTCGCAAATTCATCAGCATTACTCATCTTTAATAACTTAGAAATAAACTAAAACCTTAAAAGTAATTTAGTTTTGAAAATTGTTAAGACATAATTTATTTTCAGGATAAGTCGAATCGATTGAATTATGCCATTATGATGCAGTTTCATATGGGAGGATTGATTTTAATGTCACTTGCTTTCGAACAAATTCGCATGAAGGTGATTTATTATCAATATTTTACTTATATGTTATTTATTACAAAATAAAATCGAATAATAATCTAATAAATTCAGTTACGAATAGTATTTTCCGTCAATATGCAAATGCTAAATCTACACGACTTTTTTCTTTTTGAAGTCGGAGGACCTCCCAGTTGTGTTATACAGTATACCTTGGCAAAAAATGTCGACATCCAACCAAAAGTTGCTGATCCCAATTCTCCTACGGATGCAAACACCTTTAGTTTTCAAGGCTGCAGGCGGTGTTCTAGCTGGAGTACGTCCTGTAGCTTCTGTAAGTATAAATTAATTACGTGTTGCAAATTCGTCTTCTTCTTCTTCCTTGGCGTAAAACTCCTGCAAGAGCAATCTTTGTTGTAAATAATATTGTACGATAACAAGAAAGCAGAGCTGACACAAAACGACAAACCAATTAAAAACTCAACGGATTTTTCCAATTCACAAGATATTGGTTTCTAACTTGGCTTGACTAGACGCCTCAGTTAATTAAAAATAAAGATAGCGACAATGAGGCCAGGGCTCCGTTTCTACTCAGTAAAAACCTAATTGCTTTTGACATGTTATCCTTGTTTTACTAAACATCTTAGCCTGATTGTGCAAAACGTGGTTACAGAATTATCAACAACTTATTTAAGAGTGCTTGGTAATTCTGTAGCTCTGCCTACCCCACTCTGGGAATGAAGGCGTGAGTTTATGAGTTTATGTATGTTATCCTTTTGTGTTTAACTCAGCCACCGTTACTTTCTAGTAAATAAGAGTTATCATGACGTTGACAATACGATGAGTACGAGGACACAGTGTTCTCTAATTTAACATATTATCTTATTTAGTCCAAATATAATCGAGTCAGACGTTTGTACATTTAAGTATAATATAATTATATTATAAACTAAATGATGCCCTCCTCGCCCTCAACTCCGTTCGTGTAGAAATCATTGATCGCTACTCGTGGTAAATAGTAGGTGTACATACCACATGTCCTTTGTTTGGCGTTTGAGTTATCCCCATAACAAATTTCAGCGAGATCAGTTTTTAACGGTTTAGCCGTGAAGGAGTAACAAAAAGTGGCCTTGTCGGTATAGGTTAAATACTTTCACATTTCGCACCTTTGCGACAAAACTGTGACATCTGGGCAAATCACAGCTTTGGAGATGTCACAGTTTTGTCGCAAAGGTGCGATTTATAATATAAGTATGGAAGTATGAATTAGAGGACACCGCTGCATTGACCTGAAGTCACCCTATTGTAGACTCAAAACGATAACAAATTTTAAAGATGGATTTATTTAATGAATGATGTGATGACCATCAGTAACTTTAACAATATTGATATAAAAGGGGTCTTAAATGTGGGGATGAAAAATAAAAGTGACTTTATTATAACAGATGTCATATGAAATAAATCAATAATCTGCTCATTTCAAAACTATGTATCATTTTTGTATTTTTTAATACTTCTTGATTTGCTTTTGACGAAATAAATACATCTTCAACGTTAATAAGTATTAAAGATAAAAACATTTATTACACGATTGAGTTATTTTTAACAATATTGGTTTTATTTCAGATACTGAAATCGACGTTCTCCTACTATGTAATGCTACGCCAATCTACTTTAGAATGAGTGATTTTATTCGCAGCAATATTGCAGTATTCACTTTATTACAACTCATGTTTAGTTTTATAGTTAATAAAACTATAGGCACTTGCACACTTCCTGTTTTATTTCCTACTTCAACTTGATCATAATGCCTAAATTGTAAGATTATGTTACCAAAGTGAAGCGACTTCTGGGAAATTAGATAAGTAAATTGACTTATGGATTATCACGAACCAATTGGCCTGACTGACAGGCAACATCGTCGCTGACCTAGAACTTTTAATACAGGCTCCATCAAAACCAGAGAAACATAATATAAAGGTACCTAGTCAATCAAAAATGTTAGAGCTCGTCTCTATTTCTACAGGCCTTAGAGTGAGTTCAGATGTTTTTTGGACCATTTATACTCTATCATACATAATGATTTCCTGCTACCTGAAACTGAAACTATGAAACTGGTATCAATGAGTCTAATATTATTTTTATGGAACACAAAATGGATAATGCAAAACATATTATAGCCGTTAATTTATTGTATAACTGTGATAATAAATTGTTCTGGTACCCCTGTCTGTAAAGTCGTCGTTATAAGTATATCACCACTGTCAGTGGCTAAAACGACTAGGTACTACACAAAATATTATCTAAAGCAAACAAATGTTTTTTTTAGGATTCCGTTACAAAATTGTAAAAAAGAAAATCCTTATGAGTAACTTGCTTGCTTGCTTGCTTGTATTTGGTTTCCCGCACTTTTCGAAATAAAATAAAAATATTATAATCAGGGGATGAAAAAAAAGTGGCTTTATTGTAACAGATGTCATAATTATGAAAGAACTCAATAATTGTTCAGAGTTAGGCGTTATGTAAATAATTTCTTATCTAGATAGCTATCTTAAATAAAATAATTTGAAAATAATTTATTCAAAGATAACTTCAAATGTCAAATAATGTTAAGTCAACCCTTTTGTTAAAATAAATTATCTAGATGAAGACAACAAACTTCGTCTGTTATTGAAGTAAGCTTAGATAAATAAATGTATATAATAGAATGTCACGTCGGGTCAAACCATCACACTGTCATTGCTCATAAAATCGTAATATTTTGAAAAAACAGCTATCTAGTACTAAGCTGCGGATGACTACGGAACGCTAAAAAGGTGACATACATTTATATTTCACCTTTTTATTTTCAAGACATTCATTACTTTTGTTGTAGATTATTTTCATAGTGCCCGAGAACTTTTAACTCCCCATGGCTGTACCACTAACATTCATCTTTTATTTAAAAGCACAACTAGATAAAGAAATAAGCTCTTTTTGATAATTTCAAAATAACAAATTATTATTTGGTTATTTCAAATAATGAATGATTTAGTTTCTCGTAGAAAGATAAATTTTGTCCAACTCTTGTATTTCTTATTGTATTTTTTTGTTCTTCTTACGAAAAAAACGTAATAACTTTAAAGTATAACCACAGGTATAACAGTTATTAAGATTGTTATGAAAGTTTTAGAAAATGCGTAATTTAAAATTAACGTAACATATTAATTTTAGTCTGCAGCTCAGCTTTTAGGTCAAATAAATCCAACCATTCAATGAGGAGCCGGCGAGCACACATGAGGATAACGTGGTCAGTCTCGCGGGAGCACTCCAAAACAATTCATTCCCATAAACTTTACACTTAACAGCCTGCCTGCAGTCTTCAGTAAAGCTAGAGTAGAAATTGATGTTTTTAGGCACTTGGGGCATAAAATTAACTCGAGATGTGAATCGCCGCTTAGATCATCTCTCTTTCTCAAGTCAAGCTCAAATCAAGTCCGATTACGGTTTTTGAATATTTTGTAGCTATTAAGAAAAACTTTTTTTTTATCGTTATGTCGACATCATATATCCTTTAACAGATCACATTTAAAACGATACTGCATCAAAGCATTTAAGTATTATAAAACTTAAGTTTTAAATAAAATTAGACACCACGATCTCAAACTTTTTAATACTACTTGCAGTAAAATCGTTGCAGTTTAAAGTGATCGCAGTCTGCTTTACTTGATGTTTATGTGTCATTATGAAATCGCTTTGAAGCTGTTGGAAAGTTGTTCAATTCTTTTTTGGCTCGCTGCACCATTTCAAACTGAGCTTTAACAGTGGATAGTCACCGACAACTTCGAAATCACATTTACTTAGAAAGACAAAGGTTAAAGGAAACGTTTCTACCAAACTATCCACAGTAGAAAAGTAAGGTATGCAATACTCTTATTACTGTTTTTATTATAAGGACTATAATTATATGTGTATGGTATAATTAAATAAATAACTTGTCGTGATCGCGGTTTTATCAAAAAGGTATGAACATCTTTCAGAACCAATTGGTCCCTTCGCCTGTCCTGTGGTGATCGATTTCAAAGTATTGACAGAAAGTAAGCTGCATCGTCCTTTGCGCGAGCGCAGTACCTACAGCAGATATTTAATTAAAACCCAACATTATTAAATCTAAGCTTGTGTGTGCGACTCGTTGTGTGTGTGTGTGTGTGTGTGTGTGTGTGTGTGTGTGTGTGTGTGTGTGTGTGTGTGTGTGTGTATATATATATGTGCGTGTATACACGATACTCTATGCTATAACCTTGATTAAGTTTTCTATTTGTGAGCAGCCTTAGTTCATTTAACCATTAGAAGATTTTAGCTTTCACTTCATTGATTGACAGGGATTAAATGCTACAATATATATTTATGGATGTAAAAATATTGGGCTGAGCTGGCGAACACTCAGTACTCCTAGAGGGCTAGCACAAGCTGTGTGCGACTTGTTGGTCGCTCGGGTCTCCTTTTCTATCTAGTCTATAACGACAGAGACGCACTGAGCGATAAGCGTACTGCTTCTTTATAAACAGCCGCTGAGGCGATGCCTTCTCAGCATTACTTTCACCAAGTAGCTCCAGCACCAACAGCGCCAAGCTTGCAGCTCCACCCCAAACGGTGATATAATAAGGTAAGTATTAATTAACAGATAGCGGTATAAATTCGTTTTAAAAGATATCTGTCCAAGACATCGGGGTTAGTCCTGTTTGCACAAAATAAATTTGTTAGAAGATTACAAGCAATCCCTATGACTTTAAAAATTACTATTTTATGCGAACGTCTATTGTAAAAGTGTAGAAATTTATCTCTCAATATGTAAAAAGATTGCAAAGATAAGTATTATGAATAATATTGACATAAGCGTTCAATTTTACATATTGTGATAGATTGAATAGTCTTTACTTTCGTAGTATAACGGCCGCACTCAGAGTTGCTTAATGACAAGTATCTAAATAGTTGCTGAATCACTATTTTTTTATACATAAGTTTAAAAAACAAACGAGACAATTGTTTTAAAATGTCTTAAAGAATGACGGTTTTAGAATCCTGCTTTACTGCTATGTAATTCATAGGTTATAATAATATAGATTTTCGCAACTTTGTCAAAAAACTGACCAAGCACATGTCGCACCATAGGCAGGGCAGGCAGGGTTCCGACGCCTTTACTAACTAAACTATCCTGAAAAACAACAAGTATGAAGGATTTCAGTTATTTAGGTATAAACACTTTAGTTGCCTGCATCTAAAGAACCAATAAAATCTACTAAGTCGTGATAACTTTCCTTTTAAATTCGTTATTATGTTCTTTCATTTCAAATATATCCCAAACAGACCCCCAAATCTAAAAAAATATTATTAGACTAATTAAAAGCAACCTAAACAATCATAGTAGAAAAGTTGTTATAACATCGAGGTTAGTCTATTTTTGCTTTGCCCTATGTTTGATCCTTTAAGCCAAGTTATTCTTAAGTTTTTCAAATAAAAAACCCATAACAACCAAATTTAAGGTTTACTACGTCATAAAAGTATGGGGTTAAATGTGGCCGTAAAATGTAGCTTATTATCATCGTTTATTATGCTCCTCAAAAAATCGCCCTCAACTTAATATTTAACTGCATATAAAATTGTACTTTATAATCGTGACCACTTGCCGGAGTATTTTTTTAGGTAATCATTACCACGGACTACAGAATAAGGACAGAATTAATTGAATTAATCATTCTTATTTAGTTGCAACAGAAACTTGGTAGGTATACCTATAACACTTGTAATTTTTATGCGTATTTAAATCAACTCCCTGCAGACGTATGCTATTAATCCTCAGCTCTGCAACTGATGCTCCTTGCACTGAGCCAATTTCATTTTATTCGTTTCTAGAACAAATAGCAAAATAAAATGTTTTCTCTGTTGAAAATACCCAACTGCACAAAATGGCTTTTGTAAAATAACCCGTGCGTAAAGGCCATACCCGACTGGTCAGTTTTATTTCTGGAAACACGTCATACGCGCGATAATTATATGTAGAATTATAACGTTACTCTCAAATAAAATGAAAATATTGGTTTTAAACATAACTTGCTGCTTTGTTTTGTACTTTTTTGCTATAAGGAGAGTTTTTTTAATAAAAATAATTATTGTTAAACATTTGGAGTCGTGCAGCGGTTTTACCGATGAGTATTCTAGTATATAATTACTGTCGAAATTCCAATCACCCGCTCGAAGTGTTCCGATTCCTCTTATTTTCTATTTTAACTGCTAAGAAGTCACACCTCCATTATTTGTATGTTTTGAAAGTACGAGTATATATAATTCAGGAAAGACAGTAAAGAATATAGTTACTTAATATCGAACTTCATCTCTGGCAGTTATTTACATAAATGTATATAGGTTATAGGTTGTGGCGGGCTCTTTTCCGCAACTTGACGACTGAAATGTGCGCTTATTTTGCGTACCGTAAAACCTGGTAACTATGGTCCAAAATCTTCCAACTATGGTCCAAAATCAATGACCAAAAGTACAAGTTCCCATTATCTTTAATTAAGGAAACGTGATGTTTTATAGACATTTCTTGTTGACTAAAGTTTTAAAATGCTTATACTTAAGTCATCTATGAGGAATTAAAGAAATTAGAATTGGACCACAGTTGAAGTACTGGACCATAGTTACCAGGTTTTACGGTAAGGGGTTGGTGGTTTTACTCCTGCCAATCCAGTTCCACCAGGAAAACTAGCAGACCCTTAATGTTGACGACGACTTCTGGTAGCGACCTCGGTTCCAGTTCAAGTTGTCCCGCCCGATGTGTTGCCACTCTTCTGCCGCCATGCAGGCTCTGCACAGGGGCTGTCTGTAACACCTAAAGTGTGTAAGTGTTTGTTGAATAAGGCAAGGCCAGTTATTGCCCCAGTTACGAGTCCAAGTTGGGTACTTTTTACCTGTCGTAGCTTCCGTGAAAATCCGGGATTAATCGTCGGGGCTTCTTTGGCCTACCTGCAGGTGCTTAGGTTTCTTCACTACCACTGGTGTTATACCTTGGTCGTTTGTAGCAGTTTGTTACGCAGCCATCCAAACGGGATAGGCAACATAAGTTGAGGGACTGGTTAGATCGGTTTCTCGAAATCATTTATTTCCCAAAGCGTATTTTCCAATCGCATTTTTTTCCATTCATCAATTTACACCAGTTGTATTTATTCCTTACATGATTTTTTCATTCGCAGATTTCTCCATTTGCGAATTAAGTCTAACGCAAATATTGCTAATGGCATATATTCTACAATCGTAATTTTTCTTGGAGACTTTTTCTCTCACTATTTTTTTACCTCGTAGCGTGTTGACTGAACTAGTGGGATTCTTTTTCTCGTTTGTTCAGTTGTGAAATCTTAGTTACGAACGTGGACGAAGGGGGTATATCCTTATAGTGTCGACGGATCTTCGCTATCGCTAAACATCTAACATAACCTAAACCTACCTGTCTTTTATGATATGATACACATTTTGGCCAGGTTCAGTCAACTGAACAAACGAGAAATAGAATCCCACTAGTTCAGTCAATTGAACTGGACAACTGAACTAGTGGGAATAGAGGTAAAAAATTAGTGAGAGAAAAAGTTTCCAAGAAAAATTACGATTGTAGAATATATGCCATTAGCAATATTTGCGTTAGATTTAATTCGCAAATGGAGAAATGTGCGAATGAAAAAATCATGTAAGGAATAAATACGACTGGTGTAAATTGATGAATGTGAAAAAATGCGAATGGAAAATACGCTTCAGGAAATAAATGATTTCGAGAAACTGATCTAACCACTCAGGTGAGGATCCACTGCATACCATCTTTGAGCCCTGTCTCGCCGGAAACGAATAGAAACGCTAGTTATCGTAATACATCTAGGCAAGGGCCTCAAAGACCCTAGCCTAGATGCAAACGCTACTAACGTTTTTCTTTTCTATCACACAATATGTATGAGATGACAGCTAACCACGTGAATTATCGCAACGCACGAGAATGGGGTGCGTCCCACGAGATATAACTACATAATAACTATTTTCATGTTACTAACGTTTACGAGATATAATAAACGTTAGCTATAATAACAAAATCAATATTTTTATAAGGAATAACGGTCAAGTCATATAATATTCATTTTATATAATATTTTTTTATATAACACTCACAAAGACTAATTTCAGTTCGTATAACATACATGACATATAGCGATCATAATACATATTATCTTTTAGTATAAGTGTTACAAGATATAATATCGTATGATATAAATGTGAGCGAGCGAAGCGAGCGAGCAAGACTTCTCTGGGCAGAACTGACTCGGTTAGGTTAGGTTATAAGGCCTAGGCGGGAGCTTTGCTCCCGCCTAGGCCTTCGAGGTTGTTTTTTTTAATACTGAAAATAGAATTTAATTTCAAATAACATATGCATGTATTTATATTATACGTGTATTATGTTTTTTGATGTTAGATAATTTACAACATATTTATTATATTTATATTTATTGAGAACATATGCATAATATCATAAATGTTTAATGTTTTTTTAAACTCAAATTTGAGGCTATCGCTCTAAGAAATTCGAAATTCGAAAGAAGTCGTTCTAGGCGTTTTTATATAATACGTGTATTATGTTTTTTGATGTTAGATAATTTGATTGATATATCTTTTAAATCTTAGGTGTTATGAACGTTATACGTTTTAATAGTTATATAAATTGATATTATATATTAATAACGTTATACTTTATGGAAATAGATATTTTGAAATTATATCTTCCGTTCATTATATCCAGTGAACGTTATACTAAACGTGTTTATACAAAGTGAGCGTATATATTATGAGTGTTATATTATCAGTTGTTATATCTCGTATTACTTACCCACGAGAATGTCATCCCATACATTTTGAGTCATAGAATAGAAAAACGTTATTAGCGCTATCATTTCGGCCAGAGCTTCAGATGTAGTGAATAAAAATAAGGCATAATTTTTGCTCGGAAAAAAACGTATTTAGCTCGCGATCTCAGTCAGCTTTAGTATCCATCGATAAGTTAATTTAGAGTCCAAGACGAGTACGAACTTTTCCGACCAAATACGATCGTATGTTTATGAACTACATATGTAACTTAGCAATATAACTTATATCAAGCATATTAACATTATAACGTAGACAATATTACTTAGTCGGGACAATAATAATAATACAACGAGTAAAAGAGAAGCATTTATACAAAAAGAGATATTAGTTGTCACTAATACACTGGGAACCATCTTAGCCTACTTGTGCAAAATGTGGATACAGAATTATCAAGAAGTTTTAAGACTTGTTGGTAATTCTTTAGCTCTGCCTACCCCACTCTAGGAATGAAGGCTTGAGTTTATTTATGTATGTAGATATTAGTAAAGAAAATGTCATCTTTTCTTTTTATCTCACTCATGCGTGTAAGTTTCTATAAGGCCGATTTATTAGGCACCAAGACTGGAGCCAATAACAGGAGTGAATTGTTGCATGTAATTATTTAACATATTGTATGTTGGTGTTTATGTGTTTTTTCATAGATTTCGTAGACATCAGAATCTGTAATCTGAATTGTCGTATTTTAGGCTTCAAAATACGACAGTGCTCTAAAATATAAAAACATAACCCTGCACCCTAATAAGGTACGAGTAGGCTCAATGATAGAAGCATTCTCTTATAATTATGATGAAATATGATAATATGTAATCAAACACATTAGGTAATGAAAAAAAAAAGAAGTGATTTAGTCCGGTTACAGTAGTATTGCTATCTCAAAGGGTTTAGGGGTTTAGCTTGCCTGGGTGGTAGGTACTCTGTCTATTCATTATTCGATTAAGAACATATTATAAGCCAATTGATACAAACGAGAAGTACAGTGATCAAATACAAAGTCAAGCATGTCAAAACACAAATATTGAAACTCTTACCACCGACCTATCCAAAATTGTGAACATTGTGTTCACAAATCATCTGCGTACGTGATGATCAGGACATATCATACATCATGAATGATTTTACGAGGGGCAAAGAGATTTCACAGCCAATTGCAACTCAGCGTTCATAAACAGAAACTTTTCGTAACGGCTATGCTATAAAAGAAAACGGGCGAGCACGTCTCAAAAATATTGGCCACATCGGACCAACTTTTCTAGTGTTACCTTCCGACTTTTAGATTTTTCATAGCGATTGAACAATGTGTTTGATGTCAACTACGAGGACCCGGTACGATGAATAATTTAGTTTTCTTTATGATTTATTTTACATTGTTTAAATTATAAAAGAAATGAGAAGCTTAACTAGATTGATTTCTTTTTAATTTAAAATTAGAATTTTTTGTATCAAAGCTTTATAGTTTTGTATAAGAGTAAAACAAACCAGTATTTAAACTGAAATAATTAAAAACTAATTACAACTAAAATTTAAATATTCATTAGCCAGTTGAAAACAGTTTTTAATGCCTTTGAATTAAATAATTTCTTAGAACAGAGGTACTTAATCGGATAGTTATAAACTAAGAGGATTTTTCGGTAGTCTTTTTATATATTTTTTTTAAAGTTTCTTAAGTATTGTATTTGAATTTAGAGCTCAAATTGCTTCAATATCGATTAACGTTAATTACAAAGTTTCACTGAACAGCTTGTCTACCAAGTAGGTACTGTAATGTCTCTCAAGTAACTATTCTAATTAATAAAGTGTTACACTGAACTTGTCAGCCTTGGCTTTACGAAACACACAACACCAAGACATAGACAATTGCTTCAAACGTAACAATAGTAACATGATAACAAATCAGTAAAATACTTGAGATCAAAGGAAAAAGCCGAAAAAATGCGCACAAAGGAGTACAAAAGGTAAACAATGTAAATCACCATAATGATATAGGTAGTAATAAAGCTTGAAACGGTTACGCGGAATACTTCCCTTTCACTACGAAAAGAAATATTAATGCCCGGGTCTACATCAACCGCATCGCGTCGTGATAGTTGTGAGATAGTAACCCTTTCTACCATTGCACTGCGATGCCATAATTAATATCAATAATATGCATTTTAGAAACGTACGAGCTCAAGATGTAATTTTAACCTTCATTTACATAAGAGCATAAATGTAATTGCCATATTTTATTTTTCTAGTACCAATTGAGTTGCTGAGAAAGTGCATTTTGACACTACGAAGTCCCAATATCTTCAAAATCTTGCACAGATAGTTGGACTACAATTTAATTGGAAAGCCATCATACTTGCCAGTCCAACTAGTGTAATAATCTAATCATAATCCTCTTGCTTTTTTGAACTTACCCTGGAACTGTGTCGCGGTGACATTTTGTTTAGCGATTTTCACGATTTGATTGATAACGTCACTGTAATGAGATAGTTCTATTAGTAGGTTACGGTTCTATTTTACTTACGCCTAAAGTACGGTTGATTTACAAGTAAGTATGCAATCTGAACGACGAGTTAAAACAATTTTTTTTTATGTTGCAACAAAGTTAGTATGAGATTGGTGTGGACCCGACTAATGAAGATCGTTGTTCGCGAGATGCGAGTAGATTCTGATGGTTTTTGTACAGCTCTTCGCGTTTTTATGACACGGAAAAATGTTGAATTATATCATAGGTGTTCTAAATGGTGAAAAAGTTCAATGTTGTGATTGTTTATAGCGAGGACGCCGAAGAATTTCATACTTCTTCTTCTCCTTCTTTCATTTTTTTTACTGTAGGGCACTGCATTACTATAGGGAAAAGGATTACAATCCATGATGTCGGCAATTAATTTCACTGTGCGAGCGCGACGGCGTTGCCTGAGACAGAGACACGTGATGCGCATGCGCTTTAGTGACAACTATTTTTAATTGTTTAACTTTTTTTGTATTCCAGACAAGTATATAAACTTACGAGTACATCATCATTGTTGTACAACTAGCGACTGTTCTATTTTATATAAATTTAAGTTAATGTCTTATGTTTTTATGATGTTCTCCCAAATTAAAATAGAATTGATTTGTTCAATGGTACCAATTTAATTGAGAGATCTACGAGCAAGCAATTGCTGGACCAGCGTGAGTTAGCGCGGCCAAGCCAAAGACATATCAGTGGAAAAAAAATGTAAACAGATATCTATTCAGTACACCCTGCAAATGGATCATGAGATTTAAAAATCGTTTACGTGATGTCATGCTTTAAATCCTCACCACAAATTGGTCACGAATAGCAATAATAAAGCGTAGGTTAAATGAATAAAACATTGAAAAATTAAATTGGTTCACTGTCGACAAAAAACATTATTCTAAATGTTTCTGTGAAATATATTGAAACGTGACGGTTATTTTCATAATAACAAACCATTAAATTTCCTAAATCATGTACATATTTTTCGTGGAACTAACAGGTAATAAACCACTGAAGTGTACAATTTATGAATAATGGTTGTGTTCCGTTACGCGGTTAAGACAACCGGCAAGCTTCGCAGTCTTGAGATTGTCATCGTAAGATTACAAACATCGAGGGCTTCAGAGTCCTCTAACCATCAGGCTGTGTACTAGATGCGCCTTTTTTACCCGACTGCCGAAAGAGGTACCCTCCTCTTTATCAGCCTGTACGTATCTGTATGTTTGTTCCTTTGTGGCACTTTAGGAACTAAACGAGTGGACCTATTTTGATGACTCCTAGGAGTTCCTATGTCAATCGATTTGTCAGTAACGATATGACAGTACCTAATAAAAATGCGTCTGGTTGCCGCCATATTGTAATATTTAAATAACAGAAAATAAAGTCGAAGAATTATGACAAACTAGATGAAAACCCGGCTACGCTCGGGTAAAATGTAGACTTAATAATATTCCACATTTTTTTATAAAATGTAGGTGATACTTCTGTTGTTATCGGTACTCAACGAATAATATTTTGGCTAGGCATAGATTCGTAAGCTTAGGTATATACTTAAAAAAAAGCAACTTTAAAAATAAACTATAAAGACCATTTACCCTGTCTATGAAACATATATCTTCCTTCATTCTTACTACTTTTGAAAATGAAAATAGAAAATCCTGTTCTCTAAACAAAGCTTAGAGCGTCATACCTAGCGTCTTTCGAACGTCAGGCGTCCCATTAACCTTTTGAACGCCACAGTCGGCTCTGGCCGACAACTGAAAGTCGTGCCACTGACGCCACCGTCGGCTACAGCCGACACAAGTTAGAGATTAAAAGAGACTTTGTTTCGTATGGATTAAGTTGTAATTTGTGTAGCATAGCAAATATGTTTGTCGTGTGAGGGACGCATTTTGTATTTGACGTACGGCGTTCAAGAGGTTAACGGCGACGGCGCTCTGCGAGAACGTGGCGTCGACTCTGCGCGGGTGTTCATGAGATGCTGACGTTCGAAAGACGCTAGGTGTGAGGGGGTCTATATCAAAAATAATTTTGAGAATCCAAGTCAAATAATTGCAATTTTCTAATATCATATAGCATTAAAGTTGTTAAATTTTGATAGAATGAGTACATCTATTATAAATGTCTGTATGTGTCTATTAATGTCTCTGTCTCACAACCAACGAAATTAAACCTAAGAGGTCACATTGTAGAACGGAATACGAACCTATGATACCTGTGGCACGTGATGACGTGACACCAACGCCACATTGACATGTTTACTTCGCAACGTCATTATACGTATAGCAATATATTAATTTTTATTTGGATAATATTCGATAATCCGAATTTTCCGCCTATAAGTTGTCGACTCGGATCGAATATTTTTTTACGCTCTTCAATTTGATGTGTATTTCGTTCGAGTTTATCGTAGACCGGTGCGAAATTATTAATATAGATGAGGTATCGTTAAATAGGTATTTAAAAATCATCTGGTATAATGTCAATAGGTTTCTGTCATCATTTTTCATTTTTAATGATCATTCAGGATTTCTAACGTGTTAAAGTTGGTTAGCAACAGTCGGGTTTTTAAAGCTTGCTATTTGTTATGTTATTTGTAGTGGTGACACCGTCACAATAATTATAACTCAGAATGAAATACTTATAGCTTTGTTAACTTAACTCTAACCAACAGTATTCGCATTGTTGTGTTCGGTGTGGGGGAGACAGACTGGTGAAATTAGCCGTGTGTCATAGTGTACTCGTTGGCCTTCTCCTTGTCGTCTAAAGTAAATGTTAAAAAAAACAAAAAACCGCCTTCAAAAAGCAGACTTCATTTGTTCTGATCTATATTACCTTACATTTTAAAAGAAGTTAGTTTCTGCTTTTAGAAAGCATTTTTTTTATTTTTTTTAACTTTAATTTCTTTTTATACTTTTTAGTGATCATAATTACTAATTAATTAGAAATAAATTTTAAAGAGTTCCGTCGATTCCTCATAGACTTCATCATCAGATCTTCATTTTGATAAAATGGGACCAAACGGAAAGCACCAGCTTTCAAATAAATAAATAAATCAAAATCGGTTAACCCAGTCGGAAGTTCTGAGGTAAAAAAATAAAAAATTAAAAAAAACTGAGAACCTCCTCCTTTGTTGAAGTCGTTTAAAAAAGCGTGTCATCATGCTCGTGTGTAATTCCAGTTACACGTTTTTATATTAGATACGTACAGTATCTTGGCATCAAGATTTTGTAAAAATAAGAGCACAGTCCGTAGTGAAATTGACAACATGTAACTACCTAAGCATCCCATTTTTCTTAGAATCTACTGCGTAATATGGTTTCCACTTGCGAATATTGTAGAAGAGATAGAAGTTTCTGGTCACAGCATCAAACTCTTTTTAAACCTCTGTAGCTGAATTGAACGTGTGTAGGTATAATTTCATTTATCGTAGCTCTCAAACGGATCGAACGATTTGGACGCTGTTAAAAAGAAAGATAGGTTTCATGAAAATAGTTTGGATTGTTTAAGCCATATCAACTGTAAAAATAGAAATTGCCATAACAAAGTTTTTTTGTCTAATAGTTACAGCCTGAAGTGATTTAACTACACATGATGAGAATGATGAAAATATATCAGAGTAAGTTGCTCGGGTCGGCTAATTCCGAGTTAGAAAATGTTTTATGGCGTGTCATTTTGATCTTCGTTGTAGTGCGGTAGGCTGCAGTGTGGTCCGTCAGGCCAATTTGTCTGCGGTCGAGCCAGGTGTGAGGCACACGGCAGTGGCTAATTGTACTAACTTGATTAACTTCCGATGCGCATGATTGTACTAATGAACCGGAGGGAACATGATTGTAGTTCTAACTAAAAATACATGACAGTACTAGCTTCCGCCCGCGAAATCGTCCGCGTAGAATTGTAGATTTCGATTATGGTTATTCCTTTGGAAACTTTTTAATTTTCCGGAGCGAAAAGTAGTCTAGGTGTTAATCCAGGATAGTATCCTGCCTTTTGGCTGATTGTATCTTTAACTGTAAATATTTCAGGATTTTTATAAAAACTAACCTAACCTAACCTAGAGGGTTCTGCACGATGGTACTAAAATAAATCCAAGCAGAAATAAACAGAAATAAAAGCGGGTTGGCAAATGAAACGGTTTCAAGACGATATCCAGGGTATCTCCATTCCAAATTTTATACAATTTCGTCAAGCCGTTGCAACGTGATGTACCTAGTAACAAACTAATAAAGACACACAAACTTAATCATAACGTATTTAATTATAAGGTAATTTTATTATTTATTAGGTTTACCGACAATTGTTTGCACTGGAATTTCATAAGTAGCTTGCGTAATGTCAAAAATAAAAATTTCAAAACATGTTCTAGCATGTCGTCCCAGATATAAAAGATTATGCCAAAGTGTAGTTTTCAACTGAATATATAATAAATCAAAAGAAAATGATCATAAACGATGTCATAACTGTCTCTTTACAGGAAATTTCAATGAAGAATGATGAAATAGTAGATTATACAACAAGGGCATAAAACAAACCATTTTATCCATCCGAGTCAGCAGGCGAGGTTGGATAATTAAGTCGAGGATGAAAGGCCGAGTTATACACTCTGCTTTTCACTTCGATTACGAGGAAATAAAACAGTGATTATGTAAACAAACTTACATCAATGAGAATGTAGGTACTGACTTGTTTGGCGGTTCTCCAAACTGAAATTTTCATACCTTTTAAAATAAATTTTCTTGGATTTAGACGGCAATGTCTGTTCAATAAGTTCATTTGCATTTTTTTCTATTAGTGTGTTAGGTGTGAGGATTATTTCCTCTTCATTCAATTCCATAACAACACAAGTTTTGATAAGAAAACCACTACTTACCTAATTAATAGTCCGAAACTATAAACAAAAACCTTTCCCGCCACTGTTTGTTTTTTATTTCAAATACTCTAAATGAAATATAGGGTAATCACGGCTGTTAAAAAGGGTCTATGTAAAAAGTTGCAAAAAAAAAACAAAACGAAGTAATAGGAACTTATTTCAACCCTTGACGGAAATGAGAATTATTATTATAGGTAAGTCGTTGTTTCGCGTTAACCAAACGTCTGACATGTATTCCGGGGTGGTGTTGAGAGTTCATACATACATACATACATACATACCTTCACGCCTTTATTCCCAGAGTGGGGTAGGCAGAGCTACAGAATTACCAACAACTCCAAAAACTTGTTGATAACTCTGTAAGGTTGAGAGAGTTATCAACAAGTTTTTATCATTAAATGTATAGTTTTTCTTCAGTAATTATTGTTCGAATTTTTCAAACACTCAGAAGCAGAAAATATTGAAAATAAACTTTTTGAGAGTTCATAAAGTCCCAATAATTCATTATGATCACTTACATAATGATTGTTTGGTAGTATTACTGACTATTGCTATTCTAGAGAATCAGTTTAATTTGAAACACTCAGTAATGACTTTAACTATTTGATTGGCGTGTCACTTACTTATGGCACATTACGAGTTAATTTACTTGCTAAACTGCAATAATCCGAGACATCTCATTTACTTTATTGTATAAACTATTTTGAGACCCTATTTCATCCGTTTCTATTGCTGCTGATTGGTAGGCCATATAATAATATAATATATGGCCTACCAAATAATATAAATTAATATAATATAATTCGTCATAATATAGTATAAGCTTAGTAATGAAAACGGACTTTATTATATAAAATGTAAGGAAATGTGAATTTATGCTACAAAATTAAATATAAATTAAATAGTTACAATGTTTATTTTAGCTATTTTATGTTGTGCCGTAAAATCAAATATACTCACACTCTATTTAAAGAGAACCTAGTTCTTCATAATATTGTAGGTAGCTAAATAATTAGTGCCTGTTTCCGCTGCAAAGCGGTTTATTTTCTTTACAAAAAAACTGTAATAATGATTATCGGTAGAATTATCTTAGGGTCTGGACGATTATACCGTTGTAATTTTTTACGACCCCAAAAGAAGTGTTACATTACGCACAGCACGTACTCGTATGGGATAAACATGTTTTCTTTTCACCTTAGTAAGGACCGATCTTACGCAAATTGCACCTACCGGTTGTCTACACGCTTAGCCACAACGTGGGTCTACCTTATAGGAAGTCTAGGTCTACTCACGCTGCACTTTGTGTTAGTTTGAAACATAACTATGTATTACTTTATTACCTTGTAACTTAGATACTTTTAAGTATTATTGTATTTCATAATTGAAAAAATGACCTTCTGCTGGAGTTTCTTGCGGCTCTTCTTCTCCACAATGATGGTCTTTTCCGAAGCGCTAGTAGATTCACTCCATATTACCGACGTGCAAAAGAGCCCTCATGAGGGCCAATTTACTGAATAAATATTTAGAATTTTGAATTGGAATTTTGAATTTTGAATTTTACTACGTATTTCAGTACGCAGACGCCATTCAAAAACTCTTCTACTCCATCGTCCATCTGTTCTCCTAGCGACGTGCTTAATTCATGTTACCATATTTTCAGCAATTTATATATTTACAAGCACTGTAACCTTTACAGATATTTAAAGCTATTCCAATTATTAAAACATCCTTAAAGCACATTTTCCTTCAGCACAAAAGTCTATAAAGCACCGTTGTATTTAACGCGGAACAATGTTCATTCTAAAAGCAATTGAGATAGCAGTTAAATGGGCAAATAAACAGCGATCATGAGGCTTTCATTGCAATACATTACTGTGATTGCGAGTCTGTTGGCACCCGTATTTATGTCGCCGGACAATACGTATGGTGTGAATTCAACGTCTTTTATTGAGGAAGAGAATCTTTCCTGGCTCTGGCTTTGTGAAAACTTTAGTGTCCTATTAACTACTTATCGTGTCTTCAAGCGAGAAAACGAGTAATATCTGAGTACTTTATAATTCAGCTTGTTTTTTCCAGTATACTTGTAATGTTAATGTTACTAAAATACATTCTATTCAGTATGATGATAATTGACAATACAATGTTATGTTATGTTCCAAAAGTCGATACCACTGGCAATAAAATCTGTAATTAACGTAATAATCAGCATTAAATGTATAGTTTTTCTTCAGTAATTATTGTTCGAATTTTTCAAACACTCAGAAGCAGAAAATATTGAAAAAAACTTTCTTTACGGCTTCAACCCTTAGGGTGTAAATCAAAAAGTTTGCGAACGTTGAAATGTGATTGTGAACTTAAAGGTTAATAAAATGTACTAACTAGTTAATGCTAAGGCGTCTGTTGACAACACTTATTGAGCAACAAACCTAAAATTAAAAATATGTGCTATCCGATTTTAAACAACCAATGATAAGTGCTGCTGCATTTCAACGAAACACTAATTTATCGTATCAATTGATTTGTAGCCAGCGGAAGCACAGCGCTTTACCGCAAACATTTAGACCGCGCTTTGTTCCTAACTCCAATTGCCCATAACCTGTTTGACCTGATATTTATTTACTATTTCACTAATCGGCCGCCAAACAACGTTTACATTGTTCTGTTGCGCTGTGAACACAGCTGGTGAAGTAACTAGAATAACTAGCACCAGAACCAAAACTTAGTATTTACAAGAATAGCCCATACTACCGGTCCATAATTATATATAACAAAATACCTAATAAAATAAAATTTGAAGAAAATACCCATTTATTTATAAAAAAACTTAAAGATTTTCACATCATAAAATGTTACTACTCTGTTGAAGAATTTATGACCGACAATTTAAAATAAATAATACAATACCATAGTCAAGCTCATAAATATATAAGTATATATAAATATTATAGTTTTAATAATAAGTGTTAACACAAAAATAGTGTTAACAGATTACTAAATACTCATAGCGAATGTTTAATTTGTTAAAAACTATAGATACAGAGATCTTATTTTATGTTATTTAGCCATTTTATACTTAATTTACTTTAATTTACTTAATTAGTTATTTTATAAGTTTTATAACAGTGAAATGTTATAATAATTAATTTACGCGTTGCAATACCCTAACAGGGTTGTACCTAGAATTAAGTTTCTTTTGTACAAAAATGCAATAAATAAATAAATAAAGAATTAGAAGAATATATATCTAAGTTTTTATCAGGTGCCTACACATTTCTTCTTTTATTCTTGGTCTAAGATCCGATTCACCCAGCTGTTTATTCGATAAAGTATTTTATATCAAATTTAATATGGTCCTTAACTAATATAAGGCAAATGGGTTGGCTGAAAACTTTCAGTCCAGCACTTATAAATTGAAAAAAATAATTATTTTTAATGCAATAGATGTTTATTATACAAACTACATAGTTGTCGAAAGTATTTAGGTTTTAGGTTTAGTGCAAATTATCAGTACCGACTAACCTGTTTATTACCTACCTAAAATAGTCAAACTAACGTTTGCATTCTATAGGCTCCATACTTTCGATAAGTATGTATTTAATTTGTCTAGTAAACAAGCAAATGCATTTTTTTCTTTTAAAGCTTTTTTTTATTTATTTATTATGTAGTGGACTGAATTTTTTCAGCCAACCTATTAGCCATGAAAATATTACTTACCATATTAAATTTGATAAAAAATACTTTTTATCGAATAAACAGCAAGATTTAGATCGTCTCCTATTCGGATCCCGTACTATCTGCAAACACCGGATTGATGGGGGCAAAAATGTACCATTGCTAGTGATTCATTAAATGTCGACTAAGTTTATCGACATCGGTAAAAAGGAATTTTTAATCATCATTATCATAAGTAATGGCCAAGTTTGAATAGCTTTTAATTATTCTTAAACCTCTTTTATTTCTACTTATCGCAACTTTAAACTACCGGTATCTGACATTGACTTTTGACTCGAGTCACTTTTGATAACCATTGAAATAACATTGAATAACAAATTAATTCAGTACTACAATATTTTTTAGCATTCCGACGAATTGAGAACCTTTTTGTTATTTAAGTCGGTTAATAAATCGAAAGAAAAAATATTGTTTATGTTCATGGAAAGCTGATCATTCAGATTTAGAAGATAAAGGCACGGTTTACTTTTGCAAGAAATGTAATAACCATATGTCACGAAAAAGTTGTCGATAAACTTAGTCGATATTTAATGAATCACTAGCACTGGTACATTTTTGCCCCCGTCAATCCGGCGTATGACTATCTGTCTTGTTGGTCCTTTCCTCGGCACTGAGCGTCAAGGCCGGGTGGCCGGGTGGTAGCACAGCACACTAGGGTTAGTGTGCTGTGCTATATTATTCAGACAGCTCTTTGTATTGTTGGAGATTAAGCTGTTTCTCAACTTCTTATTCCCTTCACGTGACTTAGAGATTGCAAATGTGAATGGGCATCAGAGCCATCAGGTGGCCAGTGAGCTTATTTGGATTTGCTTTGCTATAAAAATACTCTTGTTCAAAGAATGAAATATTTTCTTACTATGATATTAAATATCATAGCTGCAGAGACTCGATCTGCTTGCATACTATATACTTATCTGGCTTCCAGTTCGTCAACATAGGTCTCTTAGAATACCGGCCACACTTGTCTCGATTATTTTTGGACTTTCGTTCCCCTTCATCTCAAACGTAGGCTACATTTTACTTTCGTAACGTATTTTGCTTTGTTTTCTATCTTTCTTTGTTTATGCTCCACGATTATTACCACCACGAGATAAATTGGTAGGCACTGAGTCCGCTATTTTGTTTGTGAAATAAAGGTTAAGTAAATAATTAAATTTGATTGCATGAATTATCAGTGCTCCAAAAGGATTAATTTCGGAAAGTAAGCAACTATCTTCATGCATTTATATAATGCTAGTCGACCTGGCAAACTTTGTAAAGCCTCAGAATGTTTTTTTTTCTATGTTTTAATAGTTACTCTGCTATTCGGGGTAGAGACAAATCCAACAAATCAAAGGTCATAAAAATTGATCCATTCGTTCTTGACTTAAAAATGGTGTAAAAAACCTGACGTTGTTTTATATATATTTTAGACATATCGCTCATCCAATAGAATAATGACATAATTGCAAAAAATCGGGTTTTGAGATTTTACCGTCATAAGTGTTCTAAAGGTCAGGTCTATCGCGTGGAACAATGACATAACATGCATGCTAAAATGCAATTATGTCATTATTCTATTGGATGAGCGATATACAAACGGAGTCTGTCCTTTTTATTGTACTGCAAATTTAAGCAAAACAATTTTGAAAATAACTTTAAAATACAGGCCGAAGTCATTTAATAAAGCTGGATATTGGAATTGGCGCCCTCAATTGTGAATAATCCGCTTATCTGAAAAGTGTATTACAATTGCAATGTATGTAAATTTTACTTTGAAAGGTTTTTTAAATGGTTTTGCGGCTGGCAATGATCACTTCCTATTGTACCGATAGTCGATAGTAGAGTTAGAAATGCTTGTTTTAATTAATTTTAACATTCACTCAGCAATATTGTCTTAATAAAGTATCTGATTTAATAATGTACTTTCATGGATTTTTGTCTATATAATTAGAATATCTCTAGTAGACAATATTACCACTAATATCTCAATACAATGCAAAAGCCATTTTCATAAAGTTCTTACATATAACATCAGACAAATAAAAGCCGCATCACCCACTAGTAGGGTTACCATCCGTCCGAATAAGTCCGGACATGTCCAGACGTATAGACTCTAGTCCGGAATTCGTCCGGGCCTTTCATTTGTCAGTTTTTTTTTAGTTCGATGGAACATAAGCAATAAAAAAACATTTTAAATGCCTATCATACCACTGTAACTAAATAACTAATGGTTCCATTTTGTGACAAAAAGTCCGGACTTTAATCCAAATGTCAGGCTTTTTGTCAGGCATTTTTAAATTCCTAAATGGTAACCCTACCCATGAGCCGCTTCGACACTCAACAATATCCTTTCGCTAATTTACACATAATACTTTTCCAATAAGAGAAATTCCTTTTCCATTGAGTATCTCGAGACTCGGGAACACCTTTATCGAGGCTGCGGGAATAATCCTATTTCTCAAGGGCGGGTAAATACGAAGTGTTTGCTCGTTCCCGGCGCGATCGATGCGTATGACATTTGGGATTTAATCGCGTTCGCTGAATCACTTCAAGGATTGCACCTCCAGCTTGATGTGACGTAAATGGTAATTAATTACGATGGTGTTGAACTCGACCTCGACTCTACTCCACTATCGGTGTTGGTGAAAATGAACGCTGACTAGAATTGCTGTTCATTCGATTTTAAGGTTGTTATGACAGTGGGGCTGACTAAAATCTTAACACTTAAAATTAAAAATTAACTACCACCGATACACGGTTTCATTTTCTTGGACTCTGGAGCGTTGAGAACGTTGCGGAGCGTTATTCTTGCACTCAGTTTTAAACCTTACCTAAACAAAATGTATTTGAAATAAACTCTATATCTCGAAAAATTCATTGTTTGTTTGAAGTGTGATTTATTTTAGCCCTACATTTATTTAAATAGGGACCGGCGCCGGCGTGGAATCTATGTGTATTAAGAAAAAACCCTTTCAGAAGATATCGTCTAAATAATGGCAAAGTTTACATCGAATTCAGTTGCGTAGTTCAAAAGACCTAAGCAGACAAAAAAAACGACATTTTATTTATACCTACTATGTAAGAAACCATCAGCATTTTGAAACCAAGTTACAATTCAATTTGAAGCAAAACGCATTGTTAATTCACAAAAAACACAACAGCAAAACTTTTTGAGGTCCCGTGAATTTTCACCAAGCCATTAAGATGAAAATGTTTTTAGAACCTCGCAAAGGTCTTGTTTAATTCAAGCCCTTCTCTTTATTGAATTTCTTGCGACCTATAAGCTCACCCCACGGTAAAAGCTGCCTCGAAAAAGGGAAAACAAAAAGTTAACGTTCATTAAACTTGGCACTTCCAACACGTTGAGAAGCTTTTAATTATATTTCTGAG
This sequence comes from Acleris emargana, assembly GCA_927399475.2. NCBI lineage: Eukaryota > Metazoa > Arthropoda > Insecta > Lepidoptera > Tortricidae > Acleris > Acleris emargana. The sequence continues at coordinate 10,791,863 of OV656841.1, read as the reverse complement.
GACGCAGGTCCGTCCTTATTAACTAAATTATTCTTAACAATTTTCATTAGGTACCTTTCAAACCAGTTGTGGATAGTTAGGGAAATAAACAATAATGGAATACGTCATTTTTAATTTTCTACTTTGTTTACTATAAAATTTTGACATAGTTGGGTAATCTTTGTCATTCCTCCAATTCAATGATGAATTGTATTGTTAAAGAATGATTCCAGAACTAAAATTCATACGCTAGTAATTTATTTCTTTGTTTTTGATATAATGTTTATAGATGATCCAAGGATTGTATGCATTCGAGTCTGAAATAAATAACTAGTAGAAAGATAAATGTTCAGAAAAGAAGATGGAAGATACTTTGAAACAAGATATCTACTCGTGTGTTACTGACCTCAATTAAACATTCTTAAACTGATAACATTCGTATTAACTAAGTAAACCGTCAGAGTTGAAACGCAACGATCTAGTCTACCTATACAGGGGGTCCGGTAAATAGTGGACTATCTTACAGGGCTGGATAGCTCAGCTCAGGAGTGGCCAAAATATGATAAATTATGTTTTGTAAAAGTCGCACCAAAAACGAGATATCTCAACTTTTAAAAATTCTGGAAATGCGGTACCCTGGTTGACCATTTTCGACGCCGCGGCCACATTTATTAAAAAAAAACAGTTTCGTTTGCTGTGAAATATAGCTGTTTAAATTTGTTATAAGACCCTATTAACGGAATTAATAAAAGTTTAGCAGTTTTTTTAATTTTTCAAATCAAATTTAAACTTTAGGAATCTTAGTTTAACTTAAGGCAAGTTTAACACAACACGGTGTAAAAAAAAAGTACTAAGACTTGTAGTGCTGCTTTCCTAAAAATTGGCCTGGTTAATGGAGATTCTAAAATGATATAACAATTGAGTTTATTGATTACAGCAGCGAAGTTATTATTAAGTTTGTCCAACAAAGACTGAATTTTATCAAACTAGCGAATTTAATAAACGACTTTTGCTTCCGCTTAAAATGAGGTTAGCTGGTTCTAAATGTTTTAAAAGACAGTTTACATTAATGTGAAATACAACGACACTACGATAAAAGGTAATAAACATACATTTTCTTAAATTTAAAGCAAGTGTTCGAATTGCTTGCCGCCAGCCCTAATGCAGGCTCGGCAGCGTTTCATGAACGACCTCTTGAGTTCGGAGGCATATCGTCGCTCACCAATTTGTCGGCTAGCTTCTGCGACGCGACTACGCAGCTCTTCCAAAGAGGCAATAGGTTTGCCGTACACTCTTTCTTTTAAACAACCCCAATAAAAATAGTCTAGAGGGTTCAAATCCGGTGAACGAGGAGCCCAAAAAATTGGCCCTGAACGACCAATCCACCGGTTAGGATATGTTTGGTCCAAGAACCTTCGCACTGGTAATGCATAATGGGCTGGACAGCCATCATGTTGTAGCCACATGGTTCTTCTCAGCTCTAAGGGCGTTTCTTCCAATAGTATCGGAAGCGACTCTTAAAGAAACTGCAGGTACCCTCTTACGTTTAAGTTCATTGAATTGTTGACAAGAAAACAAAAAACTAACGATGTAATTGTCTAATTAATTCAATCTGGAATTGAAAGTTTGGTGGCCAGTATTACTAACAATAATTAATCAGAATGGAGTTTATGTGAAAATTACCTATTTGGAAGCTAGCCGACAAATTGGTGAGCGACGATATGCCTCCGAACTCAAGAGGTCGTTCATGAAACGCTGCCGAGCCTGCATTAGGGCTGGCGGCAAGCAATTCGAACACTTGCTTTAAATTTAAGAAAATGTATGTTTATTACCTTTTATCGTAGTGTCGTTGTATTTCACGTTAATGTAAACTGTCTTTTAAAACATTTAGAAGCAGCTAAACTGATTTTAAACGGAAGCAAAAGTCGTTTATTAAATTCGCTAGTTTGATAAAATTCAGTCTTTGTTGGACAAACTTAATAATAACTTCGCTGCTGTAATCAATAAACTCAATTGTTATGTCATTTCAGAATCTCCATTAACCAGGCCAATTTTTAGGAAAGCAGCACTACAAGTCTTAGTACTTTTTTTTGCACCGTGTTATGTTAAACTTGCCGCAAGTTAAACTAAGATTCCTAAAGTTTAAATTTGATTTGAAAAATTAAAAAAAATGCTTAACTTTAATTAATTCCGTTGATAGGGTCTTATAACAAATTTAAACAGCTATCTTTCAAATTTAAACTGATTTTTTTTAATAAATGTGGCCGCGGCTTCGAAAATGGTCAACCAGGGTACCGCATTTCCAGAATTTTTAAAAGTTGAGATATCTCGTTTTTGGTGCGACTTTTACTAAACATAATTTATCATATTTTGGCCACTCTTGAGCTGAGCTATCCAGCCCTGTAAGATAGTCTCCACTATTTACCGGACACCCTGTATAATAATATGTGATCAAGCGATAATTTACAGCGCATCTCGCGAATTACCGAGTCCCGAAATCACAGCCGTCATAAGTTTCTGAAATAAAACATCAAAAAATCTTTTAAAATATGGATGAAGACAAGTCGTCAAATTTCAGTGTGTTTTTATTCTTTACTTTGTTGATGTGGTTCCCTTTTTCCTCGAGTTGCAAATTAACACGACGAGGTACGCAGACCTTTTTAAAAGCAATCTGGGATTTAAATAGCCCTTTTAAACGACATTTCTTGAGTATGCCGCTCCGTTTAAAGTGCTGGTATAATAGAGTTTCTGCCTTTGTAGCAGATCAAAAATGTTTTATTTCAGAATAAATATCCTTAGTAATAGCAGAATCTTATTTATTATTTATATTGAAAATTACCAGTTACACGTGACTTCGTCCACGTAGAAGTCGTAAAAATCGGACTAGGTATAAGGGTAGGGAAACGATTTCGCATTTTGTATGGAACATTTTAGCTTCACAATCTTCTTAAGACGTGAGAATGTAAATTAACCAGATGTCTGAACTAAATTTATTTTGTTATGTTTAAATAAATTTACAAAAATCTTAAAAATATAATCCTATGTATATTAAACCAGTAAAAGTATGTTTTTTTCAGTTACATCATTTCGTATCTAACAGCTGCACTCAGAGTCAGTTAATAACGACGAATTTTTAAACACAAATTTAAAAAAATAACGTGTTAGGTAATATTCTCAAAAATGTTTCTGAGTCATCATCATCATAATCATCATCATTATCAGCCGCAAAACGTCATCTGACTGCTGGACAAGGGCCTTCTCCAAGGTTTCCCACAACGATCGAGCTGGAAGGTTCTAGAGTGGCGACCGCCGCTGGGAGACGAAGTGTCGGCAGGCCTTCCACAAGGAGGACCGACGATCTGATAAAGGTCGCAGGAGACGTTGAATGACAGCAGCAGATGTGTCTGAGTACGGCGATTAAATTATTTTTCTGTCCTCGATCAAACAATAAGCGATATTTACAAATTCGACAGCCTTGTCTTTATCACCCCGGGGTAAGTCATTTCAGAAACAGGGATAACTCAATCCCGAAACAATGTCGACATTCAGCTTGAAATTGATTGCCTAGCAACTAGTTTACCCATTAAGGTACCCTTTTATCCGTTGCGTAGGTAATTGGTTCCTATATTGGGTATTTCAAATAAAAATACAGCGTGATCTTAATATTAACTGTTGTTTTCCAAAAATATTTCCTCTACATTTCTAAACAGAAGTATTTTAATTAGAAAATAAAATAAGAATTTTAGGACAACAAAATGTGTTCCTTCATAATTTTTGAAATATCTGCTATTTTAGTAGATTTTAAGTAAAATAACAATGTCGGAAGAAATTTGAACAGTTTCAAAAGTACCTTTGCCAAAAATGTACAATGGGTTGTAATAAAAATACATCTCTTTGTAGTCGACTGTTCCACTTTTATGCGTCATATAGTAATTTTAATTTTGTTAATTTTCCTGAAATTAAATTTCACATTTTATTTTTATTATTGAAAACATTTCATTAAATTTAACTTAGAATTTTTCCTCGTATATATTCGTAAAAGTATCCTCATCAATTTATCTATCATTATGAATTCATTTTGCGATAGCGCATAATACATTAGATGTTCAGTGCTTGTTCCAAATTACAGGAATTAGCGATTTGGATAGTAATAAGAATAAGACGTAAGACCTCAAGCACAGATATGAATACACATAGGTAACCTAAACACCTCGATATATTGTATGAAAACCAACTGTGTCACTTTTTGTTACCAACTGGGACACACCAAGAGAATTTTCCATTTTACGCGCAAAATTTGATGATTCAAAGTCATCGCTTTTTTGGGTTATTGAAGTTCATTATCACGCAACGAGGCATTTTCTTAATTTTCATCGCCAACCGGCTGCAACAACAGGCGCGCCGAACGTGAGAAGCGACGGCCAACCCAGACGCTTGGTAGGGTTTTAAGTCGGGATTCGGAATATATAATATGTGTATTTATATCTGTGACCTCAAACAAGATCTTCCTAATTTATATGTTTCCAGTACTACTGGAAACATAGATTAAAATATTTGTGTCTTTGAGAACTTCATGTTAGTCCTGGGTCAAATTTTAACAAAATTCCGAGTCTTGCAAAAAATTGGGAATTCCTTAAGGGATTATAAAGAAAAACAAAGAAACTACAGACAAGATAAAAATTCTTCCGTCGTCGTTTGCTTATGAACAATAAGTAAAACTTAACAATAAATATGTACTGCATTTGTAACCAACAAAAAAATAAATATTATCAGGAAATATTATCTCCTTTAGTTTTAATGTACATAGGTACGCACTCAAACATAATTTATTAGTAATGCCGGGTGTGGTTAATTGGAAGAGATCCCTTAAAGGGATACGTTTGCCTGTGTACTCAGTTTTTGTGTTTCTTTTCCTTTTTTGTTTGTATATTTTCTGTTTGCACAATAAAGAGCTTAAAAACATACATATATTTACGATTGATTTGCCCAACGTATGGAATAAAGTAAGCCAAAAGAAATGAGGAAACGCTATCGGTTGTTACTTGTGTTATGCGTAAGGTCAGCAAAGGTAAGGCGGTTAACAATGATGGATGACGGCATTAGCATCACCGGGCCTATTTATCTCGTTCAGCGCGATCGAGTCGACGTGATCGGATCACAGGTACCTATTGCAAGCAATGTAATGTGGCGTGTGATTCTGTATATACAGGGTGTAAAGGACGAAAAATTGATACCATATACAGCTATTTAGGTACCCCGAAAAATTCAAAGGTTCTTTGTCACGTTAGAGAAATTTCTGATCTAAGAACCTATTATAATACACACAATCGCATGTTCAGAAATAGAAAAAATGTACCTTAATTGGATGCACGTTCATTCGCCAGTGAATGAATTGGTAACTTTGATCGCAGATTTCATTGTTGAAACAGCTTGGCCAAAAAAGAAGCTTGCTCGCTAATAGGCTGAGTGGTTTCCGTGAATGATACCTAATTACAAGAACCTTATTGTAATTTATATTCTAAAAACAACCCGTTTAACCCGTTTAACACCTACGGTGCCACAGACAGAGACACATACACACGCACACATAGCAGTCAAAATTATAACACCCCTTTTTCGCCTCGAGTGTTAAAAAAGACATGAAATGTCATTAAGACCTTTTTTAGAAAAATACTATACAAATATAATAATACAATAATGATTTATATGTAAATTGTAAGAAAACGCAGAATTTTTAGGACTCCGAAATAAAAAAAGCAACAGTCCCCTTGAGAATCGGTGACGAAATGAAGTGTAAGAAAGTAGGCTTATACGTTCCCGAAGGAGGAAAGCCGTAAATTATGAATTATTCAAAAAACCCTGATCCAAAAGGCAAGAAGAGATTTATTGATTTTTAACCGACCGACTCTTTGGCAACGTTTTGTTATTGGGTATTCGAGGTTAAATGATGAAAAATGGCAAAAACAAGTGAACAAGCCTTTTTAACGAATAAGTAATATAACACTTATATCAATACCATATGTACTTATCTGAATAATTAATAAAGTACGTCAGCTACTCCCCTTTTTTTTTCTCAGTCACATAAATACAAGACCATTCCAAATGGTAGTTTGAAATTTAGTGCTTTGTAGGTTGTGACTGCTACCCATGAAGAGTAACACACGGGTATTGCGGCCTTTTAACACATGAACTTTAGTAATTAGCATTAGGCCAACAAAAATCGATTTCAATATAGTTCTTTAATTATAATGAATGAAAAATTATCTGATCCACAATGTAAACATACTGTATAACCTCTTAAATAGGCTATTTAAGTACAATGCCAATATTTTCCAAAAATACTGTGTCACAATTTACGCCTGTCATTATTAAGCCATGACGCGCCATGACGTCAACCTTTTTAACGAAAATAAGAATTTTTGCATCGCAAAACCGACTTTGTGTATTTCAATGTCATTTTGAGGGAGAAAATTATCATGCCCCTTGTAAATAACTACAGAATAACTCAAGTACAGCTAAGCTGAAAAAGTGGGTACATCTCTGAGTAATAAGGTTCAAAATGGGATACATCTTTTTGTAGTCGACTGAAGGTTAAGGTAATTTTTCTGCATCCCTACACGGGTAAAAGGGTTAAGTCCATAGGCCTTCGCAATGACAATTAGTTAAGTTTAGTTCGGGACAGAGGTCGGACCCGTGTCATAGAAACTGCGACGTCAGACAACCTAGTTTAATGAGTTAACTATGCCATATAGTTTTGATAAATAGGTAGGTAAAGGTCAATCTAGAAACTAAATTATAAAGTTAGGATGTATAACTTTGAAGCCTAGCCAACCTAGTAGCCCTAACGTTTTATTATTATTGAAAATTATAAAGCATTTAAATTACTACTTCTGAATTGCGTAAATTATAAAGCATTTAAATTACTACATTCATTGTAAAAAAAAACAATTTCTATAGGTACGTATACCATTAAGCAATGCGAAAGTCGGTTTGTACTTTAACGTACCAATGGAGCAACGGATCAACGTATTTTTTTAAAAACATGAGCGCTTTTACCTACTTTGCTTTCAACCGCTATCACAAGATCCGCATTAAAAAAAAATTAAAAGCTCAGTAACAACAAAAAACTTAATACCTAATTACAAATTTCGCCAAACTGCGAAGCAGTTTGTTGGCGAAAATATTCATATTATGCACTCACTTTTTTTTACCTATCGATAAGTATACTCTAAACATATTCACAGCTTGGTAAGAATTGGGATACCTACAGTTGATGTGACAATTTATAAGAAAAAGAAAAACAAAATAAAAACGAAAAAAAGCTAACAGGTTCATATAACAGTCTTCTATTTTTTTCTTAGAATCTCGAGAAAAGCGGATGAAAACTTCAGTACTTAGAGAATCAGACACGACACGAGTCTACTACCAATAAAAATAAGAGGCGAGTGTAGATAGATTTTAAGCTCTTCGAATGTCACCCTACTTCTGATACTGACTGTAGGTTCCTATAGGTACGCTGTGTATTTTATTTTTACAAAAGTGTAGGACTTCATCGATGTATAGGAGCGCAAGTACCATCCGACATGAAAAGGTTAAATTTATTGTAAAATATGCTTTTGAATTGCGATAGGGCGGTATATCGGATGTGTTCGGCTCATTACATCGCTGAATGAGGGGAAATGGTAGTTTATATCATATAAAAACGTGTATGGTATGAGAACATACCAGTACATCTTACCCAAAGTAATTAATAAACTCCCTAAAACCATGCAAGATCTATACCTCTCCAACCCCAAATCAATAAAACGTGTAAAAAGGTACTTTATATCATGTAATAACTTGAACTACATTCTTTTATTGTCATATTCGTGAATAATTGTATTTAAGTTATTAAGAAATAAACTTAGACCGGTTTTGTAAGGACCCGTTGGTAACATGTCAGCTCAGATTTTAGTAACTTCATATATAGTATAACTCTTGACACTTGATTGAAATTTGATCTGGCGGTTCTTTATAAAACCTACCTTCAATAGTAGCATTACTCCGAACTCACTGACTACTCATAAGCCTCTGTGACTTTTGTAGTCTTTCTTTATTTTAAACTCTGCGATACGTGTTTAATCTGGATCTCTAATAAAAAATAAAAATAAAAAAAAACATTTCACAGAGAAATTTCAGAGGGGTATGAAACGTCAAGGAAATGTTTATTTTATAAACCACTGGCGATCCGCCCTCACTTCGCTTCAGTTTATGTGACTTTTCTCTAACACCCGTATATAATCCAGGAATCACATCTGAAATCACTATCCATTGATGAAAACCGCAATGAAATCCGTTGCGTATTAGTTTGAAAGATGTAAGTGTACAGACGGCAGGAAGCGATTTTGTTTTATACTATGTAAAGATTCCCAAAACAGGGGGGTTATTGTGACATGGCTATGCAGTTCATTTTACGGTGAGCGAAAAGGACAGAGCTATAGCAGTTATATAGCTCTGTCCCTTTCTCTCAGCGTAAACAGAACTGCATAGTTATGTCATAATAACCCCCCAGGTTGATTCTAAAAATGGGTTGCTTTCCATTGTCCGCTTGTAATGCGTATTAATTACTTACGTAAAATAATCTACCTTTCTAAATTTAACTAAAGCAAGATACTTACTTAAAAAAATACTTCGGGAGCACAATCCCGTGGTAAAATAATACTTTGGGAAAAACAAACGACTTCTCCGACAAATCCGATCAGGTATTTTTGCAAGCGTGTATAATCGACTTACCGGACACGACGACTCCGTTCTATTTTATTTATATGAATTATAATACGTTACTGTATTTCATTTGTCTTTTACATATACATTTATTCAAAACAAAAGGAAGGAAGGTTCTATATTAATATAAGTATTTATGCCTAGTACCCATAATACAAGCCTACAGCTTAGTTTGGGACTAGGTCAATTGGTGAGACGTTGTCCTGTAATATTTTTTTGTTTTTAAGTTCGCCTTTGTACATTAATTTAATATTTATATTGTAATATTTATATTTTTGTGCAATAAAGAGGTCACATACATACATACATAAAGCTAATTCACACTGAAGAAGGGCTTTTAAGTCTTAAACATGAACAAGGTAAAATTAAAGTATTTTATTAAAATAAGGATTTTCATCAGTTGTATTTGAACTTGAATAAACAAATCTTGTTAAAGTTATAAGAACATAAAAGCTCCAGTAAAATAAATCTAAAATTAGAATGTACCACGAAATAAAAACACCATTACACAAAATATTCTGAATAATGCCTTAATCGGATCCCCCTACATAGAGGCGAGGGCCAAAATAACTATTTCATGTTTTTTATTTTGTTCAGAGAGTGATTCTTCGGTAATATTAAAAATAACATTAATGACATGTAATGTAATGTCAATGAGGATTTATATTTTGTTCCCATTTGGATTGTCAGTATGCTCAAGGGGAAGGTCCTTAATGCTCTAACCTTACAAAAGCCATAGCCATCTAGATCAACAACAGGGAATATTCATGACTTTTTGTCACAGCTTCAATAAAAACCGATTCATTTTTTGAATAAATAGCTATAAAAATATAAGCCAACAAAAATTGGTTTCTATCTTTTTCTATCAAAACAGAATTTAACATGGAGTTTATAATGAAACGACCGACATGTTAGATGTCATCACAGTGCACATCGTGCATCATCGTCATTAATTTCATTTTTGGTGATCCCTTGAATGCGTTTTATAAAATCGGGGCATATTTCCTCTTAGTGTAGAAAACTAAAAGACTGTTTTAACAATAGACTAAATCGTCAATGGCTACTTAAACGACATCGTGGTAACGACTCTGATAGTGGACTCTTGACTTAGGAACCCTATGACTGACATACGCGCAAATAGTAAATGGGACATGATAATAACATTAGCTCGTGTTGGACATAGGACTTCCCGACAAATTGAACCATGACCGATTTTAAGTTGTCGCATCGAATAATTTCCCGCGATCCTCATTGGACCACTTTGTAAGGATTATCAATTTTGCGCTTTTCGTTTCGTAAAATAAATTGGTAACCCATCGTTTTATCTATTTTCTGCTGAAACCATGTTGTTTTCAGGATACCATAAACATTTATTTCTTTGATTAGTTTAGGTTAGACTTGTCTAGACTTATTTAACCAAAGAGAATAACTCATGCGACGAGAAGCCTTTAGATGAAACGAAAATTCTGCGTAATGATATGTTTATTGAAATTATTCGCCAAGGAATACTTATAGGTATTACTATTAGGCTTCCGTATAATGATGTCGTATTATTTTGAATATCAAATAGCACGAAATGTATACATGATACTTTAATACTTTCTTTGACATGTTTCTCATATTATCTTGAAGTAAATATTTGACAAAAGAAATCCGTTTAGTTATTAGCAGAGATAGAGGTTTTTGTGGCACAAATAAAATTATACAAGGGACTTCTGCACGAAATTAATTCATCGATAAATTGTATTTTCTTATGACAGTTACGACTATGAGATAATTGCATTAATAGAAGTATTTGTGTAAGAAACAAGTTAATAATAAAATTTCATTTATTAAAATTGAAGTGGTCTCTGCCTACACCTCTGGGAAACAGGCGTGATTTAATGTATGTATGTATATATTTATTAAAATTGATGTTTATTAGAATCTTAAAATCCCTAAAAAATATGCTTATGAATTGTTATTAAATATTACCTATCAATAAAGTTATTTAACATCGATGGAAAGTGATCAGCATTTTAGTTAATTTTTATTTTATCCGTTGTATAAGAAATGTCACTTTGAAGTATTTGAGTAAGTCCGTCATTAATTGTCAGTTTTGCCACAAAGACTTATATGCCTGATTATTAGGCTTTACTCGCTGAGGCAGTATAACCGCAACTTTAATAGACAGATACTTTATTGCTCAAACAATGTCAAGCGAAACGCATAAAGCGTATGTGGCCATTAAAACTTCATCAGTGAACATGAATAATGCGCAAGTAACACCTAAACAAGCCGAGGTCAGCGATTTTACGCTGTTTTATGTTTGTCGTTGAATTCCAGCCAACTCCGTTTTTTTCATTTAAAAACGAACATTAAATTTATTCTGGTAGCAATCGAGCATATGTGATAAATCTGGTGATTGTTTTAACTTGGTAATTTCGTGATTGTTTTAACTTTGTATTGTAACGGGCATCAATGGACAGTATCGTATAGTTTTAGCAGTCGTAATAAATCTATGACATTATATATACATTTATCATGCGACATAAAATATAACATAACATTAGCTATCTTAAATATAGATTACACACTTACTTTTGTCTCAGCAAAATGTTTTGCTCAACATTCGAGTGAGTGACTTTGTAAATGCAATAAACATTCGACAATATTTTTGTAGAGCACTCATTAATTGATTCTTAATTTCACTGATGTCAGACCAGTTTTGTAAAAGTAGGTACTCAACGTTCTACGATAATGTTGAAATTTCAATTTTCTCGTGATTTCGTTTAACCGTAATATACCGAACCGGAACGATCGACGCGGCGAATAGGTATTGATGTATAATTTAATGATTTTAATAATAATATTGATACTTATACAATTTTGACGTAACGTCTTTATACCTACTTACAGTAGGTTTTTTGACATCACCTAGTTCGACGGACACCTAGGTAAGTACATACGGACTAAGTGACTTTAATAGTTACCGAAAAAAAACTTATTAAATAAATGCCACAATTCGTACAAAGAAGCCGCCACAGCGCGCACAAAGCGGTGTCGGCGACTTCAAAGGGTTGCAATGTTTACTATTTGAACGAACGAAGTATACATATTTTTGATATTTTACTTCTTATAATTCGTTTGAACTGTTTTTCATATCAGTTCCTTTTCGTTAAACACCTTTAGATACTTATTATACTTCTAAGACCTTAAAGCGGAACGTTTTCATCCAGTGCCCAAATAATAAATAAAACATAGTCATGCCACTTACACATAGAAATGGGAAGTCAACAAAAAAACCAAGCCAAGGGTCCGGGGGCGGTGTTTTACGCAACTTATTATTCATGAGAATAAACTAAGCACTTCGGAGGGCACGTAAAAAGTGAGGATTATAACGGTATTGGCCACACGATGCCTTTTAAGAAATTCCCATAGCAACGAAGACTCTTTTGGGATTTGATATGTAGGAAAAGTATAATTACTAGGTCTCTTATTTTCAAACCTTTCAATCGTATGAGTTGTGAAGTTGGTTAGAGAAGTTGACTTTTTGATTCGACAAAGATATATATATAGCTACGTGTACAGACTGCCAAATATGGCATGGTTTTAAAGTATGATGTCCACTGATTCATTATTTAGAATGTGGATCAAAACTGCTGCTCTTAGAGTATGTGATGTTTATTCGAGCACCATTATTCCCCACCTGTAAGCAGCTGATTCCGAATACCTACGGTATTTGTGAAAATCTTCGAAGATTGATAAAGAAACCAGTGCACAAATATTTAAGCATAAAAACCTTACCTGACTATTTTTTGACTGAGTTTGCATTACATGATTAATCACTTTTACAGCAGATTTGAACTTAAGATTTATTGGAAAATTCTATGGTTGATATCTTCAACACCAAATTTAAATCTACGGAGTTTAACATCCTTTTACTACCTACAGCATTAAAATTTGAGGGTCTAAAATTTAAAATATTATAGGCTGTGACTCTCCTAAGATACTACATTATTACACAAACATACACACATTATTATTATACATACATTATACACTCAAAAAATATTACCATCCTTGGGCTGCCCAGTAAAGTCCTAAACAAAAGTACTTCTGTCTGTATTATAGACTGTATACACGTAAAGTTGTTTTTGTAAAACGCAATTTTTTGTAGATTAAAATTAATTAATTTTTGTAGAGTAAGTACCTAAAAAAACCATAACAGGCAGGGGCTTTGCGGTAGAAAACTTATACAGAATCCTCAGCAATACAAAATATTTACAATGTAGTTTTACGTAGAATATCAATCCAAATGGGCCACTTTCGACAAATTGCATTTGCATGATAAGTACTGCTTTTCCAAACACTTAACTAGGTCGACGTTTATCTCACCCAATGTCTTTTAAAAGGAAGCTGTTTCTAAGATATCATTTTTCTCTTGCAATGGAAAACAAAGCTGAGTTTTGGTTTAATGGGTATATGGGTTTATAAGGTTACGTATCATATTGTCGAATTTTCACAAACTTTATAAATATCCAAATCCATTTTACTTTTGATGATTATTGAACAAAACTAACTAAATCTATAGATTATATAGGTTTAAACTCTTTCAACATTTTGAAAGTTAAGTAATAATAATAAATAAATTTACTTCTACTTTATGATTGTTAGGTAAATGAAACAGTTGGGGACATAAATTCGACCGTGGTGTACCCCATTATAGTATTACAATAAAAAAAACGGATTAAGTTTGTATACCACAAGTACTCACAGTCATATATTCATAACGCAAACGCCTTTATCAGGGAACAGCAAGAATTACTAGAAGTTTTTTTTTCATTGCTTCTCTCTTACACATAAGTTTTAGTCAAACTTGTGTTTAAAAAGTAATTCCCTAAACAATGTCAAAGGCAAGGGCCCTGCCCAAGTGATTTGCGACCCACTGAATTTGATATCATCGTAAAACCGGAGCTGTTCGTCTTTTAGGATAAACTTTCTTCAAATCATGTATTGGACTCAGCGGATACACTTTCAAGGTTACCAATGTTTAATGTATTTAGCTTTATAAGCATAATAAAAAAGGAATAGTCCATATAAATATTATAAAAGGCTTTCGTAACTGAAGCACTCACTGTCTGGCAATGGATTTGTTTGGCTGAAATGATGATGAGCATGCCTCGGGTACCACAGCCGGGCCGGTCATAAAAAGATACATTTAAGATTCACATTATGTATTAAGTGTTAGTAAATTGGGCACATGAGAGCTCTTAAGTCGTCGGTAATATGGATTGAATCTTCTAGCGCATCGGACAAGACCATCACTGCGGACAAGAAGCGCCGCAAGAAACTCCATTCTTATAAATCTTGGTTGGGTAAGACTTTATGTGCTCTCGTCGGGAGCCATCCATTTGGCATAATTTTAAATGTCCGAAACGGATTAAGTATAACAAGTATTGCATCATTTATTTACGGAGAATTTTAGCGCCTAACTTCGCGGAATGGTCGACACCGCCCCAGGAAGCTGCTACGGCTGCTCTCCTCGCTTAGTTTATTAAAAGGTTATGTTTATATTAAATAATAATAAAAAAAATGTTTATTAATTTTGCGAAATAAGCTTATGCAAAAACTAATTTCCTGGGAAACTTATATATGCGTAAGTCATTTTCTGCCAAATAACTATTTGGAAAATCATCAAATGATAAATCCAGAAATAATCTGTTGTCAGTCAACTAAAGTTAAATTTGGGCTGTTAGGTCTTCCGAAGACCAAAACTAAACCAAAAAAATATTCTATGAGCTAGCTATTTTTATTAAATTCACGAACTACGCCAAGTAAAAACGGAAGCACCAATTCAAAAGACTTAATTTCAATGATATTATAAAATCCGGCGGAATATTCAGTTGAGTGTCTCCTTTATAAGTAGAAAATGAACTCTCGTCATTAAAGTACGCGTACCGTATACAAACATGAAGGGTCATCAACCTGTCACGTTTCGTCCCGAGTCACACAAGTTGGGAAACTACCTATTCATTAATTTTAACGACACTGACGTAAAAAAATCATCCACTATAATGCTGCTTCAAATTTTAATTTATATTTGCTGTCTGGAACTTTGTACAAAAAATACTTTAAAAAAATAAAATTGCTGTGGCATCTGTTCCAATGTATTTTCTATACAACATTTGATCATATTTAAGTTGATTTGTTGGAAAATTTTCTTTATAATAAGATACGAAAAGTTTGTCGCTTATTTTAAGTTGATACCTCTCAACTAACGTACCCAGAAAGGTACTCGCACACTTGGACCAGCTCTAGGATTGTAATATGGCTACTAACTATGCGACGATAATTATATTCTTTAGCGATACCTCTGGCATAAGTATTTTATATGGTAACCCATCACTTCATCAAATTTCACTTCATCGATTGTATCATTTCATCAAAATTCATTTTATCGAACACTATTGTCGTAATAACGTAGGTTATGTTAGGTTAGACTTGTGACTACCAAAAAATAACTCATGCAGCAAGAAATGCCTTTCGGGGAAATGAAAATCCTGTGTAATGATACGTTCGTTGAAAGGTGTTTCGATAAAATAATAGATACCCATTTCATATACAGGGCGAACGATATGAAGTGTTACCAAATTCAAAAGGCTACGATTTTTTTTTGTTGTCTTAAATTATTCATTATTAAGAAAAAAATGAGAAAAAGATATCAAATTTTTAAGATTACTTTATTTTAACTCGATATGACCACCTTCTGCTGTCTATGGCCTTCAGACGGTAGAAAAATGAGTTGCACGCTGCACGAATGTGATCCTGCGGTATGCAATGGCAATTACGTACGATCGCTTTCTTCAATGCATCCATACTGGCATGTTTTCTTCTCCTCACCTTGCTCTCCACAATGGACCAGATAATAGAAGTCCATCGGGTTCGCGTTTGGGGAATTCGAAAGATATTGTGTGGACGAAATAAATTGTGGCACGCGTTGTTCAGCCATTCTTGGTTCACACGAGCTTTATGAGCCGGGGCCGAGTCTTGTTTTAATGTCCACGGTCTACTACCGAAATGTTTGCGTGCCCAAGGCTCCAACGCAGCTTCCAAAGCATTTTCCCGATAGTAAGTCGCATTTACTTTGACACCAGGCTCGATTTTGTGAATTTGGTAACACTTCATGTCGTTCGCCCTGTACCTAAAAGGAGGTTCCCACACTTTCAACCTCAAGGTACTTTAACAACATTTTAATAATGGAATAAGCCTATCCTATTTGTTGGGTTCTTACAGGTACACTTCGACCCTATGGGATCTTTTGTGTAATTACCCCTCTTTTAGCGCTTAATCCTAATGGAATAAGCTACTTTCATCGTTTTTTTGTCCATGGAGAAATACATAGTTAATTACTCGCGCTCGTCACACAAATATTTGCCATACCCCAAATCCAACCACCCAACTAGGCCAACAGCGTCGTCATGTTCGTGTTGTAGTTTTTTTAACTTTGCTTTGTGGATGGAGTATGGACTATCTGAAGTTAAATCATCTACACAAACTATTCATTTTGCTACTGCGATGTCATTGGACTGTGCGTTGGTTAGGTACATATTGTTCTAAATCGCTATTATTTATCACGATTACATTCCAATGGGTGTGAGTCTCGACCAATAGCGATAACGCTATAGGATCATAAATTATGCGCCAGTTGGCGAACACTCAGTACACGGTATCACGTAAATTATTAATGCTGTTAATTCTGCCTGATTAAATACAACTATTTGCATAGAGTTGATCTCGGGATATTATCATAGTGTAGCATAACATGTGATAATTTACCACTATATTATATTTAGGTACGAAATCTTCAATGTCTTGTTTTGTCACGCCCTGATAGCACCTACGACTATTATGGGTTCGGAATTTAGAATGATATAAAACAAATACCTTGACAGTTCAAACTTGTATCTTGTGAATGTGGGGTTAAGATACGTCATTCGTGTGAAGAGTCGTGTTCTTGCCGCGTTATTTAGCTAAATTTTCCTACAAACCGGAAGGGACGGTGGAAAACGAATGGTATGGAAATGGATACTGAAGGATCTGCACCACAGAATATCTAATCGTATAAGAGGCAAGACAGAAGGCATTCGTCCTAACAAAACGGATTCCAAGCGATTATTCTATAGGTAGTTGTTAAATCTTCAATCAATTTGGATATCTTGTTTAGTTTTTTACATGGCCACTGATATCATAAACAATATTTCTTTCATAAATGTTTTGGGCGATGAACATCGACAATTGATTGAGACATATTATACAAGACATCAGGTATGTTATTATAAATGTATTACAATTACAGCACTTTGCCTTCATATTCCACTTTGTTTTATTTTAGTACGTAAAATAGATCAGTAGAAATTCTTTTATTAATTATTTACACGATTTTATTAATATTTAAAGTTTAAGCATTTATGTATTAATGTATTTTTTTAGTTTTAAACCTCACAATTCCAGCTTCCAATTTTCATGGTCTATCAAGGAATATCACAATAACAAAAGATAAATAATAATTTAAACATAAATACCATGTTATGAATTAAATTCGAGGTGTAACTCGCGGTTCAATTTAACAAATTAAATCAAAACGAAACTCGAGTTTTTATTTATCCTATCAGTTTAGTTTCCTATCAGCCTTTTCAACTTTCGATAATTGTAGTTGCTATTTTTAAGTTTTAGGCAAAACGCCAAAGTACATTTTTGCTTAATATCTATTAAGGGGTTCATGCTTTCTATGAGCTTTGATCTGTAGGTCTTCACTTTTGTTTGTTTTAAAAACAGCACGCTTTTAATGTCCATTCATTTCAGACATTATTCTGCCATAGAAGTTTGGAATTGAAATTGTGAACAAACATTTTTAAGGCTTTTATTCCTATGAATTCAAAAACGCTCTTTCATTGATAGATATTCTTCTTCTTCTTTATCTTTATACATATATATATATATATATACATAATTAAATAAATTATACATAATTAAATAAATTAATGAGTATGAATATGAATAAGAGTTTATATTTATGGCAAATGACGACTCCATAGCTTGGTATTAGTCTTACCGTGCGACAAAAACTCCGATGCCTAGTGATGAGTACGAGTATTTCTTCCTGAGTCTTGGGTGTTTTCTATGTACCTTAGTATGTATTTATCTACATAAGTACGTTTATCGTTGTCTAGTACCCATAATAAAAACCTAAAGCTTAGTTTAGGGCTAGGTCAATTTATTTGAGATATTCCCCTGATATTTATTTTTATTTATTTATTTGTTTGTCATAGATTTGATACAAATTCACATTGAGATTTAACTGACAAGATCTAACATTAATGGAAAATCTTCGTTTTCCGCCGGTTACTTAACAATAGTTACGGCTTCGAGACTGACACCCGTTTACTCTTTGCCGCTGCGGATTACCGTCAGAATCGAGTCACGCGAACACGGCAGCGAACGCTATCGACAAATATAGACTAGGAGCTAGTAGCCGAATGGCATGCCAGTGTTTAACGCTCCTGATTTGCTCTATTAAAAATAACTAACTTTCAGCACTTTTCAAAAAAAGTATTTTATTTTAATCCAATCAAATTACCTGACAAGCAAATGGTTATACTTACTTTCATTTCGCGAATTGCCAGCAAACAATACATTACAGAGTATTTCATTTAGTAAAGCGATAGCTTGGCTACGCAGCTCATTACATATATCCTTAATATGGGTTAGCTTTGTTTCAGAGAAATATATTTGCCAAATCTACCGTTTCCCAACCGTTTCATTTGCCAACCTGCATTGTTTTCTGTAATAGGAAATATTTCAGGATTTTATAAAAACTAACTTAACCTAACCCAAATAGATCTACGCGATGGTACTGAAAATAAAACTCAAATAGTAGTTATTATTATAGTTGCGGGAAAAAATTGGGTTGGCAAATGAAACGGTTGGGAAACAATACATTTGGCAAACATATATTCCAGTCAAACGGCAGGCTTCCCCGTAATGTATGTATATATTTGGTCAATTTTATTTATAATGTATCAACCACTCAAAATTGACTGTTATGAACGAGATGACATTTTTTTTCTGATGTTAGCTCTTAGTAAAATATTCATTGCCGAGAAGCATTGAGCCATAAGCTTCCCTTCCGGCCTACTGCCATTTCAACTTCGCCACTTCATAGAGTTTTAATAAATGTTCCAATATTGCATTCGACCCATTTATACGTGGCTGCAGGGAATGTTACCTCTGATTTTTAAGTCCTATGCTTGTAATACTGTCACGGTCACAGAAACTTAGCACCGATAGGCAATGGCAACATTCTGAAATACTTTACTTATATTGTTCGTATTTAGTACTTAACTTGACGTTACTTCATTACTAAGCGAAGAAACTCTTAAGAATTGGGTAAAACGTAACTAAACTATAGTCGCCTTCGCCATTTAAAAATATTTTTCCCTCTTTTAATCCTTTTAGAGGCAGCCATTTTGAACTCCGTGCCACGGTTCAAGCAAATGCTACCGCCAATTTGGCCTTACTGGTATTTACCGTGACTACATTGTAGCTCCCTTGAGCGCACTCAGGCACACTTGCCCGCGGCCATTTTGAGAAGAGCTCGCGAAAAATCGGCTTGCTGCCGACTTGACTTACTTTCTCGGTTGATTTTCGTATTAGACTCTTTTATTGCTTTACAAAAATACACTTAACCGAAATGAAATTTCGATTTTCCTGCATATTGGAGAATTGAAGGATAATATGTGCCAAAATATGTAGAAGTGACACTGATGTAGGCATATAAGAGATAAAAAAGAGTAGGATACATACCTAACGTTAGTTTTTAAGATTCCAAAGTCAAATTGGAAACCCTTATAGTTTCGCCATGTCTGAATGTCGGTCTGTCCGCGGTCTAGCTTAAAAACTCTTGGCACTACAAAGTTGTAATTTTGGCATAATTATAGCCATTTAAATTACGCCGACAACATTTTAAAATCAATTATTGTTTTAAAACAAAGAAAAAGTTACAAGTGAAGAAAAGGTATTTTTAGAGTTCCGTACCCAAAGGGCAAAAACGGGACCCTATTACTAAGACTCCACTGACCGTCTCTCTGTCTGACTGTCTTTCTATCTTTCTGTATATATGTATGTCTGTCTCTCTGTCACCTGATACCGAACCGTGATAGCTAGACAGTTGAAATTTTCCCAGATGAGATATTTCTGTTGCCGCTATGACAACAAATACTAAAAACAGAATAAAATTATTAAGTAAGGGACGCTCATAGAACCGACGCGTATTTTTTGCCGTTTTTTGCTCGATATTAATAACGGAAACAAGGAGACGCTTGAATAAATCACAGAATATTTAGTTGTATGTTCACTTTAAAAACAAATAATTAAGTAAATTAAAATTATTTAATTATAGCTGAGATGATCGACATGTGACATACGAGCAGATTCGGGCTTTCATAGGGATTGTAATGACTGCAACTCAAAATATTTTTAATAATTAGTTGGGCGACAGCAAGTTGATTTCCCACACCCATACCCATACCCCGTAACTTGTCTGAAGAGCAAAAGGCGGCTCGTGTTGAGTTGTATCTACTCTGAAACGGTTCAATGAAGGGTAAAAGCCGTTTATAACATTGTCTCAGGTGACGAATCATGTATTTATTCTTATGAACCTGAAATAAAACATCAGTCAGCAGTTTGGGTCTTCAAAAGCGAGGTGAAGCCAACGAAAGTGGCTCATTCCCGTAAGTAGCGTATCGAAGAAAATGGTTGCTTCGTTTGTTTCCAAAAAAGGACTTGTGGCCACAATTCCGTTACAGGAGCACAAAACGGTTACCGTCAATTTGTACACTTCGGTTTGTTTGCCAGACATGATTGCTGAACTCCATGTAGGTAATGCTACACGCCGAATCATCTTACACCACGACAACGCGAGCTCCCATACCGCTCGCAAAACGAGTTTTTGAACCAGGAAAACGTAGAGTTAATGTCTCATCCTCCGTACAGTCCCGGCTTGAGCTCCCATACCAAAAAACGGGCTTGTATTTTTCGTGCGCAAGTCCGACTCGCACTTGGCTGGTTTCTTTTACATTATAAGTATTATTACATGAAATGAGGTACCTATCATTGGATAGTTCTTATAAAACCTAATGTACCTACATGTCATTATATGTTTTTACCGGGTACCGTTCAAGAAATATTGAATTCGAAAAGTGTCGTTTTCGCTAGAGAAGTTGCCTGTGTGTATGTACTGTGCTACTAAGAAGAATTGATTAGTTCTTGAGATACGTTCGCTCTGCACCCCAAGCCAGAAATTTTACTTTCCATCGAGTAAGTGACGCGTTAACGTATCGTCATCGAGAAAATGTGTATGTGTAAAATGTGTATGTGTGTGTAATTGGTAAAAAGTAGCAAGTGGACATTGATGTTGACTTTGTGTGTCATCATAAAGTAGTAAAAGTGAATTAATGGTATTAGGTTCGTGCTATGAATAGGACCAGAGCCCCTAGACAAGATGGATTACGCCAACTAACGTTTCTATTCGTTTCTTTTTAAACCAATCGCGTCACTGCTAGATCACGTGACTTTTCATATCACGTCATCTACAAGTGTCGCGATTGGTTCACAAACAAACGAATAAAAACGCTAGTTAGCATAATGCATCTTGTCTAGGGGCTCTGGTCCTATTCATAGCTCGGCCCCTCATCAAGTTTTTGAATACAGGCGATTCGAAAACTTGATGTATAATTGAAATATTTATGATCGATTTTCTGATGCCCATGGAAATAGTATTTTAACTAGTGTTTTAGTTAAAATATGTTGCCAAACTAAAGATTATCTTTCTTTTCTTGAAAGATCCTCGGAGACTTAGTAAAAGTGTATCTAGACTTATTTATAACTTCAACTACTGTCCCGAAAACAATAAATATTGGGCGTGGTTGAGATTTTCTTATGTTTGTTTTCTGCAGGAATCAAATAAATACTCGTATCACAATCAGCAGCTTTAGGTGTTGCGTTTTTCCATCTTTATTTATTATTTATTTACTCTTTACACATACTTATATGTAAACTTTTGACAA
The DNA here is from genome assembly GCA_927399475.2 of Acleris emargana. Classification (NCBI taxonomy): domain Eukaryota; kingdom Metazoa; phylum Arthropoda; class Insecta; order Lepidoptera; family Tortricidae; genus Acleris; species Acleris emargana. The sequence goes on along the minus strand of OV656841.1, from coordinate 10,770,015 downwards.
ACCTGGTACACGTGTCCTCTAATAAGATATGGCATGTCTTATTTCGGCCAATTTTCTCCTGCCTATCGCAATTTATAACTTAACGACTTTTAATCTATAACAATTATTTTTATAGTTATAGTAAACATTTTCAAGTCCAGAGAACGTTGATTTTGATGATTTTAAAGCAGTAAAGACTTGTATCTATCTTTGTTTCTCAACAAATGAAAGACAATGAAAGGTAATAAAACTTTGCGACAAAAAACCCAAATAGTTAAATTGTCACTGTGACAAGAATCGCATATAGATCTTGTAGTTTCAAAATAAACATCCAAATACGCAACACCCTTGTCACTACAATTGCGTCGATATATTTTAGAGCGCCTTATCTGCTCCAAGATCTTTGATGCTGACTGTACCAATGAGAAGCACGTATTACGGCGCTCGTTACGACTATCCCTTAGGATTTTTCGCAACGACGGAAGAAAGGGCATTGTTTGACAAAAGTCACATTGTACCTGTGATTTTGTACCGTTAAAGATATTCTTTGTTAGGCGATTTCTTTTGCAAAGTTGCAAAAAGAAGCGATGGTATTTTTTCTCTAAAACGTTTTGGACATTCTTATGACTTAGTTACAATTTCTTTTTCATCTCATAAGGTGTTCTACTCAAAGGTAAATTTTCTCATATCAAAAGAGTGTGTTCTGTTATCATCAAGCGATGAGAACATACATATAATATCTAAACAAATACTAAGCAGGCCTCTAAGTCAACGTGACAAGAGTGTTACTCCAAAGAAGAATGTTATGTTAGATAATATTATGTATTAGTGTAACATAGCCTTGAAGTAATTTTCATCATCTTAGGAAGCGTACAACTTTATTAACCCCTTAATATTTTTTTGTGTTTCTTTAATAAGATAAAAACAATTAAAAGCAATTGATTTTATTTTATTTTGCTCTTAACATATCATAAATAAGGTTCAAAACGTAGCTAATACAAAACACATGTTGATTTAAGGTTAAATCTGCCTGAGCTTTATGGAATCAATCTCATTATTCCTCGTATTTTTGTAAAATAAATTCTACTAAGGCTTACAAAGGGATTCAATGAGGCCTACACCTACAATATTAATATGGCAGCCCTTAGAAACCTGACGTCTAAAATAATTTAGACACAATGCACACGCGATGACTTATTCCGACGTTACCACGCAAATCCAACAACAAAACGATTTAAGTCTCTAAATAGCATTGTTGAAATTTCTATCGTAACCATGGAAACTTGGAATTTATTTTCTGTCCGCCCTAAAATAAATGGGACACTTTATTTTTAAATTGTGACAAAATGCCGACGATGTCTTTCCCGGGGGACTGCGACGACCGACAAGAAGTTTTTTAACGGAAATCTGCTTTTGCTGGACCCGCGTTATGAATTTTTTATACAAGCGGTGTCAGCGTATATTTTATCCTATGCCTCATTGTCGTGTGAGATAAATTTTGTATGACACGGGCACTGAAAATGAAATGTTTTGGGCACTATGTTAATTGGATGGTAATGAAGTGAAACAGGTCTCTGGCTCGGCCTTTTAAAAAAAACTGTTATTTTTGTGCATGGTATCTTTTTTAACCGATTTTGAATACTTGATAAAATTTAACAAGATTTAAAGTTATATACATTTGATAATGCTACTAACAAGGAAAGTTACCCAACTTTCTGGCTCCGATTTGGTTTATTTTGATATAGTATATGTCAGAGCGAAGTCAAAAATAACAGACACGTATTTTTTTTAGCTGCCCATAGGAACATGTTGTGAGAAATTGTCCTCCAAAGTAGGTACTGAAAAGTGACTAAACCCTTTAACTTCTATAAAGAACATGAAAAAATACCAAAAAAATCGTATCTTCGATGAGAAATATATAACTTTGAAGGGTATATATTTTTTTAAATATGAGTTTTAGTCGATATCATAAAACACTTGCTCATTATCTTTTCACTTTCCTAAACATATTAACAAACCAATAGGAAAATAGTTTTTTTTTAATCCTCCATAGAAGTTAGAGGTTTTAGTCACTTTTCAGCACTTTGGCGGACAATTTCTCTCAACAGGTTAAAATTGGGCAGCTAAAATAAACGTCTGTTATTTTAGAGTACTCTCTGACATTATATCAAAATAAACCAAATCGGAGCCGGACAGTGGGTACCTTTCCTTGTCAGTTATGGTTTGGATATCTTCAGTAAAGCCTTGGGGGAGGCCTATGTCCAGCAGTGGATGTCTTTCGGCTGACATGATGATGATGTTGATCTTCAGTAGGACATCGTAACTTCAAACCCTAAGATTTTATGTTCAGCATTGAATTTATTGTTTATTTCATGTTATTTGGTGTAAGAAACGTGCACGAATCTAATGGAAATAAGTACCTACCCATTAGGGATTCACCATTCTGTGTGTATGACCCGCATTGGACCCGCCAAAGGATTATGTGAGGCTTGCGCTGATTATGTCATGTTTTGTTAACGATAAAGTAAATAATCTAAACCTTTCAAATGGCAAAATAAACATGCCTTATTTAATGATACAAGATCTAAAGGGTTACCTATCCGTATAATTTATCTTGAAGGTTAACAATTTCTTGTGTTATTTCTAAGCATGTTTTTTGAAACGAACCGCATTTTCTAATTTCCCTTAATACAGTTTATTTTTTTATAAAATATAAAGTATATAATACTCCTTTGTGTAGAATTTGATATTTCCAATATTTTAGGTAGCTCGATTTAACATTTGTTTTTTCCACCCTGTATATTTCTTCGTGATAGATTCATTGATTTCGATTGCGACTTGTAAACGAACAGCGTATGTGACGGTCTACAAAAAAATTGTTTCAGACTATTTTATTCTGAGTAGCAATAGGTTTTTATCTAATTTATAAGTAGGTATATTCAGATCTAAAAAAACTTGCTATGTAAGAAAACGCTGTACTTTTATCCGAAGACAAGCAAATCAGAGCCGCGCGTAAAGTACAGGGAGGAGCTGTTATAAAACAACTTTTCAACCATCCTGAAGACTCAAGTTTAGTATTCATAGAACTCTTTCCTTCACTTTTTCTGATAAAATCTCACCACAGTAATCATATGTTCATATTCCTACGAGAAATCATCGTCATAATTTACTTAACTCAATCAATTACAAGAGACAAAGACGATGTCGAGATATCCCATTTGGGCTACCTTACCACAATATTGTGCGTTGCCTCAAGAGTATTATCCTTGCCTGAGACAGTATGAATAATGTAGCGGAAAAATAATGAGGCAACGTTACTCGTACCTACTTCATGGAGACAGCTGTCTCAGAGGATGAAATTGGCGCGTTAATGGATAGAACAAGTACCCACTTAGGATTAGTGAGTCTAAATTAAATCGGTTGAATGGCTTGTCTCCTCACTCTGGACAAATCAGATAAGGCGGACGGACACTCACTGTCAAGGTAAATAAAAAAAATGGAGTATTGAACAACTTTAATATTTCTATAAGTCGTGTTAGCATAGCTTCTCAAGGACCTGGCATGCTCTTTATCGTTATTTCATTTCTTAATGTATCTGCCTTGATTTGAATATTTTTCTTTATCACATGTAATATTCTCGCACTTTAAGTTTCTGAAAAGATCCAACATTTTACCTTATTATAAATCTACAGCTAAAGCCAATTTTATCACTACCATGTTTCTAAAACACTATGCTTCGCTCTCTTCTCTGAAGACAAATACATCATAATGATGAATATTACCATCAACAGCAGCGTTTGATACTATGATAACCTGTTAAATTATTATACGACATACAAATAATACTCCAAAATATTGATTGAGGAACGGATAAATAATTCATTATTCTTTTCAGTGAAGAAAACTGCATTTACATACATACATACATACATACCTTCACGCCTTCATTCACAGAGTGGGGTAGGCAGAGCTACAGAATTACCAACTGCATTTACATTTACGTATTTTTAAAATTCTCAGCTTAAAAGTACGCCTAAGTTCTTACATTCAATTAAACTAAATAAATAATTGCGAGAGAGAAAAATTAATGTATTTTTGGGAGGTAGAGTTATCCTTAACCTCCTTATACAGTAAAACAATAATAGTTTGGTCAGAAATAGTAACCGAGCCTAAACTTGTTGTTACACCAACCTATTTGTCACTTCTTGTCACAAAATAAGCATGAATTCATTTGATGTAGCATTGTAGACGTATCCCTAGAGAAATTAAGAGGGTAACAATAAAAAAATGAAAAATATTAAGCCATTTTTCGAAAACATATCAAAGCTGGGATCATAACTGTGCAATGAAACTGTAAATCAGAAGATATTTTAATTAAATGAGAACGTTTGTCAACATTGTCCTTCGCTTTAGCAAACACGTGCTTAATTAACAGAAAATTTTCAGCGGCATGGTCCTTTTATCTTTTATTACGATACAGTAATTACTGAGTTTCAGATATATTGAAATACTCAATAAAAAAATATATTTAGTTGCTTACTATGGAGCTCAAAAGCAAGTTCAACGTCACTCAGAGGATGAAATGGTTGCGGTCAGGATTTACTTACCATATCAATTCAGAAATGATAAAAGAATACGTGTCATTGCTTCACTAAACAAAGTAGGTAGTTTGCTAGTGAGATAGATGACCAATGAAGCCAAAAGATGAAACCTACAACAATAGGTAGACCAATGATCTACCTAATGTCGCAAAATTCCTCTCCAAGCAATGCAAGGCTGTCCGTTGAAGAGACTCGGAAGACCTACGTAGACCGGAACATAAGTAAGTAGTTAGAAACGTTTTTCCTGTACAATTCCTTACGACTATACGACCTAATATACGACAATAATGAAAATGCTTGTTTTTTTGCTTACTACTCAAATAAATAAATAAATCCTTCATTTCGGACCATTACTACATCCATATTACAGTTAGTCAGTTAGTGACAATGTTACTTAAAATTAAATTAGTGTTTACATTAGTAACCGCGCCCTAAACGCATTATCATACTGAACTCGAAGGGCGCTGATATCTCTCTGCGTATAGTCGAGCACAGGCTGCAGGTATAAAACGACGTACGGTACGCTCTAAAAAGTGTTATCTTGACTTGCGCTGTACATCGTCGGAACCTGTGGGCTGACATGTTTGCTCGGACCGCCATAGCCCTGCGTTCCCTTTTGATATTGAGGTCGTCTTGTAACGTATCCGTGACAATATGTCCTAAATATTGAAAGTGTGTTTTAAGTATATTTTAAGCTAATCTTCGTTTAGGCATATGGGAGGCACGTAGGAAGGACACTTCGTACCGGCTTTGTAAACCATGAATTCACTGTTTGATACATTATATCTAAGGCCATGTTTATCAGCAGACAATTCAAACATCTGAATCAGTTTGAAGAGACCGCAGGGCAACGGACTCAGCAGCACCTTGTCGCCTGCATAGCTTACGTTATTTACACAACCACTATTGTTGCTGAGTTCATCACTGCATTAATATACAGGTAAAAAGCCTGGGTGACGCTCTCCCAACCTGCCTCACCCCGCACTCCAACCTGTATTCTAAATATTTATGGTTACCCCATTTAACAACATTCACCTGATACGAGTACCAACTCTTACATATCCCCTGGTACTTCAACCTTCTCTAGCTTACTCCACAGAGGCTCTTAGTTAACCAGATCAAATTTCAAAATAGCTTATGAAATTTCAATACATTTATTTTTATATTTATCAATTTCATAACGTTTCCTGTCACCCGCCAGACTACTTTTGATCTTTCAACATTACGATTGTATATCTTAGATTTAACAATAGCTAAATTACACTCTATCACTAGTGGATAATGATCGGACCAATACACATTATAATTTCCAGCAACTCTAGAGATGGATGCGAACGCTGCCTGCGTAACGACAGTGGTCCAGCCAGCGTTCACAGCCGGGCGCCTCACTCACATAGCTGTAGATACCCAAATCCACTCCCAGTTTCCCAAGGTCAGCACATATCCACGGTTGCTCCTGAGAAAACCTGAGTAGCTCGTTATAAAAAGGTTCACCTGGCCGAGAATTAAAGACACCCAACATATTATGATGATTCTATATCACTGTCTGCAATAAGATTTTGTAAAGTACTCACGCACTCGGTAAACACCGGCAGGTTCTCCGCAGTATCCGTAGGCAAATACACAATAAATATCACAGCACTCTTAATACGGACCCTAATTTGGATACCTCAAATTCTAAGGTTATTGCATTTGATTACTGTTGCCGACGGGAACTTGTCCTTCTTCCACAGCAGCGGCACACCACCGTGGGGTCGCCCACGCAGCATTCCAGCAGTTGTATCAACGGCGAATTCCTTATGGTCCTTTTGTGGACAGGAACTGTAAATACTCAGGAAGTAGCCACTTTTCTTGAACAGCAATAACGTCCGAGTAGTCACATAATTATCTTATGTAAACTAACGATCTTTTGACGTTTTTACAGTTATAGGTAGTGAATGTACATGTACTTAGAGTTAGTAGCGATTTCAAAGCTGCCTCTGTCTAAATCCCGGTGCCGGTAAAAGTTTACAAGGAGTCGAAATATGACACCTTTAGGCCATATTTTTTCATCGAGAAATATCTGTAACTTGTCGTTTGGCACAAACATCTTGTAGACATTGTGTGATTTACGTTAGTCCCTCATTATTATTTTGCTCAACACCACTGTCACTAATTGTGTTATTTCTCAGGCATGCTCAACAATATCATTTTCTAGCGTATCTACGTGTACATTCAAAATAAACACGGCTATCTTGGCTGTCGCTGCCTTGAACCGTCCCTCAGGGCCGTGGCTTTTTTGTTGTCCAATAAAACGGTTGTTTGTAATACCTTAAACTTAAATAAAGCATCCATGTATATTTTTGGTGGTAAAATTTTGAGGCAGTTAGTTTTAAAAACCCTAAAAACTAAAGGTCAATTTTCAACAGAGGTTAAGTGTCCAAACACAACAGACAGAGAGTTGTGTTTAGATCCAAAGTAAATTGAAAGTACTTGGCAAAAAAATCGTCAAGTGTTTTTTGATTCTAAGTATAAGTGATATTAGCACTATAAGTGGTATTGATCACTTCAGGAGACTCGCTTGCCTGTCTGCCTCCATCTTTGCATTAAAAAAAACAGTCCAATTTTAAGAAAATCTGCAAGCACTTCTAACTAGGTGACCTATTTAGCTGTCTGGCCTAATATTGAGAGTCGACGTATTCAGCCAAATGACTTGCACTATTTTCGTCATCATAAAAATAATGCACTCACATACCAAAAATCACGAGATAAAGCCCGGAAAGTGTATCCTTGGAAAATTGAGACGAATCGGTGAAAGAATTCCAGATTAAAATTTTATGCTCGTATGGCACTGCGGAGAATGGTCGAAATTTTCTTTTAATTATACTTTGGTTGTGTGCCAAACGCCTAGCGTTTCTGTGTTAATTATCACTTAACGGCTAGCACGACTTTAATCTTCTCGCTTGTCGCTCAGAGCGTCTTTTTCATTATCTTCACATATAAAACTTATCGGCGACAGGTTGATTGAGCGTCAGAAAGACAACACACAGGCCTGATTTTTGAACCTAGAGACTTAATATTTAAAGAGAATATTCCTGGGTACTCTAGGACCGGGTCTATTCCCACTAGCTCCATAATTTAAAGGACTTCAGATAATGGAACTAGTGGGAATATTTTTTCCCAGTAGTTCTATTTTATTAAAAAATAATTTAGTCTCACTAAATCCGTTAATGAAAAAGTTGCAGTCAGTTAATAATTATAATAGGTAATATAAAATATTCGTAATAATAAAATTAAATAGTTTTAACTTTTTTATTTTTATAAAATGGAATTACTGGGAAAAAATCATTCCCACTAGTTCCATTATCTGAAGTCCTTTAAATAATGGAACTAGTGGGAATAGACACCTAGAGGCGCACTAAGAAGAGATTTTTTGATAATCTACCCCAAACGGTTAGAACGAGAGGGAAGAAACAGGAAACTTAGCATCCAATAGGAAGAAACTAGGGAATGCAAACCGGTAAATCGGTTTACCGGTTTACCGGTAAACCGACCCTTTTTACAGCCGGTAAATTACCGGTAATTTATAGCTATTACCGGTAATTTACCGAACCGTGAAAAACTAAAAATAAACGTGAAATAATATGATTTTAAGTGCAATTTACTTTCAGCCACTCCTTAAAAATGTATTTGATTGAAATTGGCTTTCAAATTATGAACAAAACTAATAATTATTTGTAAAATTATATTACTAATACGAATTAAGCAAGTAAAGTAACGCTACGTATTCCAGGGTCAGCCGAAGATGTCTTATTAGGTAAGGTACTATTTGGTTACTGTTTCTTTAGCTCAGTCACACAATTAAAAGTACAACTTTTATTCACGCTAGAGAGCTATTATTAAGTTACGTATAAATATATTAAAAGTTACGTATAAGTATAGTATAAATATCATATTTTTTACTTGTGTCATCCTTGAAACAAATTAAATCTTTGAGTTACCTTGGTGATAATTGACTGTTAGTCATTAAAATGATTTCTTTAATTTTAAGACATTGATATTTTTTCTTATATCGAAGTTTAAAATTATTACTTCAAGTTGTCATTATTTTTAAATGACTTGTTAAAGTAAAATATAGGATTTTCAAACATTTTTATTGCTGTTATTTGAGAAAAACAAAAACCGGTAATTTACCGGTTAACCGGTTTTGCCGGACCGAAGTCGGTAATTTACCGGTTTTCAAATTTGGCCGGTAATTGCATTCCCTAGAAGAAACGTATTGAGTGAAAAACGTAGTAGGTATATTATTTAGTCGGTAAGTGTAGAAAAGCATGTACATATGAAATAAAATGATAGTGAGACCCTCTTTGATAATAATATATCAAAGCAAATAAGAGTTAAGATGAATATTTATCCGTACTTATCAAAGCTTAAAAATGAGCTTGCAGAAAATTTCATCTATTCATAATTTACTCAAGCATTGAATTGTTGAATATAAAATTTAATGTTATTCTAAGTAGGTAATTTTCAATAGCCGCGCATGAAAAAGGTGTCTAATTAGTGATCAAAGAGTATACTCGTAATTATAAAATGCATAAAATCAAAATGAATAATGCCTTGAATCATAATTATGAGTGTGTATAATAACTAGGTGCATAACGCACTTATATAATAAAAGTAATTTTGTATAATATTTAAATAAACAACGTATGGATAATATAATACCGCAGATAATAACGCTGAATGGTAATGCAGCCAGTGTCATAGGGACGATGCCGCGAGCGGACCTGCTAGAGGGGGTGTTCTTTTTATAGCGGTGATTATTATTTCGAGGGGTCACGGGCTATTTGTATTAAGTGACATTTTTGGAACTTTACAGGAGAGCATATCAAAGTTTCATTTTTCGAAAAAAAAATCTTAACAAAAAACGTATCAATATTTTTACAAAAAAGTGGCCTAGGTTATTTTCCTTATCTAAATCCGCGCAATTTAGCCTAGTTGTCATTTTTTTAAAGTGGTTTTTACCAAAAATAAAGGTTGCTTGATACAAAATGACCTCGAATCACAGTTATTTAGAAACAGGCTAATTGATTGAAGCGCCATAAACTGAACATTTTAGGTTCAGGAAAAAGGATTTAAGCGATACTAGGGTGTTGTGCTTGTGTAAAGTTAAATGTATTAACAACCATCGCGATATTAAAATAGAATCAGGATAGTCCGCTTAAGCACCTGAAGTATAATAAAGTAGATGCACTAAAAGTAAACTGTTTGAAGTGACAGTAAAACTGTGTGTATAATAAAGATTGGTGGCTAGAACAAAATTATTTTGCAGGATTTTAAAATCATTTGTCATTTTTTTAAAGTTGTTTTTACCAAAAATAAAGGTTGCTTGATACAAAATGACCTCGAATCACTTTTATTTAGAAACAGGCTAAATGTTTGAAGCGACATCAAGGATGGATTTCAGGTGCAGGCTTAATGTTTGAAGCGACATCAAGGACGGATTTCAGGATGCAGGCATAACGATTTAAACGCCCTATACTTCAAAATAACGAAATATCTTGTCGGTATGAAGTCCATCTTTTCTATAAATGAATAAAATTTGTGTCGCATCAATCACATCAGACTCAAACTAGACACCTTAATTTACTCATGTTTCAAGCGACAAAAAAGTGCTCAGATCGCCACGAAACCGGGCTCAAACGACGCAGAAAAATCTGGCGATTCCAAATATGTATATAACTCAATATCGGCCAGAATGTCGCTTAATACAAATAGCCCGTCAACCCTCGATTTACTTCTTTAATATTTGAGTAGCTTAGTTTTATTTTAATTTTAATAAGTTTAGTTTTAACTTTTAATTGTTAATAAAGAATGTAATAGTAATAAAATATAAATAAATCTAGTCTTTTTTTTCCCTCATATACACAGTGACTCAATAAATAGTATATAACTTAAAAAAGAAGTGTACAAACAAGTCGACGCAACTCTGCTGTGCGGAGCTCCTAATTATGGTCGCGCCTTAACGTAACTTTAACCTAATCTAACCTATAAGTAACGGCAATATTGTCCTTTAAGCACATAAGTCTACATAACCTTGATTTAAACATATTATTATTTATTATTAAATGAGTGTTAGATATGCTACAAAAAATATAAATTTTGTTTTTATGCTGGACGTTTGTTATCCATTACGTTGGTAGTTACGAGTAAATGAAATTATGCATTTAGTTTTGAGACTGATTAAACTGCACCCTTGAAATAGATTTGTGAAATAATTATAGAAATCATACTAAGACGAAAGTATGGACGTGACAAAATTAATGTGATACCAAACCACCAGGAATAGGGACGTTGAAGAGATGTATGGTTTTATGATTCGGAAACTACAGCTTTGGACAAAATTAAAAGCTATTTTTTCATTTTGTCGAAAATTTGTAGGTACATGAACTCCAAAATTTGAAACAAAAATTATAAGATTTGAAAACGTTAAGAACTGACAATGCTTTTAACAATTTGACCTATTTTAACCCTAAACTATCTTTAACTGCCAACCTACCCGCAAACTATGACGATTGCAATTAGGTCTCCATGAAAAACAATAAAAACTGAGGTAAGATGTTGTTTATAATTGTAAGTAACCACTATTCTGTTACCTTCTAAATGAATGCTCTAAATATTTATAACGCTGAGTTTACAGACAGTAAACAACGGGTGATGTAGACGTCGGCGAAGTTGTCACATACTCATAGTTAATGTAAGTCACGTCGCCTCATCACTTCACTTTGTTCGCCCTGGTCTTGTGTGGTTAACAAGATTCAACTATAAAATAGCTACATAGTCGCTCTTTGAAGTTAGTGTCGTTCCCTATTCAAGTACTCCCTATTTAAAACCTGCAACAGAAGTGTGACTGTTATTACTTATCATTGAACATTGTATTTACAATTCAAAGGTTACGTACGATATATTGTTAATGCGTTCGAGAGCTCATTGTTTTGTTTGTACTCCTGAGTGATACCTTCTTACGTAGGAACCTATCACTCAAAAAGTACTTCAACGATTTTAAAATGTTTGAAGTGTTATTAGATTATAAAACCGGACGAGAGCATATCGGGCCATGCTAACTGTAAGGTTCCATCGCCGTCACCACAAAAACCATGACCAAAAACCACAAGTATGAACTAATTTTCCATATAATTTCTTGATTAATTGATTTTCGGTAAAAAGATAAAAGATGTTAATTCCGTAAGCTGGCCGCACAGCCACTTTTACTCACCTGTAACTCAAGAACCAATGAAATCTACTTAATCGTAAAAGTTTTACTTTAAATTCCTTATACATATAAAATACGGACGTGTTTTTTTTACATACCTATCCAAAAACAACGGCGTAGGTGGGAGGACACTTGACTATAACAAAAATTACCACTAAATGAGAGATTTTGATAGTTACTGGGATACGTTTTATAATTATGAAGAAAATTATTAATAAGTAAGCCTGTTGTGGATTAAAAGCGAGCCTTAAGGCCCCAGTCTCCTGTTAATCAGTATTCTTGCAGAATTACCCGAAAAGAAAGGTCTTATTTTAGTTATTAAGAAAGCAATAAATGAAATAAATTTAACATTAATTTAAAGTGTGGAATTTGAACATTTAAAAACATATTTTTTTATTTACTTTAATGCTATTTTTAATAGTTTTTTTAGGCTTTAAACATACCTGTATTTACGTTTTACGCGTTGAGAGTCTCGTTCATGCACTCGCCACGTAAAAATTATGACTAAAACAAGAAATCTATTCAGGTATCATTTATTCTCGTATCTTCGACAATAATCTTATCTGGTTACTTTTTTGGATAATGCTTTAGTTTTCTTATTTCGAGTGCTTTAAATACCTATAATTTCATGAATTCGACCATTGCTAAAATATTTTTTTTCTCCTAGAAAATTATCGTGTAGCTTAATTAAACTTAAAACACGTAGAAATAGAACTATTAATAAGTCAAGTAACATTTTTTTTTTTAATATAAAATATTTTTCAGACCATTTATCAAATTGAAACTTATCGACTGTTTAATACGAAAAACGCGTCGAAATTTCCCTCAGTTCCGCTGTGACATCGCAGCGTTCAGACGTGTGATGTGTAGCTCATCGTCATTTCACCTCCTGCTCGCACGGTTAGTCCCTTTCCCTCGCGCATATTCTTATGGAAAAGCGAAGTACATCGTGACAGTTGCTCTTTTTGAATATTTCACTTATCAACTAATAAACGTAAACGTTAACTATGGATAAGAAAAGGAAGAAATATCCCTTGCTAAAAAAAGTCTAAATCAAAAGTTGAACTCATGAAAAAAAACCGTTTAAAGAGGTAAGTTGAATACACACATTAATAATTTGTTACTAAAACCTATTTGTTCTGATGTTAAAAATAAATTATTTATCAGTTTAGTTTAGAACCGTACTCTAGTTATTTTTAGATATTTGCAATATTAAAATGTATTTTTTCAGTGGTGTTAAAAAGGTATTACGGATAGGACTACCCATAATAAAAACAGAAGACTTTATTAAAAAGCAAACTTTTGTCAGTCAGTACTTTGGTATAATTACGACATGGGAGTCACCTGTGCGACGACAAGTTCAAAGCAGCTATTGCATTTCTAGAACTATTTATCTTTATGATACTCCTATTTACGATTTTGTATACCTTTCGTGATTCTCATTACTTATACCTAGATTTTACTTTTGCAGTAATGTCAGTGCCACTGTATCTTGTGATCGGCGACCGATGTCAGACATTAGCAACAACTACCCTCAATTCAATAATATTGTGCAATGGTAAGAATGCTGTTTTTATAGTTACTTTATTTTTGTACTTGCAACGTTCGTATATAAGTATGTATGGAGATTGTTGTAAGTAAGAAGCTTTTACTTTTAAATTTATGTTCTTTAAATAAAAGTTCGGCGCTTTATGTACTTGCTTAGGTAGAAAATAAGGACTTACTAAGAAAACACGCTGAAAAAATAACTATGTATAAACTCATTTATTCCTTTTTAGTACATTTATAAAAGCTTGTGCAAAATGTGGTTGCAGATTTTTCAAGAAGTCATTTTAGAGTATTTGGTATTTCTGTAGCTCTGCCTACGACACTATGGGAATGAAGGCGTAATGTTATGTATTTATGTATGTATGTATGTATGTAAAAATAAAAGCTTGTTTTAATATAAAAATAAACATTTTATTTTTTAATTTTCATTTGTATTTTATTAATTACATTAACACAATATTAACATGATTTACAATTTTTTTCAGTAATCAAGAGGCAATAAGTCAGACTTCCTCTGAAAGAATTTTGGTCCTAACGGAAAATTCTAGACCAACGCTGGCTAATATCGAATCAGATAAAACAGATACAGCAAATGATGCCAACAAAGAAAATGTAGTATGTATAGTATAACACATTTATACAAAAAAAACTGAATAGTGACTTGGTCGAGTGTTCTTAGCTACGATGTTGACGCGGTATCGTCCGCATTTGTTTAGCTTTTATTAACTCATATCGAAATCATTAATACAGTGAAAACAAAGTCAAAATCCGTTTGGACTTATGTAGGTAATTATAATGAGTATGACCTTAAAGAACTGCCTGTCTCCAATATTCCTTCTTAGAAAACTGTCCGTTCCCAATAATTTATTTATAATTTATTTTATAGGTAATTAAGAAGAGTCGTAAGCGAAAACCAAACCATTTCGAAGGGTTTCTAAAAGAAAGGTAATTAATTTAAAAAAAAAAGTACCTGCACTGACTCAGATACATAGTCATAAACACTGATGTTAGCTGATAATAGTTATTATATTGTTTACCTTAATTGACAATGAAAATCTTTTTTTCATTTCACTACCAGCAATCTGTACCTGATAAAGATGACAGCTTTGAATTTGAAACGGAACACGAAGATGTATTTCGGGATCAAAATGACTCCTTTGATTTAGATGGACGTAGAATTGTGTCTGTTAAATATTTCTTGACACCTTTGCAAGCAGTTGTTGACCTGAGAGTTAGTTATTTCTATAGTGTCATGTCGTACGGTATTCTGGTTTGGGGTAAGGCAGCTGACATACAAACTATATTTGTTTTACAAAAAAGGCCCATCCGTTCTATGTACAACTTAAATTCCCGTGACTCCTTAAGAGAACTTTTTAAGGAAATGAATATCTTAACTGTAGCATCTCAATTTATTTATGAGAATATTATTTATGTTATTAAAAATTTGGATACTTTTACAAAAAAATCTGATATACATAATTTAAATACTTGAAATAAAAATAAAATCGCTATTCGAAAATTTCGCGTCATTAAAGTATATAAATCATTTGTTGGTCAATGCATCCATTTCTATAATAAATTACCTGACGTAGTTTTAAAGTTACCCTTTCCAGCACTTAAAATTACTTGAAAAAGTCGTTAATGTCTAAAGCGTATTATAGGATCGAGGACTATCTAATAGAAAAATGCTTGGCCTAAACCCGAAACTTAATCAATAATATCTTTTTTTTTTTATTCAAAAGCGTTATCTTGTGTAGGGGACACCGTTGATGTAGGAAAACATATCAATCTTATGTCGCCGTCTTGCACCGTCTTATATAAACATAAGTCGGTGTTCTTTTTCCTTTTCTTTCTCTATCTCTGTCTTAAGATTTTGGTGTGTTTTCCTGCAGAAACTACGTAGGTTATTTGATATATTTCATAATTTACTATTTATAGATTTATATAATGTTAGACTCAGTAGTACCATTGTAATACTAAATATATTTAAAAAAATGACTGACTGCTGAGTTTCTTGCGGCGTTTCTTCTCAGCAGTGGTCTCCTCTTGTGAAGCCGTGACGTGTAAAAGTGCCCGTGCGGCCTACTTACTGAATAAATGTCTTTATCTTTATCTTTTATCTTTAATTAACGGTAATTTCCATAGTTTAATATTTATCTGATTTTAATGGTTATAATATAGACGATATTTGATCAAATATTATTTATAGTAGTGAACGGTATTAGCTACATCATAATCTACCTCTTTTTACTGGCCAAGGTGCGTTTACCATTTTTCTGCTCGACGGAACCGGAAAGTGGCAAATTCGTTTAGCGCAGCGGCCAGGGAGTTGCCACTTTCCGGCCGGAGGGCTGAAAAAATCATTACATGTCAAATTTTAAGTAATCAATCATACAGTCTTTAATGAACTAGAGCTACATTCTCGTGCGTTTCTTACCGAGTTAATGCAGGGGGGGGAGCGCCACTTCCAAAGCCATAGGTAAGATAAAAGCTTAAATGTCGCAAAGGGAGACCGCAGCCTTAACTATAGTCGAGTCCGGAATTAGGCGAACTAACTTGACAGCCGAAAATGTTGCCAGACATAGGAAAAAATAAATAGTGATAGGTTTATGTCGACACAAATATGTCGATATAACCTTGTGCCTTCTATAAATCTGATTATATTTATATTTTATCAAGTAATTGTCGTCGAAACTTTCTCACTCGTACATACTTGCCAAATAGGGAAAAACTACAGCAATTTTTACTATATAATATGATCTGAAGGATGTACGGTTTAAAGCGGATATATACGATACTTACTCCTCAAATTAGGAATAAAATACAAAATTAACAACAGGCCATTGTGATCCTTTTAGGTGGCTTCCGTCGGGCTAGTACGGTACATTTCATGTACCATCAGTACCATACATAATAGCATTCATTCCTTTCTTGCTGGCAAATATGAAAATGCGATAGAGACAAACGCTATACATCGTCGATGATAATTCCAAATCCGTTATGTGTTCGATTTAATTAATTTTATACGCTAATAAGTATTGTTGCTAGGTTACAATCTGACCAAAAAAATCAATCATAGGATGACAGAAAGCCGAATGGCTTGCTTGCTTTGTTTGTTAGGCATGATCCGAACTATCAACAAAACAAAATGGCGGACTGCGTCGTTAACGATGTCTAAAACGATGTTCGATTTTTTTTTAAATCCATCCAATTTTTATTATTATTATTTTGCTTAGTAAAATTATTAGTTAGATTCCAAACACAATAATAATGATAAACTAGACTTTTTAAATATCGATATTAACAGCACTAGCCAAACTGTGGCAACATTAGTGTACAATGAACTGTCAAGTTAGTTCGCCTAATTCCGGACTCGACTATAACTTGGCAACCCTTACAAGAAAATAAAAAGAAACCAACTGAGTTTCTTGCGGCGCTTCTTCTCAGAAGTGGTCTTCTGGTAAGCGCTGGTTGACGCAGAGATGTAAACTTGCCTGAGCACCGCGTAACCTACTTGCGGAATAAGAATTTATTTAGTTTTCATGCATGCTTCTTTGCATAATTAAAGAGTTACGTACCAACTTTTATTTACAAAGTAATCAAGACAGATGTAAGAAGTACTTAACAATGCGAAATGCATCTCTCTTTTCAAGTGTCAGTAATTACTAATTATAATAAAAGAGAACAGTGTCACAGGGACCATGCCGAGAGCGGACCTGCCAGAGGGAGTGTTTTTTTTTATAGTGGTGATTATTATTTATATCTTTAATATTTGAGTAGCTTAGTTTTATTTTAATTTAAATACGATGAGTAATCAATTATTTTTATTATTTTTAAAGATTATTGCTCACGGTCGATTATTTGGTCAAATGTATTTTTAACTCGTAGAATAGAGAAAGAAGTAATATGTTTTGTAACATATATTTTCGTTTACATTTATTGAGCCAATTAAATAACAATCACCTAATCATATTTTAGAGGTAAATTACGACTTCAAAAGTTTCCGAAAATTTAGTTATGAATTCAGATATTTTATAAAATAAGTAAAACATATTTCGCAAAACGATTCTATATGGTTAAGCTGCGACTAGTTTTCTTGTCTCATTTCTCCCTCACTCGTTTGTTTCCATCTATAATGTCGACTCGTTAGTCTCACTTTACTACCACCCTATTTAAAATTCATCACAAACAAAAACACACATATCTTTAAAAAAAAACTGTTATCATGGAATGTTCTGTGTTTAGGGGTTTCGTTTAGTTGTAGGTATATCACTTTTCGGGCGTTTCTTTTAAAGTTTGTACCTAGTTAAGGACTAAATTAAGAAACGTTAACTTTTCCACTGAGTTACGAAAATTAACTATTTGGTATCTCAGCCAAAACTTCTGTAGCAAGTGCAAGCATATTACTAATGAGTGAGGATGGAATCTACTTCATTTATTGAATTTGAGATACTGCTGATTGGCGTTGAGAGGTAGTATATAGATGTACGACTAATTTTCGTAACTAAAAAAAATACATTTCTTAATTTTAGTCCTTACCTAGGTACAAAGTTGTAAAGAAATGCCCTTTTTAGGGTTTCAAAGTCAAACTAACCCTTATAGTTTCGCCATATCCGTCTGGCGTCTGTCCACTCCACAGTCTAGCTCAAAGACTTTTAGTCTATAAAACTGTAATTTGGCTTAGTTATACGTTTCAACCAAGTACTTGAATAAAAATATCGGTTATGCCACGTATGCCTACAAATGTAAGCGAAGGTAAATTGTTTTTATTACATATTTAATTCGAGTATCATCGTTAGAGTATTATTAATTAGAAAAGCATATAAAATGAAAGCTCAATATAAGGAGCTTAAAATGAAAACTAGTATGATTTGAAAGACTTGATCGGCCCCGCGATACAGAGGTGGCTAAAGTATTTATAACTTCTTAAAAACATCAAGTCCACCATGAAATAACTGGAAACTAACTTAAACAGAAAATAGGTGTTGTGTTTTGAGATAGTTTTTTGCGTTTGTAGTAACGGCTTGAGAACCCTATATTGAGCATGGTCCGACGTGCACGTGTTCTCTTTTATTATATCACCACACTAATAACATACATACATACCTTCACGCCTTACTACATACTAATAAAAATAATAGAATTTGAAAAAGGCACGCGGAAGACGCACTCAACATTTGTTATTTTCGAGTTATAAAACTAAAAATATTTAAAAATGTTTATAAATTAATAATATAAACCGACTTTATTTTTGTGTTAATTGCACATCTGCTTTAAAACTTAAAATGTATCTAAAATCCCAAGTTATTCCAGTTTCTCTGCCAACAACGGTTCTCAAAATATGTCGCCCGTATTTGTAGGTTGACCATGAAGAAGCATCGCGGTGGGATCTCGGGTCAGCAACTAATAGCGTCGACCTGTGAACCGATTGCGTGGTCACACTGGTGAGAATGCAAAGACATTTTGAGATCGTAATCGATTAAGGATGAAGGAGGTACTAAATTAAATTTCTGTTACATGGATGGAGTCAATTTCAAATGAAAATGTCTGAAAGCAACATTTAATGTGCTATGAGGGATACATATGAGGAAAGCGGTAGGTTTCAAGAAAGTATGTCATAATTTTTAATTAGAAGTGTTGGAATATTACGCTAGTTATTAAAAAGTTAAGAGAGTACTAAAAAAATGTTATGCGGAGAAAAACTTTGTTCTGTCGAGTGGCTCTGTACAGGAATACGTTAAATGATTAGTTTTTGATGTCTAGGAGCTGATCTGGTGATAGATTTGGAAGGTGGGCTGGGCCAATTGTCTCCACTGTACTTAACGTAGAGCCTTGGTAATTAAAGGTTAGAGAAAGCTTGATAAGCTGATTACAATTAAAATGAACATGCAAACGAAAACTTACGTCATTTAATTAATTAAAAAACTAGTAAATATTTAATTTATTGGTTGGTATTTAGACTGGAAATTTCCTGTCACCTATATTAAAGAAAAACCAGTCAAAGCGTGATCTTATAATTTAACCTTCCGCCAAGTAGCTCGACATATTGAGTTGGTGGGGGATAAGACAACCGGTGAAATTAATAGCATAGAGGCATTACATCTTAGTCCTTACGGTGGCCACGTATTTAGGGTCTTAGGATTGTAGTCTTGAGAGTTCAAATGTCTATGGCTCTTAGATCCCACTTACCATCAGGTGACCTGTGTGTTTGGGTGCCTTCTTATTTATTTATTATTCTTACGACGAGGATTTCCTAAAAATAATACATAAAACTAAGAAGAGGATTGTGCCACTAAAATCGCGTAGCTGTCAAAAAAATCCATACAAATTTAGCTCCGGCCGTTAACGTTCCTGATCCCCTAAATCAAGTCCGATTTCCACGATTTTTGAATATATTGTAATTATTATAAATAACTAGGTCTGTACGTTTTTGTTTTTTAAATTTGTTTCATTCTAAGAAGTATTTTTATGGAAAGGAAAACGTACAGACATAGTTTTTCATGATATCTACAACATATTCAAAAATCGTAAAAATTGGACTAGGTTTACGGATAGAGAAACGTTTTCGCATTTTGTATGGAAATTCTTAACTGCACAGTCCTCTTTAGGAGTCAACAACGATTCCTGATGTAGAACTGCTGTTTTATTATGCCATGGAAAGGTTAACCGAGCTCATAGGCTTTAGCGGTAGTTAGGCAAGATGCATAACGCTAACATTAGCGATTTACAGAATGATAAAATGGATAGAGTTGACATATGCGGCCCAGGCGATAAATCTAAATATTAACTAATTAGAACTAAATAACCCAACCCTATACTTTTAACCAAATTTACCCCGAAGCAAAAATTTGATAGGTATTTAAAAAATACTCAGGGGTAAATAACAATTTGAATTTAAAAACATCGAAGACCATATAGAATCTAATATTAACAACAAAACAAATTAACTATCTTCTGTAACATAGTACCTGTAAAGCAGAGGAAATAAAGCACGAAATGTGCTACTGTAAATAGAATTACTTCATTCTATAAAGCTACAAATGAAATGCCGGGGTTTTATTTGGCCTCTGGTGATCCCTATGTCCAATAATCGGCCTATACAAAGCGCATGAGTTCTCTAGAGAGTAATCCTGAGCAGTGACCTTTCCCGTCCAATGTTATCTCTTTGACAGCTTCAACTATAACACACATACACGGTAAAAAGATATACAAGTACAAACAGTTTTATGCTTGGGAATAAATTTATTTACGAATAAACTTTAAATAAGTAACTCAGTCATACACACGGTTCGATCAGTGATGCTTAACAGATAATTATTGTCTTTTGTGAACGTTTACACAGTTATTTTGCAATAATTAAATAAATAAATATAATTATAGTTTTTGGAGTTGTTGGTAACTATAGCTCTGCCTACTCCACTCTGGGAATGAAGGCGTGAAGGTATGTATGTATGTATGTATAAATATAATAATACTGTAGGGGATAATCTCACAAAAAAATACCTAGTCCCAAAAGCTTTAGGCTTGTATTAGAGGTACTAAACCCCAATTAAGATACATATGATATGTATAAAGATATATGTACAACATAATTATAAAATGCATTCGAAGACGCAATGACAACCAAATATTATATACCTACAGGAATCCTATCTTCATAATAGCGCTCTACCTACTGGCTATTAGCTATCACATGCACTAGCAAGTAACGGTAAATTGGTCAATCGTTTTTCTACCAGTAACATGGAACATAAACCATGCGAGGTTTTTATGCACAACTGGACTACCAATCGCATCAATAAATATTAAACTATCAATTGTACTCGTACTTTGCCATACCTATTTACTGTTGAATTGTTGGATATCAGTTTAAAGTTTAAACCAGTCAAACACCAGGCTTATAAAGCAAAGTAACCGGCTTAATACACGTATAAAACCCCTCGTTGAAACTAACTTATCGTCAGTGTACCCTAACGGAGCTATTCATCTCTGTATGGCTTTGTGCGCAGTCTAATGTGCATGACTTGCAGTACTGGAGTTATCCCGTAGTTAGTTACTTTATACCGTGACAAGAAAATTTCATGCAGTCTTTGATTTAATAATGAAATTATGTTCGTTATTCTGCGGTAATATTCATCTATTGTTGAGGAATTCTAAAGGTTCACTTATAATGGTTCGTTTTATGCCAGTTGGTATTTGTTTACTGGGATTGTTTTCATCATTAGATAGATAGTGACATGATGTATGAATTGATAATCTTTTTTCACATAGGTGTTTCATTGTTGTTATCTTCATGCCCGCGTGTCATATATATCTCTAAGTTAAAATTTAAATTTACAAAAACTAGTTATTAAATTGCAGATTTCATTATTGTTGCCCACGAAAATTATGATGAAGAATATCTCCAATGATAATACTATGTAAATTATTTAATCGTAAGGAGTGTTTGATTATAATAATCAAAGAGACAATTTCAAGCGCTATTCATTCTACGAATAACTTTTTACCTTGACTGTCTTTTTTCCACTTAAAAAGTACCCTATGTTCGTTTTCAGGCTGACTCTCTGCATGCTTAATTTGTACATCGATTGTGGGAAGCGTTCAATCTGAAGAAAGAACGAACAAGCACGCAAAATATGTAATTTAAAATATAAGTAAGGAAAGGATAAGAATAAGGTTTACCACAGCGTGATTGAAATGAGATGTAACAATGAAGGAAAACCAACAGTATAGTTACAAAAATATTTCCTTCCTCATTTGTTCGTAGTCACGCGTCCGAGACATGCTGTTACATTTTCCCGGTACAGAGTCGCCTTATTACCAGGACATGGCACCTTTCCAAACCGACACCCAAGCCTCCTAAAGGCCGGATAATGCGCATCGGAATTATGCAAAAGTCTCACGTATTTCGCATACTAGTGAGGTTTTCAACTATACTAAGTATAAATACTTGAAAAGCGTCACTCCTAAAATATGGATTTTATAATGGAGGTAAATAACAAAAAATGTAATGTAACATCACCTACAAGTGTAAAAGTAGCTGTTGGTAAAATTAACCATTACTCGTGCCATTTAAGAAGATCTACAACTATGTGTGTGATGCAAATTACTACGAAGGTTTAGGTGTACGGTATGAATGCGATATGTTATAAAATGAATAATTATTGTCATTTATGTATACTGAAGATTATTGTATCAAAAACACATAGTACAGAAAAAAACTAAATTCAGATTCAGATTTTATTACTGAATATAGCACAGTATAAATTACATGGCATGCCAAATTATATGCAGTTTCATTGAAGTCGTCAGAAATAGAATTCAATGATAATAGTAAAAGTCAACACAAATACAGAGTACATTAAAATTTTCAAAGTCAAGTTCCATATACTCAATCACCGAATAGATCTGTACTAATCAGATAAGTAACTAAATGACCGCTCATTTATAATCTTATTGAGCGTCAAGTTCCGTTGTGCATCTGAGTATTTGTCTGGGTTTAGTCAAGAAACAGTAATACTCTACACCGCAGCCATTGTTGTTTCTACCGTCATAAATAAATACTAATCAAATAATATTTATACTTAGTATTTTTAAAATTTGCGCCTCGATACAACAGAATCCCTAATTTCGCTTACTTCAGCAAAGTGAGCAGCCTTACATAAACGACGTTCATATTTTTAAAGGTGACGCCCCCTTCCTGATAGCATTGCTCTGTAAGAGGCATTTCTCATATCGTGCTAGGGTGTGAACTATAGGGGAAGCCCAGTTGTGACATAAATTGTTATGACGTTACATTATACTGCGGGGTGGAACGATTTTTCTCTAGTTTTTATTTAAAACTATTTTGTTACTTTTACGTCATGTTTCAAATTTATTTTCATGTCGCAAGTATGTACATACTAGTTAATTTGTGCGAGCTACCAAAGTTCGTATTCGTGATTTGATCTCAATTATCCATAATTCACTTTTTTAGGGTTCCGTACCCGAAAAAAAGGCATCGGGGTCCTATTAATATCCCTACACTGTCGACCCGTCCATCCGTCTGTAAGTTCTAATATTATAAATAAATAAATAAATATCAGGGACAATGTCACACCAATTGACCTAGTCCCAAACTAAGCTCTAGGCTTGTGCTATGGGTACTAGACAACGATATAAATACTTATATAGAGAAATACATAGAACACATCCATGACTCAGGAACAAATATTCGCGCTCATCACACAAATATCTGCCCTTACCGAGATTTGAACCCAGGACCGCTAGCTTCGAGATATTATGAGCTGTATCTTTTAAACCGTAATAGATAGCTGTTTTTTTTTTCAAAATATGTGTTATACTCATTTATATTTTTAGCTATACAAGCGTTAAATTTGGAATAATTATAAAACAAATCCTGAAGAAAATGAACAAATACTAAAAAACGGTCAAGTGTGAGTTGGGCTCGTGCCTACCTGATTCGAAAGCAAATTCAAATCGGAATAGCTATAAGAATACCAATCTGCAGCGGTACGGTATTTTTTTTTTACGTGTTGAATAGAATGAACTGTGGTAGAAACATGTATTGTGTCTATCTAAAGTAGATAGGGTTTATTAGTTGCATTTTAAACTCCACCTGCACCTTAAACGGGCACTTTATACTTCAAACCGATTTGTACGATTCGAACCGCCCTTTCTCTCATTGATCCTCCCCTCTCGGAGTCAGGTTTTCATTTGAATACCCTAAATTCCCAGAATATCCAAACGTAATGTAGGTGCTCTAGAGATTCCTTCTCAGAGAAAATGATCTCTGAGGTATTTTTGGCACTTAATATTGGTTTTCTTCTCCCAGCAGGATTTGTTCTGAGAATACAAATCTCGTTTGCATAGTAAAAGAAACATTTCGACATGTTAGGAAGCCTTTTGTTTTTAGTTTTCTTTTAACTGAATGTACTAATAAAAGCTAGAAGAGGTGTATAGAATTGAATAAGCCTACTTGTGCAAAATGTGGTTACGAATTATTTATAAGTTTTTGCAGTTGTGGGTGATTATGTAGCTCTGCCTACCCCACTCTGGGAATGAAGGCGTGAGTTAATGTATGTATGTAAACATCATAACGAATAACCAAAACTAACGTTAGCCAAGCATTTTATAACACACTAGGCCTACGTATAAACTATGGCTTGGACTGGAATACTACTTTTAAGTTAAGAAATAAAATGCGCCTTGAGAAGATAAAATGGATACATGATATGCTGATTAGATACGCATATACCATGTTTACATAAGTGTACATGCATGGTTTACCCTTATTTTGTCGACACTTATTTCATAGACCCCGTGTGGTTGCCGGGTGAGAATAGTGCCACTCCATGTCTTCCCGTATGTCGTAAGAGGCGACTAAGGGAATATAGGCTTGTAGTACTGTTAGGCGATGGGCTTGCAACATGTCACTAATACGCTGGTAAACATCTTAGCCTATTTGTGCAAATTGTGGTTACTGAATTGTCAACAACTTTTTGAAGTTGTAATTCTGTAGCTCTGCCTACCCCATTCTGGGATTACAGGTGTGAAGGTATGTATGTATGTATTTCATAGAACGAATCGCTTCGCAAAATTTTAATTTCATCGACATACTTTTCAGCTTTGACGCAGGAGTTTAGATTTTATTATAGTCACAAGTCTAACCTAGGTTAGGTTAGGTTAAAACCTGCGTGATTAGTGATTAATATAACCTGATAACACCAGAGCATCAGCAAAAAACGGGTTTCGATGAAGTGAAATTCGGTGAAACGACACATTTGATGAAATGAGTGTAGGTAAAACACACATTATTATGTTGTAAATTAACAGGAAAGCAATTATTGGATCTTACACTGATTTCTAGAATTTCATGTTCAATCTCAGTGGTGCCTGAAATTTTCACGTCTATGATAACAAATAAACGAAATCACCGTATGAGTAAATTTTCATTGTAACTTACTGAGAATTATGAATGAGATTCGATTATCGTCTTCCAGCTTTGTATTATAAAATCACTCGTCGCATAA
Source organism: Acleris emargana (assembly GCA_927399475.2). Classification (NCBI taxonomy): domain Eukaryota; kingdom Metazoa; phylum Arthropoda; class Insecta; order Lepidoptera; family Tortricidae; genus Acleris; species Acleris emargana. The sequence goes on along the minus strand of OV656841.1, from coordinate 10,744,603 downwards.
AGCTATAGGACAAAGTTAAGCTACTAGGACGTGCGTTTTATTTAAGACCTAATTTGAAACTACAAATTTGCGACATTCTATGAATTGTATAATTGCAGACAACCACCTTGCTGAATGAGCTCTGCGGATCATTCCAACTTCTAAATCCACTCGCTTATAGAATCCGGCACTAAATTGGATTCATTGGGCCTATTAGACAGAAGTGAATTCCTTTGTTCTTTTGAACACGATGAGTTTTACTGAGATTTATTTTAAGGGTTTGTTATAGAATTTATTTGTTTGTTAATAAATAGGAACTTGTGATACTCAAGTTTAGTTTTATTGGCATTGTATTTATATGCATGCACGTTTTGTGACTAGCTTACCGTAGCTCTGAAAAATACTGTAAATAAAAATAAATTGAAAATTAAATTTATTCAGATTTGTATCGTAGTCTTTTGCCGTTTCTTTGATTTAGCAGTAAAGCAGCCCTGTCTCGTCCCTGATGTCATCCATCTTCTTATTCCGAGGTTGTTCTAGTACTCTTTTTCCGGGTAGATTTCGCCTTAGGAAATCTATCTGGGGAATTGTTATAGGGATCGTCTATGTAAATTATCGAAAAATACAACATTATATGTCTCATAAACTCGTTATTGGATACATCACTAAATTTCCTACTAACGCCCGTTTTTAAATAAAAATAAACAGAATGCTTTTTCCGTTTTATTTTAACCGCATCAAAATCTATATTAGTTTTTTGCGAAATCTTGACTTACGGATACGATACCAATTTAAAAAGAATAAAGGTAACAAAGTAAGTTCAGCACCGATATGTTCTGATTATCCCAACAATTTCTCATGAAACTTAGCGAAACACAAACAAAAAAATGTTTCACTATAAGCTCCAGTTCCGAAATCGCGAGCACTTTCACGATCACTTTCCCTTCCCATATCGCATGTACCGAACCTATTCACTACATCGCAAAAAGAAAATCAATTTGGCATTCCTTTCCTTCTTTATGTCTCTAACAAACAAACATTTGAGTGCTCACATGTTTCCCGAAGTTGAAATAAAACCCTTTAGGTGGCTCGTGAACACGGAGAGCTGTACTTTGTACGGAGCCGAATAGGGCGAGTTACGTGACGTGAATGGACCCTGATGGATAGAGCGCTAGTATACTGGAAGAGTTGTCTTTAAACCCCCGACAAAAAAGAGAAGGGCTATGAGTTTAACGTGTGTGTCTGTGTTTGTGTGTCTGTGACATCGTAGCTCCCAAACAGATGAATCGATTTCAAAAGAAAGCTAGTTTAATAGGAATGGTTCTTAAGCCATTTTAATGATCAGTTCTGTAAGCAGGCGTCGCCTTCTATAGTCGCATTTATTTAAAAGTTATTATTAATTAATTGATTGCGTCAATTTTATTAGCAGTTTCATAAAAAAGTACCTCTTCGTCTATCAATTTCCTTCATAAATATCTTTTGAGTCTGTGAGGGCATGTATTTATATTGCGATATTATAAATACTGAAATATCTAATACCTTTAAACGAGCAATTCTAGTATCTAAATATATAATCTAAATCTCGAAAGCGCCTTGAACGATTTTCATGAAATTTAGTATGCAGGGGTATGGGGGCGATGAATATATCTAGCTAGGTTTAATTTTTTGAAAACTTACCAAAAAAAAACCCGGTCGGTCGGTCACCCAGGTACTAATAATTATTAGAGTTTGTAAATAATTCTATTGCGCGTTAATTAATCCGCCATTTGCATTTGAAGCTTGCAAAATTTTGTTTTTATCAATCATTTTGTACTTTATATCTTTGACTGGTAACAACGACACACTGTGTTTTAGTCACGGAGTGGACGTTGCACAGGGTGCAGAATAACTCCTACAGTGATTTACTTACACTATATGTTTCATCTTAAAATAGATCGGTACTCTTATTATTACGCAACCACATTTAAATATAAACATGAATGAAGTATTTTATTCCAAACGAAATATGACACCAATAATTCGGAAAGTTCCTGTCAGAACAAGTTACGAACAAAGCGGAATTTCTTAAGTCCGGAATATGATAACATTTAAAATTATTTTGCTCAGATTTCCAGCTGAATAGCTGAGTCAAATCGAGCCCGGCACGGCACTGCTGAAATAAAGGCAAATAAAATAGATCCGATTCAGTTCGAAGTTAGCATACGTGCGGAAAGTAACACTAAATTCAAGTCGACCTGCAATCTGCAAGTGGGCTGCCGCAGTGTTCTTGTGAATTGAGTCAGTTTTAAAAAGGCAAACAGTTATTGTTTCAGCACCAAATTTGACGAACGTTGTAATTTTTGATAAAACAAAAAATCATTTCTCTGTTACTCGGAAAAATCAACGTCAAAAAAAAGGATTGTTTTTCAAATATCTAATAATTGAAATATTGTCAGGCGCAGGATAAATGCTTGTGAAAAAATCTTGGGAGTGTGGATGTAATTTGACTGAAGTAATGAAATATTGACAGGTGATCTACCTTAACACAAAGCAAGTGAAAACTAATATAAGACTGTAACATGCGTACCTATCCCTTGAAATAAAATGATATCACAAAATGATCCGTCGGCACAACCAGCCGCAACATTCGTTCAAAATCTGTTTGCGTCGATATTTTACAAAAAGCGTTTTATCTGGAATATTCGCTTGCCAATAGAATTTATCTGATTCCTGACAAATAAGCATGTAAGTTATTTTCCCGAGCGTGGTGCAATCGCGATGCAATCTTTTATTTATTTCACATTGCCGTTTAGCTGCTTTACTTCGGGATGTATGTACGGCAATTTCGAGAAAAGGTAGATTTAAACTTCCGCTTTAGGGGTTAAAAGAACAGAAATATATAAAAAGGGATTTAAGGGTGTTCCAGATCGTTGATACACGAAGAAAAAAAACAAAACATGGCGTAATTAATAAAAATGTTTCGAGTCAAAATTATTAGGTAATAAAAATAATATTTGAATTCAAAATTAGGTATTTAGTTTAATAAAATTGCGTTGTCAGTCATCGATTGTACCTCAAGCTTCAAACGTTCGTTTTCATTTAAGTGATGAAGGTAAAGCAGACGCCCACGGTTTAATCTTAAAATGTACTGTTTGTAATTGTATTCTTATCTACTCATTAGGGTTAATTCGCTTTGGTTCACCCACACATGTCCGTATAACTAGCTCTTTCACTAAACAGTGTGCTAATGTGTTATTTATATATAGAACCTCTGTGCGTGTAGATATTTTTAAACTGGTTCATGTAAGTACAATACATACAACCGATGATAAGTAACGAAAGGTAGGTCTTAACGACGTTAAGTATACCTTTCGTTACGTTTTATCGGTGGCAGACCTGATTTTATCTAATTATTATATCTCTGCGTGTGTATTAGGTACGGGGTCCCCTTGAAACATCGACACATTTGATCGAATGTATCATTTTCATAAAATTTAATTTTATCGAAACCTAATTTCTGCAGAAACCTAATTGTTTTAAGTTTATCTTTCAAACGGGTTACGTAGTTTTTTAAACCTAACGTTAGGTGAGACCTGTGACCACCAAAAAATTATAACTCATTCCGTGTGCCTGTTGATGAAATAAAAAAAAAAATGAAATGAGTTTCGATATTTCAAGGGTACCATTAGGTAATAGGTACATATAACTCCGTTTCATTTTACTATATGTTTTATCATATATGTGTTATTAAAAACATTACTAAAGAAATTAATATAGGTGTACAATTATGAATACTATCAAGGATATGAAGTATTACATCAGTATCAAGAGCCAAGACCGCCGTTTATTCCCTTAGGTACTTATCTTGTCTACCAATATTCCGATTCAATCCTTAAATTCTGGTAAGGTAGTGATTCCACTGGTATTATGGTAACCATTTTTACCGCTTCTTGATTATCCTTATTTACATGGTATAAAACATAGTCGCTTCCCGCGTCTGCCTGTACATCTGCTTACTCCTAATCAACGCGACAGATTTTGATGCGGTTTTCGCCATTGGTTACTTAGATATGTTTTCACGGTTTTTTTATATACAGGGTTATTGGTAAGTGGACCTATTCCCCTCTAGGGGTAATGGGAGAGGTCATTTGCAATAATTTTGGTCCCATAATACCCTATGCAAAAGTGAACCATTTCTGAGATAATTTAAATTTAAGTTTTTTGCTAAAAAAGTCAGGAACGCATCTTCAAAAATTGTCAAAAAAAATATTAGCACTTTAAATCATATTTTTTAATAGCTTTTGTTCAAGGTTAAAATGCTGTTCTTATGCAATATTAAAAGTGGAATTATCTGTACACGTTTAAGAATGCGAGACCAAAAAAGACTCAAAAACAGTAAAATTTAGTAACTTTTGCGTAGGATATTATGGGACCAAAATGATTGCAAATGATCTCACCCATAAACCCTAGAAGGGAATAGGTCGACTTACCAATAACCCTGTATAATACATTCGCTTGGTCGCTAGTGTTTAATAAAACTAGTTGGTTTAACTAAAAAATAACGCTCATTGCCTGCTAAGAACTAAGTGGTCATTCATTGGAAGCAGAATCCAAAAGTTTTCACCGGCGAGCAGCGGCGAGTGTTAAACTTGTATAAGCTTTTAAGCGCATGATTGCCTCCATCATGGCAACGAGCTCAGTAAATAATGTGTTATGTTATGTGTCCTATCATAAATACAGTATACATTTAAATAAAGTCTAGATTACCTACGTTTACTAGGTATCCACCGTACTCGGAGATATTTTTAAGACAATTTGAGCGTTCTTTTTTCAAACATGTCTATGAAAAATTTACATTTCTACAGCTGACTGTGTGTGTATGTATACTTTTTATTGTACAAAAATAAAAAATAAAATACAAAACAAAAAGCAACTAGGAAAAAATATGACCTGTGTTTTGTAAAATCTGCATTAGAATTACTCAAGAAATACTATTATTTATTTTCATAATGCACAATTTCTTAATGTTCCGAGTTGAGGTTTTTAAAGTTTCCCTCTTATAATATGAAACTGCGGGCAATAATCCCGCTAAAAGAGGGCCATATATTCAAATTTATGCAAAAAGCACTGCTACCGGAAATATTCCATTTAAGTACGTATACGCTCAGATGAAGTATTTCGTTGTTTACGACAGGTAGGGGCACTTCGCCTTCGTAGATTTTATTTTCAGTTTGTTTTTGTTTCACTTTGTTTTGAGGACGCGGGTAGCCTAGATATTAGTAACCTTGCCTACTAGTGTTACTGCCATACTCAGAGACGTAAATTTAATTTAATGCTTTTTTAGTGACGTGTTGTCTTATTTATTTGTTGTTGTATTGCTATGGCAAAGTAAGTGACAGCAGCAACTTGACAACGCTGGCCTAGTTGGTGCCAGTTTTTTTGCATTGCAGCATTACCATTTCGTGTTCCCCTATTAATGACGTCACTAATTATACAGGGTGACTGGAAATTCGCCGTATTCCTTGAAAGGGGTTATTCTACAGCTCATTTGTAACGATTTAAGTCCAGTCAACCAGGGGTCAAAACTCATTGGTTATCGAGTTATTCACGTTTTTAGAATTTAAAAAAAATACCCGCTTTTCGACCTAAAACTTGTCATTGTGTAAAAACTTCGTCATTTAAAAATAAAAAAAAGCATTTTTCAAATAGCCAATGAATTACTGATTACGAAAAATAATAAAAAATGCCAAAGAAATGCAAAGTTTTGCAAATAAAAGGATTTGAAGTTAAAAGTTCTAGTAATTATTTTCCAAATTTTGTAACATTTTAAAGCATAACTAAAAAAAAAAGTACAACACTTCGCGTACAAATGACAGGAATAGTTTGCTCAATTCATAAGCTTTCTAAAAAGGTACAATTTATGACTTTTTAAAATTAATTTTCATTTAAAAATGTACAATTAATAATAATAGCAAAAATGTTCGCGGTTAAGCTCCATCGTTTCAACCAAAAAACGCGGGATCGTTATCGTTAATAAATTCAGCTAATCGCGTTGTTTTAAGTTTGCTTTTTAAAAACATAAAGTGCGTTCCATTATTAACCGAAAAACGCGGGAAGTGTTGTAGTAAAATGAATAGAACATCGTTCTCCTTTTTAAATTCAGCTAATGGTGTTCCATTTTGAAATTTCGAGCATCTCAAAACTTTTTGAGTGACCTACGTAATCAGTTACTTTCAACTTTCTTTCCATTTTTGCTATTATTATTAATTGTACATTTTTAAACGAAAATTAATTTTAAAATGTCATAAATTGTACCTTTTTAGAAAGCTTATGAATTGAGCAAACTATTCCTGTCATGTTTACGCGAAGTGTTGTACTTTTTTATTTAGTTATGCTTTAAAATGTTACAAAATTTGGAAAATAATTACTAGAACTTTTAACTTCAAATCCTTTTATTTGCAAAACTTTGCATTTCTTTGGCATTTTTTATTATTTTTCGTAATCAGTAATTCATTGGCTATTTGAAAAAGGTTTATTTTTATTTTTAAATGACGAAGTTTTTACACAATGACAAGTTTTAGGTCGAAAGGCGGGTATTTTTTTTAAATTCTAAAAACGTGAATAACTTGATAACCAATGAGTTTTGACCCCTGGTTGACTAGACTTAAATCGTTACAAATGAGCTGTAGAATAACCCCTTTCAAGGAATACGTCGAATTTCCAGTCACCCTGTATATATACCTATATGTATCATCCGGTAGTCGTATCGAACTAGCTTTAAACTCGTGGACTTCCCTACTATACGAAGCTAGGTACCTGGTTCATGCTCAGTAAGGGCAAATATTTATGTGACCAGGGTTTTTATTGTTCCTAAGCAATAAAGTATGTATTTCCGTACAATACGTAGATTTAAAGTTGTGGTACTCAAAGCTAATGCCTAGACCTTAGTTTAGAACCAGGTTGTGTGAGATTGTCTCCCGATATTTATTATCACATAATATGATATTTCGTATTTTTACTATATACGAGGGCGGGATGATAAGTACCTGGCCTAACAAATAATTACTGCAGTTAGCGTAAAAAAATTATTTTATTTTTCAGCATAGTTAATCTCCATTAAGCTCTACGCACTTAGTCCACCTTCACTCCAATGCTGTTATGCCGTCCATAAAATGGCTTTTCTCAAGGCCATTAAAATACCGTATAAAATAGTTATGACCTCTTCATTTGTTTTGAATTTCTGTCCCCCCAAAAAAGTTTTTAGTTTGGGGAATAGATGGAAGTCAGACGGTGCAAGATCAGGTGAATAAGGTGGGTGGGGCAACAAATCATAATGCAATTCGTTAATTTTGGCCATGGCCTTGAGGCAAGTGTTTACTCTTGCATTGTCTTGATGAAAAAATATTTTTTCGTGCCAAACCGGGTCTTTTTAGATCAATGCAATCCTCCAGCTTATCTAATAGATTAGCGTAGTATTCCCCGTTTATAGTTTGACCTTTTGGGAGGTAGTCTATCATCAAAATTCCGTTCGAATCCCAAAAGACCGATGCCATCACTTTTCCAGCTGATTTCACGGCTTTAGCTTTCTTCGGAGCCGAGCACCCGGATTCTATCCACTGTTTTGATTGCGTTTTGGATTCTGGTGTGTAGTGATGAACCCAAGTTTCATCCGTTGTTACAAATCGTCGTATGAAATCCGATTTATTTCTTTGAAAACGGTCCAAACAGTGTTGAGAGTTTTGCATTCAAATTATTTTTTGATCGAGTGTAAGCAATCGCGGCACCCAACGGGCGGATAGCTTTTTCATATTGAATTCTTCACTAAGTATATGATGTACCCGTTCTTTTGAAATACCTGTATTATCAGCTATCTCGGATAGCTTCAACCGTCGATCTGCCAAAACCATATCGTGCACTTTGGAGACCATTTCCGACGTCGTGACGCTTTTTGGACGTCCGGGACGGAGTTCATCTTGGACACTTGTACGTCCTCGTTTAAACTCAGCCACCCAGTTTTTAACCGTAGCATAAGAGAGAACACATTCACCCAAAATATTTTTCAAGTCGTTATGAATATCCGCCCCTTTCATACCTTTCATATGAAGAAACTTAATCACAGCTCTTTGTTCAATTTTATCCATGTTGGAAAAACTCGCAGAATATATTTTTCAAATGACAGTAAACAAAAAAATATGGACGCCATCGAATTCAAATTTAGAACACAGGCAGCCAGAACCCCCATTTTTAAATTAAAGTCGAATTTATTTAAATTCAACCTTTTTAAATTGTGTAGGCTAGTTACTTATCATCCCGCCCTCGTACATACATAGCTCGTATGTATATAGTAAAAATACGATCCATACTCCTAAATATCATGGCAATCAACGGGATACCCTAATCGGTTGAAAATAGTAAGGTTAGGTTTAGAAATTAAATTATGTTGACCACTTGGGTATTGAACCTTAAAAATTACCATTATTTTTTTTCTTTCTCTGGTTGTTGGTCGGAGCACCACGTAAAAATGAAAAGACCTATGTATTTTTAAAAAGCTTGTCAGACTTCTAACTTGTAAGTAGTGTATCGCGATTTGCTTAACTGGATTAGGTAAAAAAATCCTAACGAAAATATGTCGATCACTGTTTATTCTCATTTTTCAGTTCGACCAACGAATCAATAAACGGATGAGTTTAAATTGGCTCGTCAGAGGGTAAATACATTTTAGGGCGTGGATTCTTAGTTAGGTAGCTTAATCCTAGCTCGTATAAGCTCAAACTATCCTTTTCAAGAGAATAACATTTTTGATGGTCACATCCTACAGTTCTAGACATTTAAAATGTTTGTACCGTTCTTCGACGTTCAAATAATGAATAACGCTTTTCATTACATTAAAAAAAAAAAGTCCGAAAAAAGGCTTATAAGTTGCCGGTACTTACTAAGAAAAGAAATCTTAGTACCGGCAGCTTATAAGCCTTATTTCTCACAAAAACAAACGTAATTGTTCACTACAATATGTAAAAACTAACTTTTGCACTTATTCTTGTGTTTCATGAGTTCATGACATAATATCGACAATTTGTTGTAATATGGAATAACTCTAGTTTCGTTTGATTAAAAAAATGTACCTATATTAATTTCAATTCACGCGAACTGGACTAAGACAATAAAATAGTATCACATACAATAAACTCACTTTGCGTTTAATTTTATTAAACGATTTGTAAATATACTGCCTACGGATATACCTAGATGTTTCATTTTTATTGTAATTATTTTTCGGTTCTTCTTTTTTGATTTTTGTCAGGCTGGATGTTTAATCGAATTTCCCAGCACGTTAGAGTGTGTGTTTTTGTGTAAAAAGAAATAACAGCCACCCAAATACCATACTTCCTTGCCATGGGTCCTTGAACTGCATGATCTATTTTGTTGACATCCACAGCATCAATTTTATATGTCCCGGTTTTCATTATGCATTTCTTAGTGAAAGGGATACCGATGGATTTTAACACGATTCTCAACACGATACTGTTGCAATCTAAGTTGCGTAGGTTGTACACCCATTCAACGCCTTTTGTGGTTTCTATTCCATAAGACAGGCTTCCTTTTTGTTGAATATCTAGTACGTCTTGGTTTGTTATCACTTGGCCTTTCAACATAGCCACTCCTCTGCTACTATTGTACATCTCTAAGAACACTTCGAACGGTTTATTCTGAATATACGGCAATAATGGGTCCTCACATTCTTTTATTGATACTAATGTTGTTCTGTACTGTTCAGATGCGATGGTGATTTTAAAAGTAATGAGGAGAACTAAGCGCACTGTGAGCGATGTCATCATGGTTTGCCCATAAACGAGTCTCTTTCATTTGTTTCTAATGACGGCAATAATTTTGATTGAATTGACCATCCGTGTCAGACTCCGTTTCAGAAATACAAATGCTACAAATTATGTTCATGTTGAATTCATTTCAATTATTATATTTTTATGGTAGTCATTTTGGATACCGGATATGTACAGTCGAGTCGATAAATATGTGTGCACTTTAGTACCTTGTCTATTCAATGTCATGTTTAAACTGCCATATTTGAATAATCAGAGCGATTAAAGTGAAAGGTACAAAAGTATACACATATTTATCAAGGCGACTGTACCTACTACAATGTGTACATACATACATACCTTCACGTCTGTAATCCCAGAGTGTAGTTTTAGTAGTAGTCTGTAGTTTTTAAAGTTGTAGGTAATTATGTAGCTCTGCCTACTACAATGTTTGTGTAGAGTATTTTTAACTGAAAGTCAATCAGTACTAATAATATGTCTACCAGTTCGTTAGACGTAAAATGTTTTCGAGAGTTGTTATGGGAATACTCAGTCAGTAGTTTACGTTGGTGGCCTCGCAGACCAATGTTTTTATTACGCTTCAATAACCGGGAACTCCTTTGAGTCGTAAAGTTATAAAAATACCTAGAAAGTTTTGACTAAATCCCCATGTTGTTAACTTTAGCATCTACAATCTTTACTCGTATGATAATGCTTGAGGTCTCGCACCTAGGAATAGGGTGCACTGCGAAGGGATTTTCGTAAACTCATCCTCTAAGGGGTTAAAATAGGGGAGTAGCGGGAAACAAATCCTTGGCGTATGAAGGCGTCCTCTAGTATTTTTTATAATTTTGCATCATTTTTGTTTTTCCACACTTCAGGGTCTGTTAGCACTTTGAACACTTTTGGCTTAAGGTCACTGTCTTCTAAGTTATCATTAAAATGAAAATTACGATTTCTGCATTGTTGTAAAGTATATTTTCTAGCATTAATCATATATTATTTTAACATATTAAAATGAATTTGAAGTCTTTCAAAATTCTGTTTGTTCCCTTTTGGGTTTACAGATAATCTTTGTGTTATTAGCATAGTGACACATACATATGTATCACACATGTATGCATGTCTCTGTACACATATGTGAACAAAGAAGGCACAGGTCAAAGGATAGAACCCTGTGGTACACCACTGTGGATATATCGCCGATCTGACGAATTCTCAGCAAGTCTTACTCGGAAGATTATCTATTGCAGCAGTGCCTCGGCCAAGTTGAAAAGCTTTCCTATTATATTACGGTATTTGTAATGATGATGAGGTAAATACATTGACAAGCTCTCTCGTTGAAACTTAAGGTCCAGGTGATTTAATTTGGAGATGTTGATGTTGAACGCTTTCGACAAAATGCTTATTGCTGGGTAGGAAGTAGTTTCTTACGTGTTAAGCTGCTATATTTTTTTAATAACATTGAACGTTGTAAGATAGCTTTCAACTTGAGTCCTCGTGTAAATTGCATCGATATTTACACACATGTCATAGTGATTATTTATAAATAATCACTATGACATGTATGACACGTAACTGTTAATATAATTATTGAACACCCCAAAATAATACACAGACTAAAACACGGAATCTCTATACAGGTGACAACAGACATTAATATAATAGAATTGGAGTCACAGTTAACAATTTAAAAATGAGGGCTTTAAAAAATCTTCTTCCAAATCAAAAATGGAAAATGACCAATTTACAAAAAAAAATATGGTTTTTGTTGCAAAACTGATCATTGTTATCTTCTCGCTTGTTAAAAAACGAATAATCTGATATTATTATTATTCGTGTAACGAGCTCATGGGAAACATAATACAAAAAGTATGTATAAACGATAAATAATCACATGTAATAGAGACTCGATAACCCAGTCGTTTTCCAGCCAACATGCAAGCTAAACTGATGGAGGTTTTACTGAAAATTGTCACAACTTTATTCTTTTGTCAATTATGCAGTTCAGAGAACCGCTACAAAATTACGTTGACTAGCTTTGACAATTGCAAGACTGTGGAACTACCTATTGCGAAATATTTACCTTATGATCTCAAAGTTGAGATTTACAACACATCCCGTAGAAGTAATCTGTTAAGAGGAAACCTTACGATTAAGGAGGATATAAGGCAAAATGAAAAGAAAGCCAGTTTTAAATGTGGTGTAGACACAACGGAAGGTTTTAAATGGAGGTTTGTGACTAAGGATCTAGGTTGTAAAAATTTCATTGTAAAATCAATTTTCTCAACCTTTGGAATACCCTTTGTAAATACGAATAGCTGCGTTATAAAGAAAGGTGATTATTTCTTGAAGGACATTGACGTGGCCTCGGCCGAAAGGGCCTTTCAAATACCTGCCAGAACTTTTGGTAACTGGAAGTGTGTTTTTGCTATATATGACGGAAAAACTACGCTCGGATGCTGGGATGCATTTATCGATGTTTCGCCTGTTAAGAAAGTGAAAACGTAACTTTGTTACTTATGTAAAAAGTAAGCCCATTTAAGTTGTATAGAATAAAATGACAAAATGCTACTTCAAAAATGTTGAAACTTTCTCAAAATACTTTTTACCATATACATTATGGAACACCTGGTAAAAGGTTTATATTTATAAATGCATGGCTTTGTTTATTCATCTTCTTGAAATTGTTTTTTAAGTTAAAGTTAATTTATATTAAATAGATAATTTCGGCCAGCTTATGATCAAATGTAAAGTACGTGTATAACAGCAAGAACAAACATTAGTAATTTCATAGTAGTTACCGATGCGTTTTTTTTTTGTTTTTAATGATACATGATATACGTTATTATAATAAAATACGTTAAAAAAGTCGCACTTGTTTCATATTCATACAAAAAATCCTTTAACTGCGATGTCAAGGTAGGCAACTTATGTACCTGATCTATTGCCTAACACACTCGCAATCGCAATTGACTTCAAAGTAGAAGAATTGTGTTCATTTTGTATGCATACTCGCCATTGCAAGTGTCATAGGGACCATGCCGCGATCGGACCTGCTAGAGGGGGTGTTCTTTTTATAGTGATGATGATTATTATTAACATCTTTAATATGTGAGTAGCCTAGATTTATTTTAATTTTAGTAGCTTAGTTTTATTTTAATTTATTACATATTAATCGAAAGTATGAAGCCTATATGCAAACGTTAGGTTGACAATTTTTTCCCATCATAACGATTGGGTAGGCAGGTATAAACAGGTGAGTCGGTACTAATCATATGCACCAAACCTAACGTTTGCATATTCGATACTCAAGGCTCCATACTTTCGATTAGTATGTAATTTGTCTATGAAACAAGAAATGGTTTTTTTTAAAGTCCTGTTTATTTTCATTATATAAGTACTGGACTGTTTTTTTTTTCATATACTTATTAGTTAACATATTAATTTTGATATAAAACTCTTTTTATCGAATAAACAGCCATGTGAAGTGTTATATCTATGCGTATAGCGGGGGTAGGTAAAGGTACGCGTCAATGAAACACGACGATCCAGTACTGACTGACGTTTATTAGCAAGTAATGCTATCGATAATACATAACACTTTTCCCCCTTAAACCTAAAGTTACATTTGTATCCCTTACAAGAAACAGCATTACACTTATACCCCAGGAACATTTTTACTTGACATGAAATCTAACTAAACAAGTTGAATTAAAGATATAAGTAGGATAACTAAAACTAAGTACAAGCCGTGACAAACACGACGACTGATCGCTGTTAGCCCAAAAACATAACACAGACATAAGGCACATAGGATCATAACATTAAACCTTTAGTTTTAATATATATAGTTAGCGTATTTAACTTTAGGATATAAGTAACACAAACATAAGGCGCTGCGCTATATCACAACATCCGCGACCATCAAAACTAAACTTTGTGTAGCCTTTCAATACAGCGCAAAGCCGCCTGACGGCGCACGCGGTCAACACGGTCGGGCGCAAGCGGTGAGTTCCCCGCTGACGACGCCCCGCGTCCCGCCACGCTGTCGAAGAACTCGTCATCGTCCGCACCCGCCGCCGCCGGGGGTGAGGCGGTTTCTGTGGGACGCTCGTCGCTCGTCTGTTCTTCGCTAACCTGACTAAGAGAATGCCTTGACTTCCTATTGCCTGCGGCACTCCTAGTTAAAATTTGGTCCACGTGACGCTTGTGAGTGCGACCGTCACTCGTCCTAACTACATACGCCACGGGGCTCGACCTTTGAACTACGATACCCTCTTCCCATTTGTTTCCTAATTTCGAGTAGTCTCTTAGCAACACTTTGTCGTGTGGGTGCGCGACCCGCGTCATCGTGCTGTCTCGGCGCCGCTCGTGCGCGAGCTGCGCCGTGCGCACTGCTTCGGCCGCGTCTGGCCGCAGCAGGTCCAGACGCCCGCGCAGCCGCCGCCCCAGCATAGCCACAGCTGGCTCGCGTCCAGTAGTAGCTTGCTCCGTATTGCGATATGAAAACAAAAACCGGTTAATAGCCGTGTTTGGGTCTACCCTATCTATTTGTGCCTTTTTAAGAACCCGTTTTATTGAGCGGACGGCGTTTTTTGCGGCACCGTTGCTTGCCGGGTGATAGGGTGCTATCAACGTGTGATTTATACCATTTTGTTTTAAATAAGATGCGAATTCAGAAGACGAAAATGGTGGTCCATTGTCACTTACCACTCTTTTCGGTAATCCGAACCGCGCGAACATCTGTCGTAGGCATTCTATTACTACTACCGCGGACGTTGTTTTTACATTCTCCGCCTCTATCCATTTTGAGTGCGCGTCGATAACTATAAGATAGTATTTATTGCAGAAGGGCCCGAGAAAATCGAGATGCAGGCGCGACCACGGCTCCGCCGGCCACGGCCACGAGTGCAGCGGCGCGGCGGGCGGCGCGGGCCGCTGCGCGCGGCACGACAAACACTCGTGCGCCACGCGTTCTATATCCGCGTCTAAATTTTCCCACCAAACATAATTTCTTGCAATTTGCTTCATTTTCACAATGCCGGGATGTCCATCGTGAATCTCTTTTAAAATAGTTTCCCGTAATATTTTTGGTACTACTACTCTGTATCCCCACACTAAACACCCTTGGTCTACATGGAGGCTGTCTTTTCTATTGAAATACTGTTTTTCTGCTTCGTTCATTGACCCGGCACTTAACGGCCAACCGAACATTACAAACCCGTAAACTTTGCTTAATAATGGGTCTTTAACCGTCTCAGTTTTAATATCCTTAAAACAGAGCGGAAAGCTTTCCTGTGCAAAGTTTAGGTAGCTAATTTCCTTTTTAGTCTCCTTTCTAAATCGTTCCAGGTTCGATCCTAGAGGGAGGCGGGAAAGAGCGTCGGCAAAACAATTTTGAGCCGATCGAACAAATTCTATTTCGAAGTCATATGCAGCTAGCTTGACAGCATATCTCTGCAGACGGCTAGCGGCCGTCACCGGTATACCTTTATGTTTACCGAATATATAACTTAAGGGGTGATGGTCACTACGCAATATAAAATGTCTCCCATATAAGTAATGGTGATGTCGGGTGACCCCGAACACGATTGCGAGCGCCTCCTTATCCAGCTGCGAGTAGTTGGACTCGGCCGCGTTGAGCGTGCGCGAGGCGCAGCACACGGGCCGCTCGCTGCCGTCGGCGGCGCGCTGCGTCAGCACGGCGCCCAGCCCGTACGAGCTGCTGTCGACGGCCAGCACCAGCGGCAGTCTCGGGTCGTAGTGCGCTAGCACTGGAGCGCTACTCAACACGCTCTTTATTTTGTCGAACGCCCTAGCACAACTGTCACTCCACTCCCATTCACTATCCTTTTTTAATAAATTGTACAGTGGCTTTAAAATATCACTCATGTTTACGCAAAATTTGGCATAAAAATTGATGAGCCCCATAAAACTTTTTAACTGTGTAATATTTATGGGCGGGGGTGCTGCTACAATGGCCTCAATTTTTTTCTTGTCCGTATGTAAGCCGGCCTGATCTATCTTGTACCCTAGGTAGGTCACACTATTTTTGAAAAATTCACATTTGTTAAAATTGATTCTTAAACCGTTATCTTTGAGCCTTTGTAGCACCGCCCTCAAATTCGCGAGATGGGTAGACCGATCCTTTCCCGTGACGCAAATATCATCCGCGAACACAGCCGTTGACGACAAACCACTTAAGGTTTCTTCCATTATTTTCTGAAAGTTCTCTGGGACGCATTTAATGCCAAAAGGTACTCTATTGTATACAAAGGTACCTATATGAGTGGTGATCGCCGTCATCGGTTGTGAATCTTTGTCTAAAATACATTGTTGGAATGCGTTGGACAGATCTAACTTAGTGTACTGCTCGCCGCCCCCCAGTGCCGCGAAAAGGTCTTCGATCCGCGGCAGCGGGTAGTGGTAATCCTTCAGCAGTGGATTGATCGTGATCTTATAATCACCACACAACCGGATGGTGCCGTTAGACTTAACAACCGGCACAATCGGTGTGCCGTAATCGGACCGCTCCACCGCGTAGATGACCCCCTCCCGCTGCAGCCGCTCCAGCTCGCGCTCCACGGGCTGGCGCAGGGCGATGGGCATAGCGCGCGCCTTTACAAATACCGGCGTGTTATCTTTTAAATGAAAGCGCAGCGCCGTCTTAAAAGTCCCTAACCCGTCTGCAAAAACATCCGGGAATTCATTTCGCAAGGATTCCGCCACTGAACCGGTTTCGACAATATTATGCAAATCCGCAACCGATACATTCAATTTTTTAATCCAAGTTCGACCCATCAATGGCGGTCCTCCATTTTTGATTACATGCAAACTAAGCGGTAAACAATCAGTTCCATTAGTGACCTTAACTATTATGTAACCTAAAGTGTGGATGACGTCCCCTGTATACGACCTAAGCGTTAATTGTCTTATTTCAATAGGTATGTTCGAGAAGTGTTTGTCGTAAAAACTTTTGGATATGGCCGAGATTTTACTTCCCGTATCAACCTCGAATTTGCAATTTATATTTTCAACTTTAATAGATGTATAGTAGGGGCCGTCTCCCTCACTATTTATTACTAGGTTATAAAAACCGCAATCTTCACTGTCGTCACTATCGTCACAGTTATTTAAAAAAAAACTGACCTTTTGCAGATTTCTTAACGCCAGAATCACCATACGCACTGTTGTTTTTGCACATTACCTTCAAGTGCCCTCTTTGGCCACAATTGTCACAATTGTACTGCTTGTAACGACACTTGGCCTCGGCGTGGCCCGTCTTGCCGCAGCGGGCGCAGGCGCGCCGGGCGGCGCCGCCGCCGCGCGCGCCCGGCGCTCCCGAGCCGGGCCCCGCGCCGAATCTATGCAAGCCGTCGTCCGCCGGGGGCTGCCGCGCCGCGCCCGGAGCGCCCGCAGCGCACGCCGTCGCCGCGTGCCGCTCCGCCGCCTCCAGCGCCAGCGCCAACTCCACGGCGCGTTTGTAGTCAATATTATTCTCAGCAAATATTCTGGACCTCATGTCTTCATCGAGCAACCCTGACACGAACTGGTCTCTCAAACAAACCTCGAGACAGGAGCCAAAATTGCACGTTTTTGCGAGATGTTTTAAAGCTTGTAGGTAGTCGCGCACCGTTTCCCCTTGTTGCTGTGTCCTGCGTCGGAATATGTGCCTCTCCGCTATCTCCGACCGATCGGGTTCTAGGTGCTCCTTCACGAGTTTGACCAGCTCCGTAAATGTTTTCGACTCGGGAGTGGCGGGTGCACATAAATCGCACATCAACTCGTAACATTCCGCGCCGACCACCGTCACTAGCGTAGCAACTTTTAATTCCGACGCGATAGAATTTAAGGTTATAAACTGTTCTAAACGTCTCACATAAGCGTCCCAATTGTTAGTACCGATAATAAAACTTTCCACATGTCCGAAAGGCATTTTAGTGACACAATACTTGATAATTATGCACTTATTACTCGTAGAACACACGTTTTAAGTCTAAACACAACCTCGTTCGCCAGTGTTATATCTATGCGTATAGCGGGGGTAGGTAAAGGTACGCGTCAATGAAACACGACGATCCAGTACTGACTGACGTTTATTAGCAAGTAATGCTATCGATAATACATTGCTATTGATATAACTCTTTTTATCGAATAAACAGCCATGTGAAGGTCGTCTCCTATTCGGATCTTAGACCATGACAGTATTATATAAATTTTAAAATAGGACAAATACTAACTAGTCAACCAAAAATCTTTGAAATGATATTTCTGGTAATGTAACGAGTTTAAACTCAGTGGTTTTACGTTAACTAAGACGAAGATCCTGTAGCCGTTATCCACTTTCATCTTTAGATAAGCTCTTGCCAAAAAAGTAGCAGGGCTAGCATTTCTACGTATTCCAAATACAGCCCTCCAATAATAGAAAATGGTTTAAAGTTAACTTTATTTGAACTAAGTAAACTGCCACTTGCAACTGTAACTGTTGGGGGAGGCCTATGTCCAGCAGTGGACGTCTTTCGGCTGCCATGATGATGATGAAACTAACAGGCAGACAAGCATTTTAAACTCATTTAATTTTTGAAATGAACCTATATATTTAAGATTCGAGTGTTGAAAGGTATTAATATTGCTTGATATATCTAAATTAAGTGATGTAATGTACTTACCTAGCCTAAAAGCTATTGGCCTCGGATGTTTTTCCATCCTATTAGCATTATTTTTAAAACGAACGTTCCAGAAAATTCGTTACTTTATTTACAAAGCTCGTTGCGGCAATGGAAGCAATCATGCGCTTAAAAGCTTATAAAAGTTTTACACTCGCCGTAACTCGCCAGTGAAAATTTTTGGAGCGTGTTGCGAGGTTCCGTTAGGTCTGCTTTCAATTTATGACCACCTGGTAGTGTGCACATCGCCTAGAGCTCCATTATTAGAAAAGGTAAATAAATATGTTAAATTGATTTAGTCAGGACATACCAAAAACCCAAAAACATATAGAACTTAGGTTATAAGGCTTTCAATCAATAAAAGGATACATCCAATTTAAAATGATGTGTAAATAAACATCGGCACTTTTCGCCGTGAAAAAATGATACAGAAATGCAAGTCAATTTTGGGTCATAACTATAAGTTACCTGAAAGACCGGTTGAAAACTTATTTTTCCGAAGATGACAACTTGTCAGATCGATTTTCCACACCCGTAAACCACTATAATATTATTAAATTTCATCGAAATCGTTAGAGCCGTTTTCGAGAACGTGATGACAAAATTAAATATACTATGTGTCAAAGAAATACCAAAAAAAGAAATTCTAAAAATAATGTCATCCCTAGTAAGCCGTCATTTCACCTATGCAAACTTCTATGCCTTAAAATGACAGCTTACTAAGGGTTGACATTTCTGGGATATGTTTAGATAAATAGGCAATTATTACAATAATAATTTTATAATTTTAATAATTTTACCATCGTTATTTATCAAGTATAAGATTTATATATTCCTAATACAGTCGAGTTCATAAATATTTATACACTTTATTACCTTGTCACTTTAATCGCTGTGACAATTCATATATGGCAGTCTACGGCAAGGCAATAATTATGGTTTTACCCTGTAGAATAGACGCCCAGGATAAAATGAATAGGTAGGCTTTGCTTAAGTATCGCAAAAAAAAAACCTAATTATTTTTTGTGACAATGACCGTTCATTATACTGAGATATTAAATAACGATTAGTCATTTTAAAATCATTAAATCTAATCTCAATATAATAGTGTTTGTTGTGCACCATATTTTGCGTTGACATAAAAGTATGTAAATTCATAAATCCTTTAGAGAATACAGTAGGTGCTATTGGCTATCGATGTCCGACTGATAAGCTATTAAACAACTTTTGACATGTATTACTGATATGATAACAATAAAATATTAAGCATTTTTCATTGATTATTGAACTTCAAAAATAATATCATGAAAATTATGTAAGTAAAATACACGGATACATTAAAATCTCTAAATACAAATAACCCTAAACAAACTGCTTTTTATACAGTTGCTATAAAGTTGTAGGTACTTTTTGTAGCTGTATATCGTGCGGGAAATTGGATTTTCGAACTAGTGGTTTTTACTTTTTGTAGCAGCATAATTGTGCGGAAAGTTCTTTTTTTACACCGGTGTATTTACTTATTCTTTAATTGTCTTTTGTTTCAAGCCATGAGTCCAACCTGAGAGTTTTCATTTTCAACCACTTTTTAAGTAAAGTTGCCTCTTTTAATTACTGTTTCATTTTTTGTCGCAAATACATTAAAAATTGTCGTTTGATACACGTGCGGAACTGTCATTTTTTGCAGTTTAGGCCAAGACACCTCGGGACTCGTGTTAAATGACATACTTTTGGCAGTGCATCAAAATGTACTATTTTTGAACTGTGCTACATGTTCCAGCGCCAAGGTTCCCTTGAACTCGGCGGGCTTTACAAACCGGCGAGTTAAAACCATCCTGTCGTGACAACGCATAAACGCTTTTTTAAGGGAGCGCATTCTCAATTCGGTAGCCTTACCTGTCGAATGAACCCACTCGTATTACTTCGCTTACTCGACCAACCGTTGGACAGAGAACCGTTTTTAAATAAGGGTATATCACATCTGACATTGGCTACTTTTTTTTCTTTGTTTATTTAAGAAGCTTTATTGAACCTTGAACATGTCAGCTGAAGCAGGCCTAAATACCATTGGGTAACTAAGTAAACTAAAAGAATTGGAATGTCAATTTTATTCACCAAACGCCTTTTCTGATGCCGCCATATTGCAGAACAACAGACCCAATTATTTTATTACTTACCTAATATTTTCGTTATTATTATTTCTTTTAAAGCTCGTGTTATGTTATTTAATTACGTATTTTTCGCATTTTTACATATTTAAATTGTTGTAAATGAAGTTTTTGACAAGTATAATATAACAATTAAGATCTCAGTTGATCACCAAACATCATCAAATTAAATCTTCATATTTCACAACAGGTTCCCTGAATCTATATTTTTACCCTTGCTATACTACATTACTCGTATTTCATCTTTGATCTTAGTGCAAGGTTCAAATAAATAAATATTGATCCACTTCATCGAAAGCTATCTTTTGTTGAAGCCGTGTTATACTCAGTTTATCTTAAAAAATAATCACGTAGGTTTGGTACGGTTAGACTAAATGGTGACTATTACAAAATGTTAACCCAACTCGTACTATTATTACGAAATGAAACGTTCTATAAAATAAACCAAAAGGTATGACTAATAGATAAATAATTACAACTATTTCAGACAATACGACAATAGCTCAGTAGTTTGGCAGCCAGCATCCAAGCAAATCCAATGGAGTTTTTTTTCACAATTGTTACTTTTTTATTTTATTTTCAATTATGTCATGCAGGCAACCGCTACAGAGTCGTGTTGACGAATTTTACCGAGTGCTATACAACGGAATTGCCTTTAAAGAAGGATAATTCCTATGAGTTTAAATTTGAGACTTACCATTCCAACCGCGGAAACAATCTTTTATTACGAGGCAATATCACTATCAAAGAAGATATCGTTGCAGAAAGAAAGAATGGCAGTTTGAAATGCGGAATGAAAACAGTTGAAGGTTTCAAATGGAGGTTCGAGATTAAAGATCTAGGTTGTAGAAATATCATTGTAAAAACTATTTACAATACCTTTGGTTTGTCCTTTGCGAATACATGCGCTATAAAAAAAGGTATTTATCACTTAAAAAATGTAGCCATAGCTGCAGCGGAGAGAGCATTTCCAATACCTGCTATAACTTTTGGTAACTGGCAGTGTGTGTTTGCTTTTTATGACGCTAAAAACACCATTGGATGCTGGGTTGCGTCCTTTGACATCTTACATGTTAAGGAAATAAAAATGTAGCTATGTTTTGGTTAAACCAAATCAAAATATAAAATTCCGTGTCAAACTTTCAATACCAACCTACTAATTTCTCAAAATGCTGATCTTTATCTTTGTAAAGTTGAAGCCTATACGAATTATAACTAATCGTATTAATGGATTGTATTGCAGATTAAAACACCTTTGCAAGTTAAGCTAGCTATACTAATTCCAATAAAGTTATAAAACTGTTAGATCTACAATAATAGATAGATTTTTATTATTCCTGATATATTAAACGATTTATTTTTGTAAAACTTAAGCCCGTGACAGACACAGCTGTATTACAAATATTTCTTTTTCATTTATTGAGTCTTAAAAATAATTATAAACCGCAGCATTTCTTTTAATGACTACTATTTATTGCTAACCTGTGTTTGTGGCGCGCTGTATGTCATAAATAATTCATAATAAAATTGTTTATTCGAAAACTGCATTTCTCTTAACTTCATGATATCATTCATGATGTCAAGAATTAATACATTTTATTTAGGAAATAACATCTATATTTTACAATCAATTAATTTAGTAAAAGAGTAAGAGTATGAGTAATGAGTATCTTATTAAAGCAAACAAACAGCAGTTCTAATATGAGGTGGCTCAGAGTTAATGACTTAAGATTGGAAGACGTATACAGTAAGAAGTGATAAAGAAGGTTTGACTCAACAAGACCTCTATTCTTCTCCGTAAGGTCATATTGCTTTTGAAATGTTATCATATTGACAACGTTACAATACTTAGCTGATATTTACTCGAAAGTAAGGCAATTGTCCCACCGCCGACGATGAGCGATAAACGAGTAGAACGATAAACTAGAAACGAGTGGGCGAGCGACGAGAAGCGAGTGTTAGCTCCAATAGTTTTGTCGCTCGGCTATAGGCGAGTGTTCGAGTGCAATTACAATTCATCATCATCGTCGTCTGAACTAGACAACAATGACAGCTCAAATGCTTTGCTCAAATTCATAGCTAATATCTGCACTGAAATCCACGTCGTAAAATCACCGCTTTGGTATCGCAGCTTGAGTTCTAACTACCAAGTGAGTATCGCCGAGCGAGTATCGCTGAGCTAGTTTTATCTTATCGCGGCGACAAACTAGTAGAGCGAGTGTTCTCGCCGGCAGTGTGAACAGCCAGCGATGAACGATTAGTATACGTGTCTCTTTTACTAACACAGGATCCTTATATATTGTTCATTTCTTGGGCGAGAAAATCGCCGATAGCTAATCGCTTACTCGCTCTTGGTGGGACAAGTGCCTAATGGCGGCTGAGTTGAAAACAATACGATAACATGTCAAAGGTAGTATGGGTTTACCCAGTAGAACAGAGGCCCAGTGGTGGTATGGACGACAGAAGATATCGAAAAGTAACCATAGAATAAGCATAAGCTGTTAGACGGTTGCCTTTGTAAATTCCATATATTTTGACAGCCTTTTCAATAACTTTCGTAGAAGGCAATGCATGAAGAAATATAAATAAACCAACAATCTTGATAGGAAAATCTGGGGTGCATGAACAACCACGACCCCGGAGTAATCGCAGTGCATTGCCGGTTATAAAGGATTATGCAAGGGTCGACGGAGAGGTGACTTAAAATTGAAATAAGTAGACGACTGGAATAACCAAGTAAAATATTTATTATCAGTTCTTACATTTGCTAATACGTTTAAAAACCACAATGACAGAAGCGGTAACCAATCCTAAGTCCGAAGTTTTGTTTTGATTTGAAACTTATCGTAAAATCCAAGAATTTATACGCGTTGTCGAGATTTAATAGATGTCACGTTTATTCTCGCAAACCAACAGGCTAGTGAGTTCGTTTTTGTATGGATATCCATTTTCGCCACCCACACACCTTTCTTCCTCGCCATTGAGCCTTGAATGGCGTGATCTAGTTTATTGATTTCAATATCATTTACACTATAATTACCCTTTCTAATCATACAACTCCTTGTAAAGGGCAATTTAAAGGATCTTAACAAAACTTTACCTAGAAGACTCTTGCAACGCAAATCATTCAACTCATAGGTCCAATTAACGCCACCTGGAGTTTCGATGCCATATGAAAAATAACCTCTCTTATCTCCCTCATAAATGTCTTCTTTTATGTTGATAATGGCTTTTACCCTGACGTCTCCTCTGGAGGTCTTGTATATTTCCGTTTGCCATATAAAGGGTTTATCCATAGCATAAGGCAGCGTGGGTTCAATACATTCAGCTATCCCGAGTGGAATTGAGTTGGACTCCTCAGATGCTAAACATATCGATGGACTACTGACCAATAATAGAACCCAAAACATCTCTTTAAAATCACTTTAACAAAATAAATTATAGTTAGTGTATGTTTACCAAAAATCTAAAGCTTTATGATTACTGATTGTGTTTTCCTACTTCTAAAACAATTATATATAGATCATATTCAAAAATCATCATCATCAGCGTATACAGATGAAATTATAATATCAAATTCATTATATACATTAATCATTATGTCGTTTATAAAATGACAAATCTATTTTTAATATCACTTAATATCAGATTAGTAACACAAAAGTAACGGTCAAAAATATTACTTACATAGAATAATTTAGGGTAACGAATTTTAAATGCACCAAGCAGGTTTTTCCATAATGACGATCTGTTTTATACGGAGTCGTTACTAAAAAGGAGATACGAGTACTTAACACATTTTAGAAATACTATATTTTTAAATTTTATAGGGTGTCCATACGCATAAAAATTGTTTGTCCTAATGTATTGTTTGGTCTAAAACCTTCTCGTCTAACGTCCGTTTAGGTGGAAATTACAGAATTTAATTAACATCTACTGCTAGGCTAAGTATTTTTTTTAAATATTTAAAAAAAGTTTCAATGGTAGAAACCGTATTCGAGCAAACAATGCATTAGGACGACCAATGATTTTGCCACTCAATTTAGACTATGAAATATGTTTGTACCATATGTATTTAAAATGCACACTAAAGAAACAGTAGAAAAGTAGGGGAATACGGTAGTTGTACGAATATTGATACCTACCTAATACCTAGCTTAGATTTTACAACTAAACATATTTTACGTCAACATTTCCAATCAAGTGTGATACGTATTTTGTGTTCATCTAGGTTCTAGGTTATCTCCCTAAATATATTCAAAGCAACCCTTGCAAATGTTCATAAGAAAGACCCCCAATTTCTGGCAAATGCGTGCTATTGCGTCGCAGCCGCCAGATGTCACTGGCCAATAAACAAAACGTTTCATTGCCAGCTAATGCTCGTCAAAAGGTACAAGAGGCTGCGATTTTTAGAAAGAAATTAAAGGAATAAATTCATAAAATCTTGTTTTTTCGGCATGGGCAGATGTTATTCAGAAATTTGTCTTTTAGAGTGTCAAACGCAACTTTGTCAAAAAAAACCGCGATAATTTTGGACAGTTTTCCGAAATTTAACTTCCGACTTTACGTTTTGGGGGGTTAAAGTATATGATGGTGGTAGCGATCCGGACGGACCCTGCACGAGGTCCTACGACCCCTACGGATAAGTTTTCCTATGTTTGTTAGGCTCAACATCTTTGAAGAAGGAAAGAGCCCTCAAGCAACATATCATTGAAAGGTAACATTCAATTGATTTTCTATATACGCCACGGGTAACCAGAGAAGTTAAAATATAAGGATATAGATAGAGATAAAAAAAATATTACTGCTACATTTCAGCATATACAATATGAAACTATTAGGAGAAATAACTACGCTTAAATGAAGCAGTAATTGATACCTATATCTATCTATATCTTAACTAATATTTTAACTCCTGTGGGTACGCGTGGCGTAAACACAAACACATTACATATAACATCAATACATATATTCGCAATTTTGTCCCTCGCTACATCTTTATACTTGAGTGCCCGTCGCCAGTGGCTGACACTATCTGCGGCGTTATTATCGAAGACTAACCCAACCCCCTCGGCTTATGAGCCTCGAAATGTACAATTTCGTTCATTAACTCACTGTTAGCTAAAATTATCTTAAGTAAACAAAGATACTTGCGTCTGCTTGGTATAAATTTACATAGTGGGTGAGGGGATGGTGTGTGGTGGGCGATGGGGCCAAAATATTAAAAAAGATAACTAATAATAAAAATCTGTTTTTATTAGTAATTAGTAACCTTGTTTGCTTTGCCTACAAAAATATGAACCCACAAATTTCCATCCATATTTGAGTGCCAGTTATTACTAAAAGTGATGAACAGTTTGTGTCATAATAATAACAAAGATTTGTATGATGTATTCATAAAAAAACGATTTGGTCCTATATTGATACATTCTTACTTCTTACAAGTATGATCTCAGGATTGCTCAGTCAAATACCCTATAGGTTCGGTCAATACCATACATATCAGCCATTTTTATACCCTTTTATTTTAACTACTGAAATAATTCGTGAGGCGGCGGTGGTTCAAAATTAATTTGAATATCAGAACAGCTTGCTAGCTAGAAATACTCGTAGCTGTTTATGAAATTACCAAGATAGGTACTACGATATACTAAATACAATTCCATAATACATTGTACAATCTTTAAATATGACTGATGAAACGAAAATCTCGAAATATTACACATACAATAATTCGTCACCGTATGATCGTAAACTAAGTAATCGTAGGAACACTTATCGTCTATTTTGATGTTAATAGTACCCATAGCTAGGATATAAATACATATACATAACATATTCCACCTACATTGACTTTAGTAAGTATTTGTATATTTCATTAATAGATTACCTCCTCTGATTATCTCTTATTCAGTACACCTATAATACTCTCTAATAAACGTCCTAATGCCAAGAATAATAAAACTTATACAATATTTGCAAATCATCTCCCTAACTGCCCATCGTATACTTGAACATTACTTTTATTAATGTTATTAAAACTTAACCTACCTCAAACAATGGCTATAATATAACATATAACACTTTTCATGTAGGTACTTGGAACTTGAGTAAATAAAGAGCAACTTCTCAGTTTTACTAGTTTTGGTTTTAAACTGATTGGTTATTTCACTGAAAGAATGGTATGTTATACTACGAACTACATTTCGACCGCAACCGTATAAAATAAAATTGGCCTATTACCACCGAACTTACTTGAAATTTATTCAGCCATTTTGCCGTGACTCGCTTCAGCTTTTAAAATAATAAAAATTAAAAATAAGGCTACACGAACCAGGTAGGTAAGGTAATGTTTCTCGACAAAAACTACGCTGAAATTCAACAATGGAGCTGATTGGAAAACACAATTTCGCAAGCGCCTGCGGACTTGGGAGGCAACCGGCCGCCGCTACAAAACGTTTTATTTACTGAGGCACCAGATGTTCGTTAACTGTTCATACACTTCATACCAACTATTATTGAGTTAAAATCGAATTATTTTAGAATTTAGTGAGACATTTGTCGAATAGAAAGTAGCCACTTGTAATAAAGTGGGGAGTTCAAAACTTGTACAAGGAACGTTTTCTTCGCAATCTCGATTATTCGTTCTTAATTTATACATTTTTAATCTTATTAAAATTATTATTAATGCAAAAGTTGGGATGGTTGTTACTCAATCACGCCAGAACGCCTGAACGGATCTAGATAAAATTTAGCTTAAACATAGATATAGTCATAGGCTACTTTTGATTTCAGAAAAATTGCAAGTTTCTGAGGGAATAACGATAAATGACTACGCGGACGGAGTTGCGCGCAAAAGGTAGTATAAAATAAGACAATTTTGGTAGAGTTTGGCCTATTACTATTTTTCAACACGTTGTTAACCGAGTTTCTATCATTAGAAATTTCGGAATTTTAGGGTTGACTGGCACCAAAACACATTTACTTATCTTATTATATTTTCGACCCACAAAGTTGCCCAATATACGTTAAAAAGGTGACTTTCAAGTAAAATGTGCATTATCAATTTAAATGATCGTATGTGCCTTTGTAGATGATAAACCATATCGGGTAGAATCAACCTTATTACGTCGGCCAAAGGGCCTAAAGATCTCTATCATAATCAGTCGAGTGCTACTCGCATTCAGCAGGTTTCCTGTGACCTTTATAAGATCATCGGCCCACGTTGTTGGATATCTGTCAACATGGCGCCATCTACAACCACTAGAAAATGGACCGCAACGTCCTCTGAGACCACTAACCGACCAAACGTAGCGATAAGTAAAAAAGAGTTAAAAGTATTTTTTGTCTAACCCCCTTACTTATAAACATGGAATAAGCTTGGAATAGTTTATGCCATGCTTTGTCTTTATCTGTAATTGTGACATTTGCATCTGACAGAAAGTGACAAAGCATGGCATAAACTATTCCAAGCTTATTCCACGTTTATAAGTAAGGGGGTAAGTATGTAATACGCATGGGAAATCAATTTTATTATGCTAATGGAATAAACATGGGAAATATAAGGCAGATTGGTTATATTTTTGTTATCATGTAATATTATTATCCGGACTACAGTGAGCCCACTCGGTTTTAAGACAAACACAAACTTTAAGTACGTGCCACGCTATAAATGTACTTCGGCAGCGATGTAACATCACTCTTCTGGTGAATATAATACCGTATAGAAGCTCGCTATTGTACAAACACTTTTTTGAAAAACCAGTTTTATGTAAGTCTTAAAAACAAAGAGTTTACATACTCACATACTAGTTACGAGGTTTCCATAACAGCCCTAGTTTTAAGATTTTCTCCAATGCATGATTTTTTATTTGACGACACTGTAGCCTATTCGGTAGTGACCCTGCCTACGAAGCTAGCGGTCCCGGGTTCGAATCGTCCCGGGTACGAACAAATATTTGTGTGATGAGCACGAGTATTTGTTCTTGAATCTGGGGTGTTTTCTATGCATTTAAGTATGTATTTATCTATCTATATACTTAAGTAAGTTTATCCTTGCTTAGTACCCATAGTACAAGCCTAGAGCTTAGTTTGGGGCTAGGTCAATTTGTGTGAGATTGTCCACTGATATTTATTTATTTATTAAATAACTTACACTTCTTATTCTAATTAACTTTTAAAACATTTAAAAATATTTTATTTTATACTCAACAATAATTAACTTGGCAACCCTACCGCTCCCACTCTGCTCAAACCAGAATATATTTCAAAATAAATTGCGTCAGTAATAAGAATTTTACTTCGTAATTTCTCTGAAATTTCTCGGTTGTGGCGAAACAGACGCTTCCTGGTGATCTTTTGCATTTTGCCCTTAATTTTCCATTGCCTTTGTCTAATTAAAATATAACAATCAAACGATCCTTGAAATTCAAGGCCGGAGCTTGAAACATCTGGTATTTTCGTTTCCTTCACATGAATTAATTTATTGAAGTGTGTTTCGTCTAACACTGTATTCACGCGGAAAACATTTTCTACGTAACATGAACGTTGTTGTGAATTCAAACCTGACTTTTATGAATGATTTATGTGGTTTCAGAGCCTTGAAGTCGTAAACGGTGATAGAGAACCATGTAGCAACAATACTTGTTTAACTAGAGAGATTTTACTATAGTTCGCTGACTTAGCTCATCATCATCATCATCATCATCATCATCATCATCATCATCATTTTAAACAAAAAACGTCCACTGCTGGACCTAGCCCGCCCCAACAAACTGGTTAAGTCTGACTTGCACGGAATAAAACCCCCGGATCGTTTTGCGAATTGCTTTAAGAGGAGGCTACGGGACCGCTATATAGCCCTATAGGCTCGTCTTCAGACGGGGGACCTTACTAGCCGCTACTGCTACTGATCTGAAGGCACCCTGGAATACAAATGGGCCCTTCCAGCTCAGAACCTCTTACTGCAGGTGATACATTCCCCGACATATCACCTGCAGGCCTCCGTTACGGTAGCATGCGGTTGACATAAGCCAACCGCCGCCGACCCAGTCGCCTGCGGTGCATTAGCAGCACTTTGGAGTCAACCTCACACTGCCACCCCACCGCTGCATTCAGCGTCATTACCGGCTATATGTCATAATGGTTATAGGTCTTTCCCAAGTTTTCCACAAAGATCGGTCCTGCGCTCCTTCTTGCTCCGCTTGCATCCGTCGGTATTCCACAACTTTCATATGTAAATTCTTGAGCCCCATTAATTCGGTGGGGCACGGAAAATAATGCAATAATTGAAACTATTTAATGCAATTTTTTCACGCTTTCGAGCGCTCTGCAGCGATTACACACGCCATATTTCTGCATTACAATGTCGTATTTTATTTCTTTTTCGAGTGCGGATTTATTTTAAGACTTTTAGGATGCAAAGATGGTGGAGAAACATATGCCAATATAGGTGCATATTACACCACACACACACATAAACACATAACACTACGTAACATTATATTGATGAATAAATAAACTAAACTAAACGAAACTAATGAATAATGGAACTGAGATACGTGGTAATTACTTTTGTAATGATTGATAGAGTTTTCTTATTCCAGGCGAAGGCAAACAAGAACGTCGGCCATTTTTACCCGACTTCCGAAGGAGGAGGGTAAGGTTTTATGCTACTATTCAACAACCCCCTGAGGCCTTAGGTAGAACAACTTTAAATAAGGTGTGGTTGCCGGGTTAGAATAGTGCCACTCCATGTCATCCCGTGGATGTCGTAAGAGGCGACTAAGGGAATAAAGGCTTGTAGTACTGTTAGGCGATGGGCTTGCAACCTTCCACTAATACACTGGTAAACATCTTTTTTTTTTTGTGCAGACTGTGGTTACAGAATTATCAACAAGTTTTTAAAGTTGTAGGTAATTCTGTAGCTCTGCCTACCCCACTCTGGGATTACAGGCGTGAAGGTATGCATGTATGTATGTAAATAATAGTCTGCTAACATAGGCGCATAAATAAGTCGTCGAGTTGCGGAAACCTGCCGCGCTACAACCTCCCGTAAAACACAATGTCTTTACAATTATAACCCTAAATCGATTATCGTTTTGTAGGTTAGTAAACTAATATTCTTCTCTAGTTAGACGTATTTTTTTGCGTATTCCATTTACAAATATTTTAATTTTCCAGCTATTGGTCATTGTCATGGTCTTGGTGGCTTTGAACTCGTCTCTGCTAGCAACACTAGGTCATCTGCGAATCTTAGGTGACTTAAGATTACATGCATGCATACTATACTTTAAATCTGAAACAAAAACGAAATTATAGTGTTTCAATTTACGAAGTCGTCGAGAGTAGGTTATTCTCTTAAATGCGTCGACGGGTAAAGTGGGTAAGCTGCACGCCATTAAATGTTGTCTTTACGCCCTGATGGGACTACTTCAACTCGTCGGTTAATAATTTGTATGTTGAGTTAAGATCGGGTGGTTAAAGAGAGTCACCTACCTGTGCTTTGACGCAAACTTGATGGATTGAAAAAAATAAAAACCTAAGGTCATTTCATGATTAAACATGAATATTTATACATCTCGATTACGAGCTGGTTTTGACGCAAATATTTATAGTGCACTAAATCGACCGAGCCCAATTCTAGCGTTTTATACTATGCTGATTACGAGACGACTAGCCATATACAACCCTTTCGTACTGTCGAACTCGCAAAGAGCTGTATACTGAAGTACCTTATCGCTGCTATTGAAAGATACACTAAATCAAACCACTCTCACTTTAACACATTACTGCGACACGGTAAAAAAATGTACAGATACTTTTTGATTTCGAATGTACAAGTAATGTCAATTAAACGCCATAAGTTTAGTGTTGTGGTCTGTCATTATGACAGAATTCCACGGTATGCAACGCAAATACATTTCTTAGGTCTGTATCCTTTCAGATTCAGTTTTTGTTTTTCTGTAATACGCTGTTTATTCGCTATACTGTCGGGATATTTAAACTTTTATAAGCATTATTTTATTATGTGTCTCAAGGAACTGTAAAACGTAGTTAAACAAACCTGGGTGACTAGCAGTGAGCAATACGAGAACTGCAATGTCTCTATGGGCTTCAGAGGCGACTTACTTGAGGCGGCTTGTGTGCTTGTTTGACTTCTTGCACATCAAAACCAAATCCTCAATTTAAGATAGGATTTGAGCCATTAAGAACTGCATTTTGCCGTATTAAGTATTTAGATAATGATCGAGATATTTTGCCATCGTGTCTATCTCTATCAGGTAAGAATCGATCGCCTGATTCTGCGATGTGCCACAATGTGTTGAAAATGTCCATTCCGCTGAATTGATATAATATGTCACATACATATGATGATATACATCATTAAATCACGCCAGGGTAGGCCGAGACCACATTCTGAATTGATGATTTAGTGAAAATACATATTCGTGACATGAAACAATTTTACGTTTTCCGCGAAACCCTTTAATGTGCGGCAATTAGGTAATATACAGTGATTCGGAGAACGATTGATTCCGTGGTAAAGGTTAAAAGTGTCATATTCCATTTTTTAGAAGTCAGTCAAAAACATAAACTCGATACAATAACCGGTTTCGTTATACTACCGGGTGGAACAAAAAATCTAGCTAGGGTTGCTAATGTGCAGATTAGCAACCCTAGCTACAACTAGATCCGATGATGAAGTGGAGTTGATGACATGTGTCATTTAAAATGTAAATAACTTTGAACTAGTAGTAGTAGGGTTGTCACTGATATTAAATTGATTAATTTAAATCATTTTGTTTTACTTTGTAGTCCAGCTTTACAATTACAATAAATCGGTTTTAGATCACTTAGATAACACTATCCATTCAGCTCAGTCCCTCGTTTTGTTCTACCCTGTATAACCTTTAGTGGAATGATATATTTTTATAAAGATACATACATACATACATACATTAAATCACGCCTGTTTCCATGACTATACCCATACTTATTTTTCAGCATATCATTTAGCGGAAAGGTACTATTGCGGAGTTTCGTTTATAAATTGATATTCTATAGCAATCCTACGGCGGCATACTACTATTATGGCATAATGTTTTTTCTGCAAAGTGGTTAAGTATTTTAAGGTTAGAACTGCGACTCCATCAGAAATGAAACTTAGGTTAGGTTATAACTTTATGACACCTAAACATTATGCTAAATAAAATGTACGAATTCGATATTATTAATTAACAGTACGATTATGAATAAGAAACAAATGTGAAGTGATTTTATACTGAAACGCGAAAGGTAATTATACAATATAGGAATATGACCATACATTTTCTGCAAAACATTAGTAAATCTAAACTAATAGTTATAATACCCCTGTTTTTTAGTCGTGGCATTAAAAACCTATATACTCATAACTCTTACTTAGTTAGTTTTTCTATTATCCAACAAATGAGAATCACTTCTATTAACAGTTAAAAAACTTATGAAACTGAAACCGTTAGCACTCCACACAGATTCAAATCGCGGTGCCCATATATAACTGCCAACTAATTTCTTCCGTAAAGTTAAAAGCGATTCTTCACTGAGCTTTTTAAGGCCCGCCGGTCCCCGCGAGCCAATTTTTGAAATTGCCTGTGGCCCGGGCCCCAACAGCTATTTGTAACACCAAGTTATTGTGATTCCGGGATAAGGGAATTAACTATTACGGAATATTCTGTTAAGCCGGAAAATGTTGAAGTATAAATTTCTAGGTGTATAATCTTTTGTTATGAGATTGTTGAGCCGTTTATCGTTAGTGCACAGTTTAATTTTAACTTCGAAATTGAGTATGACACATTTATTGTTTTTTTTATAGAATTAATATATTAAAGTGACTAAGCAAGGCCGGTCCTTGTGGAAAACCTTGGGGGAAGGCTATGTCCAGCAGTGGTCGTCTTTCGGCTGAAATGATGATGATGATGATGAGAGGAATATTAAAAATAGGTATGCTAAATAAAAGTTCGGTTTCTACTGGAAAGATATCGCACACGAGCACACAGCCCACCTAATGGTAGGTGTGACCGGAAACCCAAAGAAATTTGAATTCTTAAGACTACAATCTCAGGACTGCAATCCTAAGACTCCAAACCCCTCAGGGAGGGATAAAGATAGAATGCCTCTATGCTATTCGTTTGTTTAGATATACTTTCATCTGGATGTTAGAACGGTAACCACCATTGCCCTATGACTCCCATTACTCCTGCCTCCCCCCTTCTACCTACCTGAGCATGGTAATTTTTATATCCGGCCGATTTTGTTGGTACATATATTGACGATCCTATTCTACATACAAAATTGGTTGAATAGAAAAAAACTGTAGAGATTTATGGTTTGTCATACAAAACGTACCAAAGACCCCAGCTTAAGCTAAAATTAAAGACACAATTTCAAACTTTTGGGATATTACTGCCTATCTTCTCACTCCCATGGACATACATACTGACTTTCCTACATTGTAACAAACGCTTCAAACAAACGTTAAAGGCGTACATAAAAACAAAGGGGAATTCTAACAGGACGATAATAAAACACGTCAAGATATCACGGACTGTAGTGATGCGCGGATATTTCCCCCGAGATACCCACGTATAATTTACATAAAGTGCCTAATGCTGACTGCCCATAGCGTAAAACCAACGTTTTACGGCCGAACCTTGAAAACTCTGTGAGAAACGGGTGCGATTTTCAGATGAATTTTTGGGTTCAGTTTTTGATGTTACAAAATAGTAGACTTAATATGTGAAATGGGGGTAGCAGTTTATCTGCATTATCACGCAGGCACTGCTGATTTGAATGAAACTTGGTACAGAGATAGAAAACATCCTTCATAATTATATTCAATGGACAAAATGAACGACGACGACGCTGGCCTAGTTGGTAGTGACCCTGCCTATGAAGCTAGCGGTCCTGGGTTCAAATCCCGGTAAGGGCAGATAGTTATTTGTGTGTTGAGCGCAAATATTTGTTCCTGAGTCATGGATGTTTACTATGTACGAGTATTTAAGTATATATTTCTCTATATAAGTATTTATATCGTTGTCTAGTACCCATAATACAAGCCTAGAGCTTAAATTGGGAATAGGTCAATTGGTGTGACATTGTCCCCTGATATTTATTTATTTTATTTATAAAATATGTTTGGACCTATACATAAAGTGTTTTCAATTCACGAAGGCGCGTTTAACCAATTAAATTGTCGTTGCACTGTTTTGCGTCAATGTACGTGAAATTGCAGCTGTGCCAACTTTGATGTTAGATATTTCTTAAGTTTAATAGAAATATATCGGATTTATTTCCTGAGAAACCAAATAAAGAACTAGATAATTGCTCTTAGGTAGGTATTTATTAGTAAATGTAAATAATTGTGCAGCAGATAGGTTTTTTTGGTTTTCCGTTAGTAAATGATACATTTTCTCTGCATCAACTGCAATTTCCGATTGATTAAGCCGACTGAAAGATAATGGCAGACATTAAATCTGCCATTTGAACTTGCTTTAGTGCATTAAATAAATAAATATGTTGACGACGATATCAAAACATACAGCTGGCTTAAAACTGGCTTTTTCTCCGGCTTGTTTTCACAAGATAGTTAGTTATCGCAGTGCAGGAACTACCGTGTTAGCCATAGTAAATATTAGTTAGCGAAATGATTGTCTTCCTCGACGCTGCGGTTCGTTTATGTCTGTTTGAGTTGTAAAACTGTTTGTGCACATTAATAGCAGCGTTCTGTGTGTAGTATTGTGTGTAGACACACAACATTGTGTGAGCCAAGTTCGGAATACGGGTGGATACTGTTTACCAAAGTATCAACAATACGTCAACAATATTCTGACTGTGATTGGGTTTGTCTACGATATCAAATCAATGTACGTTTTTGTACATCATTCCTTACAGGGGGCTATTATGACATGGCCATGCAGTTCAGATTACGCTGAGAGAAAAGGACAGAGCTATATAACTGCTATAGCTCTGTCCTTTACGCTCACCGTAAAATGAACTGCATAGCCATGTCATAATATTAATAACCCCTCAGATTCTTATACAAACATATAAAACGAATGCTTTATAACTAACTAGCGACCCGCCCGCGGCTTCGCCCGCGTGGAATGTATTATACATATAAACCTTCCTTAAGAATCACTCTATCTATTAAAAAAAACCGCATCAAAATCCGTTGCGTAGTTTTAAAGATTTAAGCATACATAGGGACAGACAGCGCAAGCGACTTTGTTTTATACTATGTAGTGATGATAATGATAAAGATCATCAAGAATATGTAACAAGTCAATAAAACAAATCTAAATATTGGCTTAGATACATTTTATTAGTCTTTTGGAAAAGATTTATTTATTTATCAACAGAACCCAATGTTCATAGAAAAAAATGTAAAAATATGAATACTTGTCTGTATGAGAACTGTAAAAACTTTTTATGTCGAGTGTGGAAAATGTTTTCAGTTGGCTTTTCATTTCGCTAAAACGTTGAACAATACCGAAAAGATAAGAAATATGGCCGGCGGGTAAACGAGCCTAGTAAAACTCGTCAGCTGGAAGGACCAACCTTTTTTGCCAATGGAATGATTACTTCAAATATTATGTATGCCAAAGAAACGGATCCAGTGTTTAACGGCTGCACCTACTCGAAGTTAGCTTAGTATTTGAGTCATAGGTATAACTAGTGAACACATTGGGTAGAAAAAAGAACGCGTTATGGTTTCTTTAATGTCTCTGAGTATGGAAGCAAATTAGGTTTCTGTTGAAAATAAAATAACACAGACTAATAACATACATACACTGCGGGGTTCGCTTCTAAAAACTTACTTCCCGAGTAAATGGTCGTGAACAAAATTAAAATTGATAAATTAAATAATATAACTTACCATAACCAGCTACTGCCCGCGAATTCATCCGTGTTAAGTTAGAAATTCACTACTCCTCCCATTTTATTGACCGACCCAAATGATCGACCCACGGAATCAGTGATTTTTCGTGAAAATAGGTAGCATATGCCTAAATTTCATCTAAACCCGTCCAGCCGTTTCAACGTAAAGAAGTATCAAACTCGTAAACTTGTACATTTTTGTATAATGCGAGTCCGATTCATGCTTTAGTTTAGACATACTATGAAATTTCGTAATTCTGGTCAAAGACATTAATTTTTACTCAAAATAAATATTTATTTATTTCATTTAATGAGTAGTTGAAAATACATACAAAGTTGTGACAATTTGAACGCGTTTACAGACGTAGTTGTAAGTAGTAGAATAAATAAATCAAACGCAGTCATAAGTAGGTATACAGCTAACAGTGAAAACAAAAACACAGTTTACTGCACTATCAGGTAGGTATCAGTTCTCCGAATCAATTTGCCAACTGAGGATGCCGCTCTAACTTCGCAAAGCTTGTTTACAAATCGTGTTGGAACTATAACAACAGTCTTGGGTATAATTCAGGGGCCATAGTTATAGCTGCAGGAACGTTTACCGTTCGCAATTTCATATCTACGAGTAGTAAACGGTTATTACCTTATTAGGTTTACGTAAACGCGGAAATTAACGTCAAGCTTGGGGAGCAAGCGGATACCTAATTACAAAATAGAATAGAGTTCATGAATACATAGTAGGTACAAGTGTTTTCAACCCACAATGGCACGCCCCATTAAATTGACGTTGCACGGTTGCGTTACTTGAAAAATATATTTACAAAAACCTTCAAAAACTTATTTTTTATACTTTTTGGTAATCATAATATTACTATCCCTATCCTGTTTATTATGTAGTCCCACTTCGCAAATAATAAGAACCTATAGGACTTTAATAAGAAACTCGCCACAAGCAACGTCACGGAAAAGTCATAGTGCATTTATGTAAACCGTTTCAATGTCCTTCGTCATAGTCGCTCATCTTTATCGCCACCCTTGAAATAGGTAAACCGTTCAGGAGTTCTGTTCCCGTTGCATCATTTATCATCATAATTTATATTTTAATTTAAATGAAATCCATTATTTCGATTGAACTTATTTACTACTCGTGTACCGCTAATATTGATATCGATAACGGTATCATATCACCACCTATAGCTTAACCGAAGTTTGAAAACAGTTATATAATGAGCGTGTTGCTAGTAATATCAGTTCTTTTATAATAGTTATAGCATTGTTGTTCTACCGTAATACCAAAGAAGCTAATAACTGTACAGTAACAGCAAGTAAACCTTTTGTGGTTACAAATTGTATAGAATGCTTCGACTACTACATTGAGGTAAGCTGCGTTCTTTGGAATTGCGATGATGTTTGGTGTACAACTGACATCTCAATTCTTATATAATACTTGTCTGTGTGTATATTTAAATTAATTACTTACCATAACAAGGGCTGTAAAAGAAATAATAATTTAGAAAATTATCAATAAAATTAATTGGTTCAGCTGTAATGCAATATGGCAATATGGCAATATGGCGGCCTTATACGTTCGAGCTTATCGACAGAAGCCCTGTTGCCTAATTGTGAATACACGCGCTAAAATGTGTTTTGTGAGCTCTGACGGGACTACTTAAAATGGCCGGTGAAGCGCGTTCACTCGGTCACTCGTTCAACCGACCGAGCGCCGTTTTGAGGAAAATAACACCCCAGAAATGGCGTTTAGTCAGTAAAATTGTAATTCCAATTATTATAATTTATTGTTCGAATTATTTAAAATTTGTGTCAAATAATCAAAATATTGAAGCAATTATATTTAATAATCACGAAGAAACGAGAAAAAATATACTTAAGTAAATCAACTAGGCTGTATGACGTATCTTCATATGTATGACGCCATAGATTTTCTCTGTTGTCACTCACTCACTCTGACCTACACTCGTACCTTAAGAGCTAATTTCATGAATTCCTCAATTTTGGTAAATATATTTAATTTAAAATGAAAACTATCACATCTAAGTAGACTTGATTGAAGTACTAAAAAATCATCAAACAGGACCAAATAACTTTAAGCAGAAAATTATTTCATACATGTTGTTTTAGAGACAGGTTTTTGTGTTTGCAGTAACGCTGAGGGACCCCTACACTGAGTATGATCTGACATGTTCTAGCCCGGTGTTTAGTAACTAATACTCAATGCAAGTAAACGATTCATTATCACCACTTTGTTACTGCACTGAGACTGAATGGTAAACTAATAACAACATGCTCACATAGTTAGTTCACGTAGTCATTTTCTTAGTAACAATAACATATTATCTTTAGAGGTCCAAGGTTCATATTGACGTCACTCAAGTCATCGACATTGAGTATACGTATTAAAAATCAGAATATAAGTTATTTGAAGATCGGCATAATCACAATAAAATGAGTTTTTTTTTAGAGTGATTTAATAAATATACAATGCAACCCTGACCCCGTCCGCATAGAAATCGCGCGAACTGTCCAACTTTCTGTGATATAAAGTACCATAATGTCGTTCCCCGGGGTTTAAGCTAACTCCATACAAAATTACATTAAAATCAGTTAAGCTATTTAGCCGTGAAAGGGTAACAAATAAACAAACAGAGTTATTTTCGAATTTATAATATTAAAATAGAGGGAGTAGCGGGACACTAATTATATGCGTAGGAAGTTGCGGGCGTCCTCTCATTATTTGTATATACATTTAATGAAACAACGTATGGCTACATATTGATAAATTCGGAGGCAAAGAGCAAAGGCGTAATCCACCGCGTTTGGGTTCATACAAATCATTTTGTGAGAATCACTTTCTAAAACCAAAAGATAACAAGGTCTGATGATACACTTGAAGGTAGCTTAGGTAGCTAACAGAACCTTGGAATGGTTAATTTATTCCGTTATTGGATTTGAAGATAGTTATAATACGATGTAGTGAGATTAAGTCGGCGGTTCTTATATTTAATAAATGATTCGCTTTTTTTTAACTTGACCTTGTCAAAAAAGTGACCTTTAGAAGAAGTAGACATACATAGGTATGTACAGGTTTTGGTGGGTATTATAAAATAAATAAACTGTTGCTGAATAAGATTTTTTCTCGTTTGTTTTTTGTTGCGTTTGTATACATCGTCAGTCGTTTAAAATGTAGGTAGTTATTCAAATACAGTATACGCTACAATAAAATAATAATAATAAATAAAAAATAGACGGTAATAAAATACTGAACATTAAATTATTTCTGAAAATTTAAAGATAAAACATTTTGTTAAAATGTAAATAAAACTTAGCTTATACTTAAATATTATTGATAGAAATAATAATGACTCCGCCTACTATAAAAAAGGAGATAGATAATAGTTTTAGTATTACCATAGTATAAGTAATACGGTGCAAATTGGCTAGAGCCGATATCAAATATTTAAACTGTTTTTGTTTACTTATAATATAATTACATACAGTAATAATATAGTATAGTATAGTATTGTAATTATTTAATAGTTATTACGGTAAAGAATAGTAATCTGTGCTTTAAGTTTGGTTAGTTTTAGCTAATTATTCTGAAAATAAGCACTACGAGTAGTGAGCAAAAATTCGTTTAACTAAACCCAACTATATGTATTGAAAAGTGTTTAGGTACTTTAAGCACGATTATAAGAAATAAGTCTGATGAAGCTCTAACTCGATGTTACTAAAGTTCGCCGTTGGGTTTAAGTTATAAGTAGTCTAAAACTCTGTCTACTTACCTTACCTAGTTAACTTATATGAAACATCAATGTACACTTTTAAATTAGAATTCTACGAAATTTATTCTTAAAGTGAAATGAGACTTGACCTCATCTGCAATCAGGAAGGTAGAAAATAAGCCGTATCATGTATTTTTTTATTGTTACGCATTTTAAAAAAAATAACATTTTTAGTAGGTATATCCTATTATTAGGAAAATAAGCTTTCTTACTAATTATGCTTTACGCTCTAATGCATAACACAGTCAAATTAAGGAAATAGATGGATAGATTCACCATTTATTTTTCAAAACCTTGCATGCACTTCGTTCATTAAAATAATCTATAATTACGGCATATTATTTAATCCGAAAAACATTGGGATATACCTTTTTATTTAAGCTTCACTTATATATAATACGAACTAACTTCTTTTACTTGACTTACCATACTTTAACCTCTTTTAACCTGACTTTGAATGGGGAGTTTTACTTTATTTTTTGTTTAGATTAGAATAAATGACTTACCCAACCTACTACTACTAGAGCCGAGATTCGATTACCAAATCAAAATTGTAACAGCCAGTGGTTACCTATTGATTCTGAAACAGCTCGTGAGAATTAGCGTTCGGATGCTACAAAAGTACTAATTAATAAAATAAATTTAGGGGTAATTAAATCGAAAAGGCTTTTTTTAAAATATTAAATGTGGGAGTGTATAGTTCTAACCTGTGAAATTATGTTTATCAATTTTTTTACTTGATTCAATAAATATTAACAGGCATATTTGTAAGGAGTATTTTGTAGAACAGATTAAGTATTAATACTCAATACTCAATAATTTATTGCATTCCACAATATTAACTTACAGGATATTAGGTTAACTTAAGTTTTAGTTGTTATATATAATAAAACTTAATTGTGGACCCTGATGGGCGCCGTAAAATTGGTGAGGAGAGGACGACTTGAATACGTATATTTAGAACAGCTAAATTTCTTAAATTCTTAAAATTTGCATGCATTATAACAATTTATAACAATTTATATAGACTTCTATTCAGTTTAGATTATTTACCTACTGATGTATTGCACATATAGTGTTTTTGTTCATTTTAAAAAGGAACTTAATTGTGTTTTTAGAGTTTTTAGAGTTGTAGGTAATTCTGTAGCTCTGCCTACCCCTCTCCGGGAACGAAGGCGTGGGTTGTATGTCATATGTCATATAAGTGTATGATGGAATTTAATATATGTTTTTATTGTGGTTTTTCATTTAAGTATTCTCTTAGTGTATAATAGCTTTTATTAATAAGAAATTATTTTAACAGTTTTATGAATGTATAGTGTTTTTTCTCAGATTTTATTCTATCTGGCAGTTTATTGTATACTTTTATGGACATGGCATAGGTTGCATCAGAGTGCATTTTAAGTTTTGAAGAAGGTAACATGAGTTTTTCTCTATATCGACGCTGCTGAGATGTGGATATGTCTTCGCGTTTCTTGTAGTATTCAGGGTAATTGCGAACGAACTTACAAATTTCTAAGATATATAATCCAGTTAGCGTTAGTATTATTTGCTCCAGGAAATGGGGTTTACA
The DNA here is from genome assembly GCA_927399475.2 of Acleris emargana. Taxonomy (NCBI): domain Eukaryota; kingdom Metazoa; phylum Arthropoda; class Insecta; order Lepidoptera; family Tortricidae; genus Acleris; species Acleris emargana. Next base: position 10,702,699 of record OV656841.1, on the reverse strand, counting down.
GCTGTCTGTATTGTCAATATTTACTAATATTCGAACAAGTTTTTTTTGTAACGTAAATAGAGATGATATATCTGTGTTATTTCCCCATAGGATTATCGTAGCTGAACCATGCATTAGCATAAGCGTAATAGGTGGCGAGTGCAGTATTTCCAGTAGGTCAGTAGATAAATTAAACATTAGTCGTCCGCGCAACCACAGTTTCTTTTGAAAAATCTTATAATTTAACTTTTTACTTCAAGCAAAAATATTAACGGGACAAAAAAATGCTAAATGGATTTAATTTCATATTTTTAAGTAATATATAGAGAATTAAACAGATGTATGTCAGATGACTTTGCATTTCAGAGATATCAAAAAATCTCACATAGTGGTTCAGGCAAAAATGTAACAGAACTGATAGTTTAAACAATGGAAATTATTTAAGCCCAGACCGGAATTTCTCAAAATTAAACAATCAGGAGGTTGTTTAATAGTTTGATAAAGTAAAAGAAACTATTTGCATTAACGTGTTTAATTTTTCGTAAATAAGTAAGCATACAAATGAAAGTTAAACTAAATTTAACTTGTATTTGTTATTTTCGCCAATTTTATCATATTTAAAGTTTTCTAAAGACATCTTGGTCGAGATCAGGTTGGAGAAAGAAAGAAAGAAATAAAGAAAATCATTTATTCGCGGCATACATAACAAAAAACAGATTAACACGTTCAAGAAGAAAGTAGCCACGAAATAGTCCGCGTAATGCTGACATTAAAGTCAACGCTGGTCTTCCGTTGGAACCATCGGTTGAAACCACGGAAGGTTACACATACATAATTATTTGAACACAAAACATGAGTAATAAAACGAGAAAATAACCGCAAAATTCTGAGTTTCGCAAAAAGTTTTCCATGCCCGTCCTTAAATGGCGGAAAGGGCAACAGTCCCTTAGCTTTACCCACATGACATCCATGTCATGTGGACTGCATGATTGCTCCAGCAAGCAGAGAACGACATGACCTATTTACCTATGACAGCGCCAGACATACCCTATAATCTGTGGCAGCGACTTGTTATGATGATAATAATTATGATATGTCGATCCAATCGTTTTGTTTTGATACAGTGCAAAAGTAACTATAAATAACTTAATAACAACAACTTAGTGAGTAATAATAATAAATCCAATAGGTACATCGACACTGACACCGTACTCGACTTAGAGAAATACGTGATTTTTGGAGCGATTCAGTCCATCACCTTGATATATGTAAATCGGTTGCGTACCAACACTACTGCATCACGGGTCATTTGCACTAAATTATGTGTACCTCTTTTTTCTATCCAGGGTTTTGGATTAAATTTTCCGGTGTTTTGAACTTTTAGAGCGGGCAACCCTAGGTTAGTGTCACTCACTACTGAAATTCATTCGGTAAGTGAGAGTGCAAGATGCCCAATGCCGTTTTTCTGTCGTGCATTTTCTCTTTCACTACTTTTCCAACTACAGAGTTATCAACAAGTTTTTAGAGTTGTTGGTAATTCTGTAGCTCTGCCTACCCCACTCTGGGAATGAAGGCGTGAAGGTATGTATGTATGTACTTTTCCAACTACAGGACGAACGATATAAAGTGTTACAGAATTCACAAAATCGAGCCTGACGTCAAAGTAAATGCGACTTACTATTAGGAAAATGTTAGTGGAAGCTGCATTGGAGCCTTGGGCACGCAAACATTTCTGTAGTAGACCGTGGACATTTCAACAAGACTCGTCCACGGCTCATAAATCTCGTGTGAACCAAGAATGGGAGAAAAACCGCGTTCTACATTTCATTTCGTCCACACAATGGCTTACGAATTCCCCAGACGCGAACCCGATGGACTTTTCTATCTGGTCCATTGTGGAGAGCAAGGTGAGGAGAAGAAAACATGCCAGTATGGCGGCACTAAAGAGAGCGATCGTACGTAATTGGCATTATATACCGCAGGACCACATTCGTGCATCGTGAAACTCATTTTTCTACCGTCTCTGAAGGCCATAGTCCAGGTGGTTATATCGAGTAAAAATTATTTAATTTAAAAAAAATGTTTTTTTTTTCTTAATAATAAATAATTTGTTATAACAAAAAAAAACGCAGCCTTTTGACTTTGGTAAAACTTCATATCGTTCGCCCTGTAATACCTTAAAAACCGATACCGCTCCTTGTATCCCTTTGATACTAGTTACAAATTTCATCAATCAATATCAGTTACACTTATTAAAAACTCAAAAATTTTATTACATTAAAAAGTTAAAAACATTTATAGATGGATTGAAATTCTGCCACAAACAAAAAACAAAACAAGATGTAAGAGTAGTCCTTTCACACCTTCTAGACAAAGACTTAACAAGTTAACACTGCCCTTGCATATTTTAGTAAACAAAATTGTTTTGTACAAAAAGTGCACATACATTAACGAAAAGATTTCCGTCAGTTTAAACGAACCTGCCACTTTAAAAAAATAGCTTTAAGCTTTAGGTATCGGTTTCCGTGTAGAATAAGGTGACCTGTCCAGTTTATTAACTCAAATACCTTTCTTTATGAATAAAAGTATAGATTTAGTTGTAAAAGACTGTTCTACTGCTTAAAGAAACTAACAAACCTTCTAGTCTTAATTATGAAAGCGCGCAAGCCAAGTTCTAAGACCAGTTGTCATGCGAAGGATTCCGCTTATGAGTGTTATCGTTTTGTCAACGTTATGATAAATTGATAACTCTTATTTACTACCTGATTGTAAAGGCGGCCATGTTGAAAACAATACGATAAAATGTTAAAAGAAATTATCTTTACCGAAGAGCATAGAGCCTCAGGTACCAAAATTCAAAAACAAATGAGACCTGTTATATTCAATGCGCTTAACAAATTTTAAATTTAATACCTTGTAATATTGCTTTCAGTTCCCTGTATAGTTCATGAAAGTTGCGCTGCATTTCTGCTCTTAACTTTAGCATGCAAAGTGGAAAAGTGGCTTACTTTTATTTATACCTAACCGTAAAGGGGATCACATTAAGTGATATACGGCAATAAGTGCTCTATAAAACTAGTTTCCTGTGTGCCTCGTAATAAGTGCACAAAGTGCATTGGAGCTTGGATGATAGGGACCTAATCCTTGTTTCACACGGAAGCAGAGCAGTGGACAGCAGTGATGTGTAAACGTACAAAACAGTACTGTTCTGTCTCAGCACACACTATAGCAGTACTGTGCTGTATACTGTTCTGCCTTCATGTGAAACCAGCATACATCCAGTAGGGTCTGCACGCAACCATTCAAGTACTGAGGCTGTACGAATTGTGTAAACCTACCAAGTTTCAAGCAGAGATGAAACTTGGTAGGTTTACACGATGTCGGAACGAAACGCAGGGCTTCCGAGGGGACTGCGGGGAGCCGAGGTGGATGACATACATATTTAAAAAAATATTCAACGTTCTTACTAGACTTTTGAAGAGCCAACCGATATCTCCTGTATTTATATACTTTCTTTTTAATTTGGCTATATATACTTTTTTTTTTAAAGTCACCGAATTTAGTTTACACTAATACGAGTAAATACAGAAAGACAGTTATATGACTGCTATAACTTTCTTTTTCTCGTTGAAAGTTGACAAGCTCTATTCAAATAGGTACTTATAAAATGTAACTTATAAACAAATTAGAATATTACGGCGACTTTATACACGTAGAAGCCTCCACTCAATAATAACACGTTGCACAGTTGCGTATATTTCGTATATAAAATTAAATAGTAGGATGCGCCATCGTCGTTGTTTCATTTTACTGGGGGTCGGTTTTCAATAAATTATTTCTTAATGCGATATTTTTGGTGGAATGACTATCATAGAAACTTACATCTCCAGCCTTCAGGGCTGGTAACCCATTCGCAAACATAAGATAGAGCCTACTTACTAGTCCAGACTTACCATCAGCCCCCTGTATCAAAAAACACAATTTACAATTAGTACAATTTGATAAAATTATACGGTTTCTTCATAGAAATTGTTGTCAATTTGGTCGTATTTTGCACTTGGCAAACAAACGCCTCTGGCTTAAAAAACAGCATTATCAAACGACTTTTCTACCATTACTCATAAATATGTTTGAAATTAACTAGCTTTAAAATAACCTAATAAGTATGCAAGATTTAATTTAGTTTAATGCATTACATTGGCGACTTGTCAGGAGGGATGAATAACATCTCTATTATGATTGAGCAGCCGTGCATTATGCGCATACATTATGTGATTTATTGTGTCTGTTTTACTCTACACGTACATTCAAAACAAGTCAAATTTTGTTCTGAGATTTTTTATTGATTAATAAACTTTTCTTTTGCGTTTGAAATTACTAGTATAGTAGCGAATGTTTCGGTTTACATTATGTTGCTTATTGTGCCCCCTTTTTTAGAACAAAATTAATAAGTTACAAAGTTATATCCTTATTTTTTTACTTGTCTAAATTATGTTTTCCATGAGGTCTTAAAATAAATATGTATACAAATAGATATCCTGAGTAATTAGCAATATTTGAATGTGTTATATTTATAATGACAAACACTATAATAATAATAAAATTGAGGGTCAAAACTTAAAAACAAACATAAAAAATAATGAATTATCAAAAAAATAAGCCAAGCTTAACTATTTTACCTGATTAGTGACCTGACAAACCTTCAAGACGATTCTCTTAAACAACTCGACGGACAAATTATTAACCGGCGAGTTTAAAATGCCCCGTCAGAGTTAACAAACTACACTTTAGGGCGTGCATTCTCAATTACAAGTAGCTCAAAACTTGCTCCTTTGATTTCTCTCGCTGGGTCGACCGTTCGACATTCCTTTCGACCTGGTCCTCTATTCTAGGCGGTAAAAATGCGATAGTAAGGGGGTTATTATGACGTAGCTATGCAGGTCACGTTACGCTCAGAGAAAAGGACAGAGCTATATAACTGCTATGGGTGGCCGTCTGGTCGCATAACAACTATTGTCATAATTTCGATTGTCATAACACATTACGCATAAAGTTGATGCTCATATATTTTATTTGGCATAAATTGTATTATGGCATAATTGTTCCTTGTCATAATTATACGGAGTCATAATTGGTTTTACCATAATGTAGAATGTCATACATTTATTTAGTCATAATATTAATATTATATAAAGTTAGTGGCAAAACCGACTCGGATCGCTGATAGGTTAGGGTTATTTTTTTTTATAAAAGAGCGGAAAAACTTTATGACCATTATAAAGTATGGTTAAATAATTTTATGGGCATTAAATTTATGCGCGTTACACAAATATGTTCTTCAACATTATGATTAAAAACGTTATGCGCATAAATGTATGACTATTTAAAGTTATGCGTAATGATGAGTATGATGAATCCACGTATGCCTATCAAAAATATGATTTCCAACTTTATGCAACCCGACCCCTACCCAACTGCTATAGCTCTGTCCTTTACGCTCGCCGTAACCGCCGTGTTTTTTTTTATACTTACATATAAGTATATAAACAGATAACCCGCATCTGTTTAATCATAGTAGAATGATAAAGCGTCAGTTACGATCAATAGCCTTTTAAATACCCTCATACCCGTTTTTCGTGCGATCTGAATTGCTCAGAAAGCTTAATTAAAATTAAGTCATACATGTCTGAACAACTTCAATGATTGACTTATCTGCTTAGAGGAAAAATCCACATCGAAATTATCGAATTGGCAGACCAAAATAGTACATTGTTGCCTAGGTGCGGAAAGTAAGGGTTTTCCTGACGAGGTGGTTAGCAGGCCGAGCAACAGCGAGGCCTGCTAAAATACGAGTCAGGAAATCCTCGTTTCCGCCGAGGCATACATAATGCTTTTCTCAAACATGTGAGGAAATAATACAAATACATTTCTAAAAAGCAAGTAATTTAATTTTCATTTTTGTTTGCCCTCCACAGCATAAATTGGTCATAAGTTCGGTTATATTTTTCCTTAGATTTAGCGGGAAGCAGGTTTTGCCTAAACGAGGCAGCTTCAGATTTTAATACCTATTTCGTCGCTTTCGTCGCTTGAGCTCATTTTTTATAGTAAGTATTTCACACAACAAATAGTTTAATATTCGGTTTCACAATTATATTATGCAGAATGAACGAATGTTACCGACTGTCAATTGTTTTTAAATACTAACCATAGACATTGGAATGCAAATTCAAAAAGAAACACACGCACTGTGCTAAAAAAGCGAGCAGTTACCTTGGCTGTTTGGAATTTTTGTCTTGGTCCTTTTGATTTTGTATGCAAATTGACAGCATTTTTAAGAAATATATGGACATGGACGGAAAGTGTTTTCATATGGTTTTTTTACTCCTAGGAGTAAAATGAGGCTCTTTCCGTCCTTGTCTTTCAATCGGAAAACCGTTTTTTCCGAGCATGTTTGAGAAAACGTAATTTACTTTGATTATAATTTAAAAAAACTCACATAGTATAAACAGACGACCATCCCCGACATCCCGACCATTTCCCGCCAGTGTGCTTTCGTAATCTCGTATCTTTTGATTTGATAATTTACGTTGTTTGCCAGTTGGTACTAAATCAAGTCTCGAGATTCCCTTTTCATATTTTCCAGGAAAATTTAATATGTGAAGTCGTTTGCGCTTCGTACTTTGACGTAACGTGTGATGTTACCTCACCAGCCTTTATGGGTATCGTTGATCATATTTTTTGGAAGGCGAGAAAATGGCGTGCTAGGACGTGTTTGTTTTTATTCTGATTATGATTTGAATGTTTTTCATTCTGAAAACTAAGTTTAAAATTATACATCAAATGTATGGTTTTTAAGGGCGTTAATAATAAAAACACGAGAGTTAAGTACACTAAAATATTAGTACAGAGTAGTGTTTGTTGACAACCGAATATATACCTAGGACAAAGAATCCAGTTAGGTAAGTCCAACTTCGAGAAAGAGGTCAATCTATAACTTCACGTCCCAAATACCGTAGTGCCTCAAGACAAGAGTCTTCGATCAGTGTGTATTGCCAGTGATGACGTATGGATGTGAGACGTGGTCGCTGACAATGGGCTCAGAAGAAGGCTCATGGTCACTTAAAGGAATGAGGATATCAACAGGAGAACTAAAGTAACTGATATATCTCACCAAATTGCAAAACTTAAGTAGCAGTGGGCGGGGCACATTGCTGGTAGAATCGATGGTCATTGGAGCAGGAAGGTTCTAGAATGGCGACCGCAAACCGGGAGACGAAGTGTCACCCGATCTTCCACATGGTGGACCGACAATTTGATAAAGGTCTCGGGAAACCACTGGATGACAGCAGCAGCGGACCGATTGTTGTGGAAAACCTTTGGGAAGGCCTTTGTCCAGCAGCAAACGTCTCGCAGCTGATGATGATGAGTATTTGCCCGTGCTTTCGTCCGTATGTAATTTTTTACGCATATAAGTAGGTATATAAATATACAGAAGCTTTCCGGGATAAAAAAACATTCTGTTTTATTTAAAGATACGTTTGAGCCGTTTTTGCTTGATCAAAAGACAATCAAATTTCTTTCCTCGATGTAGACAAGTGCGATTGCAACCCCGTTACACTCACCAATTGCACTTATGCAAACCCTTCAATTTAACATTACCTAACTGTTGAGAAACGTGTAATCAGCTCACGGTTGGTTAGCTCGGCAGCCTGTGGTTAGTTTCACGGATAACGCGTTTACACTTAATTGCCTGTCGTCTGTTTCTCTGATTGTATCGTTTAGTATCCTTGCGTCTTTCCACGACTGCGCGCGCGTTAACTGACGAGATCGATGAGTTAATTTTAATAAAAAAACTGGGCCTTGACGTAACGAACACGATGTTGCATGCTTCATTTGAATAAGAGTCGATTTCGATGCCGGTCGAAATTAAAAAACATATATTTTGTGGTAAAAAAAACGATTGTTTATAAACAAATTTGTGACGTGTGTGTGTTTACTAAATTATATTTAAAATGTCTAATGTGCCGTTGGTGCGTCGCGCAATCGTTGGCGCTACATTAGCGCATGCATCAATCCCTACGGACGAGAACAACCCTTTAGTGATTCAACCTGCGCAAGAGAGCCAGTGGACCCCGGCTGCGCTCGAAAGAGCTGGCTCCACACTTAAGGCCCTCAACCGCATGGCCAAACGACCCCCTGTGCATATTTTGTTTGAAGATATTAGCTACACCGTACATTCAAATAAAGGCAAGTACTCATTTTATTTTTTAGGCTCATTGCATATTTTGAGAGCGAGCACATGCCATATAACACATAAAACAGTAAGAAAGCTAAAACTTGGTTAGTTTTCCAGTTAAATATCCAGGCTGGCCTGATAACCCAATTTTGACAAACGAACTGTCGTTAGATTCGACTTAGCGTCGCGAGTATCACTGGGTACTTTAAATTAAAGAATGCCTATATGGCGGATTCAAAGGTAAATCTTTATGGGAATAACTTATATAGACAACCTTATCTAAATAAACATAGTAGTAGTAGACGGAGTATTACCTAGACGGGACGGGGTCGAAAAAATACTACGAGAAAAAGAGAAGCATTTATACGTAAAGACATAAAAAAAGAAGACGGCATCTTTACTTTCTATCTCACTGCGCGTATTCGTTTTTCAAGGTTGTTTTTGTTTGTCACTAGGACTGACATCTGTGGTTGGTTTTTTTTTTGTATTTTAGTGCTCCTGAATATGAAAACATGACCTTTTACCGGTAACAATTTCTTATGATAAACCGCCTTAATACTAAGGCACTCAATAACTGAAACTTTGACTGCTAAAGGTGATAATATATGTGATTTGGTCGGGTTGTCTATATTGCTTTCTCAAAGGTTATACGCGAGCAGCTTGTCTACGCGTTCCTGTGAGTTTTCTAAATCACACGCACCTTTTGATAACCCATGTTTATATTACCGTTTATAATATGATTTTAAAAGAACCACTCAAATTAGTTATGTTGATTAGGAAGGAGGAAGGTAATTCTTTTATAGATCATAGAAAACTTTAGTTGTTTTCTGTCATAAATAAAAACGATAAAAGTCAACCAATAACTTATTTTTGAGTTAATGTCTAAAAAAAATCGCGGAGTGTTACCTGTTTCGGAGAAGTATACCTGCAAACATTTATTTATTACAGTTTGAGGTCAATGCGCTGTAACAGGCCATGCTAGGCTGGTAGATAAGCTTAAGACCAAAAAAAAGATTTTTGTATTAGTTACTACGTTACTAAACCACTCTACGGAGCTAGAGGATTTAGTGATTGTGGCGTAGCTAGGAAATAGGAAACGACAAATAAAGCAGGTTAATTGCCATGACCGCAAAATTATCCAAACTATCCAATAATGATGCAGTTAAACATTTTAGCATAATAGAACCACAGCATAATTCCTTCTCAATGGGGATACACCAATTTTAAAATTTATGGTCATTAAAAAACCATTTAACCAAGTAATTAATGTACTAAACTATATTTAAATATCAGTTTTTCTTTGCAGCGTAACTTAAGGATTTGTTAATAAAATACTCCTATGCCATCGCATTTAAATAAAAAAATCAAAATGAATCAAATTGGTTTCCTATTTTTTATACTGACTTTTGCAAAAATAAATAATTAAATCGATACCTTACATTTCAATTCGCGTAAAGCATCATTTCTGGGGTCCTAGTGAAAAAGGGTATGTCGACTTAACTCGTAATAAAAAAGGATATATCCATGAAAGGAGTATACTAGACTTAAACCCTTTTCTCGCTTAATCTTCCGAAGACTTATTACCAGTGATCGGAATAGGCAGAGCTAATTTGCCTAAACTTGACGCATATTCATTCATGAGTGAGTGAAATAGGAACACATTTATGAATGAACATGCATCAAGTTTAGGCAAATTAGCTCTACCTATTCCGATCTCTGCTTATTACCCTTTTTCACTTGGGCCCCAGATTTGTCCTGTGAACAATCACACACAAATTGATCTTTTCTAAAACAACACTATGGGTAGGTTTACTACACTACAAGTAGCGGATTACTTACATATATAGAAAACATCCAAGACACAGGAAACTTGCGCTCATCACACAACTATTCGCCCGAACGGGGACTCGAACCCGGGACCGCTAGCTTGGTTGGCAGCGTCCTACAAATTAGACTAACTGCGTCGTTTCTTAATCAAACTATTCTCACACCTGCCATTTTATCAAAAAAAAATTTTTTTAATGGCATTGAGAAGACAAACGAGCACACAGGCCACCTGATGGTAAGTGGAAACTGTGACCCATAGACATTCGCATTCAAAAGACTGCAATGCAATCCTAAGACTGCCAATGCGTTGCCAACCCTGAGGACTAAGATGGAATGCCTCTATGCTAGTCATTTCACCGGCTGTCTTATCCCCAAACCGGAACACAACAATGCGAACACTGCTGTTTGGCGGTAGGTTAATGAATAAGATGGTGGTAGCGATCCGGACGGACCCTGCACAAGGTCCTACCACCCGCAAAATATATCTTAATTTGTATATCACATCACATTACTTTAATAATATGGTTGATTTTTAATACCTTTACTTAATCATAGTCAAGTAACTAAAGAGAGATGCTTTAGATAAGCTCGCCATTATACACGTTAATCTTAAGTTTACGAACTTGTAATTGGTTTTACATGCAATAAAGAGTTCCCATACATGCCTACATATATAATATACTAGCGGCACGATAAAGGTAGATTATAATCTCAAGCATATAGCTCGGAGCATACTTTTACAATGAGTGGTTATTAAAAAACCATTTCGAGGAAAGAGCTAATTCACCCCAGTCTGTCTGTTGAAAAAATATTAGTGATTTTATCTTTGACATTTTTGGAACCAGAATACATCAACGGGCACATCGTTAAATATTTACTTTATCGGAAAAACTAATTGCAAAGCAAAATATATAAAATCAGTTTAATCTAAATTCTGTAATTAAATATTTTTCAATAAAAGCATGAGGTATGGGCCAACTATTATACATTGTACTTTTCGTTGAAATCTGGACCTTAATTCTACTTTGGTTCAGCCTACCTTGTTTCGATAGCAATAAGAGCGATCTAATAGCAATAAAATGATTCCAATATCGAAGTAAGATGGGCAAACCAAGGTAGAGTAAAAACCTACCTTTTTACGCCTTACGCCAAATACTACATGCTATGCAAATTACAACTTAATTTATACGAAACGAAAGTCTCTTTAATCAACTTGCCATCTCGACTATTGTTTGTATTTCTCTCGTTGATGTAATGAACTAATAGATGCAATAAAAACAGCTATTATAGAATTTTATTGCGTTGTTAACATTCAAGTTAGCGCTGTGCATTTTTTCTTAAATTGAAATATACATACATAAACTAAATTTTACGTACCTAGAGGATAATTGATATTTAGGAGCTAGAGTCAAGCCAAAACTTCTTCAATTTGCCTTTTAGGGAATATACCGTTTGTGATCGCCTAATGCCAGTCGGTAGCCGATTACATACATACATACCTTCACGCCTCCATTCCCAGAGTGGGGTAGGCAGAACTACAGAATTACCAACAACTCCAAAAACTTGTTGATAACTCTGTAACCACAATTTGCACAATTAGGTTAGCCGATACGGTAGCCGATTATTATTATTCTTATCTTATGTTACACAGTGTGCCCTTTCGGATACACATCGACCCTTTAGGATCTTATGTGCAATTACCCTCTTACACAATCAGCTGTTCGAATGAGCATCGGGTAATGCACTTAAGTTAAAAAAACTCATTGGTACGGTGACCGCGGGGGTTCGAACTCGGTACCTTACGATCACGAGGCGACCCCCTAAGCCATTAGGCCACCGACGCTCTTATGGTGGCCCAGTTAAAAATAAAAGACAACAAGTCAAAGGCAATATTGTTTTACCGAGTAGTTAGAGGCCCTGATGGTAGGTGAATCTGAGATCCATAGACATTTGCATTCTAAATACTACAAATTAATTCAAGAATATTAACAAAATCAGGAGAAATAATTCGTGTAGTTTTGTAAATAGATACAGTTATACCTTGCGGTATCCAGATGAACATACTTAACGTCCTCAAGGGTGGGGGGAGTGCTGAGGGTATAAAGTGGGATTGAAGGTACCTTTTTTCAGAGTTTTGCTCATGTCTCGAATATTTGTACAAATATCACTATTATTTCTCGTGATAAAAGTTTTTGCAAACAATTTTCTACAATATGTGTTATGTTCATGTTTGCTCTAAGATCAATACTTTAGGAGCTACATGGTGTTTAAGTTAACAAGGAGACATATATAGAAGATTTAAGAAGTAAAAACGACATAGGTTCTAATTTTGTGTTTAATAATAGAAAAAGCAAATCAGTTCGCCTTTATTACGTTACTCATCGTTTTCAACATCGACATCTTTGTCTTCTCCATCTCTCTATACACATATATCTCCTTGTTAACTTAAACACCCTGTAGCTCCTAAAGTATTGATCTTGGAGTAAAAATGAATAAGCCAATTTTGTAGGAAATCGTGTTTAGAAACTTTTGTCACAAGTATTTATAGTGATATTCGTACAGAATTCAATCAATCAATTCTCAAATAAATTCTACCAAATGCGTGCATAGTAAAATATGCTTCATTTTATGTGTGTAATAGAATTGTTTTTATTGATGTGGTTAGTATACAATAGATAATTAAGCAAAATAATCCAATTACGACAAAATATTGCGATACACACACGTCTGTGAGTTTACTAAATTTTCACAACTAAGAAAAAATAGTATGGCTCTTGAAACTGGATGTCGCGAAAATAATTACATTACTCGGAAAAGTAATGCTTCTAGTTATTGCTAATCCTTACTTAATATAACGCGGCGTCAGTTAAACGTGTGAAAAAATGCTATTTAAAAGTAATATTTCATTCGTAATGATGATGGTTTAAAATGCATTGTTACGCGGTCGGCGGAAGAAGGCAATTTCAGACGTAATAAACCGTTCTGGCTCGTGCACACTGAAATTATTTATGTATTACGGACAAGCAATAAAGAGTTATTCTAATTATTAAAGTGGCACAAAACAGCAATGTTTTAATGTTTCAGATATTATGAATATTGTAGCATATTGAATTCAGTTTTATAGTTTAGTATGATATCCTTATTATAAATTGTATTTATTTTAACTATAACAAATATTATAAATGAGAAAGTGTATTTATTTCTTTGTTCCGTCTTCACAGACTTTAACCGATCGATGTGAAATGTAGTATTTTATAACCCGGAGACTAATATAATAATGTTATGGCAGTCTTTATTCCGAAAAACTGGTAACAAATAGTCGCAGGCAATTTTGTATAATCAATTTGGTTTTCAAAAAAGCAAACTTACAATTTTTTACGGTTAATACAGTAGTACGGGTGCTGAAATGGAGTTTAAATCATGGTAATCCTGCTAATAATAAGAATGCTAAAGTTTGTGTGTGTGTGTGTTTGTTACTTCTTCACGCTGCAAAGGCTGGACAGATTTGGATGAAATTTGTAATGGAGATAGCTAAAACCCCGGATTAATTAATACATAGGCTACTTTTCATCACGGAAAATTTAAAAATTCCTCAGGGAATAACTATAATCGAAATCTAAGCGGCCGAAGCCGCGTTCAGAAGCTATTATCCACTAATCCTATTAATGCGAGTATCCTACTTATCCTACTAATATTATAAATGCCAAAGTTTGTGTGTATAATTTGTTAGTTTGTTACTTCTTCAAAGTGCAACGAATGGACGAATTTGGATGAAGTTTGGAATGGAGATATAGCCCGGATAAACACATCACCCTAATCATCGGAAGAAGTCACGGGCAGAAGCAAACACATAAAAATGTTTAACTTTCAGCGATTTTGGAATAAGGACAGTGTAGAATTTTTTAGGTATGATAGTTTTGTCATTTTTGAAGTTAGAAACGTGAAAATCGGTGCATGGGCTACTATTTACAAATATAAAAGCGAATGGAAAGGTTGGAAAGGGCCGCCCTGGGCGTAGTTTTTCGAATCAAAACGGAGAAATACTGGAAAAGGGCCGAATCATAAGTAGGTACCCGAAACCGACGAGCGTGCATGACTCGATGTATGAATGTGGAAGAAGTGAAAGAGATTGTAAGGATCGTAGCAGGTAGAAAAAGTGGTCTCTGCCTACCCCTCTGGGAAACAGGCGTGATTTAATGTACTTATATATGTATTTACAAATTAAAAATAAAGCATATAGTGATTTTGGAAAAACTACCTCGAAGGGATAAAAGTAGAGTGTAGAATTTTGTATGGATTTCGTCATTTTTGTATGTAAACAAACTCATAAAAATATATAACTTGTGGCGATTCAGAAAATATATTACTAAGCGGGTGAAATGGGGGTAGAAGTAGTGTCGAAGTTAAATAAACTCTATGAGCTATGATATAGCTGTAATTTACTGAACAGCTATTATCATAGCTCATACCTATGAGTTTATTCGTCGAAGAACTTTGTCCTTATTCCTTTGTCATATGGTCAGTTTGTATTATTCAAATACAAAATTATGATACAAAAATCTGCAAACCATTTTTCGTTTTGTTGTATCGTAAAAACGTAAAACACAAGCTTCAACATTTGGTATTATTATGCATAGTACAAACCTTAAAAAAACAACAATTACTAAAAACCGTTTAAGTGCGAGTCGGACTAAAGCATGGAGGATATATTTATCGACTACGATTTCGGCCAGAGCGATTGTGTGCGCTGGATGTATGTACCTATTTACATCCTATGGTACATATTATATTATAAATGCGAAAGGTTATACGTGCATTATTTTGTTACTTTTTTGCTAAAAAGGATGGACGATCTCGAAATAAATCAGTGCTCCCGTAAGATGGCAAAATGACTAATTATACGCGGTCGAAGTCGCGGGCAGAAGCCAGTATAAAGTAAAACATTCAACACGTTCTTGATAAAAAGTTCTCGTTCACACGATAAAGTGCCCAACATAAAGTACACACTGGTCATAAAAGTCTAAAAGTCCGACTGTACTAGTGTCGAGTGCGCTTTTGGCAAATAACGAAGCTTTCGACCGAGGGGTTATTCTCTCCCGGAAACATTTCGAAGGAATTTCTACTAGCCTATTACTATTTCTACTAGCCTTTTTTGCGGAAAAATGCATACCATCCAGGTCAGAAGGGAACCGGGATGACTATCCGTGGGGATTGCCGTCGGAAAGTGGCCGGAATACCTACCACCCGGTAAACCATCTGCGTCTTTCAGAGAGGTACCACGCAAACCCAAGGAAGCGCATTCTGCTATGGCACCTCGCTGACAATGACACCGGCACCCCTAGGCTTGCTAAGGCACCCTAAGACCTCTGGTACGCCACGATGGACGAAGGGATTCCCAAAGCCCTCCGGCCGGCCCACTAATCAACTCGACCTTCATTGATTTATCTGCACGCCAAAGGCGAATTAGCCTTACATTGACAAGGCAAATATTAGTAGGGAATAAACAATGAAACGCACAAACTTATTAAGCGGAATAATGTTTCAGCAAACGTTTTTAACATATTAACAGCATAGATCAGATAAAATTAACAATAAACATTTTTTTTTTTTTTTTTTTTTTGATTTATTTAAGGTCGCTTTTTAACAACAAGGTCATTAACGACCACAAGGGAATTACAATTTTTTATATATATCAATTAATTTTATAAATCTAAGTACATGTAAATATCCATTATTTAAACAATCATTTAAGTTGTTAGGCAACTTACAGATTTCTTTTTCTCTCTTATATGCTAAACACTCAATTAAAATATGGCTCACAGTTAACTCCAAACCGCATTTATCACATTTATTTTTTTCAGTCTTAGTGATAAGATAGCAATGGGTTAAGTTTGTGTGTCCTATTCTTAACCTAGTAATAGCGATCTGATCTCTTCTACACGTGGAGAGTATTGGTGGGGATTTAAAAACTGATTCTCTAACACACGATAAACCACTTGAGTTACCACTTTTCCAATAATTGTTCCAAAATTTTTTGACAGCTGATTTGATTAGTTTCTTAACTTCAGGGTAGCTGGATTTAATCGAATAATCTATCTGTTGATTTTTAGTAGCGTTTTTAGCTTCGATATCCGCTTTTTCATTTCCAAGTATCCCTTGATGTCCTGGAATCCAGATTAATTCAATTCTGAAATGATTGTCTAATAGGTCAATATTTTTTTGTTTTATGTGTAAAACAAGTGGATGGGAGTTATTGGGATTCTGCAGGGCCATTAAGCATGATTTAGCATCAGTGTAAATTACATGTTTCACCAGGTTAGTATCTTTTTCAATTAATTCTATAGTTTTAAGAATTGCTATCGCTTCACAGGTAAAAATCGTGCTAAAATCATGGAGTCTATAATTGAAGTGATTATTACTAGATACAACTGCACATCCAGATTTGTCACCCATAACTGATCCATCAGTATAATAAGTTTTACAGTTTTCAAGGCCCTGATTAAGTTCGTTAAATAGATTTTTGTAAATATATTGTGCCGTGTCACACCTTTTATTTTCAGTTAATTCTAGATTAACCGGCATTTGAAGCTGTTCCCAAGGTGGAACAGTAAGTAATTTTATTGGATATAATGCTGGAATAGTGAGATTTAATTCTTTTAGATATCTTGCTACTCTAATTTTGAAAGGTTGATGTAAACCTGGGTGAAAATTAAATTCGTCATCAGTAACAGATTGTTTGATATAATCATCATATGTAGGACAATCTGGGCGTGATACAATTTTCGAAGCATAAATCAACGAAAGTGCTCTTCTCCTATATTTAAGTGGCATTTCCCCGGACTCTGCTAATATACTATTTACAGGACTTGTACGAAATGCACCAATACTAAGTCTCAGGGCCGTGTTTTGTACACTCTCAAGTGAATTCAAGGCTCCAATATTTGCAGAATCATATAAAACAGAACCGTAGTCTATTTTTTGTCTAATTATGCTCCGATATGTGTTTAAAAGGCAATTACTGTCAGAACCCCAAGATAGAGAGGATAATGTTTTAATTATGTTCAATCGATTATTACACTCAGATTTTAATTTATTAATGTGTGTTTTCCAAGACATTTTTTTGTCGAACGTTAGTCCCAGTATTTTAACATTATTAACTTCCTTGATCAAATGTTCATTCAATGATAATTCAATCGCTTTATTTTGATTCATCTTTTTTGTAAATATAATGAATTCAGTTTTAGTTTTAGAAAATTTAAATCCGGTTTTACTGGACCACTTTTGTAGATTATTTAAAGTATTTTGAATTAATTTCGCTGTAGGTTCAATTGTTCTACCACTACAGGTGATTGTTAAATCATCTGCAAATAAATAACCTTTTACGGGTTTATCAATAACATTGAGTATGTCATTTATAGCTATCAGAAACAAAATAACACTCAGAACTGACCCTTGAGGCAAACCATTTTCTACAGAGATTGTGTTTGATAGAAAATTATTTATTCGGACTCTGATAATTCTGTTTGATAGAAAGTTTTTAACGAAGGCCAGGGTATTACCTTTGATATCAAGATTTTGAAGAAGCTCGAGCACTCTGTATTTCCATACCATTTCATAAGCCTTTTCAATATCCAAGGTAACAGCTATTACTGAATTGTCACAAGCCAGGGCGTTTAGTAGTTCATTTTCAACATTCATCAGACAATCTATCGTCGATCTATTTTGGCGAAATCCATATTGAAAAGGTGATAAAAGGTTATTTGATTCCATGTACCATCTGATTCTTTTGCTAATTATTTTCTCAAAAATTTTACATAAGTTGCACGTTAAAGATATAGGGCGATAGCTTCCTGAAGAACTCGGAATTTTTCCAGGTTTTAAAATTGGGATGACTAATGCTTCTCTCCAGCTATCTGGAAACACTTGTTTCTTCCAAATATAATTATAGAGGTTTAGTAAGTAATTCAGGCCACTTATCGGAAGATGTTTTATAATGGCATTTGGAATATTGTCTGGGCCTGGACTAGTATTTCCTAACTGCGGAAGGACTGATAACAATTCATGCATGGACAGATCCTTATTTATTTTATTAGAATTATCAGTAACATCAAATTTACTTTGAACCTCTTGTGAAGCTTTAAAATCATTAAATTGTTGATCATAATTAGTGGAACTAGAATTTGAAGCAAATGTCTTAGCCAGTAGATCTGCGTTTGCTACAGGATCAGCACTTAAAATTCCGTCTAAGTGTTGCAATACTATAGTGTCCCATCTAATATTTTTTTTATTAATTTTTTGGATTTTTTTCCACAGAATACCTATTGGTGTTTGACTATTAATGGATGATATAAACTTTTCCCAATAATTTCTACTACTGTCTTTAAGTATTCTTCTAGCTTTAGATCTCTTTTTCTTATAATCAATTTTTAGTTTTGAATCATGATCATTCCTAGCATATTTATTATATAATCTTTGGGCCTTTTTTGCTTCTTTAATAGCTATTTTACATTCTTCGTTCCACCATGGTACTAAGTTCTTTCTTTTACAATTGCCTGAAGATTTTGGTATACATTTTTCTGCTACTTCTAAAATAAGATTACAAAATTTGCTAACTATGTCATTGATAGTAATGTCTGAATCGTGATGCAAGTCAATTAATTTACTAATATTGTTATCAATTTCTTCTCGAAATTGCGACCAATCAGCTGCATGGAATTTCCATCTTTTTATCATAGTAGTGGAGATAGGTGTTACTTCATTGACTAAGGATTTGACCAGAATTGGAAAGTGATCGCTGTCATATAGATCTTCAAAAGCATTCCATTCAAAATATGAAGCAATATTTTGTGAAGCTATTGTTAGATCGATATTACTTGTGCGACCTGTGCTACTATCAAAATGTGTGGGTTGATCTGTATTTAATAAGACTATGTTGTCATGAAAGTCCAACCAATCAGCCACTTTTCGTCCTCTAGTGTCGCATTTTTCTGATCCCCAATAATAATGATGACTATTAAAGTCGCCTAACAAGATGAAGGGGAGAGGTAGTTGATTGACTAGGTCATTTAAATCATTCGCATTTAAGGAACTACTATTCGGAAGATATATACTACATATTGTAACTTTTAAGGGAAACCTTATTTGGACTGCGCAGGCTTCTAAATGTGTATTTAAAAGAACTTGTTCTGGAAATGTGTAGGGTTTCACAAAAATAGCTACCCCGCCACTGGCTCTGTTACCTTGCAACCGGTTTTTAAAGAAGTGTTCAAAACCTCTTAATGAAGCACAATAATTAGAAGAGAAATTAGTCTCTTGTAAGCAAATACAGGTTGGAGTTAACTGGTTAATTAACAACTTAATATTTTCTAAACGTGTAAAGTACCCATTCACGTTCCACTGCAGTATGTCCATAATTATTTATTATTTATATTTTATATATGTATTTTTTAATATAAAATATATTATATAGATATTAACTTAACCTAAGTAAACAATTACCATTAAACAGGTGTTCCTGTATTTAATATCTCGTGAAGTTTTCTTGATAAGCGCGAACATCTGTTTTTCAGGCTTTTGTTCATTTTTGCATGTAGGCTGTTGCACATCATAATGACGTCTCTAATATTATCAGAGTATGAATGTACTACATCCTTTACATTTTGTTTGCCACGTGTGTTATCCAGTAAACTTTTAAATTGGTCTATGTTTAACGGAAACTTTACTTCTTCGTTCAATTTAATCATTTCTTTTTCTACATCTTTCCAGACCTGTTCTTCATCCCTGGGATCAGTCTTCTTCAATTTTTTCCTCAACTTATTTTTTCCCTCTACTTCTGTCCAATTTTCATCTAGGGATACATTACTAAGAGTTTCATCAGTCTCGAGGTCATCATAATCCATTTGTCTTGGTGTCATCGATATTTCTTGCGGGAGGGGAGGGGGAAGTAAGGCCACACTCTCTAATTTTGACGACTCTGTTGTACTAGGTGAATGAACCCGTTTAATGCCTTGTGGAGTTGACGGAATGAGTTCATCATTTCTCTCAAAAATATTTATTAATTCTTCTGCGACTTCTTTTGTGTTTATTTCACTGTTGTGAGCAGTGTTTTGTTTACAGTTTTTAGCTAGATGTCCAATACTGTTACAGGTAAAACATTTAAGTGAGTCAGTGGAGATATATATCCAATAATTTGTATCCTCAAAGGTTACTTGGAATGATTCAGGTAGATGCTTTTCATCCTCAGGGGTGACGTATAATTGTCTTCTAAAACTTAACACATGAGAGAAACCTGGTTCCGTTACACCGGTTTTCATGAAGGTGATAGGAGACATTATTTTCACATTTAGTTCTTCAAACTTGTTTTCTATAACGTTATGCGGGATGACGGGGCATACATTCGATAAAACGATTCTTTTATTTCTGGTTACTAATGGTCTTATCTCCAGCTGTTTATCTCGTATTTTCAATTGTTTTTTTGTGTCTATGAGATTATCAGCAGTTGTCTTGGAATCCATGTATATACATATGCGGGCATTCGATATACGAGAGATGAAGCGAATAGAGGTCGATGGTACGATAGATGATAACACCACCAAATAGTCTTTTATTGTAATACCGTCAACGGCGTCAACAATAATTGCTTGATCTTTCTTGGGGAAACTTGCAGTTGAGGTAACGTTTGCATAACTAACAGTATTTTGAGAGTTTGGCTGTTGTTGTTTCGATACTTGTGTTTGAGAGGACATTGGGGTAGTTTCAGATGTTGGGGGTTTTTGGGACATTGTGGGGTTTTGAGACATAAGGGGATTGATTCATTTCTTATTTAAGGCACTCCTGTTAACAGGAGCCCTTGCACTTACACTGCACACCACGGTTTTGTTTACGTTCCACTAACAATAACACGGTAGGTAGTTATAAAACTCGCATTCACGGAGGTAATCCAGCGGCACGCGCGTCCACAATGGCAACCGGTGCAAGACTGAATAAACATTGTTATATTGCAAGTAAGCATAAAAGCAAGGCGGTAAGATGTTCTCGGCTTATAAAACGGCTTACTTGTGGGAGGACCTTGTGCAGGGTCCGTCCGGGTTGGTACCACCATCTTATCCATTAACCTACCGCCAAGCAGCAGTGTTTGCATTGTTCCGGTTTGGGGATAAGACAGCCGGTGAAATGCCTAGCATAGAGGCATGCCATTTTATTCCTCAGGGTTGGCAACGCATTTGCAGTCTTAAGATTGCGGTCTTGTGAATGCGAATGTCTATGGGTCACAGTTTCCACTTACCATCAGGTGGCATGTGTGCTCGTTTGCCTTCCTATGCCATAAAAAATAAAAAATAAAAAACCTAACCTATCCAAGTCACTTTTGACCCAACCCATATTGCTCTCTCGCTTCGCTCGCTCCCATATGCTTATTTTCTCATCAATAGTTTTTTTTCTATTTAATGATCGACCAAACAAACATTCAGACATTTACTAATTATACGTTATATGTTTTGTACGATATCAACATTCGTCGAAACAATATATTATACTAAAACATATTATACGAAGTTGCGGGCAATAAAAAATATGCCAAATAAACAGCACCCGCATCGCGACCCGTCAAGCTAAGCCTGTTTATCGCCTTTATGCGACAGAGAATAACTCCATTTGGGAGATAACGAAGCGGGCTGACAACCGCAGCGAGCTCTTGAACACTCGCGAGGTGCCACTCCGTGGTTTGGAGAGCTTTACTAAAACCAATTGGCAAATCGAGCTTGATAACGAATAACCATTTCGCTGTTGGTTTTACACTTCAAAATGTATTTTTTAGTTACTTGAATTGCATTTTAAGACTGCATGATACGAGTTACAAGGTTTATCCATTGTGTGTGATATTCGTGTTCATCACGATCAGCGATTCGTTTTAACCGGTGTTTAGATAATTAATTATATTACTTATTTAAATACATACAAACATAATACTCACGCCTTCACTCCTATAGACGGGTAGGCAAACTACAGAATTATCAACAACTTATTACTTATTTAACACATGTACTTTTATCATATAATGAGATTGTTCTTAATAAATATCAGAATAAATATCAGGGGACAATGTCACACCAATTGACCTAGTGCCAAACTAAGCTCTAGGCTTGTACCATGGGTATTAGACAACGATATAAATACTTATATAGAGAAATATATACTTAAATTCATGGAAAACATCCATGACTCGGAACAAATAATCGCGCTCATCACACAAATATCTGCCCTTACCGTGATTTGATACCAAGGACCGCTAGCTCCGTAGGCAGGGTCACTACCAACTAGGGAATGCAAATAACCGGTTATAACCGGTTTTAACCGGTTATTTTCATACAAAAACGGTTAATAACCGGTTAAATTGCATTCCCTACTACCAACTAGACCAGCGCGTCGTCAAAAAAAATGCCTATTAGATGGATAAAAACCCTCAATATAACGGTGATGCCTTCGTTCAGAGCTGATATCTCTTTAACGGCCATTTTCATGTAACCTTGGTATGAACCACCGCTAGGGAACCTGCTTTTTAATAACAAAAAACCGCATCGAAATCAATTCACCCTTGTAAGACCTCAGGTGCCACAGATACACATACTTACATACTTAGCGGTCCAACTCATATAACCCCGGTTAAAAATATATCGCACATTCAGAACGATAGTGACCTAATTCAAAATTTCAGCTTTCAAACTTTAAGTCATAAATTGATTATGTTTTTTTTTTATGGCATAGAGAAGACAAACGAGCACACAGGCCACCTGATGGTAAGTGGAAACTGTGACCCATAGACATAGAGCCCTAACTCGAAATTCAAAATTTCTGAGTTATGTCACTATTGTTCTGAAGGTGTACTACCACTCAAGTTTGAGTGATGAGTTCTTCATTGACACAGTATTTGTTACGTTGAAACTAAATTGCCGACGTACAAACCTACAAATTAAATTAATAAACATTTTGCCCAACCTGCGGGCCCGTCGAGTGCTATCGAATTGGCAACAACTTTCTAGTGAGCCACACATAACTAATGAATAAAGTTTGCCCATTCACCACCCTTACCTCGAGTGTTTGAGTTTCTAAACACGAGCCTTAACGGTTTTGTGAGGCACGTAGTTGTTTTGCTCAGTCATTGGGGTGGTCATGGTGGTTTACTATGTATATCCGGAGGATTACTTAAAAGCCATGCCTGAAAATCATTTCCTATTTTGCCATAGTGCATTATGTATGTTATGAGGTTTACTCGGCCTCCGCCACGGCGTCTGATTGTATCTGAAGTAACCGTAGTCAACGTCATGAAGAAGAATTATCATTTTTGTACCTTATGGCTTTTACTTGTTAGTCAGTAAGGTTCTAAAAATTCAAACGGTCATCGCCACACAAAATTCACGGATCCTGTTCTAGAATCGGGAATCAAAAGCGGTATGAAAGGCCCTTGTGGTTCTCAAATACAAAAATTGAATGTGTCTTTAAATATCAGTTAGTTAAATGTATTATTCATAATCAAAAGCATTGTATGTCAATTTCCACAAAAAACAACGACACATTTTGCGATATTTGACTATAAGTCTGAGATCCCACTTATACCATCAGAGGGCCTAATATAGCTGCGTTTATCGCGTGATAAAGATTGGATAAGGCTTCCGTCACCTTCTGACACGTAAATAAGTACGAGAGTGACGGATGCATTATCCACATTTGACACGCGATATAGACGCAGCCATACTAGGCCGGCAGGTGGCCTTTGTACTCGTTTGCCTTCCCTTACCCATAATCATGTATTTAACATTAATTAACACTAAACCATACAAAACTATAAACACATTACCTTTCTTATTATTTATTTACCCAGTCGGGTAAAGGTACGATGGAAACCGAGTCCTAAGCTTAGGCTTAGTGATAAAGTTTATTTATTTATTTACACAAATACATAAACCTCCATAAGCGTAAGGAGGGTATGCTTAGAGACATTTTATACTTTTTCCTACTCCTGTACTTTTATCTGTCATTTATATAGTCACGAACACTAATATACGAATATAGATAATATGTCCGCAGAACATTCCGTAGAAAAGTCTATCTAGTCTATTCCCCTTAACAGCACTTGTGCTTTTTTGAGCCAAAACGATATGCCTAGCTGCCAAAGCTTACACCTAGGTTAATTTGACCAATCAAAATACTTCACCAAATTAAACCACCAATCACAATACACATTGACTGTCAATCGGAACGTTAGGTTCTTTTTGGTATGTAAACTCTTTTACTAATTTAACTCTTAAAAAAAAACATTTTATTTGGTATCAACCAACCAGAACGCAGCTATATTAAAATCGACCAATCAGGTAAAAGAATTCATTTCTCAAATCATTAGGTGTTTTTTAGTGCCTACTTCAAAACTCAAATCGATTGTGCAACTTTTTTTAAAAATATGAAACCTGGCAAGTGCACATCAATTTAAAAACAAAGTTAACCATAGACACATATTTTGTTGTTTTCGAATGTTTCTCGCTCGTTTGTTGTTCTGTGCTTCGTTTGTTCGTATTCTAACCTAGGTATATTAATTTAATTTTGCATTTTATTTGAAACCTAGTCGTAGAAAAAGTATTGTATGAAACGGTGTATAACTAAGTCAAAAAATACTCGTGGCGTCTTGCTTTACCGTAACCACACCACTCGTCTTTTTTGACCTCTCTTATACAACTGTTGCATAAACTACTATTTCCTACTCCTGTACTTTTATCTGTCATTTATTTAGTCACGAACACTAATATAAGAATATAGATAATATATCCGCAGAACATTCCGTAGAAAAGTCTATCTAGTCTATTCCCCTTAACAGCACTTGTGCTTTTTTGAGCCAAAACGATATGCCTAGCTGCCAAAGCTTACACCTAGGTTAATTTGACCAATCAAAATACTTCACCAAATTAAACCACCAATCACAATACACATTGACTGTCAATCGGAACGTTAGGTTCTTTTTGGTATGTAAACTCTTTTACTAATTTAACTCTTAAAAAAAACATTTTATTTGGTATCAACCAACCAGAACGCAGCTATATTAAAATCGACCAATCAGGTAAAAGAATTCATTTCTCAAATCATTAGGTGTTTTTTAGTGCCTATTTCAAAAGTTAAATCGATTGTGCAACTTTTTTTTAAAATATGAAACCTGGCAAGTGCACATCAATTTAAAAACAAAGTTAACCATAGTCACATATTTTGTTGTTTTCGAATGTTTCTCGCTCGTTTGTTGTTCTGTGCTTCGTTTGTTCGTATTCTAACCTAGGTATATTAATTTAATTTTGCATTTTATTTGAAACCTAGTCGTAGAAAAAGTATTGTATGAAACGGTGTATAACTAAGTCAAAAAATACTCGTGGCGTCTTGCTTTACCGTAACCACACCACTCGTCTTTTTTGACCTCTCTTATACAACTGTTGCATAAACTACTATTTCCTACTCCTGTACTTTTATCTGTCATTTATTTAGTCACGAACACTAATATAAGAATATAGATAATATATCCGCAGAACATTCCGTAGAAAAGTCTATCTAGTCTATTCCCCTTAACAGCACTTGTGCTTTTTTGAGCCAAAACGATATGCCTAGCTGCCAAAGCTTACACCTAGGTTAATTTGACCAATCAAAATACTTCACCAAATTAAACCACCAATCACAATACACATTGACTGTCAATCGGAACGTTAGGTTCTTTTTGGTATGTAAACTCTTTTACTAATTTAACTCTTTAAAAAAAACATTTTATTTGGTATCAACCAACCAGAACGCAGCTATATTAAAATCGACCAATCAGGTAAAAGAATTCATTTCTCAAATCATTAGGTGTTTTTAGTCCCTATTTCACAAGTTAAATCGATTGTGCAACTTTAAAAAAAAATATGAAACCTGGCAAGTGCACATCAATTTAAAAACAAATTTAACCATAGACACATATTTTGTTGTTTTCGAATGTTTCCCGCTCGTTTGTTGTTCTGTGCTTCGTTCGTTCGTATTCTAACCTAGGTATATTAATAAAATTTTGTTAATTTAATTTTGCATTTTATTTGAAACCTAGTCGTAGAAAAAGTATTGTATGCAACGGTGTATAACTAAGTCAAAAAATACTCGTGGCGTCTTGCTTTACGATGTTCGCCTGCGGCTCACATCGTAACCACACCACTCGTCTTTTTTGACCTCTCTTATACAACTGTTGCATAAACTACTATTATACAACTGCAGGATAGTACAGATAAAGAAATAATTCATATGCAACTATGAAGTCATAGATAAATTATTATTGTATTGTATTGTAGGTTATATCTTTGTATTCTTTACAGTGTCACAAGTGTACTTTTTTTTCGACTGTTTGTACTTTTCGCACACAAATTTGACACTTGTCCGATCAGTCAACGTCAAAAATACGTTTACATTTATTCACCTTATTTGAATGGAATAAGGTAACATAATCTGAACAGATATTTGACGTCGTCCCTACAGGATCTTCTCCGCAAAACCATTTAGCTTTTGTAATACTATCGTATTGTTATTAACTTGATCACCATTATCAAGTAAATAATAGCCATCGTCACATTGACAATACGATCACATGACAAAGCAAATCGTTTTTACCGTGTAGAATAGACCGATTAGACCGCTAGTTTAATATTTTTAAGGAATGACGGTACTCTCACCCGACTTCCTTTACGACGATTTTCATAACTTAAATTAAAACCTTTGTACAACTATAGACTAAAGCCAAGGAGCTTAAAACTTTCAACTTGATTTATATACGAGAACCTCAAGTTAACCGACTCATTTTTCTATGCGAAATAAAATAATACTGTCTCGAAAATTTTAATAAAGCCATATCTCACGCTCCCTTCACACACGATACATAATTTTTTTATCAATTTATTTGTTTTAATAACAGCAAATAAATCGATAAAGCTGTTTGTGGAAAGATTATAAGCAATTAGAAGTTCGGTAAACACTTCTACGGTTTCCCGGCTACGAGGTCAAATTAGACACGTTGATTACCGCTCCCAAGGTAAAGGTTAGATGGATAAATAAACAACTAATGATCGTGTATATTAACGGTTCTTTTCCATAGTTTGAATACCTACGTCATCACTCAATATATTGTTATTAAATTATGTAAATATTACAACGAACAAACTTAAACTCACAAGTATTTAACAACACATAGAGCGAGACTACAAACAACAACTTTAATTACTAAGCTTTTTACTTACTGCTTTTAGATTAAAGAAAAATATGCGATAAAGACGCGGAGTTCCCAAGATCGATCCAAATGTTAATAACGAAAAAAATACATTTTTTGTCATCTTAAAATGAGACAAGGGTCAATAAGGTTGTTCTTTGACATCGTTGTTAAATTTTAATAACATATTTGTATGCGCAAATTATAGGAAACTTTTATCTTCATTACTGTCAAAAGTAAATACGTAACTTTATTAAGGTACTAGCTGTCGCCCGCGACTCCGCCCACGTAGAAGTCGTTTATCGCGTTTATATGCCTCCCATATCGTTGCTTAAATACAAAAGCGACACAAAACAAAATGTGTTTGTGTTGCATTTAAATTCGGAATGCTTTATACTTAAAGTTTTAAATCAAACTATATTTGTTTTTGATTTGTGGCGCTTTTGTATTTAAGCAGCGATATATATATTGTATTAGTGACAGTACAGCAAGCCTTTATTCCCTTAGTCGCCTATTACGACATCCACGGGAAGACATGGAGTTCTAACCCTGTATAAATATTCTAACAAGGCAACCATATATATATATAGATTGAGGTGTTTATCGCAGTTAAAAATAACTAAACTATGCGCGTTAATACGTTGCGGTCTCATCACTGTCCCATTCTAGTCACGTTAATGATTTGCTTGTCAAAACCTTTTAAACTGCGACACCATTAACACTAATGACTTTTTAAGCAATCTTTCTAAAACATAAATTGTTACCTCCATTTGAAGTGGAGTTGGAAAACCGCAGACACTCGTGCCTTTTCATCATTAAGTAGAACTCGCGACGTTGCAACGAAGCGTTCGCTAAAATACTCTTAAACAAACCTTACGTATACAAAGCACAATTCACTTCACCAGCTACCTTAATTAGGAATTCATTCTTATAAAGGATGTGTTTATATTTAATATAACTTTGACTGTGAGTTCGTGAGTCAGGTCATAGTGACACTTTATTTGACAATTCTTACGATCTGATGTATGAAGTCTTTCTGACACAGATGGGTGGATCCTGTGGGATTTATGATGGGTCAAGGTTCATCAATTTTAACTTATAACAAATATCAAATTTTCATCCAAAGTATGTACCACGTGGTTTCAATATTGATATTGAGCTTAAATCATGCTGTAATTTTCATCTCGTTTGAAACTTATTTTCATTATACACTTTTTCTGTGGAGTAAGTTTTTGAAAATATTCTCTGAACTCCATAACATCTGCGGATACGTTTCCATCCTAACGAATAAGTAGGTCAGACGCATACGGCCCATTCCTTTTAAATCAAAATGAATGGATTTGAATATAGAAGGTTCATTTCAGTTATTGTAATATTATTGATTGTCAGTCGCCCCAAAGTTGGATGTTATTTTAATTGTTAGGGAATAAAGAACATAAAAACTCGCAAAGTATAAAAACTCGCCCACTGTATTTTTAAACGACAATAATTCACGAATTCAATACAATATAGCAACGTAGTGAGTAATAAAATAATACGAGACGTATTTTTTAACAGATTTGCTCTGTCTCAATTAGCTTATCGACGGGTAGGTACTAAAGCTGAGTGAGACAGGCAGATAAAAATTGTCTTTTTATCAAAAATTAGGGCATATATTCATTTACTACATCTTGTAGGAAGGGGTTCGCCCAAGTAATTTTTGTGCAAAACCTAACCCCCTGATTCTTAAAGCATAATTAAATAAGTACTAACCTGATTTAGTTACCGTATGTTTTATCACTTTCCAACCCATGCAAATGTCAAAATGACAGATAAGGACAAAGCATAAGCATATTTTAGGCACAGTTTAGCTACTTTGCGTTTTTGATAAGGGTAAGAATTTTAAGACGAAACTTTTTTGTAATTGGTAAGGACCGCATTATAATTCTTGTGCCACATATCATAATTGCGTTTGCGTTGCGAAAACTCTTTTTTTAACAAGGTTCTAATAGTAGTTTTGCACCATTAAGCTCAGCCAGCAGTTGTCGCGGCTATTTCGCATTAATAAAACTATTTTTTCAGGTTTCGTTCTTGAAATGCACCATCCTTTAAAAAACGCAGGTGTAATATAATTTTTTAAGCGAGTCTTTCTCCTTTATTTTTTGCGTAAAAAGATCTTTGAATAAAAATTGATTACCACCTTTAAAAAAGGTTAAAAGTGTTTTCAAACGACAACTCAAGTTGACGTTACATACACAGTTGTCTCAATAGTTATATTGACGCAACTGTGGATTGAAAAGACTAGTGCCCGGTTCCTATATTCAAGAAACGAATCGTTTTCCTTACGGGCAGTAGCGTTATGACATTTGCTACATACAAAATGTGTCAAATTTTAACGAGACGTCACAATTCTACCAACTGTTTTGAATATAGCAACGCACCATAGGTGATTATTGTAAACTACTTACCATTTAACATGTCAACTATTAAAAGTAATTTAGTAAGTGTACGATAGATGATCGTGGATCGTGTCCGTAAGCATGCTTTGAATTAAGCTACAGGTTTCTTCGATCAAGCCACTCTGCAGTACATTCGTACAAAAAAAGTACATTTTTCACCTTATAAGATTTATTTATTTATTGTAGGAGAACCAACAGCTTTAACAATTGTTATACTAACTTATTAATTTGCTGTCGAACAGAGATGCAAGTTCTAAAAGAATAGCACCTCTGATCGTTAGAGACAAGAAAAATATTTTTTACATAATAAGTAAACCGCATAAACTCCATCGACGAAGCTTATCATACAATAGATAAAGCATATTCTAATACATGCCAAGCTCATCGATCTCTCGCGTTTTTCTTCATAAATGTGTTTCCGCCATAAAGGCGACGTCACCCTCTAATCCAGTCCCTCTGTCCATCTTTCTTATATTATAAATGTCAGGTGACATTTTATTTTGATTTTTATTGGCCTACTGTCCTATCGTTTCAGAAAGTGACGGATGTTTTATCCACATATTGTCACGCGATAAACGCAGCCATAGGCCCCAAAGACATTAAATTTCTGTCTAGGTTTTTCTGTGCTGTGGATAAAAGTCAAAGAATGGTTAGTAGGTAGGTTTTTGTATGTTTGTCTTAATCTATAAACGAGTTGGTACCTATGCATTAAATTCTGCGTCTTTGAATACAGTTAGAAATGTTGGCAAATCAGTACTGAGAAAAAGTAAGGATTCATATTAGATTTTATCGACACTACAAATTGTGGTTACAGAGTTATCAACAAGTTTTTGGAGTTGTTGGTAATTCTGTAGCTCTGCCTACCCCACTCTGGGAATGAAGGCGTGAAGGTATGTATGTATGTATGTACAATCGATTTCAATCCAAGTGACATAGCTACCTATGTACTAAAACTCGGGTGCCAAAACTCCCACTTCTCACAAAAAGTTAGCTTCAAATCAGATTTGATCATTCACTACGCACACTACGAAATTATCTGTAACTGGACCACTGAGTCAATCAGTTCTGTGGCCCAAAAATCCTGAAACAAACTAAATCTAACACCCATTTCGGCCTAAGTTACGACTGGCGACAGGCGTCGTGGGGACCGCAACGTCAATTTGCTATTCCGGGGCGCGCGTCCGCGAATTAGTCAAGCCCCGGCTCGGCCGAAACCGCAGGATCAGTCAGTTGCTACTAATGTCACTTAGGTTTGCACCCGTACTTGAGTAAAATGTAGTGGTATCTGTCACACGCAAACACTAAGATCTGTGCTATAAACAGAGCCTAAAATAGTAGGTTATTATTTGATATGTGAGCAAAATGATGTTTCCAGCAAATTGCATCCAGAGGGGAGCAAAAATTCGGGTCTATATTGGAACCCCTAATAGTCGTTTGTCCTAATCGTCGTTTGTTCTTATTTAATGTTTGTTCTAATGCCATTTCCGCCGGATGTTTAAAACTTTTTAGTGATGTTATAACACAACTGTAACCTAACCTAACCGCAGCTATTTTTGGGAAGCTTAAAAAGTTGTCTGACTCAGCTGAAAACCAGTTTAGGACAATCAATAATGTAGGACAAACGAACGTTAGTACAAACGATATTATAGATCGCGAATGACACCTCAAAAATTCGGTAGTACAAAATAGACCTAAGCGCAACGAAGAATTCATGCATCACCACCCAAGATGCAAATAATATTGCTACTTACCACGTGCTGCTTTTCACTTCACCTTTGAGGACACTCTTTAGCCCTGCTAGCTTCAGCACTGCACCGGCCGGAGGTTGGAAGCCCTCTCTTGAGAGTTAAAAATCATCAGAATGGAGCCATAAAGAAAATTCAAATGTAAAATGTAGAATATTTTAACATCAATTGCATCCCTTCGTTTTTTTCCTGTAGCAACACCGTGATACTCGTAAAGAAGTATAAACAAACGAATTTGTAGCAAGTAAAAAATCCTGGAAAGTTCGTTATAATTTTCTCTAAATCTGTTTAGAATACTAATTAATTTAATCTTGTTATACAATTTTATCCGTTAAGATTCTTGGCATTCAACAAGCAAGGGATAACGGCGTGGGCATGGTTTCTATAGCTAAAAGTATAGCACTGTGGTGTATACCTGCAAGTAAACAACAATAAAATTGAAACGTGACCGTTGCAGATCTAATCAATATAGGCAATCGCCTAAAGTGTTTGTATTGTTTTTATTTCCTTTTTGAGGTACTCTTTCGACCACCATTCCCGATTTGCGCGTGTAAAAGGACCTTGTACTGGATCCATCCCAATCGCTACCTCCGTTTTACCTGCTTTCCTTGCAAAACAGTATTAACATTATTTTGTTCCGATGTCAAGGGTAGTAATACCGGTGAAATACTTCAGAGACATTCCGTCTTAGTCGTCAGATGGCTGGTTTAGTTTATATTTTTGAAAAAATCTCTAAAGCTCGGTAGTACAATAATGGAGTGATCCTTTCTAATCTCTGTACTTTCGTATTTCCAGATTTTTGTTGGTAATGCAGTTACAGTTGACTTGTTAGATGAATTTCACATAATCATTATTTCTGTGAAGCGATATTTCTTTTCGCATTTTTTCCCTTTTTTAATTTTACCCAATTTTGTTTTTCCCCAGTGGATTTTACTACCGTCGCTTTTGTTCACGGTCGACTTATTTCCCAGTCGCATTTTTTCCCGATCGATTTCTATCCCAATCTCTCTCTTTCCCAAAAGTAATTACATCGTAATGTAGGTAGGTTTAGGTTATGTTAGTTTTGCAGCAGGCCCGGCGGGCCAAATAATCTAGAAATAGGAGCTCCGCGACAGCGGAGCTCCGTCGATTCTGTCTAATTTAATTTTTGGAGTGGGTAACACACTACTGTGAATATACAATGCTAGGAAATGACGCGACTGGATAAAACTCGCAAGGGTAAAAACACGAATGTGAAAATAAACCGCCGGAAAAAAAGCGACTATTAATTATCACTTTCGGGAAAAAACGCGAAAAGAAAATAATCTTTAAAGAAAAAATGCGTTTGGGAAAGTCATCTAACAAATCTACAATTATGTTAGTATGTAATTCTGCCGTGCAGGCTCTAAAACGCAGTATGAGAAAAAAGGTGGTTTCGAGAAAACCGCGAAAAACTTTTTGACGCTCGTTTTTTTTCATACTATAATTGTAAGGTGGACTTTTTTATTGCCACGAGGACCAAGTGACAACAAAGATTGAATTTACAAAGAAATAATTACATTTAGGTTATTATATTAAAAATTAAAAGGTTTTTTTCAAAATCATGGCAGTTACTGCACACGAAAAGGTACACATATGCATACTAAAATGCGGTAAAAATACTTGATACTACAAAAACTTACGATTTATTTGCTACTTTGCAGACTAATTTGCGGCATAAGACTTTCTTTACGGCACTTTAACTTGCATTTTGAACGAATTATCCGTATCAAGTATGTAGTATCAAGTATATAACAAATTTTCTAGATGTCTTTTAGGTAGGATAAAACAAAAATACACTTTTTTATGTATCAGAATAATGTTTATTTTTTACCATTTGAGTTAGCTTACTTAAATTAAGGTGTTCTGAACACATGCGGTGGTAACATTATCTTATTAAGTACCTATTATACTAAGATAACATTAGGAAAGTAAGTTTTGGTTTCGCAAGAAACATGAGATCTTTCATTATATTATGGCATAATATATTACCTCTATACCCAACTAAAAATAAATCTAAAGTGAGTTTTGCTTTCGCAAGACACACGTGATCTTTCACATATTGGCACATATATTCAACTAAAAATAAATCATAAACAATTCTAAAGTACAGTCGACTACAAAGAGATGTAACGAGATGTACCTAAGAGATGTGACGTTATGATTCAAGTCGTAAAAAGTGTCAAACAAATTGTTTTATAACGTCACTGTGACACCGTTCTATGGTAGGTCAGGGTTCCAATGGGCTGATAGTACCTAATAATTCCTTGCCCAAACTAAATAATTTACTACCCACACATACTCTGGCATTTACTTATTTTTATTTGAATATCATAACATGCATTATTATTTTTAATGTAATGTAAAGTAATAGGCAGGTACCTACCTACATAAACCGTATTAGTTTGACAAAGAAGATCCTGCACGCCTAACTAGTCACTTAACCAATAAAATAATAAATTGTTGTGTTGATCGATATACAAGCTTAATAAAGTTTATATTTACTTATTGTTTGCAGTGTTGACAAAGTGGTTGCAATCATTAGATTTGACATTTTTATAACTAAGTAAGTACTTTTATTTACGAACCTTGAGAATGCGGAGGTCCTAAAGTTCTGTCACAAATAAGAATAATGATAAAAACAAAAGTACCAATCAGTTTTTAATAATTTATATACCAATTTAAAGAACATTTAATAGAGAATTAATATAACTTAAAATTATTCAAAATGACTTCCCTTGTTTTTAATACAGGCCAATAAACGCCGTGGCCAGTCGTCTATCGCAGCACGCACCATATTCATGTCTATTTCAGGGACTGCTTTTCTAATAGATGACTTCACGCTCTCCAAATTTGTATGTGGTTTAGCACAGACCTTCTCCTCTAAGACCTGCCAAATTTTGTAGTACAAAGGATTAAGGTCCGGACTGGAGGAAGGCCAATCTTCGTGTCTTATAAAGTCGATTTTTTGACGCTCAAACCAGGCTTGAGTGGTCTTGGCTTTGTGTGCAGGTGCAGAATCCTGCTGGAACACAAAATGATGTCCTGAAAATAGCGTGTTGGGCAGATCTTTGACAACCTGATCCAAAACCGTCTCTTGGTACACTTTTGCACTGATTTTGACCCATTTTTCGCAAAAATGAACCTCAGTTGGCCCGTAATAAGATACTCCCAACCAAACCATCACTGATGCCCTTTATTACTGTAGTACCATTGGATAGTACTATCAATGGAACTAGTGACACATTTATGCATCGTTAGTACCATTAAAAAACTATACTAATTGAAATGTTCAGGGTTTGCTTTCTAAACAAATGGCAATGGTACTACTGATACATCAAAGAATCTCGGAGATCGTAGTACCATTAAAAGATCTTATTTTGTGTGAGTGTGGATAGGGTATGCAATATCCGTTCATTTTTAAAATTCGAATAATATGAATAGTTCAATTGATCAAATTGGAATATTCGAATTTTTCGGATAATTCGGATATTTTACAAAATAGTTCGAAATATTGATTTTGATTTTGAGATATATACTTGTATATGTATATGCTTGTATGTGACACGTGCTTCGTATAAAAATACCAATATCAACAAGAACTGTTTAAAACCTCACACTTTAAAAATCATATTATTGGAAAAATAATTAAAATAAAAAATGTAATGAGAATTATTGTAAATCAATCACAACACAGTTAATTGCTTTAAAATATTACAATGGTTTTGTTTTAATGTGCCATAAACGCAGATGTCCAAAACCTAAATACGCAGATGACCAAAAGAACTTTGTTAATGCGTTTTATTATTAAAGAATATGCTTGCGAACAGTGTGGGTACAAATAGTACCAATAGTGTGTCT
Source organism: Acleris emargana (assembly GCA_927399475.2). NCBI lineage: Eukaryota > Metazoa > Arthropoda > Insecta > Lepidoptera > Tortricidae > Acleris > Acleris emargana. The sequence goes on along the minus strand of OV656841.1, from coordinate 10,667,347 downwards.
GTAGTACCATTAGATAGTACCATCAATGCTACCAAAAACAACATGTGTCACTAGTACCATCAATGGTACTAACGATGCATAAATGTGTCACTAGTACCATTGATGGTACTATCCAATGGTACTACAGTAATAAAGGCCACTGATGATGGATAATGCCCATGTTGCACCCGCGGAGCGGTTTTTTTTGCTTCTTCAGAGCTCTTAGCGTACACTCTATCATTCTGTTTATTATACTTTTCTTCAATATCGAAAATTTTTTCGTCTGTAAATAGGATATCGCGGTGTCGATTTTTTGCGTACTGTTTTAACAACTTTCAGGATCTTTTAAGCCTGATTGTTTTTAGACGGGCATTAAGCATGTGTCCACCCTTTTTTTTGTATGCTCGTAGACTAAGATCTTCGTTTAAAATCTTTTTGACGGTATTCCTACTGACACCCATCTGCAAAGCCATCAACTTCTGTTTTCGGACAGGATTTCTTGCTATACGGGCCTTGATCACTGCTGGTGTTCTTACGGAGCGTGGACGGCCAGTTCTTTTTTTGTCCTCAACACTAGAGACTTCATTGTACCTATCAATAGTACGGTACACAAACCTAAGCGTTATATTTAATTTTTTGAGCAACTTGAAAACGGTACTTGGCGAGTGCCCACAGCGGTGCAACGCTAAAACAGCTATTCGGTTTTCTTTCAATGTCCACTCCATCGTGAGAAATCGCAGCAAATGACTGTTTTTTGTTTTAACAAAATTGTTAAACATTCAAAAATGGAATACAAAAACATTTTCTTAAAATTATTTTCTAAATTAAAAAATAATGTGCCAGTGACAGAACTTTAGGACCGACTAAGTACAAAGTAGGTACGCTGCCACGACGAGTACTTCGCTGCCTCCATGCACCGGCGCGCGACGCCAACGTCTTTCTTCTGTGCAGTGATCGACTTGCGACTGATTAAGCGACTAAAGCGAGAGAAAAAGCAACACAGATCCTGACTAGAACGCAGTAAAGTATGATCTCACTGCAGTGAAATTTATTAACATCTTTCAAGTTACCAATTAAAATGCAGTGAAATGCTCTCATACTGCTATTTATTTAGCATTAAGTTATTGTTCAACCTGAAAACAATGCGAACTATACTGCAGTAAGTAATAAAGATACTGCATTTTAGGCGGTTACACTCGCGTTCAAAATTGATATTGCGATTAAAGTAAAGTAAAGTGTTTTGACTTTGTCGCACTTTATTTGGTTTTTCATTATGAACCTACTCGACTAATACTAAATAAAATACGTCATTCAAGCACGAAGCTGCATTTTAATCTGTAGTTCATAGGAAATTAGTTAGTGATCAGCTATGCAGTATAATTTTTTTGGTACAAAAACTACTTACTGCGTTTTATTTTACATTCTTAAATATTTTTTAAGCTGAAGATTACAATTTATTTGTGGTAATAAAGATAGTTACTGCGTATTACCTGGTAAAGTGACGGGTCGTTGTAGACGTAACTGCTATCACTGTATTTTAGTTAGTATTACAGTATATATAGACTCGCTGTGTAGAGTTTACTGCTTTTACAAATTGGTTTTTTTCATCGTGTAATCATCGGATCAAAAAATAGGTGAGATCACTGTGTTCCTTATAGCGTGCTCGTTAAAATTCAATATTCAACTGAAAAACTCGAAAAAACCTGTTACTGCGTTTTAGGGCCTGCACGGCAGAATTGGCATGCAAAATAATATCAAAAACGCCATCAACATATTTTATTACTGAAATAAGTCTCTAATCTTCTGCCGGATGCCTTTCATCGTCGTAATATTTTTGAGATAGTACCTACATTAGTCAAGGGTATATAAAAACACAATTTTAACTAAAAAAATGTCTACCCTAAAATGGAATAATTTAAAAACAAATAGGTATTTGTTAATAACAGCTCCCACCAAATAACACTAACCCAAAGGTAAGTAAACCGGTGTGACCAGTTGAGCTTTAAAGGTCTAAAACCAGTTTTATAATAATATTATTCGACATCAAGCCCCACGTGTATCACTAGTATCACAAGTATTGGTTACCTACAGAAGAAGAACACGCCAACGGCCCTAGGTCGCCTCCGTTTTGTATTTAGAGTGTTTGGCATAGAATTTTTTTAAACAACCAATTGTCGGGCTTGTACTTCTCTCTTACTCTGTCTTATGCGACTTTTTGCGAGTCCAACCGACTGTACCCAAAACCGAAATACTTTTTAAGAGCTATTGCACAGTACTTAGTTCACTGAAAGCCACTACTATTATTACTGATTTGTATTTTTTAGGGTAGCATTTAATTATACCATTACTTACATTATAAACTAAGGAGAATTTAGTATAATGAATGTTGAAAGTGTATTTTCCTCAGTGATGGCAGAAATAGTTCTGGTAACTATTTACCCATACCCATTTACGAAGCGCTTACATTTTTTCACTTCTCATGCTCTTAAAATGATACTTTAGTCTCTGCGTATCGGGACTAATGCTTTTTATTAATCCCTAGGGATTAAAGTATTTTTTTTATTTACTTTGGAAACCCCTTAACATCCAATCACGGTGTTTATGAATGGAGGGTTATCGCCAATTGCAGTGATTTTGCTCAGACGATTTTTACAGCGTGGAAATAAACTCAAAATGACAACTGTGCTAAAATATAATATTAAATTATTTAATTTCGTGAAACACGATTAATGTCATGTTCAAACTGCCATATACGAATTATCACAACGATTAAAGTGACACGGTACTAAAGTGTATACATCTCTGAACTCGACTGTACCAAATGTTATGTAAATAAAATAATTTTAAATGATACAAAACATACAAAATTCTTTTCGGGGAATGAAAATTTGAAAAATGATACATTCAACCAAAAATATTTTGGCTAAACGGTAGGCTCTCGATTAGGACACACATTTGTATGCCAGAAATAGTTTAATAGCTTTGTACTTTAATTTATCTTATCTACCTATTATAGCCTATTTAAAGTCCTCCTCGTCACGGCATGTATTGGCAGGCCGATGTTCCTCTGTGCAGCCCTAACCAACTAGCTTGTAGATTAACGTATAACTATTAGATGGATAAAAACCCCCGATATTATGATCACCCTTTCTCTCAGAGCTGAGTTCTCTTAAATGGCCTTATAAATTTTCATGAAACCTAGCTAAAACCCACCGCTAGAAAACCTGCTTACAAATAAATAAAACACGGCATCAATGGGCTTACCAAATACCCATACTCCAAAACACAACGACGAAGCAAATATAACTCCTTTGAGGAAGGTGAAAGGCTAAGTTGGTGGTAGCCACTTGGATCTCCAGTTTTGACACAGGCCTTACATTACAGCAGCGGATCATTTCAGACTTTAAAATAAAATATAAATCGTTGTGCAAGCAATCGTTTCATAAATCCAACAGCACTACACACTCATATTTAAACCAGAATTCAATATCCGACATCAATAGCCGGCCGATGGTCTTTAAAATGCAAAACCGTCGATCAAACCAAAACGAAAGTTAGAAACAAGGGACGAGTCCAAAATACAGTTCCGTCGCAGCGTGGGCGTTTTAACGAATTTGCGATATTCAAGCTACACTCCCGAGCAAAGATAACTGTATTCCGTTGTACTAAAAAAAATCACAAAACGCCCCTTTATTGTTGCCCGTCAGTGTAACTCAGACAATAGTGCGAATTACCTAAACGGCGGAAAACGTCGTCTACTGCAAGCCCGCAAAGCTTGCACCTGGCATGTTTCGACAGTGTGAATTGCAAATTGCAACGATATTTTGGGGGTTCTCTACGCTCTTCATAATGACCTGTGTTCAGCTTCGTTACAGGTAAAACGGATCATATTGTTATAACAAGACCTCTTGTGGGGAATATTCAACTATCTTCATAACTATTATGAAACTTTCTTATAAAAAATAATATGGAGTTACTATTTACACAGACAGTCATAAACGTGAGATATTTTTGAATTCAAAGCTTCATGATCGTGACATGAAGGGAAATAATATACAGTGGACTTGGTTGTTGAATTTAAAGTTATCTTAAATGAAATTGATATACCTAATGCAAGTGGTGTTGCATTTAGTAAATAACTGTAAACAAAAGCTACTAATGCAATTACATTGCAAACTTTTGTTGGTTAACCTAATACATACCTACTCGTACCTAAATGAAATAAATTGAAATTGATAGATACATCGGAATTAGATTAGCAGTGCAGATTTAAATAATAATAACACAGTATAAACAAATTAGTTGAAGAAACGTCTTCAAACAACGGTACATCGAGCAGCTTGTGTATGTGCGCGCCTTACACGTATGTGCCCGTGGTGGGGCGTTACATAGGGCTGATAACGCTGATAACGCTGAATCAGTATTAGCTGCGCCGCTTGCTTGTGTACAGTAGTTACGGTGTAAGTCTGAACATACTTATGTACGTATACGTTACGTAAGTATACGACTTTAAGCTTTATGTATACATATTTTTGCTATGATGACTGTATTAGATATTAGTGCTTTTGACTGTACCTAACTTGAGAACCTTAGGGGTCAAATATGAATTACTTTTCTGTTTATACTTAGATAATAATCAATTATTAGCAATTATACGACTCTGTTTCTTTCTCCCACCGAAAACTAAACTGCATAACTATGTCATGTAACCACTCTGTAACCCCCTGTACTCATAGCATTGTGTCTGCGCGGCAAGAACCAGACACTACCCTTTGATCTGAATTCCGACGCTTAAAAAACTACGTTACAGCTCGAGTCGCAACTTCCCCGTTCACAAGTTACGCAAATTGAGTTAAAGTTAGAATCAGAGCTGCGAATGCTGAACTTGAGATCTGACTTGCACTCAGTGCGACCAAGCTAATTGAACTCGCCGGTATAACTAACTTGGGGTTGACTTAAGTCTTTAATTAAGTGCACGGGTAATATCATCGCTGTTCAAAATAATCCCAGTCAACAGTAAATTCGAAAAATTACTTTATGAAGATTAATTAATGTTATAATTAGGGTTCTCAAAGTAATATAATTTAGGTATATCAAGAGTATATGGAGCTAATTGCCAACCTTTGTTAGTCGGATAGATGCGCAAAATTTATAACTGAATCAAAAAGAGCGACCGGATTTTTTGCTTCACCAAGATCTTTATCACACTTATGGCTCACTAGCTAAATTAGCTCAGTGCTGCATTGAGTGCTAATGGTTCATCTAATTAATTTCATTTGATTCACTCACTCGTTGGGCAAGCATTATTGTACTTGTACCTGAGGGAGAGGACGCGATGGACGTATTGCGTCTTCTATTTAATTTACATATATTTAAGCTGACCTTTCGGTTGGCCACAGTGATAAATTAGACAAAGATTATTATTATTATTTATTTATTTATTAAAGAAAACAAACAATATACAATAGTACATAAAGTATTATGACAACAATGGGTAGCTCACAAGCCAACAAAGTTTTCACTAATGTACACATACATTTGAAATCAGATTCACAAAGTCAGCTACGCCTGAGCTTTGTGTCCAACACAAGGTTCAAAAGGGTTTATACTTAATTAGAAATTGAAAAACATGAAAATATATACTTAAGCCTATCACACGGTTTTTCTTATAGCGTTAACATAGTTGTAATAAGTATCATGGAATATGTCAGTATGATTGTACTTACAATTATGGGTCGAGCACGCCCTGGATAACAAATCGATTTTTTGAATAATTATTCTTACAGAATTTTGTAGCAATTAGATTTTTGGAGCGAGTTCTCAAACATGAGCATTTTAGAAATATATGGCCAAGGAGGTATGGAGAATCAACAATATTATTAATATTATTGTTATTATTATTAATTAGCTCAATATAGTGTCCCACTGCTGGGCAAAGGCCTCCTCCCTTGATTTCCACACCTCTCTCTCTGTGGCAATCTTCAAAAATATTTCATCACTATGTTCCCTGCGTTTTTGTAAGGGGACTATGTCATGGAAATTGGCATTTTTAAATTTATACTTCAAGCGTTTCACGAATTTATGTTGTCAGAAGGGAAGAAAAATCAGAGGGGCTATTGCCTAACGTCCGGTTCCTATATTCAATCCGCGGACAGATAGGCTTACTTCGGATTAAAATTTGACACATTTTGTATGGGCAAATGTCAAATTTTAACCCGAGGTAAGGCTTATCTATCCTCGGATTGAATATAGGAACCCGACATAACGCACTCGCAATCGTTTTCATTTTGAAAATAGAAGGCTTGTCTGCATACAAAATGAAAACAATTGTTCCACTTTCAAGCCGATTGCGTTTGCTAGTGCATTAGGCAATACCCGAGACCCGGGTCACTTCTTAATTATTTTTTTTCTCACTCAGCCTACCTTTTTGCCTGTCAAGAGATATAAAATATACTGACACTTTTGAATCTGAACCGACCTAAAAAGCTGATAAACTTGCTTAATTACGGATGTCGCTCTTTTTAACCGATTTCAAAAAATGAGTTTTCTTTTTGTAGGTTGACCTAGATCTCCGTCAATTGGGAACCGATTTCGTTATTTTTTTTTAATGGATATACCTTTTTCCGGGGTTGTCCCATTGTCATTAAATCAGTACCCTCCTCAAATACCTAAATCTATCCGCAGTTTGAATATTACAAATGGGCATTAGAGCACAACCTAAGAGCGGGAACACTACACGTTTATTTCTCCTCTTTTGTTTCCTTACCTAGTCTAAATAAAGCAACACTGGCAAATTCACTTCGAAATGCAGTGGATTGTTTGTGCAATTTAATTAGAATTGGACTAATTCTCGAATAATACTGTTGATTTTGTACCAAAGCTGGGTTCAAAGCTTTGGATTTCGGAAACGGACTGACGTAGAAAATCCGTCTACATTCTGCTTGTTAAGACTGAACTTAAGCTTAGGTTTCGTCACTTTAGATTTTCCTGAAGTTTATGTGCATAGTGTCTTAAAAGATAACATATAGTTACAGATGTAGATACGTGTAGTGTATACGACATCGAATTTTGTCGGATTAGTTCGTATTTTTCTTGCTTTCTCAATTAGCTAATAGCGGGTAGATTTTTGTCAAAAAAGGATGTCTAGTATGATTATTATTGATTATTAACTGTATCTTTACTTTTTCATTTTACATTGTTTAAATGTATGCATTGTGGAAATGTTGAAGTTTGATTACAATTGAGGTTTTCTAAACTCAGAATTATACCAATTTATACTAAATGTTAGAAACTACCTCAATCCTAATAATATCAGAATTTAATAATTCTATTAATTTGCCAGTGGTTTGTTACAATTAATATTACACTTAGGTACTCTTATTCCAACCTTAATTTTCTTGTCAGTTTCGTCAACTTTGTAAACTATTCCTATTCCTTTTAAGTAATGAAACAAAGTATTCGTTTAATTAAGCTCAGCTCGTGCACCCTTATTCCACAATGTTAAAACATAACTTGTTTTCAAAACAATATCGCATTTTACCAACCCCACCATCAGATCATCTCGATCGATGACAAAAAAGTGTTCAAAATTATCTTGCTATGTTAAAGCCGCAAACTGAGAGCGGAAGCGGCTCGTGCGGCGCGTTAACAAAGCGTGGTGAAGAAGTTTTTTGTATGGGAGTGCACACCGCACTGCGCCGCCTCGTCCTCAGTGCGTTTGCAGCTTTAAACTACTCGTACAGTTTCACAGTCACTTTCCTTCAGAACTGCAGTGTAGAAACTCAGAAATGCGAGGGTTGACGCAAGATGGAATACAATTTTTTTTTAATTTTTACCATAATGTAATCATCCGTAATTTATTTATAAGCCATGTACATTTAGATGTATTTATTTTATTGGAATGTAATAAAGAATTTAAACTATTATAATAATTCAAACATAGTGACATTTGCTCTGTTTTCTTAATAGGAAAGTTTCGCTCAGAGCGTTTTCGTGGAGTCAGATTTTTTGAGCTAAATCTCTAGGAGGGTTAGTGCCTCGACCTGATGCATATCTTCCGCCTTTGGATATTTTGTTCCCTATAGACAAAGCCGTGAAGCGCCCCACAAGTGTTAAAATTGATCCTGGTAATGTAGACCCGCGACAGGACTTCAAACTCGCTTAGTTTGTAAAAAATCATCTCTCACTACCCATTCTCATCGGCTATCAACAATCGGATCGGTAACAAAACGTCAACTTTGGTCTGTAGCAGCTGTAGCCGAAGCACGTTAGATATAGAATTAATAAAACGCAGGCGCGCCAGTTTGCACCGATACGCTACACGCGGCCTTAGTTCCAAGACACCATGCTACTGGAAGGCAACTTTTGTATTTCTGGACCAATGCGACTTGGGGGCCTTCAAAATACGAGCCTGCTCTTTTCTCACTTGTGACCCCTTTGGTGTTGCGTGTGTTTGTGAGTCGCGGTGATCACTTATCACTATCATCTGGTGGCTCGCTTGCTCGCCTACAACAGGTAAAGGTAAACAATAGGTTTTCTTATGTGAAGTTCCTTTCTAGTCCCGGTGTGTTCTTTATACCATATCCAGCAACAATGGCCTTATAAGATAACTCCGTGACTTTGGGACATGTAAGCTTTTACATGAATGCCGAAGCATAACTTTATTATTCAAAAAGTGGGTGAAAGCGAAAGAATAACATGGTGAGTAACGATAACCACGGCCTAAAAAAAACAAAACTAAGAGTAAAAGAGGAATCACAGGTGCTTTGACGAACCGTGTTGCAAACTTGGCAAGGGGTGAAAACGGGTTACGTATTTTTTTGAAAAAGTACTTGTTGTTTTTTTTTTTAACTCGGAATTCAGTATACTTTCAAGTAAATAAGAACTATCGTAATGTTGACAACACGATAACATGTCAAAGGTAATATAGTTTTACCAATAGATACAATAGAGGCCCTGAACGTATACGTCCGTCAGTACAACAGCTAAGACAGACTCACGTTTCCATACATCATTTTACTTAAATTTCACCTTTACAAATCGATGACGATACGAAAATCAACGGGAATCTCAACTTACCCTCAAATTTTTGTACTTAATACAGATACAGGGCGTTTTAACCAATCATCATACACATTTTTTCGATGATGATACGTGAACGTTACTTACGCGATAGATAGAAGGTAAAACTTATTTCGACAGCGTACCTAAAGTTCACACTTGGTCAGCGAAGCTTGACGTCGATGGTACAAATTAAATATTTATATGTAATTAATTTCTTGTCGTATTTTGCATAAATATATGGTTATCCTTAAATTTATTGGAAGGTAACTGGTTTATGAACTTTATGCTTAACGTAATTTAGTAGGTGATGTTAACGTCAAGGTCAACAGTATACCTACTTACTTTTTCATTATCATATGATTGTGATAATTTGCAACATAAAAATTTAAGTATAAGTTCACGTCAAAAAAAAAAGTACCTAATGAAGGAGTATTTCTTTATTTTAAATTTGACGTAACCGCTCCTAGGAAAGAAATTCTCAATATCTTGTAGTTTCAAATTTCTCGCACGCTGTAAAAGCACACCCTATTGCAATAAATTATATTATGCACCCATTATTAAACAAGACACTTCCAGTGTAAATTTGAGGCGGAAACCCCGATCCCATATCGATATGCAATTTGGCAGTTTCAGGCGGCAGTGCAGAGGGAAATGCTATTTGAGCGAGCCGGGCGAGCCGTACGTGAGAACTTCGTGTATTCCTACAATTTGCGAGATATTTTCATAACGCCAATAGACAGATCCGGGTGAAAATTAAATATTGATAAGAGACTTATTTTTACTAAACCAAGTAGTGCAGAATACAAGTAGGTATATATAATTAAATTATCATAGAAAATTTGAGAGAAACTCTAATATTTATGTTGGAATATGATTCATTGTATAAGTAGAGCTAGTTAAGCTGGCGATTCATCATCTTCTTGCTCTTCTCCCGTTTATTTGAGGTCGACGTAACACATCTTTGTCTTCCAAACATCCCTATAAGCTGTCATTTCAGTGTTCCCTCCCTGGTTTCTCATGCTGACACGCACCCATATCTACTTATGTCTCCCCCTTCCACTTTATATACTTATTTATAACTCTTAAGTATTATGACTTTTATCCCTCCTTTTGATATGCCCACAGTACGACTACTATTGTTTAGGTAAGCATGTCATAAGGAGGACTGACATCTGTACCTTCCATTTTCCCCCACATTCATACTTAAAACTCTGTTATAATTAAGACTTTTATTTTTCCTCTTGACATCCCCAATTCCCTATACCATCACAATCTGTCTACCTTCCATATTTTCTCCCTGGCGTCACCCTTAAGGTGACGACTAACTTGTACTATTTCGATGTAATAATGTCACCTGCGATTCTTATCTTATTGCACCTATTAGATAAGGGCCGCTAGTGATACATTATACCGAAATGTTAAAATTCAATCGCCACCTTTAAACTTCCACACGCACATATCTTTATATTGACTTACCTTTACACATTAAATTCTATGGTCCATCTGTCACCGGATACGTTGGAATAATAAACTAATACGCTCAGTGCTGCCAGCGTAATTTCTAAAAGTATTCCCAGACTGTCCCAAGTACTCATGGTCTCCCGCGTATCCACGTTCCACGTTCCACGTATCCACGTTTTTAGTATTAAGTGAGCAATAATAAATTCGAATACAATATTATTTACCTAGTTAAAAACAAGAAAAAACAAGGTTAACAAGTTAACCATCCGCAACATACTTGATCAAACAAAACTAACAGAATAACACAACACGTTGTGACAAATAAATGAATGTTATCTGTCACGAATCAAAAAATAACGCATAACCTGTCTTTAATACGTCTTCAATTTCTTAATCTCAAACGCTTATATTTTGAAATCTTTGTTTATAGCGAAGTTCGCGAAAGTTTAAGACGATCCGTCTCCAACAAAGTGTTTACCTTTTGAAACAGAAAAGTTTTGTTCCTCTCCCGGTATTCCCTCGGAACTAACAGCAGACTGTCGTTTGTGAGGAGATACTTTAATTTCGCGGTCGTTAAGTTTTCATGCGCACAACAGACTTGCTTCGGCTCTGTTCTATATACATATATGCACGTACGTATGTATGTAATTTTAATATAGATCATGCACTCTGCTGTAAAACTGGCGGTCTAATTACAAGACGACACAATGAAATAAGGGATCTCTTTTGTGAATTATTCCAACAAGCGTGGGGCAATGTGGTCAAAGAACCAATTATCACTGAAGGTGACACTGGCCTACGAGGAGATTTAGCATGCCGTGGCGTGTGGGTTGCACAGAGGGAGGCGTTATTTGACATCCGTGTCGTCGACACCGACGCTCCTTCTTACATCTCACGCCCTGTTGTTTCTGTCCTGTAAGCTGCCGAGTCAGAAAAGCAAAACAAATACACCAATGCCTGTGAGTTGCGTCATGCCACTTTTACACCCCTCGTCACCTCCGTGGATGGAGTCTTTGCACCACAATTGGCTACTTTTATTAAACACCTCGGAGAAGCACTTGCATCCCGCTGGGACAGATCCTTATCTTGCGTTTTGGGCTGGTTGAGAGCTCGTGTAATAACATCAATTATTAGAGCGACCAGCATGTGCATTCGAGGCACCCGCCATAAATGGAAACCAGTAGCGAAACTGTTTGGTTTTGATGATGGAGCTGCCCTTCCTTACTCCACATAGTATGTACTCGGACGATATATTTGTTTATTTAGTTTCATAATTTTGTATATTCAAATTGTAATAAAGTTACTGTTTTTTAACATTAAATGTAATTTAAACTGTATTGTAGATAAATAAAATTAAATAATAGTTCAACTTTTCCAGATTTATAGTTAAAAGGGAAAAGATTACATTACATTTTGATTTCTGTTTCTCATTAAGGTTGACTTGTAGAGAAGGCTTGTAGCTTTAAGTCCGCCTTTTGTACACTATTTTTATTTTCAATAAAATAATAAAATAAATAAATATTCAACTCGGTCAACCGGCCAACATTACGATATCTCTTATTTACTAGCGGCCATATTAAAACGATACAATAACATGTCAAATGCAATAAGGTTTTACCGAGTAGAACAGAGACACAGGTACGAATACCTATCAAATTCATTGCAAAAGTCAAGGGTCTCAGAGCAGACTTGTCATGAGGTAACCTGTGTTCGTTTGCCTTCTCCCTGCCACCCGGTGTTTCTAAGCCGTAAAGCAAAGCTAGATATGATGTACGGTCGGCCTTAAAACTCAGTAATTCTATTTATTCAATGTATGGGAAAATCATAAATAAACAATAAATAAACAGATATCTGGGGACAATGTCACATCAATTGACCTAGTCCCAAAGTAAACTCTAGGCTTGTACTAAGGGTACTAGACAACGATATAAATACTTATTATGTAGTGAAACATATACTTAAATACATAGACAACATCCATAACTCAGGAACAATTATTCGCGCTCATCACACCCTTACCGGGATTTGAACCCAGGACCACGTGTCACTACCGACTACGTCAGAGCGTCGTCAAATTAATAAAGTTTAAAACTTGTGTGACATGATACGTTTAAAGATCACTACTCTTCACCCCCATTCACACACGCCCTGAAATGTGTCCCCGTTAAGGGGTTTTAAGAAAATGATTTTTTTCAATTCTAAAAAGAAAAGGGTATATGTATTTTTTCACAGGCTCGACGGTATTTAAGCCTATACTATATTACAGTACCAGCCACCAATATATCGCCTTTGTACTTACATCTCATACGATTACCTACACTCACTCATATGACTTACCAAAATTGACAACCAATCAAGAACTAATTAACCAATTGTATTGCCATTACTCAATTCGTTAGCTGATCTAATCAGGTTAAGGTTTAAAATAGTATATGATAAATGTTTGTACATAACGTAGTTTTCACGGAGGAAGCATTACAAATTAGTATGAACGCGTTTAAAACTTATAATTTGTTTGTCGAAAAATATTAAATGACTGAACTATTATAAGCAGAGGCACGCTTTACTGCTTTGCTTTGTCACTTTAACGACATGTTTGAACTGCTGCACTAATCTGTCAAAGGCGTTAAAGCGACAAGGTACACAAGTCTGCAGAGGTTATAAGGCCGACTGTACCAACACCGGCCAAACCACTTGAGGTCTATCTAGGTTGCAATCTGTGATGTCGCAATACTTGACGATGCACTACCGCCTTAGGTCAGCTAGTGAAGGAGCCAGTGGTGAAATAAGTCAAGCCATATTTTTCTTTGAGAACTGTGTCAGGTAAAGCGGAGTAGATTACATAGGGTGGTCTCCGCCTCAGTGGAGCCGCATCCTGATTGTTTTTGTAGATATAATTAGGAGTTATAATAAAACAAACTTACAACAAACTTTTAATTTACTTACAAAAAAAACGGTCAAGTGCGAGTCGGTCTCTCGCAGCGAGGGCTCCGCACCTACGTCGTATATTTATATGAAATATTAGAACGTTCACACGGGACTTATAGCTATAATTATTTTTAAAATATACAGAGCCGTAACTTCACCAACCTTATACCGTAAACTGGGGTTACTTTAGACCTAGGGGGTAACATTGACCACCCCAAAAATCATCTTAAAAATTTAATTATTCCTTTAAATGTTCCATTAGGAACAACCTATTTATATTGTTCTAAAATTATTTTAACAATTAAAGATGTTTACCACTAAAATAGTTATAGTTTTAAGCGTGGGCAATGTTACCCCATAGGTCTAAAGTAACCCCAGTTTACCAGTACTAAATAAGTTAACCCTTTTTCTAAATAAATGTACATGTAAGAGCAATTCTTTCATTTTCTGGTTTATAACTATGATTTAAGAATCATCTATTTAGTCCAGAAAAAGTAAAAGAATTGTTTCAGAAACTACTAAATATATAACAACAAAAAGCAAGCTTTAAAAAACCCGACTGTTGCTAACCAATTTTAAATCGTTATAAATCCTAAATGATCGTTCAAAATGAAAAATATTTTAAAAAACCTAAAGATGATTTTTAAATACCTATGCAATGATACCCCATTGGCCAATAGTTCGTCGACTTTTTTTTTTCTTATTTACAATATGGCGTCCAGTTGCCGCCATATTGAATTTTAATTACTGTTATATTTTTAGTGACCCTCACAAGACAAATCGATTGGCATAAAAATCATCAAAATCGGTCCACGCGTTTAGCCCATAGAGCGCCACAAAGGAACAAACATACATATACTCGTACTGGCAGATAAACACAATATCGTTTTCCTTCTGCAGTCAGGTAAAACAAAGAGGGGACCGGGTGCTTTTCTTCGCGTTTCACATTAATTACCTAAATATCTCAAAAACTATGATTACGAAACAAGCGCTTTAAATTATTGAATCAGAAATAAAAGAAAGAACCATAGATATAAATTAAGTTTGCTACAAACTAGGTACTACATTGTACTTGAAATTTTAAAAAATACCTTAATTTCTAGATTAGAAAGATAACATTAGCGATTTTTTTTACCCTTACTGCCTGTTTCACAATCGACAAGTAAAGCATATTGACGGATAAATTTTGCCCTTTCTCTTTCTTACAGTTGAAAATAGACAAGAAGGGAGCCAACTTTTAATAACAGATAAATTTACTCGTTGATTGTGAAACAGGCCCTTACACTTCTAAATTACTTATCGGATTATGCCGTCTTATCTCGTGTTTTTTTTTGCCCTTTTTTAAAATTTTGCGTCAGTAACAAAAATCTGGGTTCTCATAAAATAAAGTAAAAAAAGAAACCATTGATTGATAATTAAAATGAAAAAGGGGAAAAATAACAAGTTGTTTACCGAGTTATGATATTTTCCTCGGATTGTAGCGTAGTTGCAAGTCATTCTGTTTGTCCGCAATAAATACGTTATTCAAAAACCGACCTTATTTTGTAATTTATTAGGGTCAAACACTCCACATTCAATCCTTGTCTAAATTTGTGCCAGTCTCTGTCAGAGAAAATAGATCTTCATGGCAATACATGTGTTCTAATAATGTATTGTTTTGTTTATACATTAGGTATATGAGGGGTTGCTATGAGTTTCATGTACATTACACGTCCACGATTGATTTGGCATTTCTGTTGTTTTGACAGTTACTTGAATAATTTATTAATTTGTTTTATGCGTGCCAAATGATTTATTAGATGATTTTTTAATAAAAATAAGAGTAATTGCTCTTTTTATCAGGGGCCCTAGACAAGATGCATTACGCCGAGTCGCTTTTCTGTTCGTTTCGTTTTTAAACCAATCGCGTCACTGCTAGATCACGTAATACGAAAAGTCACGTGATCTAGCAGTGACGCGATTGGTTTAAAAACGAAACGAACAGAAAAGCGACTCGGCGTAATGCATCTTGTCTAGGGCCCCAGGGCCGACAGGTTAATAACGGATTTAATAAGACGTTTACCTTTCTTTGTAATTAATTTCTGAACAAGGAATATATCTTCTAATTTAAGGTCAAGGTCTAAAACAATTACTCGTAGCGAAACCTACATTGAAAACTAAAAAAAAACTTGAAATTTTAACATTATTTAAATGTGGGTAAGGCTTTAAAAGAGAGAAAAAATTCGTAGGCACCAAAATATGTAAATAAGCAATACAAACAGAAAATATAAACTAAATAAACCAACATTTAAAACGCTATTGGATGCATACCAATTTGAATACAAACACGACAATAATGGTCCCGTATGACAACGAGACACCCAAAACAAATACAATAAAACTAACTAAACATCGAAATTTTGAACACGTAGTTTTCCAATTTTGTCACTAGAAACCAAACGGTTTCCAATTCAATTGATTTCAGGCAAATATTTCAGAACTGTTAGGATTTGTAGATTATATTTTCCTGCAAAAATGTTTGAAACGGGTCTATATTGGGATCCATAATGATTTTGTCCTATATTTGAATTCCCTAATAACGTTAGTCATAATGAATTGTTTGTCCTAACACACATAAGCCCTAATGTGATTATCCTAACATTGTTTGGTCGAATATTGTTTGCCTTAACGCTGATATATACCAATATTGAATGTACTAATATACGAAAAGCATAATATTCAATAGCCCTAATAGAGTTCATGACCTGCTAAAGGGTTAAGGGGGAAGAGAGTTGAGAGGGAGAGGGGGGTTGGGTGGTGGTTTTGAAAGAGAGGGGCATCTGTCAGCAAGTCGACGAAGCCCCGAGCTTCTACTTTCCGCTCTGAGGGATACAATGTAACTAACGAACCTACCTGTATAATGCTAGGGCCATGTTAGGGGATTTTCTAATGTGTAAACGTGCATTATGACTTTTAAGATTAGGGCAAATAAGCGTCTACCTAAGTATTTAGACGCTTAGGTAATGCAAAATAACGTTATACCAAAACAGTCATTATGGCAAATGTATGTTATGCCAAACATTGCTTAGGGCAAACGTGCTATGCGATATGAGTTTAGGACAAACAATATTATGAATCGTGAACCACACCCGTGCAAAACATTTCCTAAAAAGCAAGTCCTTAATTTTCAAGACACTAAAATGTGCAATAAGACGTTTAATTAAATGACAGATCTTGACTTTACATCAGACAAATATTTACTTGTAGATTAATGATGATCGTCATCATCATCATTATCACCCGCAACACGTCCACTGCTGGACAAAGGCCTTCCACAAGGTTTTCCACATCGATCGATCCTCTGCTGCATTCAACGGTTTCCTGCGACCTTTATCAGATCGTCAGTCCACCGCTGTCCATCGTCACCCGGTTCGCGGTCGCCACTCTAGAATAAATGATCACCAATACTTAATTGGAAGGATTCTATATTCTGTTCACCGATAGTTAAATAAGTTCGCGGAAAAAAACTAATTGTGATTAGCACAAGAGTACACAGGACCGATCGCGGTAGAGTTCCTCAGGGAAGGCATAAAAATATGTCCAGCGGTGAAGATGCCAGCCGAGATAATGGTGGTGATCCCCTAACCATCAGAATACATAATAATGTAAAATATCAATCAAGACACCCTGATTTTTATATTAGTTAAAATTGATTCACTGCACTAAGGGGAGCCAATGAAAAGGTGCTATGCGATTCTTTAACCTTTAAAGCGTTCTGTAATTACCATTTAGAGCGTACGGGCTCATGTAGCAGTGAACTTTCATGTTTATTCGGTTTTGCATATTGTTTTTTTACAGAGTATATTAAAAATAAAATGCGACAATTTTGTATCAGAGGAAACACATTCATTAGCTAAAAAAAAGGACCCGAATAGAAACTATTTTTTATTTTATTTAATACTGCTATTGGTTGATATAAAATATAATTGTAAATTTAGCACCCTTGTCGCTAATGAAGGATTGATTAAATGGCCGCTTAGGCATAAATAAACATGTTTAGTGAGTAAAACTCAAAACTTTGTCTTTACAAAAGACACCCATTGAAACAATCTTAATTGGTTCCGATTATAATTATCCAAGAAAACATCAAATTAATCAGCACATTCTGTTTAATAATTGTTTAAAGCATGTAATTAAGACGTCAGATACATCGCTGCGGGCTCAAAGACGATTCATCATTAATGGCTTTTGTTTGGAAGTCTTAATTAGCATCTTTAATATACATGACATACACCCATCCGACAGACAGATTCGCAGTAGATGATTTGGTTTCTTTGGAAAATAATAAAGACGCGTTCATAATATTTACGCAATATTTTTAAAATCTTTTATTCGAACTTCTCTTTGTATGAATGGGTCAAATCTATTATGACATTTTGAACATTATGAACAAGTTCTCGGTATTGAAAAAGGATGTTATATGGTACAAATATGTAAAACCAATGAAAATGCATATTTTTGTAAGTATCTAAAGGCACACTCAGAGTCAGTTAACCCGTGGCGCGTCCTGAGGACCGACGGTGGTCCATAAGAATATTTGAATTTGGAACTCAATGTGGTTCGTGCTAACATTGATATTGTATTGTAATACACACGTGTATGACATGACGTTCCACGGATGAATGGTTATGTCTAACTGCCGCACTCAGAGTCGTCAATTAAATTTAATGTTTGATTAAAGTTACTGCTGTCACTTTCTTTGCTATAGCAATAGAATAAGACAATACGTCGCTAAGCAAGCATTAAATTTAATTTACATCTCTGAGTGAGGCAGTCAGTGATGATTTTTCGAACACAAGTTTGAAAAAAGAACGAGTTAATTGTCTCTAAAATGTCTCTGAGTGCGGCGGCAAGAGATAATTCGATAATGGAGGATCTACGATCTAGAACCCCGAGGGTAAACTCTTTTTTCTTTTATAATTCTTTACAGAAATTCTGATATAATGACTACCAAAATCTTTAGATTTATATTGAAAATATATTTAATATCACAATATACAGGATTTCATAGATCGTACGATAATTTTAAATGAATGAGCATATTCTAAGGACTGTTCAATTTACTAAGCGGACATACTTAATTCAATATTAATCCTTCAACTAAAAAAATACTGATAGTCAGTGGCTGGTTATAAAATAAACATAGACAAGTCTATCAAGTGTCATATTTATTTTTTGAATTGTCTAAATATTTTTCACGATGGAGCGAATTAATATTAAAGAACGCAAATTAATCTTGCAAAAATGGTGTACAGGCCAATTTTCACTGCGGAAAATTGCGAATGAGTTTAAATGTTCCAAGTCAGCCGTGTTTGAAATCATAAAAAAATTTGGAGAGCACCATACGCTCGACGATTTACCAAAATCGCGGCGGAGAAGTGGCCCGGCAAACCCAAATGTCGAAGAAAAAGTCGTGCGGCTGTTAAAATCAACAAAGTACATGTCCGTTCGTGAAATTGCTAAAAAAAACAGGTATTAGCGTAGGCACTGTACAAAATATCAAGAAAAGAAATAATATACGGACATATAAGAAGCAAAAAATGCCGAAGAGAAGTGCCGAGCAACAAATACGGTCCAAAAAAAGATGCCGCAGTTTATACGATATTTTGCTGCAAAATAAATCTCGATGCATTCTCATGGACGACAAAACGTACGTGAAATTTGACACAAGTACGTTACCGGGGCCCCAGTATTACAATGCGGCTGTAGGAAAAATTGTACCCGATTCCGAAAAAAAACATAAAAATTGACAAATTCGGGAAGAAAGTCCTTGTATGGCAGGCAATTTGTTCCTGTGGCCTCAAAAGTACGTCTTATTTTGCAACTGGAACTATTGGTGGCGTAATTTATAGAAAGGAATGCATCACAAAACGGTTACTTCCTATATATTATAGAAAGCACAGTAATCCCCCTTTGTTTTGGCCTGATCTAGCGAGTGCTCACTATGCTGGTGAGACTGTGGGGCTATTAAATTCAAAAAACATCGATTTTGTTAAGAAAGAAGACAACCCACCAAACTGCCCGGAGCTCCGCCCCATCGAGCGATACTGAGCCATTGTAAAAAGATACTTGAGGAAGGATGGCCGAGAAGCTAGTACCTACATTGGCAGAATTTAAACGCATGTGGGTTGCTGTTGCTGCTTGCAGAAAAGTATCCAAAAGCACATCGCAAACACTTATGCGACGAATCCGGGCTAAAGTCCGAAGTTTTTACCGTTGTAATTAATTCTTTTTTCTTGTGTTATATATTACTTTATTTTAATATTGCAAATAAATATTCACCGTAATAAAGTTATATTTGTTATAAAAAAACCGTAAATGAACCTATTTTTGATGTCCGCTTAGTAAATTGAACAGTCCTTATAAGACGTAGGTCAAATTCTACATGATATTTTGAACCAGTTCTCGTTATTGAAATAGGTTGTAATATCGTACAAATATGAAAGATTTAACACGTTAGATAGATTACGATCAGTTAACGGGTATTACTGTTAAAAAAAAAACCGTCATAATCACATACGCTATTCATAAACGCAAAACAGCTAAAGTGTGCTTAAATTATGCTTTGTCTTGTATTCGACCGAAAGTGACACAGAATACTTTTACTTAATTAGGTTTGTTGTGCGTTTATGGATAAGGGGGTTAATGTTAAACCTATAACCTCATTACCCAATTATTTGGCAGATTCAGACATGTATTAAGTAGTGTCTACAGGGACATAATTGCAGAATATAGATTTTAATATCACCGTATATGTGAATATCTATGATGGAATAATCTAAAAGGAATTCCCTAGGCGCGAAGTGCAACTTCCTTACGAGTACAAATATAACATTTTCCTGTTTATATCTTGTACTCAATTTAAAAATTATTAAGAAGGAATTTATCGTTTCTTCTAATTGCACGTCGTAAACTACTGACCCTTTACCAAATAGCTTTGTCTATTAACACATAACTCTCCTTAGCCACATTCACGATAGTGATCATTTGTGGTTTTGCTGTAATTTAAATGAGAACATTGATTCGATTTTAGACGACACTGGCATGCTTTGGAATAAATAGCAAATTTTCCATACGTAACGTTGATTTTTATCTTTAACTAGCTCCTACCGCGAATGATTTTGTTGCATCTTTTTAGACTATCTATTTATTAATTTAGTGGAAAAGCTATCTCAACTTTAAATTTAATCCAGACCCATGCAGCCGTTTCAGCGAGTAAGAGTGGGAAACGTACTAAGTCACAAGTACACCTACAAACTTTCTGAAAGCTATGTGATATTGGAAGTATGTTAGATTAAATGCATTGTTAAATTGCTTTACTGCTTAAATGTAAGGCTAGTTTTCATCAAATTAAAAAAAAACTTCTATCAAAACATTGCATTCGGAATAATGAAAATACGGTTTTTTTTATCAATTCGGATCGGTCGGGTGTTTTTAATTATGTAATAGGTACTTAGCACCATTCCGCGTGGATAATTTTGAGGACACGGTCTCGGAATCGACCCCGAAGCCTGTCCCCGTTTCCACATAACTACTAAGCAAGGAAGGTAAGCTTGGTCTAGCTTAAAGGATTTGCGACACTTCTGTTGCTCTAATCTGCTTTCATATGTATTGCGGTAGCCTGGTCGCAGATGTTGTCATGGGACTAATTACTATTATAATTAAGAAAGTTTTTAAACCTTTTGAAGGAGGGCAATGTACCTGTAGCCCTAGACAAGACACGTGGCGAGATCGTTTTAGCTATCGAAAATGTATAGGATTGATGTAAGCTGGCGAATGGTCCTGTCAAGCGCTTATGTCAATTCCATACACTTTGCCAGTTTTCGAAAATCATCTTGTCTAGGGTTTTTTTGGTTCTATCGCAATTGTTTTGTAATAGTAATAGGTATGTTATTCGTTTTCAACTGCTTAGGAGTGGAACTCGCTTCCTTTATGTATATATTCTAAGAGATATAATTTAGGTACCTTTAAGGGCGTGAGTGAATAGGCCTTTACTGATCCAGCGTACTCCGTTGACTTCTTCGTCACTTACCATTGGATGAGATAGGGTTCGCTGATTAGTCTCAAGCAACTCACTGTGACACATTTGACGAGAGAGTGTCGATAGCCTAGTGGCTTAGGAAGTGGACTCATGATCGCAAGGTACCGTGTTCAAACCCTCACGATTACCATGTACCTACCAATTAGATTTCTAACCTACGATCATTACCCGAAGCTATTACGGGGAAGGGAAAACATCGTGAGGAAGCTTGCACATTCGAACAGCTGAGTGCGTAAGAGGATAACTGCACAAAACATCCTAAAGGGTTTGCAAGATATGATAAGACACAATATATTTCTTGGGGTTTCGGTTCATTACAATAATGATTTAGTAATTTCTTTGTTGGATATTAAACATTATTAATTCGCTTTCGCAACAGTTTAAGTGAATTTTAATACCAGTGTGTACAACTTTAGTATACTTTATTTTTTAAGAAGCATCTTTCCAAAGTGAATACATCTTTTAATTAATTAAAATGGAACTCTGCGGGAACTCAATTCCTTCATATAAAGTAAAAACAAAAGATATTTGCTAAGGTGTGGGAACCGTTAAAATTGTATACATGGAGTTTACGTTTAATATACCTACTTATATTAATTGTGAGTAATGGATAATATAAATATACTTCATGATTAGTACTTTTGTTAGACTATTAAATCTAGTTTCAACACACAATACCACGATAATAGGTACTTTATATGATTTAAAACCGGAATTTAGCGGCTTCGAACATAGACCTCTAAAGGGCAATAGACAAAATGTATAGAGCCCCTGTATATTATACCCACGCTTACATCAAATTCGACTAAAGCCCGTATTCGGTCACCGCTTAGTGTAAACGGTTTTTTTAAATAGTAAACAAAGTATTCGACTAAACTGAATGAGGCCGACGCATTCGTCACCGATCTAATAATATAACCGCACTACTCTACTTACTTGCAAAGGGAGCAGCGATCTGGATAGACCCTGTACGCACAACCCCTAAACCGTGTCTTAAACCGTCCATTCAGAGGGCTACGAAAACAAATGCGTAGGATACTTAGGATGACTAATCCAGCTAGAAACTTAGTTCTAATGTCGGGTTCCTATGTTCAAGCCGCGGACAGATAAGGCTCTATTCGGGTTAAAATTAACAACACAAAATGTGTCAAAATATTAATTTGAAGTGAGCTTTGTCTACCCGCGGTTTGAATACAGGAACCGGACAAATGTCTGAGTTTTAATCAATTTTGACGCAGTTCGTCATCCAGCACTATATTTTTTTTGGTTGGCCCTTCTACCGGCTCTCAATCCATAGAACGTATCACTTCGCAGAATTTTCGTTTGATAGAAAGCTATTTTCTGCTGAGCCCGTGTTGATTTCAGGTTATGTTTATTTATTTATTTATTAAGGAAAACAAACAGCTTAAAATATACATTAATATTAAAACAGAGGTGAGTTATTCATAAGCCAACAAAGTTTTCACCGATGTATCTTACACTTTTAGGAATTAACTACACAAAGCTAGCCACTTATATTAAAACATGCACTTAATAACAGTAAATCTCTAGACATGGAATGAAATCAAATAGTTTTCATAACTTAAGATAAAAGGTATTATAACTAAATTATAAAGTCCTATTAACTGCACTTACATAGCTGCCGAAATCGTCATAGAATATGTCAGTATGATTATATTTGCAATTATGAGTGGAACACGCCCTTGTGAGTAAGCGATTTTTCGAATAGTTTTTTCTGCAAAATTGTATAGCGAACTTATTTTTGGACCGAGTACTCAAACCTGAGCATTTAAATAAAATGTTACTGAGGAGATATGGAGAATCTACGATGTTGTTCAAAATTTTATAAAGTAAGATTTGGTCATGATGTTCTCTACGCATTTTCAAGGGGACAATATCTATGAGAGCGAGATTTTTAAACTTATAAGCCAAGCGTTTCGTAAATTTCTTTTGAATGCTTTCAATATAATCAATATAACATTGGTATTGTGGATTCCAAGTTGCAGATCCATACTCCAGATGAGGACGACCAAGTGCCTTATATTTATAACAAGATGAAAGTGCTAACATTCTTAAAATCGCTACCCTTCCTAAAAATAAATCCCAACATCCTGTAAGCCTTCGCCACTATAGTGTCAATATGTGATGAGAGTAATTAGTTGTTGATCAAGTTGAACTCCCAGATCCCTGATTACAGGTACTTCTTTAAAACGACGTTAAATATATTATACTTAAAAATGATAGGTGTTGTAATAGTTACAAGTCTAACCTAAGCTAAGCTACGTGAATCATACCTGAAACCTACCTGAAATCTCAGCTCAGCAGAAAATAGCTTTCTATGAAACGAAAATTCTGCAACGAACGTTATATGAAATGAGTGTCAGTGAGACAAGGGGACACCCATTTTTTTTAGGTCATTGAATGGGTGCTTAAGATGATACCGTGCTGCTAAATACATTCGTTTATTGATGTAAATTTACATTCAATTTAATAACATAAAACATAGACAGTAGAGAACCTCTCAACCTACAAGCATTATTGAAGCTTGATTTCAAGACTCAAACATACTCTTGAATTTTTCTATAGATAATACTCATAGGGTGATTGTCTCAAGGACAACTCTCTCTTAAAAAAATTGTAGTGTGAAAACGTGTTTTATTAGATGTAGCAACAAGAGAAAAAAATACGCTAGAACGCAGCCGATGACCTCTGCACTGCCACAGGCTAATTTCGGGACGATAGGGATAAAAAAAGGAGGAAGTTAGGGGAGAGAATCGTTTGACGTAAGGGCTTGATAGATTTTGAACGGTGGGCCATCGGACTGCAGTTTAAACGTAAATAATATTTGGTGTCTCCTTGTTTTGTCGATACTTATTTCATAGCACGTATCACTGCACCAAATTTCTTCTTGAAGCCTTGTTGCTTTCAAATTAGCTTAATATTAAATAGGTGCCTAGGTTAGTTTGGGTAAGAATTGTGACTATCATAAAATGTAAACTCCTGCGCCGAGAAATGCTCGTCTATGAAACGAAAATTTTGCGATGTAAAACGTTCTATGGAATGAGTGCCAAAAATCCAAGGTTACTTAAATCTTATTACTGCCATGGTCAAGAAACTGTTTTAGTATCGACGGAATATTCCGAGAAAAGTGTAGAGCCACGGTCGCTTATTATTCGCACGGTGTAAAACCTCAATGTTCCTCTTCCGAAGCGATTTTCGTGTAGGTATTGCTTTCATGAAAATCTGAATAGCTGAGTAAAGTTACGGGATGCTTAACAAACAAATTCGTGCGTAAAATTCTAAGAAGAACGTAAAGGAATGCTCAAAATTTTGGAATAAAGCTTTTGTTTACCATAGATTCCAAGAAAAGGAAGTTCCTTGAACGCATAATGTTCTTGAGGGATAAATAACGTACCATATTTGAAGAAAACTAAATTGAATAATTAATTACTTACACATAATGCGAACATATTATAATGGAATAGACCATATCACCATCATTTATAAGTCAATTAGGCACGGGCCACACGACGCCGCTTTTTCGCGTGGAGGTGCGGAACGGGAAGTAATCCGACGAGAGCGGCCATAGGGTGCTGTGCAGTTTCGCGCGTCACTGACTCTTAGATTGGTTTGCAAATAAGAAATGGTCAGCCAAAATTATAAATACTTGTTTAAAATACAAGACAAGAAAATTAAAAGACATAACCTCAAATATCACACAAAAGTAAGCCATTTTAATACCTCGTATTGCCTAAACGGGCTCTACTTTATTAAGTTTCTTAAGCGATGTTGCGGGATATTGTTTCATTATTCCACTAACGCATGTTTCAGGTCTCTAAGTGTAGCTGGGGCGGGGTTTTGACTTCTTACACATCTCCCGAGCTCGTCCCAAGCGTGCTCAATCGGATTTAAATCCGGACTTCTCGAAGCCCAGTCCATGCAATTGATGCCAACGTCTTGAAGATACTCATTAACAACTCGGTCTAGCGTTGTCATGCATAAAAACGGAATTTTCACCCATATTAATCAAGTATGGGCCAACATGCTCATTAAGGATCTCTTCTACATATCTTGCACTAGTTAGCGTACCATTTTCTATCAGCACTAACTCTGTGCGACTCTCTGAAGAGATTCCAGCCCAAACCTTAACGGATCCTCCACCGATCGATACATTTTCTTCAAAACCCTCTTGAATAAATCGTTCCCCTGGCCGTCGGAAAACTCTTCGCCGCCCATCCTGTGCATACAGCATAAATCTGGATTCATCAGAAAACATTACTCTTGCCCATTCTTCGTCTCCCTATTGTGCATGTTTGCAAGCGAAAAGTAATTTTGCTACTCAATGTTCCTCGCAAATTTGGGCCATTTGCGGGTCTATGTGCTGTCAAATTAACTTCTCGGAGCCGCCGTCTTACAGTCCGGTCGCAAACGTCGTCTCTTCGGGTCTCTCGAAATTTACTTACTTTAACAGACGTGAAGTGTTTATTTCGGAGCATGGTTGCAACAATAAATAGATCCTCTTGACCAGTAGTACACCTCGGTCTGCCAGTTTTTAGTCTTCTAATGTTGTGCCCAGTTCCTCGGAAACGTTGAACGACTCTTTGTACCGTAGAAAGTGACACGCCTGTTACTCTCGCTGTACTTCTCTGATTTCTGCCTCCTTCCAGCATAGTTAATTCTTCTGGTGTTAGCGACATGATAGTAATTCAATTATGACCGTGAAGGAAGGAAGGATTGTTTATATATTTTTTCAAAATACGAGTACTTATTAAATGTTCGGTTCTATGTCATACGATATTAAATTCTTTTTAATTATAAAATTAGTTCCATGCACGTAACATTATAAATTTGCAAGATACAGATGATTTTGTCACTGACACGTATTATTTGTCCACGATTGTAATACTCCTTAATAACTTTGTTGTAGGGTTTTCAATGTCGCGAAAACTATTCTGTTGTACTTTAAAATACTTATCACTGTTCCGTTTGAAGATAAAGATAAGATAAAAAAATGGTTTTAAAAGCGCCCAAAACATCCCTTAATTTTGCCGGCTATTCTGCCTTTTTATTATAATTAACAGATACATATCAGGAGACCATCTTTGTACCAAACACATCCATAATCCACTGCATTTTATAATATTTTATTTGTAAGCAGTATTCATGTAAAAACAGTGGTTCCTTGTAGTAAAAGTTTCCTTTCATGCAGTGCGGGTAAGTAATCAATGCTCTATTTTCCCCATGCGAGTTTCCAGAAATCCCAGCAGCACAAAGGAGAGCATATTAATTTCACTCTCAAAATGGAATTCTATCGTACTTTTAATAGAAGTTCGGAGTTTTTAAGAAGCCACATAATTATGCTAAAGTGGGTAGTGCTCCGTGATCTGGATAATTGGATTGGATCTGTAAATAACTTATTGTTTATAGTCTAGATAGAGATAGATTAATTTTCCAAACTTGAAACATTTTTCGCATGTTTTTGGTTGAATTTTCGAAGTCTTATGATCTATAACGATGTTTTTTTTTATTTCATACATACATACATACCTTCACACCTTTATTCCCAGAGTGGGGTAGGCAGAGCTACAGAATTACCAACAACTCCAAAAACTTGTTGATAACTCTGTAACCACAATTTGCACAATTAGGCTAAGATGTTTAACAGTGTATAGTTATTAGTGACAGGTAGCAAGCCCATCGCCTAACAGTACTACTTTTTTTATTTCATAAATCCTGGTAAACAGTTTTTTTAACTTTGTGCATTTGTAGTAAAAGCAATTATTTCATTTTTAATGCTGCAATCAAAGCATCTCCATTTCACGTTCGTGATTCTTGTCTGGGTGGGCGGCATTACTCGTATGTAAATAGCTTCGTAATTAGATTTATAAGGTGAATCTGTGTCATAAAAATCAAAGGATTACATAAATATTTTACTTCTAAAAGCTAAAGCATTTGCGATGCTCAGTCGATGCCCAAAGAAATACGGGAGACATTACCGGTCGCGTCTCGGAAGACACATCGCCCGGCTCCACGATAGCGTAACCACGGGACATGGAAAACATCGAGGGTACAAACTATTCTTCTGAAAGAGTTTAGGTTAAAATGTATAATTTACGTGGTATACGATTTGTGAGCTAGTAAAAACAAGTCTTACAGTAATTAAATGAAAAACAAGCTTTAAAAACCCGACTGCATTTTTTATATTGTCGTCGATATTCTTTGCTAATAATTGTCATTTTGCCGTTGTTGTTATTTCAATTTTAACAGTTTAGGTATCTTATGTCACCCAGGATGGTGAATCGTAACGATACCACACCCATCTAGTTCAGCTCAGGGGTTTAGAAGTTATGGTGGAATAAAGAATCATACATACATAAATGAACCCTGAAAACATCACATTGAGATGCTCAGAAAATTATTGACCTTATCGCAGCGGGACTGAGGAGTTACAACTGAACTGTGATTGTATAGTTTTTGAATTTTAACACATGATTTTACAAAACACAAAAATCAACGAAATATAAATGTATAAAGACGAACTTATCCCCTCAAAGGGATCACATCCAGCCAAGCTTTGGGTAATTAATGAAAAAAAAGTGTCTAAATCAGAATTTGAGGATCCTTGGATAAAGGCTAATCAACCATCCCGCATTAAAAAAGGGCCATGTACTTTTACGTACATTATGTAAAGAATAGTCCCAAGAAACTTTGAAATTCTTAGCCAATCGGGTAGGTAATAAAATTCATGGGGCTCTATTCTACTCATTAAAACAAAAATGATTTGACATACAATCGTATTGTCAGCATGTCAGCCGAAAGACGTTGCCAAGTTAGCCAAGTTGACAGCATACGATGATGTAAAAACCAATATTGCTTTACCTATTAGAATAAAATTCCAGTTTCCCTCCTTCATCACCCCGTGGCTTCCTACTGGCTTTGCTTACTGGCACTACGGCTCTCAGCGCATCCGTTTACCTGATGCGATCGCCTTACTGTTGTGCAGCGTCGGAAATGTTCTCATATCAAATAAAAATATATTTTGAGCGTAGTCAGTAGGTAAGTATATTTTCGTAGTGGTTGAATTATTTTGTCTCGTAGTTGGAGAAAGCGTATGAAACTTAGTGTTGGTTTATATTCATTGATAGCGTGATTTAAACATCGTATACTAATTTATCTTGTGGTTTTTTGTTTAATCACAAATGAAGGCTGGAGATATGCTGGATACTTTTTGTCCCTATGGAAAAACGATAAACGCATTGAATTCAGGCAAAGCTGGTACTGGTAATAACTGCATTATGCCTAGAAGATGACTTGTATTTTTCACATTCTAGATTATACCTTGATATTTGATTAAGTTTATATGTAAAAGAATTAGCCTAACGCTACTTGTGGGAGGACCTTGTGCAGGGTCCGTCCGGGATGGTACCACCATCTTATCCATTAACCTACCGCCAAGCAGCAGTGTTTGCATTGGTGTGTTCCGGTTTGGGGATAAGACAGCCGGTGAAATGACTAGCATAGAGGCATTCCATCTTAGTCCTCAGGGTTGGCAGTGCATTTGCAGTCTTGTGAATGCGAATGTCTACGGGTCATAGTTTCCACTTACCATCAGGTGGTCTGTGTGCTCGTTGCGTTCCAATGCCATAAAAAAAAACTTAGATCGTGTACAAAAAGGTTTACCGCTTTTTTCTGACGTCAAGTAAATTTTTCGGGCTTCAATAGTTGATTTAGTCGTTATATCTACCGAACTGATCTGACTGCCGTAATACCACAGAAGGCGGCTACTGTATGTATAGTAATAGTGTAAGCATTTCAAATTGAATGTTGTTTCCCCATAGAGGTTAGAATGCTTCGACTACCTACTGCATTGCAGTTAGCCGTCTTCTTTTTGATTACTGCAGCTGACACAGCCTATCTGTTAGTTAGTAGGCGATTCTCTCAACCAACTCGCTTTACAACGTGACAGAAGATTTAATGACAGGCGAGTTTAAGTCGTCTCGTCAGAGCGTGCAAACAACATTTCGTCGGTGATACTGCAAAACCGCGTAACTAACAATTTTTTTGATAGCGCAAAATAAACCTTACACTCTTATTAAAAAGGTGCATTTTGCGCGTTATTTAAAATGTTACTTACGCGGTTTTGCAGTTTCACCGACGATTTATTGCTGAGTATAACACCTTTGAGGGCCTAGTCAAGATGCGTAGCGCTAAGTTAGTTATTTTCGAAATTTAACAAATTATATAGGATTGGCATATGCTAATGATAGATGGCGTAGACGGTTATGTCAACTCTATAATATTTCGAGTCGATAGAAAACAGAATTGTTAGCAGTGTTAGTATCTTGGCTACGCCTACTGAACATTATGCTGATAGCTGCGGCCTTAAGGATGCGGCTCCACCGAGGTGGAGACGAGCGGAGCGGGGCGGAGCAGTGCCAATATCAACCAATAGAATCTAAACTAACGTGCACAAGGCGCGATCGACGTGACCGCATGCGCCTTCTATTGGTTAATATTGGCACAGCTCCGCTCCGCTCCGCTCGTCTCCGCCTCGGTGGAGCCGCACCCTAAATGCGGTATACTCCACTTTATTATAAATTGACGTGATATTGACCAAACGGATGACATTGACATAAACGCTTGACGTTACCGTCTGGCAGCTTACGACAATCCTGTAACGTACTCAAGTAAAGGAGTTCGTCCAACGAAACAGCGGTTGACATGACGGCAATTATGATGCAACAAAAGTTTAAATATGAAGTCGACTCCAACTTTTATCGAACTCAATTCGCTTAAATGAAGTTAATCCCTACACGTAATTTAGAGATCGAACTAGTGCAACTTCACTCTATTTCGCCTTTAAATTCCAAAGAGTGCTCGCTATACCTGTTCCAAATTCCACACATCCTGTATTTGACGTAGAACGTTTCTTTCTCGGGTGTTGACACTGTTCCATTTCCACCTGTTTTGGGCACTCCGAGCACTTTTAATTTCCTTTGCCGTGACACGAGGACTAATTTATAGCCCAAGCCACTAGTAAAACGCTGTGGAAATTCGAAACTTGGGAAATGGAAAAAGTGAGCCAAATATTTTAGTCGGTAATGCTCTCGCACTTTAAGCATTAGGTATGTCTTTTGTCGCTAGCTACCACTTTCATAAATCAAAAGAACTTTTTCTTTTTTGTTTCCTATAATGACTTTACCGCTTATTACTTTTGACATGTGTATTATTTTTAGCTCGACCGCCCATACTGTTAAGTACATGAGAGCTATTGTAACGATTACAATATGGTTTAACCGAGTAGAATAGAACCCGGCCCGGTATCGGTATTTGCGAAATGGCCGCCCCTACGGTTAAGTAAGTAAAAGATAGTACAACGTTAAGAAAAAGAAAACGGTGGACAAAACAATTATTTTAAACAATGTAGAAGAGTACCGACCGATTTAATCCAAATCGTCGGTGAAACTGCAAAACCGCGTAAGTAACATTTTTAATAAGGAGCGAAATGCACCTTTTTAATAAGACCGTAAGGTTTATTTTGCTCTATCACAAGTTTGTTAGTTACGCGGTTTTGCAGTTTCACCGACGAAATGACGCTTCGGTGATTGTTTAGCAGTTATTCATTTTAATTAGGTATTAGTTGTAGTCAGATGCATGGGGTTCTTATCAGTCGCTCTTGGTGCATCGATCTGCTTACTTTAATCTGCCTTTTATGTTTCACCCTGTATGCTGAACCATTATAATTATCATAAATTATTTTTTGATAAAACTGGCATCATGACCGTTAATTTCAATAGTCAGTTTATTTGTAGGTGTTGCATTATAGGACTATTCCATACACAACGCACAAAGTATATTATTTCAAAACACTTGTATTTGAAAGGAAGAAATAAAGAAATAAAAAACGTTTATTTGCTTACAAACGTAAGTACAGCTAAAACAAATTATCAAACACAAAAATTACGGAACTAGTGCCATCGAGATACTACCCCTCACACTTCAATCATGGTAGATTGGCCAGAAAAGGACAAAACAAATCGCAATTTCAAACTTCGATTTTCGATCGACAAAAACCCTATTTCATTAAGCACCGGTGGATTTCTTCATCAAATCCCAAAAAATGTTTGTATTATTCCTAATATCGTAAAACCATGACTTTAGAAATTTGTTCAATTTTAAATTGGAATAAGTTAGAAGCAAAACGAAAGTTTTCCTTGAGCGTAAAGGGTCCGCCACAGATGTTTACTAACAGCTGCTTCATTTGAATTAAATTACGAATGACAAATAAGGTAAACAACTAAGTAAAGAAATACGAACAAAAAATATAGCATTCTTGAGTGTTATTCATCTTATTCGCTCGTTTAATGATGAGCTTAACGGCTCAATCTATTTGTCTATCAGTGAGTATTACGTAGTATAGTTTTACCGAGTAATAAGTATGCAGTCACTAATTGGATGATGAAGTGAAAAGATAACAGAATAAGCGGTTAATAACTATGCAGAAAAGTACAGTCTCAATTTTTTTGTGGTGTGGTGTGTCTTTTTGTATGATTTTGGGATAAAACAACTGGTAAAATTACTAGGCAACGTATCTGCAGTCTTAGGATTGCAGCTTTGTGATTATAGTCTTGAGAATTCAAATGTCTATGGATCCTACTTACCACCAGGTGACCTGTGTGCTCGTTAGCCTTCTTCTTGTCAAAAAAAAACAAATTTAAAACAACAGTGATCTTTCTGCAATTACAATTCTGTAGAGCAAGGTCTTGTCGCGAATTCACCGCTCGTCACTCACAGACCGTCCAATTCGCCGATACCCTTTTTACCATCTACTCAGGACCTTATTTCCAACGAGAAACACCACTTAAGGAACATGCCTTTTCTTCAATACTCTTTATTGGACCTGTTTATTTCGCTTTAGCGTTTCTAATTATTGTTTATGAAAGTCAAGAAGAACGTTTTGTTTGAGAATTTATTTGGTTCGGCGGCAAATCGTATCTTTCTTTAAGCGATAAATGACCCTAAATTATCGTTACTATGCCAAAAACTAATTTTGCTGACAGCATAGCGTAAAAAAGGTTTTAAATGCATTTTAAGATTGAATCTAGAACAGAGAGTAGACGTTGTTTTTCGTCCTGTAAAAGTCGGACATATTATATAGACACCACAAACTTACAAGAAAACAACAGAAGCAAACTCTATTCATATATTTTTTGATAAGACAGTAGCGATGGTTTGAGCTTTGGAAGTCGGATCTTGACTGAATAAAAGCACTCACGATTAAGCTGTGCTAATCCAAGTTAACACCAAATAGGGCAAAGAAGTGTGGTCAAGGGAGAAAGAATCAAATGGTTTACGATGACAATCAGTATAGTTTCCTTTGCTAATGAGTAGGAATCCACGCCGATGCTCCTTGATGGATTATAAGCCACTCAAAGACTTTGAAAAGATGAGGGACTTGTTTAAGTTATGGTCGTTAATGAATTTAATGGCGTCTAAGATGGCGACCAATTCACCCTCGAAGACGGATGTTTGAGGGGGACATTTACAGCTTAAGATAATGGAAAACTTTGGAATACAAAACGCTGCTTCTACCGCGTGTTTTTCTTACTTTAGGACCTTGCCCGATGCTCTTACTGTTAAGGGAAAACATAATGAGAAATCCAACACTTAAAGGCCACGTTTTTGAACCGTATTTACTATTCGAAAAGCAGTACAAAGATGACGTAAAAATAAGACAAGATTTTCTACACCTTTTGACCGCCGTAGTCTGATATATAAGACACCGAATGTCCAGCCACTATCGCCGTAGTCTTATATTTAAGACATTTTTTATGTATGTTTTTTGCAAGGTATTTTTAATTTCTACCGATTTAACTCCACTGATTCGCATATGAAAGCCGCTGTAATTGTAAATTAAACAGCCACGAAACTACTCTGTTGCTTTATTTTAATTTTCTAGGTGAAAATAAAATTGAAAATATGATATTAGATTATGTATAATTTTGCCGTGATCCCGTAGCCAAAGTCTTATATAATAGACACCAGTGATGCGACGATGACCTTATTGTAACATTTAAGTATATCGACTCACTCAACGATGTTTGTAAGATATTTATTCATAACATTGACTGTATAGATGAATTCCCCAAAATTTTCTTTCTCCGGTATTTTTAGTTCCATTCGCGTTTTTCCCCATTTCCTTTATTTCCTATACGTTATTTCTACCAACAGATAATTTCGTCACACGCTTTTTTTTCTACTCGTTATTTTTGCTACACGCATCTTTACCACTGCAATTTTTCACCAATCTGTTTTATTCACATGCGTATGCTTTCCCCGTAGAATATATTTCCACTGGTTTATTTTTGTCACACGTTTTAATATCTAATATTTTTTTACGCTTGACGCATATTTACCATGTTTTAGCATGAATACTAAGCGGGTGGGGTCGTTAGAACTACTAGAACTATTATAGGTATAGGTAGGTGATGATAATAAGCACTAGAAATAAACCTCTTTAGATAAGTAGGTATCGAGTTCTATTACCTCACCGGAGAAAGAAAATTTTGGGGAATTCATCTATACAGTCGTTGGGGGCAGTTAGGATGGTTCATTTCTTTCTACACATATTGCACATTATTCAAAGCAAGACACTCCTGTGTTGCTTTGGCATAATGTGAAGTAGCCAGATCGGGCCAAAACAACACATTCCGTTCATGTTTCCTTATAAATGGTAATAATAACCCTTTTATACATTTTTGAACATAAATATCACCATTTATGGTCCCTTTCGTTATAAATGGCCCCGTGCGTTTCCCACATGAACATATTGCTTGCCAGATCAAATATTTTTCTCCGATTTTTTCCATATAAGTGTACTTATTCTTATCGCTAATATTCTCTTTATTCTCGGTAGTGAAGAATTGGTCACCTGGTAAAGTCGAAAAATCCTTTTCACCTCAGCAGCTCAAACAAGCAGGTTTTGCTGCTTAAAAACAGTGAGCAAAATTCAATTTTGCTGCGAGCGAGAGGCAAAGTAGCTTTTTAATTATTATTTTTAAATGCCGTGAGCAGTGCTGGGGCTACTCACAACATTCGAAAAAATTGAACTTCACTTTGTTCTGTCACTTTCACATCGATAGGAAAAAAGCGAGAGATAGAAACAACTTGATTCGAAGTTCGATTTTCAAATTCCACACATAGTAGGCCCAAAAAGAAACGCACGTTCGGATGCACACATAACCGTAAAATTGCAAATAAAACTATCTGTTAAAGTTTGAAATGTGTTTATTATAACTATTTTAAACAGTAGGTACAATCATTTTTTTTATTTAATGTTTTGAAGACAAAATTAATGAAAAATAAGAAGTTTATCATGTATCTACATAATTTTGTTATCGTTTTAACAATCTTTAATTTCGTGACATAAACCGCGGGGGCAGTTTCAGAACGCATTTCAAAATTAGCGGGATTATTGTAGCCAATAGCCATAGACAAGGCCTAGTTAGGTTTTTTTAAAGCCACAGACTACATAAAGCTGTATAAAGTTGTGTTTGCACTACGGCATTATCAAGTTGAGTGACAGGTTTTATCTGTTTCATGTTTATTTTTTCCACTTTTTATTTTATTAGTATTTTGCAAAAATGCTTGTGATTGATGCATATATATGCGATCGTGTCGTTATTTAGTCGTGTATTCACCAAATGGTCACAACGGAAGACCTGCGTTGGCCCTACCAGCTTCACGCTGTGTTGTTCTCGCTGCTGAGGTGAAAAGTTGTATGTCTCACACGAGACCAAAGTTTTTTACGTCTCGTATCTTTGAATCCCTTGCTACGCTCAGGATTCTAACCTAGAATCACTCGCTACGCTCGTGATTCAATAATAGAATCCTTCGCTTACTCGGGATTCAAAATCATCACTCGCAGCAAAAACCAACTTTGCTCTCTTGTTGAACAAATAACTATTTTCACATATCGTCCAAAAGAACGCATGTTCCACTCAAATTGCACAGCAGTTTGTAAAGTTTTCGCGACCTTGTTACGGAGGTATTGTATTGTTTTACCGACTGTTTAGGGGCTTTTACTTTTTTGTAGGTTTTTAAATTCTGACGCACTTTTGCTCTTTGCACCATAGATGCACTTGTTTGAACTTTTTTTGCCACATCTCGCACAGACAGATTACAATTATTTTTGTAAGTGGACACTATTTTCATTTCTAATTTTTTATTTGAAGGACCTGTCGGTCGTCCACGCCGAGCTTTTTCTTGGATTCTATAATCGTTTAAGTATCGGTTTACAATATTTCGAACTGTGGCACGATTCATATTTACTCTCTTTCCGACCGACGCAAAAGTGGAATTAGGATTTTCCAGGTAAAGTCTCAGAAATTTTTCTCTTCGAATTATTTTATCGTCCTGCATTTTAAAATAAAATAAAAGCGATATTTTTTCGGAGATAACTCGATGTGCAGAGTTTGTAAAAAAACTTTTCGGTACAGGCCTTATGTAGTACTAATTAATCGGTTTTATTTATAACTAAGTAATTATTTTCGTTGCGACATTGAGTATCAGAGTGAACTATTTACGTAAATAAAAAATAAAATATATTTTTAGCTAGAAGGCTGGACCTCTTTTTTTTTTGTTTTAAATAAATACCTTAAAACGTTAATGTGTTTTTATACTAACTAGATATTGAAATCGATATAGCGATGTTTATCGAGGTACAACGACAACCCCTATTAAGTCTTTGTATGCTCAATAACAAAACAATCAATACAGACTACGCCATCGTCTTAAATATGAGACCGCATGTGACGTCACAGATATAAAATAGGAAATTCTAGTGGTGTGGTTCACTCGATATTTCAAGTAATGTTTAAATTAAAAAAAATCTATAATTTTGCTGTCTCAAAACTTTAAATACCATAGTAATATTGAGTTAAAATTATTTAATAAAGTAAGTACCAAAAGAGTTGTGTAACTGTGTGAAATTGCATTATTACACATGTCAAACAACTTTGAAAAGTTAATACTCGATACTTTTCTAACATGGTCAATCCTCTCCCTTCTGATGTCAACTTATCATCTAAAATCCAATGAAGCCAACGCCAATGTCTGAAATACTAGACCGCTTATGACGTCAGAGATATGAAATTAGAAATATTAGTAATGTAACAATGTCAATCGATAGAGTTTTATGACTGGTAAAATACTCGAACCAAATCATTGATAAAAGAAAGGAAACCATTGATAAAGTAATGATGAACGTCATTTAGTTATAATAATGTATAGTATGTATGTATTTTATTAAATCATAGAGTGGTAGAAAAGGAAGTGTTACTCATTATAAATAAAATTAAAATATCTATCGTAACAGTATGTCAATCACTACACGGTTTTCGGTCATTTTGTATAGGCGGCGACACGGGCCCATTCGATGATAGACCAAGCCGCGGTTAAAAGGTTAAGATGTTGAACCAACCATGAACTCACTGAGCTACTTCTCAGAAACTTCATTTCTCTCGAAGTCTGTAAATTTCCCCTAAGCAGTAATTATTAATTACCTTACCAACAGTCAAAGCAGTTAAATGTCATTTACTGGAAAATGATATCCTAATAGCGGCACGCTAACGAGAAAACAATGGCTCTTCATTTATTACAGTGAGTGACACTTCTTGTACTTAATAAAACCCATCTAGAACTATTTTATCTTTTTCTTAACTAATTTGAGACGTCGTTTGTGCATGTCATTGGCGTGCGTAAGAATATGTGCGATGACGCAGACGTCTAGAAGAGTAATAATAGTAATATCTTAGACACTGAACTGAGTACATACTAGAAAACATAAAGTAGGGTTTCCTGTAGTAGGTACCTATAGACTCGATAGCAATACTTTTATTTATATAAAAGTATAGTATACTACTAATCATAATGTAAACTTTTAACAACAGCTCTGGAATCTGTTGGAAGAAGGAGGTAAGTACAAAACTAATAATTGTGACAAACCCTGGGAAAGCAGTCTTACAGCCGATATGATGTAAAGATAATGATTAAATATGAAACATCCATGATTCTGAATATTGTCGTGTCAATCTTGATAGACACAAATATTTGTAGGTAGAATTTTAACTGACGACCATCATCGCTATTATCAAACCGCGATTAGAATGTGATTGAGCACATAAGTCATTTTTGAATTAATACATACTGTGAGCAGATAAATGAAAATACTTATTTTAGTACAATGAAGTTTTAAAGCTTAGTAAACCTGAAATTATGTAGGGTACGGTACGTTAATAAAATACAAATTATGTAATTACTTTTAGAAACACCTTCAAAAAAAATTCACTCACAATACCATCATTATGACACCTGTCTGTATCATCAAATGGTAAGAACAAAATAAATGAATAAATGAGTGTTAAATACGAAAACGTTAAGTTTTCAGTAAAACCTTAGTTTTATCTTTTTCGTTATTGAATAATTCCTCGGAACTGACTTTTTAATACTTGATTCATATTTTATAAAAATATATTTTTTGATAGATACAGCGATTCGATAACGAGAAAATTAAGTGAAAAATAATGACAGTTTTTCAAACATGATATTAATATTTTTTATAAAACAAACATTTCCCAAGAATAGAGTTGAAATATGTAGTGACTGAGGCCCTAATTTGAAAATCGAAGGTCGAAGTTACGTTAGCTCCATCTCTGTCGTCGTCGTCGTAAATCAAGAAAATGATTAAGGATGAGGATTAAGCTAAGGTAAGTCTAAAGTTCGATTTTTAAAATAGGACCTCTGCTTATGATAAAGTATACTTTGTAAATTTATTATCTATAGGTAAGTGTCTGCACTTAAAGTATTTGAGTACTGTTGTGCTTACGGTACTCCCGAATCCCATTCTAATCGCGGTTTGATAATACAGAACAGGTTACGTGGCCAGAAGTCTACAAAATTAAATTAAATATAAAATTATAAATGTAAATTGTATACACCATACATAGCGCAGTGATTAAACCTATATGTGAAACGTTATCTTACAACACAAAGTAACAGCTTTTATACCAACACACTTAGGTTCTGGGCTGTTACGATGCGTTGGATATGTCTTGTTTCGTATATTTATAATAATTTTATTCACCGCTCTTCCCATCTTTTCGAGTTTGGGCCGTTCCTTATGCTAAGAAAATGTTTCCCAAATAGGCAACTTTCCTACATCTTCAATTCCAACTGTTCAATGTAAATTGAAACAATTCGCTTAAATTTAGAAGACTACTAAATTAAAAAAGTTCCACTCCACTGTATTTAATTAGACAAACAAATAATTATCTAGCGTGTAAACGATTCTCCAAAAGACAACTTTGAATTGCTAGGGACGATTTATTGATACAGAAGTTTCTTTGGGCCCAACATTTTCAGGCGTATTCATAATTTATATTAATTGTAGGCGGCGGAAGTTTACAAACTCTTCAGTTAAGAAGATACTTGTTTTAAAGAACAATTTCGCCCAACTGTGCTGGGACGCAATAAATACTGTATTAGGAATTCATTGAGTTGGTAATATATTTCAATATTTGAATAACCAAAACACTGGTCAAGAGAAATATGTCAGATATTGTTGGTTTTTTTTTCATTATTCAACTCTAACGCTATACTACATAATTTGTGCATCGGGTAGGAAATATCAAACAAGTTCATGTGCAACCGTCCCAAGGAGTTACAGACATTGAGGGGGGTGAGGCGACTGTCAGTACCTTCCACTTCCCTGCCCCACTACACCGCCCTCCCCGCCAAAGTCTGCTAACGTGTCACACAGGCAATTGCGTTTGCGTTCGCAAAATACCTAGTGCAAAAACGACCTATAAGAGGTTAAAGTTATGCAAATTCCGATTTCAATTGAAGTTCTGGTAGAAGCAATTCGGGCAATTTAACCAATAACAAACTTCTAACCAAATCTCAAGCTAAACCCGGAGTTATGACACTAGGATTCTAGTTTCAATGAATCAAAGCTAGCTCAGCTGGCTTATTGGGATTTGAGTAAAGCAAATGCTTCCAAGGAACGCTTTGTCCATATTTCTAAGCAGCATATTCCCGAGCGCGTTGCAATGTGGCATGCTTCACACATATCTATCCATTTGATTTTCTCGCTTACAGCAAGCCAACGTCTGCTGTTGCCGTTTTCGCCCGAAGGCCAACTTTAATTACCTAATTACCTAGTTGCTTTAGCAGAACTTCTTTAGCGGAAATACTTTTACCACTGAACTCACGGACTGAAACGCTTGACGCAATTTTTATTATTTATCCTTTCATTATTAAACTAGCCGTGTGCCTAATGGGGTTTTCCTTTTTGACAAAAGCTTTTTGACATAATTCCATAAAACCTTTTAAACACTATATGATGCCGTTTAAAGGATGAACTGGAGTTCATCCACCACGATCAGCAAAGATATTTTCAGGTGATCAAAGTGTTAATAATAAAGTTGAATCAATTAGAGACCTAGAAAGTGTTAAAAAACAAGTGTTGTGGAATTTCTGTTGTAAGTAACTTGGTTTCAAAGAGAACACAACCAATTGCGTAAATAAATAGACAAAAACGTTTTCCTTGGCAACTCTACTTTGAGAGAAATTCGATCGTGACGTCAATCTTTTATACAGTGATTTAAAAAAATATTCTTGTAAGAAAACTTAAGGTTATTAATACTATAATAATAATGTATTATTAGTATTATTTTACCGTTTGTGCACAAATAAACATTAAAACTATTCCTTTACGGATATCTTGATTTAATTATTAATATGAGGCAAGCGCGATCGAGAACACGCGTGTTTAAGTAAAGCATTTGTGAGACGCGTCTTTGGGTGCAGTGATAAAGCCAGCACAACGATGTTGAAGAACCAATTTAGTGTTTGCAGGACCTGGTCCCTACCACCATCATTAAAGTATGTTTAAAGCATATAACCTATCGTCCAGTAGCAGTATTGGCATAGTTGTATTCAAGTGTGACAACCGCTATAATGACTAGCATAGAGGCATCCCATCTTAGTTCGCAGGGTTCGCGACGTAGTTGGAGTCTTAGGATTGCAGTCTTGAGAATACAAATATACTGACTAGCCTAGACTGAGCGATTTATGTACAACTCTGCAGGGCCGGTATTCGAGGCGGTAAAAACGATATCGTAGTTAACCTGTTATGGTATCGTTATGACGTCAGCCGCCATTACTGTCAAGTAAATAAGAGCTATCAAAGCGGTGACGATACGATAACAGCTTAAACACGATATGATTTTTTACCGTGTTGAATAGAGGCCCAGGTAAAATGCTCGTTCATTTTGTTTTATTCGTAATTCGCTGCATACGAATAAGTTCTAAATTTGGCCCATAATAACATTATGTTTCTACAACAAAGAGATTTAAATTTTTCCACTAAAAACAAACTAAAACCCTAGCCAGCTCTTAAGACTAAAAAGCATGGAGTAATGTCGCACGGAAGACTTTGATTAATTTTGTTATAAAGTTCAGGCAATCTCGGGTTTTTACTTCGGCTTCTTTATTGCGGCACTTAGCGGGTACTGCGGCATTGTCATAGTTTAAATTAGATGAGTAAAAGCTGCTATGTACATCGCCTTTTGTTTTAGCGTCGTCGTATTATTATTACATGTTCAGAAGGTCATTTATATTGTCTAAGAAAATAGTCAAGGATGGACAGTCGGCGTTTATAAACTGCACACTTTGCCGCTTTAACGCCCTTGTCAGATTTGTGCAGCAGTTCAAACATGAGGTTAAAGTTACAAAGCACTAAAGTATGCAGCTAAGGCCGACCGTATCAAACTCATATTTTCAAAGTATATAACTATTATATGTCATCTAACACGCCGAAATTATGAAAACTAAGGCTAATATACAGCTATTTAAAGTTAGGGCGGACGTACGGACAGCGCACGCTATTAATAGAGTACAAGCCATGCCAAAAACCAGCGTCAAAACGAGAATTCAAGATGTGAGTCGTGTCTTATATACCAAAAATGTTGTAATAGCGGATCTCATTTTACGCTAACGATCATAGTACATAACATGATGATCCCAGTCCAAGTTTTATTAACAAAGGTCATAGGACATGCGGGCAATCAATAAAGTGACCCCTTTTTGCTCCTTTGTAGGGTTAGATTAGAGGGTAGGGATCGAACCATCGACATTCAATCACGAATAACGTATGCGTTGGACCCGTGTTGTGTCCACTGATCATTTAGAAACTTAGCGATAAATCTTTGCTTCGTTGCCAGTCTAGTAATGAAATCTGTGCA
Source organism: Acleris emargana (assembly GCA_927399475.2). NCBI lineage: Eukaryota > Metazoa > Arthropoda > Insecta > Lepidoptera > Tortricidae > Acleris > Acleris emargana. Next base: position 10,625,533 of record OV656841.1, on the reverse strand, counting down.
AATGTGTGTTTATTCCTAATTCTTCTACGAAACAAATTAAAGTAGCTTCTACGCTTTGTTCTTGGTTTATTTAACCTACTTAGAGCGGTACTAAAAAAAAACCTAGTTAATTTTGTACATGTAGGACCTTTGTATGTACAAAATACAAATAAAAACAATTCAATGAAAATGAAGAAAATAATGTACAAAGGCGAATTTATCCCTTTAAGGGATCGTTTTCAGCTAACCCTTGAGAGATTGAAAGTACCTACTTATTACAAATATTCGTCGCTTACTTCGTCTTTGATTTCACCCGAACTGTCAATGTTTATAAACGCATTTTGTATGGTCAAATACGACCATACACAATGACGCAGCATCAAAGTTTCAGATGTCTAAATAACAAAGTGCTCATAACATCCAAAAGAAAACTTGTAAACTTAACTTATATCACTTTTATCAGCTTTACAAAAGCTTTAGGTGGTAAATAAAAAACAAAACTTACTGATAATTAAATAAAAATACCACCGTATGCGTTTCCAAATTAGCAAAGTATTTTTACTCGTACTTGTATGTGCCACAATTGGTCTTCAAAAACTATTGTGGTCAATATCGATATACATAATTGATACCCTTAAGAGGATTGTGAAGCGCCGCTAAATTCGCGTAGTTGTCAAATAAATCCATACAAATTTAGCTCCGGCCGTTAACGTTTCTCACCCCCTAAATCAAGTCCGATTCCACGATTTTTTAACATGTTATTGACCTAGGTCTGGCTGTTTCTGCGGGGTTATTATGGCATGGCTATGCAGTTCAGTTTACGGCGAGCGTAAAGGACAGAGCTATAGCAGTTATATTGGCAGAGTGCAAAGCGGGTGGAGGGGGTAGCCTAAACGATCACAGCGCTCGCTACGGCTAAAATTGTCATTTTTGTCGCTGACTTGAGCTGTCAAATCCATATTGCAGTACATAAAAATCTGCTTACAAACAAAGTTGTCTTGTACGCCGTTGCCGTGACAGAAGTTTGGCGAACCACTCGGGCTTCGATAATACGAGTCATGTCTCCTTGGCGAATGTCTTCAACCTCAAGGACATGCCCAGCTAGCACCAATTTCTTGCCTTTATTCATCGTCTCCGGTTGGAAAATGATTTCGTGGGTGATGGCACGAAACCCCGTTTTAGTCACGAGTAGGCTCAACAACAATTTTAATATTATTGGCAATAATGTTACTGACTACCATTGTCCAAAATTGTGTAATATAGTAAAATAACACAAGATTTCATTAATATTTTTCACAATATTTACTTACTTCTTGTTTGACAGCGGTGACAATATTGTCCATAATGGCCGCCTGTCACGTGGCGCTGTCGTCGCGCTCGGTCCCAATAGCTCTATCCTTTTCTCTCAGCGTAAACTGAACTGCATAGCCATGTCATAATAAGCCCCCTGTTCTTTGTTTTTAAATTTGTTACATTCTAAGAAGTATTTTCGTGGAAAGGAAAAAGTACAGACATTTTTAATGATGTCTACAATATATTCAAAAATAGGAAAACTCGTGTAGAAAAACGTTTTCGCATTTTGTATGGAATTTTTTAGCTTCACAATCCTCTTAAGCAAGTAACCATATTTTTTTTTGAAATAACATAATATCAATGAATAGCACACATACGAATTCACACGATAACAAGAAGTACATGATGACTTTCGGTCGCACTTAGGGCCGTATTAATAAACTCATCTTGACTGAGATGCCCGTCACAAGATACAAAGTAAACGTCAAGCCATACAAAACTGTCATTTTTGACGTATCTTGAGACTCACATGAAAGTCGAGATCAGTTTATTAATACGATAATAATAAAATTAAGTCGTTCGTTGGTGACGATTTTTCATACACGAATCTGAAAAAAAAAAGTTAATTATCTCCAAAATGTCCGACGAGTGTGACGGTTTGTGTCTTAATTTTGACTTATGTATGAGAGTTGTAGACTCGTATATTTATTTATTTATGTATGTATGTAAAAATAACTCTTACACATACCTAAAACTTTGCTAGAAAAATATCTGGTCTGGTAAAAAACTTAATAGTGACATATTCTTAACAATAGCGGTGTAAAGAAACGTAAACTCCGCGATTCTCGTTCAGTCACGTCTTAGTTTAAATAACAGGGATTCATTTACAACAAAATCATTTACAAATGTCTATTTCCATAACGTTCTGAAGCAGCAATGCATGGTGGTTATACTTTAGACCATATTATAATAATATTAATAGAGTCAAACTTAGTTCGTGTTTGAAATGTTGCTTAATACCTCTGAAATCTGAGCCCTTTAATGCTCAAACTAAGAACTGGACCGAAGTGAACAGTCTTTTGTTTCACTTTGTAATATTCTCTTCGCAATCCCCACCCGCTATGCCGACAATTTGGTATCTCAAAGGCAGGTAGCATTGTTAGCACTCCCTCTGTACCCAGGTTTACTTCTTCCAAACAATTTTTGTTATTTTGCTCAAAAGTAAAGTTATTTATTGTTTATTGTGTACAGTCAGGGCGTAATGCTTCAGTTTAGCGTATTTTTAAGGCACGTGGAAGACCAACTCGAGTTTCCTTTCCCTATTCAGAGTCCAACCTGGCTGGTGTATGATCATATACCTCATCCCCACCGAGGTCTGCCACGCCGTGAAATGGTCGTTCAAGAAATTGCCAGTCTATCGACAGAAGTTTAGTTAAATTTTGTACTACAATCTTAATTTTTGTTTACAAATACATTTACTTTGTAATACAGATTTCCTTATGTTACGCTGAACATTGTTTATCGATCAGACTGTTACAGTTTTTTTATAGAAGACGTATCCCGAACATTTTCTTGCTAAATTTCTTCTTCATAAAACTAAATTTTAACAAGGTTATGTATTTAACTACTTGCGTCGTGCGACGATCGACCGTTTGACTTTTGTCTATAATTATCAAATTCACTGTACTCCGATGTCTTAATTCTTCCTTACGAATATACGTTTAAAAATAGAACAAACATTCTGCAGTGACTTCAACATAAAGTTATTATTTAAATTGTAATAAGTCGAAACCATTCAATAATAACTGCAAGCAAATCAATCCATCTTACAAAGGGATCATGATGGATAATTATGTTTACAGTCTGATCGTGACAACATAAATGACAACGCCATATTATGTGGCTCGAGCTGCATTTGACAGCTTTCAAAACAATGCAATAGTCGCAAAATACGGCTACTATAAAATATAACCATGCTTGTACAGTTTTAGAATCATGAATTGCTGGCATTTGAAAATAATACGGAAGCGTTTAAGAGCATATTTAGAGTCAACTCAAGCGGTATTTCTAAATTTGTTTGCTTACTCGACTATAACTTGGGTATATTGCTGATCCCATAATATATTCATAAAACTTGGTACAACAGTTAAACTAAAGCTAACTTAACCCGGTTCGGCCAGGGGTTAAAGGAGAATCGTGAAGCTTCTGTTCGTGGCGAAAAGTGAGGTCTTAGAGTCTGCTTAGATGGCATTCTAATGTTTGTTCGACGATAACTTGGAGTATTTTTGATTCGATCTTCATTCATCTTTGACCTCTATTCCACAGGTTAAAAACATTGCCTTACACGTGTTTCCGTATCGACAACGTTTTAATACATTTTATTTATTTGACAGTAATTGTGTACGACTTGAATAAACCACCTGAGAAGTGTAAGCGGCTCCAAGATAATATAAAATATAATTAAAAAAATAGTTGATGTTTATGATGTTGTTATGTTATTCTGGACAAAGGTTTTATACTCCCGACGGTCATTTATACGTGTAAATTACAACTTTAGAAGAATCCATCTAATACCCTATTCATTGGATAATTTTGTTCAATTAATTTATATTACATGCAATAAACCTTATCTCCGTGCATCTTACAGCCATTATAAAGTAATTGTCACTAAATACACTGCTGCATGCATTGCATAAAATGATGGATCAACATTTGTAATAATCCCGCGGCTTTGAGTACGTTAAATATTATAATTTTTATTTTTTTATTTTTAGGTGAAAGTACGATTCTTCACAGTGTGTCGGGAGAATTCCGTTCTGGCGAATTGACATGCATCCTTGGACCTTCTGGCGCTGGCAAATCTTCCCTTCTCAACATCTTAGCTGGATATGCGTAAGTACTTGCAACATTTTTTGTAGGTACTAATCATCATCGTATAATCCGGAATATCTTCAATTATCACTGTTAATCATCTCAAGAGGTACTACAGAAATCATTTCATCACTTTATCTGTCCGTCAGTCAGTTAATGAAATATATTTAAACTATAGATTTACTAGTTGTATTAAACTGACTTTGATACAGAATGCTATTGGTTTACGTTACTAAAACCAACGCCAGGAAAACCGCCTGATACAATCCAGTTAATGGTGCACCACTTACTAAACTCAATTCTACGTACTCGTACATTGACATATCAATCATATCATGCAACGTGCATGCTTCACAAATTATTCATTGGCAAACCGTATCATTTTGCCGCACTAAGTTGACACAAGAAGTTAGCAATGATACTTCAGCGTATTAGTGTGCCCCCAGGAAATGATACAAGCCTTCAGAAAGCGAAAGGTGAAATACCTCACATTTGGAGTCTTAGGATTGTTTTGAAATTTTAGTCTTAAATATATGGATCTCAGATCTCCCTTACCATCGTTTGGCCTGTCTGCTCGTGTGCCAAAAAAAAGTACTTCCCGCTACAACATTTTTTAGCAAAGGAGAGCGTGGAGTAAAAAACGAAAACCACTTTGACATATTATTATGTCATGCCTAAATTAGGAAAAGGTCTTTGGGATCTCAATTCGGCAATTGGTGGAATTGACTTACTTAAAACTAGTTACCTATTTGTCACTGAAATAAATAAAAAAACAACCGGTGTCTATTTTATGTTCTCAAGGTTCACAAAAAAATTGCTAAACCCTGATTTTTAATTGCGTAGAATTCTGACAGCCATCTGACAGCTATCAAATTCTGACGTTTCAGGAGTAACAAAAATTTTTTTAATTGTTGACGTTTTTGGCCTTCATTTAAATTTGTTGCTATTCCACATACATAAGGTAGAGTAAACAAATCGGTATCCCGACTTATGACCAAATCATCATTTGACAAACTATATCGTTTTACAAACTTTCATTTCGCAAAAATGTATTTGTGCTTAAACCGTTACATATTACATTAGTTGCATAGGCTATTAAATAAGTTAGGTTAAGTTGGACTTTTGACCACAAAAAAATATAAAATTATCCGGCGGGAAGTACCTGTTCGCGAAATGAAAGTTTGTAAAACGATATAGTTTGTCAAATGATTATATTTTGGTAAAACATTAGTGAACCAAACAAATCATTAGCCTACGTGTCTAAGATAAGAATACTAAAAACTTTGAGAAGTAACTATGCAAAATTATATTGTTAAGATTTAAGACAATAAGCCAAAAAAAAATGGGACTTCTAAATAAGTTGAAATCTTTACAAGTCACAGTGTTATTAGTTACTGGAGGAAATAAATAAAACATGACTTATGAAAACACTTTATTTTATTCAGTATCTTCAGAATCTTCTTCAGGCAGACTGCTGTCGACAACTGTCATTTTAAAGTCTATTTTTTCCAAAATAAAAACACAAAACAAAAATGATTAAATATAATAATATAATTTAACTCCAAAGGTTTGTAATACATGACAATGATCTGAAAGATACCAACAACTATTATCTTTTTCCTCTGAAATTTGTTTAACAAAATATTATGTATGGATTGTGCGATTTTAAAATAAAATTACTTTGTATTAATTAACTTTTTATTATTTCATTTTAAATTCTAATATGTAAATCATATACTTAAGTAATATTATAAAGATTATTTTTTTTGACTTTTTTGCACCACACGTTCAAGGAATATTTTGTAGTCTGGCAAGACCAAGAAACGTCAGAATTCTACGCAATTAAAAATCAGGGTATAGCATTGATATTTAAGATAAGAGTCCCTGCGCTTAATAAGAAATTCACTCAAAATTTTAGAATTTGAATATCTATTTAGATGTGCTGTAAAATAAACCCTTATGTCATTTTACGTTGTACAGGTATTTTCCACTTAAATAAGAATATAAAATGGCATTAATATTATATTCAGTCAGTTACTTACACTTCCAGTAAAATATTAGCTGTCAGTATTAAGTAAGGTACACTACTAGTCATAACGCGTTTGTACGCGCCAAAAAGCGTTCGGCCGGCGGCTATAAAGATGGTCATTCGTTATTAAAAAGGTTCCGATACGCCAGTCTTAACTCAATTCCGGAAAAAACGGACCACCGAATTCTAATATCATATTTTATTGATACAATTTCTGGGAACCGAATGACCGTAAAAGCGCGGTGTATGTTTTCAGGTGTCGAATTTTATGAAAAAATAAAAGTGCATTGCTACTTGTAGTACTAATTGCGATTGCAACGTGAAGGAGTAATTAACACACACACACACACACACACACACACAAACTTTCACATTTATAATATCAAGTAGGATGTGTATGTTCACCAAAACATGTTAATTAGTTTGAATTTATATGACCCTCAGCCCCCGAGCTTAGACCATACTCATGTGAATTATTTTTAATTTCAGTTTCACACGTGAATGTTTATTCAGTCCATGTCACGCTGACAGTGCTCTTGGGGAAAACTTTCTTATACTTTATGATATTAAGGTGAATGCCCTGTGAGCACTAAGGGCACGATTCGGACCGCGCGGTGACGAAGCATATCGTATGACATTGAAGAAACGATCCCATTTCACAAAGATCTACCCAAATTGCGTGACGGTTTTCTAGTTGGGAATATTTTATGTAATATTGTCGTTTAAAATTCGAGTAGTTTCATCATACGAGTATATAAAATTCTTCCGTGACTGAGGGGACTGACTGAAAAATGACGCACTGCCTAAACCACTGGAACTAGTGACTGGACATTTGAAAGGAATATTCTATATAATAATATAGTCACTACCCTAAGGCACAGTATATAAATAAACCAGTAAAGAAGCTACGAACAAACGCTCGAAACGACGCACTCACACAGACGCACGCCTCTACGAGACCGCTAAGAGGATTTGGCGGTGCTGTCAGTCGCGTCGCGTGTGTCGCGTCGAGACGAATGGGCTCCTTCGCATTTTACGCTTGTTCTTGAGAAAGATGCCACAAAAGTATTGCGTGGTATACGGTTGTTTGAATTCGGCTTCTTCAAACCCGGAACTATCATTTTTTAAACTCCCTGCTGGTGTTGAAAGGTAAGAATAAATAAAATATTTTTAAATAAAGAGCTTTTCATAATACGATGACGTGTTGCAAAAGTAAAAAATTAAAAATTGTTTGCAAAATCGATATCTGGGAATGTGTATGGTCTTCGACAACTAATCTGTTGGCAGAATGAGAAAAAGTAGCCGCCATCTTGAACTCTTTAGTTATTCAACCGATTGCTTCCAAAATCGATATCTGAGGATGTGTATGGTCTCCGACAACTAATCTGTTGGCAGAATGAGAAAAAGTAGCCGCCATCTTGAACTCTTTAGTTATTTAACCGATTGCTTCCAAAATCGATATCTGGGGATGTGTATGGTCTCCGACCACTAATCTGTTGGCAGAATGAGAAAAAGTAGCCGCCATCTTGAACTCTTTAGTTATTCAACCGATTGCTTCCAAAAACAATATCTGGGGATTTTTTACACAATAAAATTAAACAATAAAGCGTTCCGAACATGTCGTAGCAGACGAAAGTATTTTTCAGTGAGTAATTTGTAATAAAGGTTAAAAGCAGCCAACCAATAAATTAGGTTTGTTTATTCTTCAGTTTTATTTGATATGTATAACTAACGAAGAATACAGACTTCTTGAAATGCTAAAGTTATGTTTATTACCTACCCAATTTTATCTGCAGGGGCTACTTTTACTGATTATGTTAACGGATTCGTTATCGGACATCACACAGATCTCCAGATATCGATTTTGGAAGCAGCCTGTCGAATAATAAAAAAGTTCAAGATGGCGGCTACTTTTTCTCATTCTGCCAAGAAATTCGTTGTCGGAAACCACGCACATCCCTAGATATCGATTTTGGAAGCAATCGGTTGAATAACTAAAAAATTAAAGATGGCGGCTACTTTTTCTCAATCTGCAACGGATTTGTTGTCGCAGGTCACACGTATCGATTTTGCACTAACTAGCTGAGATACAATAAACAAGATTTTTTTTCAATTTTACAAAATGTTAGTGGACAACCCTTACGCTCAATTGGAGCGTAGGTATTTATCTTGAAAAGTAGGCCTAGTTTCTTTACTGGTTTATTTATATACTGTGCCTAAGGGTACGTTAAGAAACGATTTGTTAATAATCAGCCCTTAATGGGGAGAATAGGGAAAATAACGGGAAATGAATTCTTCGCGTAGGGGAGAAAGGGGTACTGGGAGAAAGAATTATAGTCTGGAATAGTACATAGACCATAACCAGATAACCTTCTTCTACGTTGACAGGTTCGCGAGGATTGGCTATGGCGATTTAAAATCGGAAATAATATGTGACACAAAATACGTTCGTTACGTTATGCTAAGTTACATGTACTCAGGTATTCCCGAGTGTTTGAAAAATTGAGAATATTCCGAGGCTTTTTAATAGGAACCCGCCTTTGTTTAATAGTTTTGTTCACTTTAACTGGTTACCTATTACGAATATTAATAGATCCCGTTTGCACCCATTGGTAACGGAACCCTAAAAATAATGCCTAGTTTGAAATACCTGAACATGCACATACAGGGCGTACTCATTCATAAGTACACGTTTACCGTGAATACGAACCACCCTTTAAAAAACTCTTCCGTGGTAGTTTGTCTACGGCGCTTGGCAGCGGTAAAACGGAGTTATGAATCGTAAACGGAACGACAGGAAACATTATAGTTTCACAGACTGCTGCGCGGCTGTTACTTGGCTAACGTTAGTTTTTATCGCCCCTAAACAACGTGTCTCTAGCAAGTTTTTTTAATGCCCTGTCTCTTGCATGTCTTTATAATGAGGTGTCTAATGGTTTTACGAGAGAATAGAAAAAAGTGACTGTTAATTTATTTACAGAATTAAGTTCATTACAGAAAGGGACTGCTATTTGGCATTGCTTAAACGATATGAAAACTAAGTATACGGTTTATTTATATTGTGTGTGTTAACCAAGACAGGGCAGGATGAACGAAACAAAAGCATAAAATGCATATTTTTATTTTTTAGAAAAAACAAACTGTTTATGTATCTTGAAAATACAAACCATACTGAAAGTTCAGTGGCGGCTTCATTACTATTATATTGATTTATGTTGTCTTAAAAACTAAAGCACTATCATAAAATCTATTCGTCCATCTTTGATTTTAGAAAAAATATAAGAATCAGACCTTTAGTATAAAGTAAGTCGTAGCACAATTGAATAGAGCAAAGGCAACTAAGTTTTTGCCGATGTAACACGCACTGAGAGAAAAATCGATTGACTAAGTTACAATAAACGCTTTGATATTTCTTTATTCATTATATTCATTAGATGTTCCTAAAGGAAGACCCCTTGTTAATGTGTTATGTTCGGTATAATGATAATAAAACCAACTAGAGACGCGAAATATAAGAAGGATAACTAAATAAACGTTTTGTATTGCGGTTACATAGTTAACTATCTACACACTTGGCATTGTGAGGGTAACATTGCCTTATGAGGTAGCAATTTCTGTACTACATTATATAGTTTTCAAACGTACAACTTTTTGAACGGCTTTAAAGTTAATTTAACTATCTTTATATTGTTTTTTTTTATACATGGTGCTCTACCGACCTCAGAAAAATTTCCTTATCGTGCTTTACACCGTCACACAGCAGTAACAGCCACGTAATATCCTAATTTAATATAAAAAACGTATTTTTTTTCGCGTTATTTTATCTAAGCTAAATTAATTTTATCAATTAAGGCCCGAAAGTCCGTATCATAGATAAGGATAAATTTCCTATACGTTTTGTCTTGGAACATATGATAATACTTGAACAAAACGGTAAATGAGTTCAACGCGGTAGAAGTCTCAGGTAAATGCTTGTAGACATGAATAGTATTTCTTTTTTTATTAGAATACTAGCGACCCGCCCGCGGCTTCGCCCGCGTGGAATGTGTTATACATGTTAACCTTCCTTAAGAAACACTCTATCTATTAAAAAAAACCGCATCAAAATCCGTTGCGTAGTTTTAAAGATTTAAGCATACATAGGGACAGACAGCGCAAGCGACTTTGTTTTATACTATGTAGTGAAGTATGACTTAACTTAAAAATAATTTTGAAACACTCTGTGTAGGCCTTTGCGTGTATTGTAGACGATTTATGGAGTCCTGTCGGACTGTAAGGCATCGCTTTTAGTGATTTAATGGTGCGCGAGCGATGTACTAGCACAGATTCGACAAGAAAAGTTGCTGAACAGCTTTATTCATTTATGTGGTATTTTGGAAATGTCATTTACTCATTTTTGATGTTCTTACGTTAGCCTAATCAACTTTAACGAATCCGAAAAACTTTTATTACACTATACCTATTCCTGACGAAAACGGTATGCATTTTACAAATCTTTCTTTTTTTGGTGGTCAATAAAATCACCCTCACTTCCCGCGGCCTGTCCCTCTGTATGTACTCTTAGAGATCTTTCAAACTAAGCAACAGGAGGAAGGATTTAATGTATAATCAATTCTGGATTATGTACGGGTGTTACACGATACTCACACAAACCGATGCGAGGAGAGGGTGGGCGCAGTTATTATATTTTTGATCTTAATTTCAGCAATGAAACTCATTAGTCATATTGTAACACAGGCACACACCTACACACCTACCAACCGCTTGTCTTTACAAATTTAACTCCTCAAAGTCCGCACTCGTCCAGTGTCTAACTCCACAACTGAAACGAGTAAGTTGATTCTACAAGTAGAGTGCGAATTTAGCCGAATCGCAGTTGTTTAGGAGTTCCCGTCAGACGGACCGACGTTAGTATGTAATGGTATTTCGTACTTCGTCGGTGATTCTGCTTAACCGCGTAACTATCAAATTTATAATAGAGCAAACTAAACCTTACCATTTTATGAAAAAGGTGCATTTTGCTCCTTATTAAAAAATTTACTTACGCGGTTTTGCAGTTTCACCGACGACTTAGTTGTTTGGTGATTTGCATGATTTAAAATTACACAAAGAAGATACATACCTATCTATTGTCTTTTCATAGAGCATTGAAGGATATTATACGGATAATATTTAGAACATGCTGTATGTAAAAATCCCATTTGCGATGCGCTGTTAAATTATTTCCAGCTTCTTAATAGCTTTCGGCTGGCTATCGCTTTCACGCTTGCACTCACAGCTGACAGTATATTTGTTAGTTGAGTGTCATAGAAAAACGAAGATTGCCGATCGCTATTAAAAAAACCGGTCAAGTGCGAGTCGAACACGCGCACCGAGGGTTCCAGATTTAAGATAATATGCTTGGTAACCGCAAAAGAAAAATTTGTTGTCAATTTTATTTTCAATGCAATAAGGTCCATTTTGACTGGCCTAAATTTTAATACAGATATTAAAAAAAGTGTCATTTCTCAAAAATTGTAAATATTGAGCACTTCATTTTATTTTTCCCAAAAAATATAGCTAAGTAATTACTAATTATGTATACGTCAGGATTTTTTCAGATTTTTTAAACTTGGATAGTTCCTAGCTAGGTTTTACGAAAGTTGGTTGGGTTATTTGAGATATTAGCTTTAGAAGTAGGGATGGCCATTTAATCGAAGGTTCCATTTAATAGTTATATTATAATTGTTTCAGTTCAAACAACGTAAGCGGTCGGGTGACAGTGAACGGTCATGCCCGAGACATGCGAGTCTTCAAGAAGCTGAGCAGTTACATCATGCAGGATGACATGCTGCAGCCGAGGCTGACCCTCATTGAGGCCATGAGGATCGCAGCTGACCTCAAGCTTGGAAAGGAGCTGGATAGAGCTGAGAAAGCCCTCATAGTAAGTACGCTGTCTTCGGCTGTTACTTTGCATAGCAATATATGTTTAATTCAAGGGTAAAAGTTGTTTATTTTTTAATTGTTTGTCTGTAGGAAATCCATAAACCTGAATTATCTTTGTACTGGTCTGGTTGACCGGTATTCATCTTATCTACACTAATATTATAAAGAGGAAAGATTTGTATTGTTGTATGGTTGTAATGAATAAACTCAAAAACTACTGGACCGATTTCAAAATTTCCTTCACCATGAACCACCACGACTTATACACTATCCCTGAGTAACATAGACTACATTTTATCACGGAAAAATGAACGGTAACTACGCATTCTACACGGATGAAATCGCTGGCAGAAGATAGTAGTCATATACTCGTAAGTAGAAGCATGGGCAACGCCCTGGCAAGTGCAGTGTGGGACGACCGCCTGCACGACGGACAGGTGACCTAATTAAGGTGGTAAGAAGTCTGTGGATTCAGGCCGCATTGGATCGTTCTCGCTATAAATCAAAGAGGGAGACCTATGTTCAGCAGTGGGTGAGAAGCCTAGGTATAACGTAAACACTGTTGTACAATGAAAAAAATCGAGGGTCCTCGTCTTATATTTATCGGTGCGACTGCGTTAGTGTAAAAACTAAGTAAGTTTACAATAGTTTTTTTTTGGATACTTGGTATTCTTTTAGATATAAAAACAGCTTAAATATAATCTTGGAAATCAAGCTATGTGATTCTTGTGATACACCTATGAAAGCAAAACAAAAGTACAGTTTTGGTTAGATTTTAGTTTCTAACCCTAAAAACTTAAACAAAGTTTTTAATTAACACGATAGACACAATATAAAGTTTTAATTACTTACGGATTAATATTTAAAATTTAGTTGCGTTGTTGTGTAACGTGACCTTTGGGTTAGTAGGCAGCTACTTGACTAGTTATTCTATGGCCACCGGGTCAGATAAGTTGGTTTTACACTGCGCGGTCGAGGCCAACCGCCTTTATGTCATAGTATCTCGGGGTCATGCTCCCAACGATTTTCTTTAAGTGGACTCCATTTATCGGTACTAGCCTTTTTCTATAGATAACCGGTTTTGCACCGGCCTTTTTGGATTTGTGGGCTACAACCGGATAAGATCCTTTTAGGTCGGATTAGTTTTTGTCCACGTCCCTTTTTTATTGGGGGGTCAAAGGGCATGATGTGGCGATACAAATGAATTATTTAGACGTTTGTGTAGGTGTGGTTCGTTTGGGAAATGTATCCTTTGAAATGGATTTTGAAACGGCTTTTATGCCACTACTAATTAATTAATTTGTTATTTAAACATTCTGCTTAAGGAAGCTGTTTTGCTGAGACAACCATGCATTAAAAACTAATGTTACAAATATTTAATCTAAAATCCGTAGGCACTCACTGCCGTACTCAGATCAGGGCCTCTATTATAGGCGGTAAAAATCATATCGTCTTTGACAGCGACTATTGTCTAACGAAATCGCAATTGCAATCGGTTTCTAAGTGGAACAATATTTATGGTTTTTACCATCAAGAGCGTCAGCCTAAAGATATTTTAGGAGCAATAAACTAGTTCCTTTTTCTAACTTGTACGCATGAAAAATTGATGACCTCTGTCCCTAAGTGCGGCCGCTAGATACTATCAGCCCAATGGAACTCTGACCCACCACTGCGTTCATCCTTCCTAACTTTATAGAGCTGTATCTTTTAAACCGTAATAAATAGCAGGTTAACTTCACTTTCAGAATGTGTGTTATTACTGCAGATTTCATTAAAATAAATTAGTAAAATGAAATCATAAAGTTTTCTGAAAAGATAGTTGTATTGTAAAATCGGTACAACATAGAAGCGTCAACTTTGGTATGAATATAGTGTAAATCCTAAACAACAAATTATACTAAGCCGCCGCGATTCACACGCGAAGACCAATGTTCTGTAAAATAGTGTTTTCTTTACTGGACTAAACAGAAGAACATGGCATTAGCTCCACGGGCTTGTCAAGTCGTTTCATTAGTCATTCTCATTACACTATGTTTTGTCCTTATCTGTCAATGTGACAGAAAGTAGCAAGGAATACTTTTTAAATTTGGTTTATAGTGCGTTTATGAATAAGGGATTATAATATTTAGTAAAGATAAGATAAATAGTGCACTTAACTTGCTTTAAGATTATTTGTATCAACATTATCTTCATTTCAGGTGGAAGAGATCCTGCAAACTCTTGGCTTGTGGGATCACCGGGACACCAGATCGGAATGCTTGTCCGGGGGACAGTCGAAAAGACTCTCCGTGGCCTTGGAGCTCGTCAACAACCCGCCCATTATTTTCCTAGATGAGCCTACTAGGTAAGTGACACGCAAAATATTTTTGAATAGCATTAAACATAGTGGTGGGTTAGTGGTAGGATTAGGAACACTGTAATAAGAGAACGTTGTGTTTTAAATGAAGATGTAGTGACAAGGATTATCAGGGAATGCTGAAGTGGTTTAGTCATGTGGAGAGAATGGATGAAGTGAGTTTAACACCACAGATATATGAGGCAAGAGTAAATGGGAATGTTGGAAGGATAAGGCCAAGGCGAACGTTCCTCGATCAGATCGGGGATGTCTCAAGAAAGGGGCAGGGAATAATTATGACGTAATTATGCAGTTTATTTTACGGCGAGCGTAAAGGTCAGAGCTAAAGCTTGTCCCAGAAAAAAATGTCGCTCATTATTAGATGGGGTTGTATATCAGGATGAAATCTAAAGAGGTTTGAAAACTATGTTTCCCGTTAGGATGTTCTATAAGGTATAAATAAAAAATAAAAAAAACGTTGTCAGTACTAGATGTTCAACGATGTTGTCGGTGCAAGAAAAGTTACACGATTTTTTTTGTACAAATATGTTCAATATAAAGGCATCTCTGCGAAGAAAGTGGCATCGGAGCCGAAAACGTCTACAAGAACCGTTCAAAGGGTTTTAAAACGTTTCAGGGAGATAGGTGGTATAAGGCGACGGTCTGGAAGTGGACGTAAACCAGGGTTTGTAAACCAGAATATCGAGAAGAAGATTATAACAGCTTTACAGAAAAACCTACCCTCTCTGTACGAGACTTGGCCAAGAAGTTTAAAACGTCGAAATCGACAGTGAAACGAGTGAAGAAAAATTGTTCTTTAAAAACGTTTAAACAAACTAAAGTGCCCAACAGAAATGCAAAACAGTCAAAAGAGTCTAAAACGAGATCTAGAAAGCATTATTCAAAAATGACTAAGAAAAAATATTGTTCAGTTATGGATGACGAAACTTACTGCAAACTTGAATTCAAATGACTTCCAGGATACCACTATTATTCAGGGACCGACAGAAAAGTAGAAAGTGAAGAGGATAAGGTTATCAAAATGGATAAATTTGCAAAGAAAGTTCTCTTGTGGCAGGCGATCTGTTCATGTGGCCAACGCAGTACACCATATTTTGCTAATGGAACCTTAAATGGTGATATATACCCGAATGAGTGCCTCAAAAAACGATTGTTGCCATTCATTAAGAGGCATACTTCACCTGTCCTGTTCTGGCCTGATTTGGCCACGTGTCACTACACGAAGGAAGCAATACAGTGGTACAAAGCAAATAATGACGATTTTGTTGAAAAAACTCTCAATCCCCCCAACTGCCCGGAGTTACGACCCATTGAAAAATATTGGTCTCGTGTGGAACAGAAGCTTTTAAAACATACATTTTAACCACTTCAGTTCAAGACTTCAAGCAGAAGTGGAATGAAGCTTCCAAACTGATCACCGATGACGATGTACAAACTTTGATGGCAGGTGTCAAGGGAAAATTAAGAAGTTTCTGGATGAACTAATTCTAAACTGGTCTTTATGGTTAAATAATAATATTTAAAGGAATATCAAATAAAACGGTATTAGAAAATTTGGTGAATTTTAATATTTAATACGGAATTTTTAAAAATTTATAAGCGACATTTTTTACTGGGACAAGCTTTATAGCAGTAACATAACTCTGTCCTTTTCTCTCAGCGTAAACTGAACTACATAGCTATGTCATAATAACCCCGCAGGTCAGGAGTACTCTAAACCGACGCACTTGTATGAAGTGACTTATGAGTTTGGAAGAAGCGAAGGAAGTTTGTCTGGATCGTAACAAGTGAAAGGTCTCTTACTAACCGTACGGGAAAGAGGTATAATTGTATGTATGGGTTAGTGTTGGTGCATTTAGTGGAATTATCTTGGGCGGAGTCCATACTGATTGCTACCATCTTACCCTTCTGTTGCCAAATAGCAGTCTTAAAAGTATGTTCCGGTGTAGAAAAACAACCGGTGAAATGACTACTATAGAGGCATTCCAATTAAGTCTCAGGGTAGGCAACGCATTTGCAGTCTTGAGATTACATTCACATACATAAACTCAAACCTTTATTCCCAGAGTGGGGTAGGCAGAGCTATAGAATTACCAACAACACAATCAGGCTAAGATGTTTACCAGTGTATTAATGACAGGGTAAAAGCCCATCGCCTAACAGTACGAGTACAACAGTCTTTATTCCCTTCATAAGATTGAGATTTGAATCGTATAATTGCGATGTCTATGTTCACAGTCCAATTACCATCAGGTACATTTTGTGCTCGTTTGCGTCCTCCATGCCACGATAAAACTACTCTTTGCTCAAAGGGCTGCAACTCATCTTGCGGTTTCTTTGGTGCATCACGTAATCACGACTCGTTGTAATGATGATAACTTACCACCAAATATTTGTATCCCTCCTTATACTGGCAATAAACATTGAAATACATGAGCTAAGTGTTTTTTTTTTTTTTTTACTCCAAATGAGCTCTACTAAGCCATAGCCATAATGATTGACTTGTTCCATTGTACTCTGAGCGAATTCAAAAAAGCGGCCTTAAATGTAATATTCTTTAATAATAATGGGGGTTTGGTTGGCCTTTTCTGTCGCATTAGTTATTTAACCTGTAATGATAGAATAAGTTGATGATAATAAATAAAAAAAAAAATAAAAAAAAAAAAAATTACTAGCGACCCGCTCTCTCTTTGCTTCGGTGTATGTGAGCTTTCTGTAATACAGAATTTGGTATACATAACTTTCTTCTTGAATCACTATCTATTACCCAAAACTGCATTAAAATCCGACGCGTATTTCAAAAGATCTAAGCGTACATACAGAGAGACAGAAGCGTTTTTCAATAATGTTGACATTACTTTAGACGTCTAAAATTATTTTGACAATTTCCAATCTTCTGGAAGTATTCCGCTACTTGCACATTGCTAGTGCAGACACCAAAACGTGAACAGCAGCAAGAAGCCTGACGTTGGAACTAAAATTATGTAAACCTGTGGCCGGCAAATCATTAGTGAACCAACCGGGTGTAATTATTTGCTGAAACTCGAGTCTTCGCCTGCATTCAATTAGTTGCACTGTAATCCTATCTTTAGCTCAAGGTTTTTTTTCTGGTTCCCATATGGAATCCCTAATTGTCATTTGTCCTAATGCGTCGTTTGTCCGAATTTTCGTTTATCGTTAGCCATTTCCACTTAAATTTACAAACTTTTTAGTGTTGTTATAATACAACCCTAAGCTAACCGAACCGCAGGTATAATTGTAAAACTTAAAAACTTACCAAACTCATCTGGAAACCAGTTTAGGGCAAATGAAAATTCCGAAAACGATGTGTTAAGTAGGACAAACGTTGTTAGGGATTCCGAGGGATACCCGAAGGGATTGCCATATATCTGGAGTTTTTATCTTTTAAATATTTATTTAACGAAAATATTAACCTTTTGTCGACACTAATTTCATAGAAAGTATCTTCGCAGATTATTCATTTCATTGAAAGGCTTTTCTAGGAGCAGAAGTTTATAATTTGTGTTACTTACACACAAGTCTAACCCAATCTACGAAATTAATATTTAAGGATTCCTGTTTTCAAGCGAAAATAGCTTCCAATTAATTGAATTTCGGAGAAATTATATGTTCTATGAAATGAACTTCGGTAAAACAAGGGGACACCCGCCAATATACAGTAATTAATTATACAACAGCCTAATTAACTTAAGGCATTCTCTACCAAAAAACCCTTTATAATATATATAACTTTATAATAAATAACCTACTTCCTTATTTTCATGATTTATGTTTTTGCGGTTTGGGGTACGTACAGTACGCGCGCGATCTGAGTGCAGTCGGAGCTTGAGATGAAGGGCGTCATGCCTCTCGTCTCCCGCCTGCAGTTTGCATTACACTGTGTAAGCGCCGTCCCGTACTAGTACATTCCTAAGCTCAGCATTCAATTCGCGCGCGGACGGTACGTTTCTTTCATTCTTAGGTACTAATATTGGTATTGGAAACGCAAAAGCAACTTTGTTGTTATGTTTTTTACCTTTTGATGACAAAAATATTGAACGGATCTTAATGGAAGGTATAAGTATAATGTATCCTAGGGAAGGATATCACTAAGATAATTATCCTGCGAAGTGGGACAGTTTCTGAACGAATAGCTATAAGCGACTTTAACGCGGGTTAAGTCTCAGGCAACATCAAGTTGATCTATAAAATATGACATCAAAAAATAGCAGATAATTTGAAATGGATTTAAAGCAAAAACTTGTATCGACAACGGCGCGGCGTACTATGTCAGGTGTGAAGAGAGTCCCGCGTGGTTCAAAGATACACAGACGTAAATGGAAAGTTATGACAAATACATTGTATATTATTGGCGAAATAATTACTCATTTGAGCAATTGCGACTTTGTTTTATCAAAATATCTAGAGATACACAGACATAAATGAAAGTTAATTTGCTGAAAAATATCATAATTGTGTATTTAAACACTTTAGTGAAAAAAGACCATCAATCAATCAACTAATGAAATCAATCAATTTACCATTATAATTCCATAATCATTTTCAATCTCTGGATCGAATCTCGCGTAATTAACTTAGATATTCGTTGAACAACAAAATAACTTGCTCACTGCAGTTATTTTACTAACAGCTTTGGTGGATATAAATAATATCATAGAATTAATTTGTTGCTTTGTGTTTTGTTTTTCACTTTATATGTATATTTGATATGGCAATGAACCCTTTTTTTCAATTCATGTCAGCTAAAGAGCAACTGTTTCTTGTTCACCTCTTTTTTTTTTGTATGTTCCTATATTCTTCTGGCTAAAACCATATTGCCTTAAACATGTAGTATTATTTTCAACTCGGACGCCATTACTGTTAAGTAAATATGAGTAGGTAACGTTGACAGTGCGATAACATGTCAAAAACAATACCGTTTCACCGAGAAAAATAGAGGTGCCGTTAAAAATCTAGTTATCGACGTTTCATTATAATTACCGAATTAATTGCTATCGACGTCTCATTACCTTTGACATAATGGTAACTGAAGACCTAAAAGATGACTTAGATGTAGAAAGGGAGATAAGGGCATTGGAAATAAGGGGTAATATGATCACTTGCAGATTTGCACGGTGTACAAAGCAAGTTAAATTAACGCTGTTCAAAGCATACTGCCAATCGATTTACACGTGCAGTCTGTGGGTAACATATACGAGGTGTGCCTATAACACGCTCAGGTTTCAGTATAACAACACCTTCAGGATGCTGATGAAACTGCCGAGGCACAGTAGTGCGTCCGGCATGTTCGCCGAGAGACATACCGACGATTTTTACGCTATCAGGCGGAAGAGGGTCGCCTCTCTATTAAACCGAGTGCGGAGCAGCGGAAACAGCCTCCTGAAGGTGTTGGGCAGAACGTCTCGACTGCCCTTTTCTTAAATTCTGTATCGACCTTGTTACAGGCAGAAATTACTGTCCTTTTTATATATGGCTAGCGGCCCGCCAGCGGCTTTGCCCCGCTGCAAATTTCTGACTTTCCCGGTGGATTTTTCAATTATTTTCTGTCATACAAACCTTGTCCTGGCAATGACAAACACAACAAAAAAGAAATCAGCCAAATCGGTTCAGCCGTTCTCGAGTTTTGAGCTTAGCAATAGCAACACATTTAGCGATTCATTTTTATTATATAGATTTATTTTCAGGTTACAAATACAAATACAAAATTCTTTATTTATAAAATATATGACGAAATGTTACATGAGATGGAGTCACCCTTTAGGCAAAATGTAACCTGTGTTGGGGGTTATTTTATTTCATTATATGTAAGGCTAACAATAAGTTAAGTAAAAATGTTACTTACAAAATATGGATCAGTTTTGAGGTCTGAATATTTAACTTAACACAGTGAAGTGAAGAAATTTCTACTCTTTGATAGAATTGGAGAGCTTATTGTATAAAATGTTTCATCTATCCGGTTCGGCGGGTCCTGCGAGATAGTGGCGGGTTTCCACCCACCCGAGCAGAAGAATAAGTTAATTTCATAAAGGACAAATTTGTACACGTAACCTAAATTACTTCGTATAATGGAAAATTACTCTACATTAAACGAATCTGTACTCGTGAGAAGATTTGCGTAAATACTGTTTTTGAATGCTTTTTTTGACAACTTAAGGCCTTATAATAATATAATAGATAATATTGGAAATATATTTGAAGGTTCATATTGTGGAAATTTCATCTAAAGTTGTGTATTTTTAGAGAAAATTACGTCACAGGTAAAAAGTGAATATAATCAGGTAAGCTGTAACATAAAAACCCCAATTTTATGTAAATTCTATATTTTGTGTTGTGATAGAATATAGAACGAACAAGGGCCGTTCCTTCCTTTGGCACCCGCATTCATATACCTTACATAGAATTCGTTCGGTATTTTTTTTTTCAAGAACATATTAAAATACTTTGGATATTATTTCAAAAATGTTAAGTTACCTGAATATCTATTGCTCACAGGGAGAATAAAGTATACACTTGACCCTTTAAAGAGGCTACTGAAGAATTATTGGCTTCTGAGATAGTGCGATCTTATGATTTAAGAACTAAAATTCTTGAGTATCCTAGGGGTGCATAAAAGAGGGACTTCTCAAAATTTATCTTTCAATGCGAGAAAATGCTTGAATAACGGAAAACTCAATACACGTACAAAATCACGTACAAAATTATTTTAAAGAACTCGCTTTTAAACTCGCTCAATGGACCAATTATGAAGTTGTCCAGTCAGAACATACGACCAACATTTAACGGCTTGCATTCTCAATTAGATAGCTTTACCCGTCGAATGAAACCGCTCGTATGGGTTCTCTCGCTCGGTCGACAGAGCCATTTTTAAAAGAATCAAACCTCTGGAATAAATTCCTATAATTGAATTGAATTTAAATAGAGTGAAGCCAAGTCTTGCTAACGATTCATCATTTTACTTCAAGTTCCTTTTAAATCAATTTCTATATAAGCAGAAATGTCTTCTTGAAATACTACGTTACGATCCAATAGATACGCGTAACAAATCAAATGAATAATACGGGTTTTTAGGGTATTAATTTATCAATCTTGAGGCATTATATTAATTCGTAGTTATTTGAGTAGATTTAATATATATTTTCTGTACTCCGGAAATTGGGGTATATATTTTTTTGTATCAGACAGACACCTTCTCGCTTTTGCATTTATAATATTAATGTAGATTTTTAGTCCTTATTCAACCAAATATGACAAATTAATTTAAACTAGGTACTCGTAGTTCCATACAGTAAGTGTAGTCCAACTTAGAAGTGTTATAAAACATTTCTGCAACTAAGAAAGTTACCCAACAATTACACAATTTCGTAACTTACTTTGTTTTAAGTTGAAAGGCTGAAAGGGTCGCTTCGCTAACACCCTTTGAGTTTCAACGAAACGTTTTGCCCCTTGGCCCTGTAATAGATTTTCAAGTTTAGGTCAAGTGCTTTAATACAAGTTGCGCTGCGTAACAATAGGCCGCGTTGCTAGGTTTACACAAGCTTAGTATGTTCTTATTGTCAGGTACTAAGCTGACAAGTGACATCACAAGGAATTAGTATTTATAGTTAAACGGGACTTAGTTGCGTATACTAACCACAGCTCAGCAGGGATGAGCTGTTTTCAGAGTTTGCATAACATGGACATACCTTGTCATTCAATGGTAGATGTGGTGTAATAACTAGTTATTTTATTTAGGCTGCCTTTCTGCTACGATCTTTACGTCGCCATCAAAACCAATTAATTTTATAGCAAGCTTTTTTTAGCAAACTTTTTTTTAAAGGAACAATTGTGGACAGTATTTATAATGTACAGTTTCACTCCACTCACTTCAGTGGATGTAGAAAGATATTTTTCTATCTATAAGTGAATTTAAAAACTCAAGAAGAAATCATTGGAAATTGAAAATATAGAAAATCTTATAGTTATTTAATACAATAGCAAAGAAAACTTACAATAAATAAAAAAAACTTAGTACCTACTCGTTTTGTACATAATCTATTGTCAATTAATAAAGTTTTATTTTCTTTTAATATTTATTTTTAAGGTGTACCTATCTATATTAATATGTACATTTGACATTAATGACGTAAAAATGGCTCACGAGCTTGAAACTTTAAGAAAATTTATATTGAATATAAATAGTACTCAAGTCCCCAACACTACACTTACCGTAGCCGTACACAAAGGCTCGGAGTGACAAGTTTTTATTAAAATTGCGTTGGGGATAGTTGAGGACTCATTGGGGACCTATTATTTTATCGAAACACCTTTCAACGAAAGTATCATTACGCAGAAATTTCGTTTCATCGAAAGGCATTTCATGCCACATAAGTTATTTTCGTAGTCACTTTCTACGCTATTCAACCTACATAATTAATATAAGATATCCTGAAAACACCATAGTTACAGCAGAAAATAGCGTTTTATGAAATGAAATTCGTTAAATTGATACAATCGATGAAGTGAATTTCGATAAAATGAGGGTTTTGTATTATTTAATACGAATATTGACATATTATTTAGTCATACTTTTCATAGTGTCACGGTTAGTGTCATACTTGTTAAGCGTTTGGACATGGCATGTGTATTTTATCTTGTTATTTTTACTTACTTATCCTACTCCAAAGTTAACTGGAAGGGATCCGATATGGGATAAACTCGCCTAAGTACATTTACTATACCGATACAAATATGTCTAATAATTGTTTATGTGCAAATAAGAGTTTACATACATACATACACGGATACATATTGGCTCATATAAAAAAATTAAGTATAAAAAAACCTAATTTAACCTAAACTCATTTACCAGCTAGATATTCCAAAAATCTTGAAATAAAAACCGTTTCAGTAAAAAATACTTTATGACTTATGAGTAACAATTCATTCAGACTATATTTTTTTATATGAAACAAAGCGCTCCCTCGATACACACATACATACATTCCTAAAGTACTTATGGCACTATAAGAGAATTACTAATCTTGTTAAATATAAATAAATAAATAAATAATATATCACATGAGATTCCATTTTAGTTCACTGATTGGTATTCGCAGTTTTACAAATACTAAACACGTGTAGGTACTCGAACATGTACCTTTGTGACAAGCACTTACCAAAAGTTACTAAGCTCACGTAAACGTAGCATTGGTCAAGACGTAATATTTTGAATAGCCTTCATTTTCAATTAATCGTATAATAAATGCTCTTCTACTTGAAGAAGAGCCTTTTGACTTCCGATTATACGGTTGTCAAGTCGATGCCCGCGATTTCGTTTGCTTTAAATTTCCTTCTGACTGTCTACTTTATTCCCTCCTGTTAAAGATTTAATTTCGAATAAACTGTTTTGTCCTAATTTCCTAGTTTCTTAAAATTTTACTTTAGACCAAATTCACAAAGATGAATTTTATACACATTGCGGCCGCGGTAGGTATAAAGTATGAAATATTGTACAGGTTTAAAAAATAACTGTATGTTTACTTGAATTTTTTAGATATTTGCTAAACGGTACTCTAATGTCCCGTCCCCCATTAGCCAAAAGTACTACTTAATACGAAAAGTTTGAAAAATAACTTTAGTTCAATAGCATTCATAACAAATTTAAAAGGAGAACGACTAAGTAGACTTCATTGGTTCTTGAATTACGAGCGACTAAATTTTTTTACCCACCTAAAATCATCTTAGAGCACCAAATAACTTTGAATCGAAAATTAGACCATGCATGGTTTTTGGAGTTTTTTTTGTAGCTGTAGTTACGGTGACGGAACCCTGCACTGAGCATGGTCCGAAATGGTCTTGCTAACTGAAGTTGCTCCGCAAGCTGCGTCTTTAACGAAATCCGATCAAACAAAAAATACACGCACTTTCATGGTAATAGTGCTCCGAGAGCACAACTTGACTGTTTTATGTGTATGAATAGCTGTTTCCCGTCCGCGTTAAATCCGTTTATCGCTATTCCTTTGGGAACTGTCCAATTATCCGGGATTTAAAAAAAACTACGTCCGTTCTTAGCACTTAAGCTATATCCATACCAACATTTTATTGAAATTTGTTCAGCGGTTTAACCGTGAAAGCGTAACCAACAGCCAGACAGAGTTACTTTCACATTTATAATTTTATTTAGTATGGAAGCATGGATAGTATTTATTATATTGTTTTTTATATCGTATATCCACTTTTAAAGCATAATAGAAATGTTGTTGTTTTAAGCTTGCGTATGCAAAGTTTATATTTCTACTGTAAGGTTTTCTATAAAGCATTGTTTTTATAAATCTCTATCTTCGTCTCAAACGTTTATCCTTAATTAATGTGCCCTCAAAATGACCGTCTGTCTTTGAATTTGTAGAGCTTATGTTTTATTATTTCATCTCAAGCACTCTAAGAACTTAATGGGATCAAAATTTCGCAAACAATTCAAACAAATTGAAATAAGTCTATAAGAACAACGCCTTTGTTCCTAAGAATGACCAGACTTCATTCAAGGGTAAATAAATATAATACAATAACTTCTTTTTAACAATAATGTAGACTTTTAATAAAAAATAAAAAATCTTAATTTAGGTTTGCTGCGGGTCAATATTCAACAATCGAATACTAGTTGGGTTAAAATCTTTTTCGATGCACTGAAATTTTCCACTCTGTCACGGTTGTAATTTTTTTCTTTGAAAAGTATTTTTTTTTAAACGAAATAAATTGTTTTTATTTGAATCATTTAAAGTATTGTCAAACATTGTCAAACAAAATAAAAGATTACTTCATACAAAAACCACAACTCTGTCACATTTTCCGGGGACAAATTTCAATGCAACGAAAAAGATTTTGACCCAGTTACTTACAGTGGCATACGAATAGGTGTTTGTAATTTCATTTTTTCGCATGCAATGTATTTTAGACTCGATATTCAAAAATCGACCCGCTGATAAAAAATATCGTTTTATTGGCCATATACACTAACAAAATTAAGATTAAACGCAAGTGGACTTTCACTTGGTTCCGATTAATCAAAAGGGATACGTCAATACATTCACTTAGGCGACTCAAATGGAAACAGTCAAACCGCAAACGCGGCAAGGCGAGCCAAGTCCCGAATTGCACTCGATCAAGCTGGCCAAGCTGATATTTTCCAGATGAGCGGATGCTTGCACTCATTCCCAACCAATCGAGATCGGCTTGTCTTGGTGTTATTCTCGTAAGGAGCTCTTGATGACTTAGGGTGGCCAGGCCATAGGAACTCCAAAATTACACATGATAAACCCGTCGTGTTAGCGCTTGTTAGAATCATCTTGACAGTCGGCAGCAAAAGCTTGTCCCAAAAATTAAATTTTTGACGGAAACTTATTCATGTTCGTATTGGTAAACAAAAGGCTCTTTCACAACGGCGATCTCTTTTTACTTGTCACACTGCCATGTTATAACATATTATTTTCTCCTCTTGTACACATTTGATACAAGTTTGTGATTTACTAAGCAATTATATCGTTTAGTTTGTTTTTAAGCGTTGCGGGATCATAGGTCAGTGATCATACCAGTACCAGCTTATTTTGAACCGTGTGTGCCTTACGATTGCGGAGCGACCCGTTTCTTATTCCTTGGCAAATAAATCTCCGTGAAATCCCAGCGCGCACACGGGTCAAGCTAGACCAGTTCGATGGGGATGGCAGTGCCAGAGAATAACACCACTTCGTGGCAACTGAAGATCGATCCTACTAATTCGTCTGAATTTGTCAAGCACGAGTCTTTACGTCAAACCAATTACGACCCTTCCTACCCTACCCCCCCTACTGTATGATTCATCGGTCTTGTTCACCACACAACATTCAATTTGAAACTACGGATCTTTTCTCTCGTTAATCGCGACTGAATCAATAGAAAGCGATAGAACTAACATAATTTTGAACTTCGTTTTTGAAAGTAGGCTGATCGTCCCGATATTGTACTTTGTTTGACATCTTTGAAAGGCGCTGTTATTGGTTAGAAATCTTGCTTTCATCAAATCCCCAATTTAATAGACGGCAGAAAAAATACTGAAGCGTCTAAAACGTCCAGACCTACAGCTCTAGCACGTAAACTTCAATCATGCGTCACGTTTTCGAATCACCTTCACTATTCATCGGTAGCACGAGCCCCTAAAATACGAGAAGACTTAGTTTGTATACTTTTAACTGCTACTCTCTATTAGGACATTTTAGACTAAAGATGAATTTGTTGTGTGTGTTGATAACAATCGCCATTCAAATATTCTCGATGACATTACGTTAACCTTTCTCGTTAGAAAGAAAAAAAATCGTGCTCGAGATAGGTACATAAGTGATGGTACCCGTAGACAAAGGGCGCATTTTAGTAAAACAAAGACAAACCACAGCCATCTCGCATGCCACGAGGGCCGGATTAAACATGAGTAATTGTGGCTATTTCCTTCGGTGCTCGATGATTAACGTCCAAGTCTCGGGAATGAATGCGTCGCGATCAGTGACGTTAGAAGAGAGATGTTACGCGCAGAATTAAAAGGTATCTAACTATCATTCATTAGATACGTACAGGTAGGTGAGGGTTCTTATTTCAATTAAACATTGTATGTCATAGCATAACCGATTCCATGGATATTAGGGGAAATCCAATTCTCTCTCTCTTGAGACCAACGCGCAACGATCATGTTTTAATGCTATTTTTATTTTACCATAAGATTCCTTTTTGAAACAGTCTCAAATCGGAATAGGATTTTAAACAATTGCTAGTCTAGTTTTAGTTTAAATTGATTCGCAAATTAAGTACCTCTCTACTTAATACGTTTTGTTTCAAAATACTCAGCAAACACGCTGATAGTTATATTAAAAAGCCCAAGGTTATATTTAGGGACCTAAACCGTATAATACATTTATGAACGTGTATAACTCTGTTTTCTAGCAAATTGGTTTTGCTATGCACTAAGTTTCTCCAAGCATTTACTTACTGCTAGTTTAATACTATTATAGCAGTATTATTTAAGCTTAGCGTCTGTAACCAATATTGATAACATTAGGAATAGCGTGTTCTTAGTTACTTTATCTACGCACATATCATTAGTGCTCTAAAATGCGTTCACAAACCGTAGGAAACCGTTTTATTAGAGTATCGATTTCTGTAAGGTTATGAGTTTAAATTTGGAACAGCTGTCAAAACTCAACAGGGTGTCTATTCTAGTATCCATAGATATTAAAACAGTTATCGATACGAAACGTCAATTCAGTATGTTTTTTAATGTAAACCGCACGACATTTGGTCTTAAGTGAAATGAGAATAGGGACTTTATTCGTTTGTCCAAAACCATTCATATTCGTGACACTGACATAGCCGCCGCCATTTTTGTGGTCATATCGTCGGCTTCTGAACTCATCTGAGAGTAGCTATGAATGTGTGTAAATAAAGTAGGGTAAACTTGCCTAACTTGTACTTGTTCCTAAAACGTACCCTACTATTATTTCCAAACTTAGAACAGCAGTAGCGACACTAGTGTCAAAAAACGAAACCATTAGTCCGCCATGTTACTTCATGCGTCGAACGTCTTAGTGCTGCCACTCCGCTCGAAAATATTAGAAAAGTAAGTAATTTCACTATTTTCGAGTATTATTCTTAGTTCCTTCATAAGCATTTTGGTCCAAATTCATGAAGAAAAACTAAAATTAGCATTTTTTGATCTAATTCTACATAAATGTGTAAGTTAATACTGTGTAGGTAATGACGTTAACTGCATGACATTTATTTTAGCGGCAAATTTGAAATTGAATTGTACCGTGCTCCTAATTCGTACTCAACGGTTTGGCGTAATTCGTACTGGTACGAATTAGGAATTAATTCATTAATTTTGTTTAAGGTTGAGATGGCTAAGCGAAAATATAATAGCTAGCTGAAAAACAAATACCACTAGATGTTGGCCCATCTATTTCCACTAGTTGTCAAGAACCTGTAACCGAAAAATAACAAGAACAGAAACAATCAGCCACTTTGACGAGTTCTGTAACAACTGAAAATAGAACACCGATTGGTCAGCAGAATAAAAAAAATATCTCATTAGATATTTTGTCTCCAGACGAGAAACAGATTTTAGGAGGTCAATCATCACCTACAATCGTGAATTCGCAAGTTATCGACAGTCAAGTCAGTCAGAATTTGGCAAGGATTCAGTCGGTTATTCGAAGCATCTCTCCTAAGTGTAGTCTTCGTCAATTGAATAGGGCCCCAAGAAAAAACACATAGAAATCACAAGCCTTAACAGAAAGTCCTTTAAAATGAATTAGAACGTAAATCAGTCAGAGTAACAAATAAAAAAATAGATCAGCCGAATAAGTCAGTAAGTAGAAACTTTGCAGAAAAAATGTTTTGAAGAGGAAAAATACCAAAGAGAAGAAAAACACAAAGAAAACCAAAATAGAAAATAAAGAAGAAAACTGGTATTGTAAGTTATGCGAAGAAAATAGAAAAGAAGACATGATACAGTGTACCCATTGTGAGACCTGGATTCACGAGCTATGTGCTGTTGATAAAAAAACTCATAACTATATCTGTGATGATTGTACGCAACTAGCAAAAACAGTTAAATATTCTATGCAGAATTAGAGTATGGAGTATTGTAATTCTTTTTCTACGGAATTGTGATCATGAGACTGATAGCAATTAATGGATCTCTAAGTACGATTTAAGATTACCCCAGTACGATTTAAGAAGAATGAGCCTATTTCGTACTTTTTCTACTTTTTTTTAAATCTTTTTTTTCTCAAAGATTTGTATTATTTAAGTTAAAATTTATGCTGTTGTTGATTACTCATAGAATAAAGTTTTTAAAAACACAAGTCGAATGTTTTTTTTTAAGTGCATTTTAAAGTTATTAGCGTTTGTTCTTAGGGGGTACGTATAAGGCAAGTTTCCCCTAGTGTATGCAACTGTAGCTGCAAGCTAACGCTCGTTTCATTAAACCACATTCGCATTTTAAGGCCTCTCATTATGCATCAGTTGCATAAACTACTAAAAATTACCGACTCGTATTTTCTACAGGTTAGGTTAATTTTGTCCACGTATAAGTTTTTTATCGCTGTTCTCTCGGGAACAGCCCAGTTCCCGGTCGATACAGTCATGCACACGAACAAGCACACAGGCCACCTGATGGTAAGTGGGATCTGTGACCCATACACATTTGTCTTCTCAAGACTACATCGCCTTTGTACATTACTTAAATATTTATATTTTTGTGCAATAAAGAGTTTACATACATACATACATACTACAATCTAAAGACTGCAATCCTAAGAATGCAAATTCGTTGCCAACCCTAAGGGCTAAGATGGAATGCCGGTATGCTAGTGAATTCACCGGTTGTGTTATCCCACACCGGAACACAGCAATACTGCTTGACGGGAAGTACAAGTGGGAATACTGAACCTTTCACACACGCTTTTTCACTTCAAACATTGATATTGGCCAATTTATGTAAAACGCAATTCCTCACTTCGTTTTATGAAATCACTAAAGCATCGATTGATTTAGTATTCACACAATAGCGCCCGCTCATTCGATTACACTGCGAACGACGTACATTCGATTTTATCGATGTGGGCGCATACAGTTGTATCGATGTTTACAGCAGTTTCAAACAGGCGATTCTACACTCGACTTACCTATAAAAACTTGTTTATATAATTTATTTTCCCCTAACTTGTTTTAAAAGATAAACTCATTTCTATTTGTGCCTCAATCAAACAGCAGTGTTCTCTGTACTATGTAAAGTATAGCAACAGAAAATGGAAACTTTGGCTCAGGCTGTTAGAATATTTAAAAGTAGTTGTTTTATTCCTACAATGTAAACATTCAAGTTGACATTTTTTTAATAAGAAGAGCAGTTCGTTTGAACCATCAGCAATGTAGCTCTGAATTTAACATTATTATTTCAACATTCATCTCAACTTGTTACTTAGACGTTTCAGAGTACTGTTACTTCAAAAATATTCGAAAAACCTTATTTTAATTAGAAGTGTCAGCATGTTTCAGGATTGCATGCTATTTATGATTTTTTGAGCACGTAATTGACAATTTAGTTTAGTGTAATATGGGAGGTGGCTTTAGCTCAAAGCTTAAGTTAACATCGGATCCCACCTCCGTGGTTGAAAACGTCACATGGTCGATAGTGCATAAAAATACAAGCAGGGTACTGGTTATTCCCTAAAATCATCGAAAACAACAATAAAAAGATGCCTCGAACTAATTGTTTATAAGATTAGTTACAATAAAAGAGTCGCTGACTAAATGATCACTGCAATAACTAAGAAAAAACGATTAAAACAAATATTTTGGGGTATTGGTTGCGTGAGTTAATTCTACTCAAATCGCGCTTGGTCGGATATGGTAAGACCCGTGTAATATGCACCATAAAAATAAATAGCTTTCCCCTGGATTGCTGCCATCACTCTATTCGATCAGGTAAACCTTTGGTATTCTACCTTAGAAATAACTTTAAAACAGGCAAGTGTGTTACAGTCTCAGTAGCTGTAGCACGAACATTTCTATCATACGTCACGTTTTTGCTATTTGAAAATGTGTTATATACTGTAATAGAACCTGTCCATAGTACGAACGTACGAAACCCTAAAACAGATAAACGTTTTGACACATTGTTTTACTTATGTATATTTCACCTTAACTCCTTTATGAAGAACAAAAGTCAACGTAAATATCAACGTGGTACGAAGCCTTTTCGAAAATCGACAAAATGTATAAAATTGACGTGCGACTTCGATTCTATGTCGACGTCGCATTGGCTATGTCAACTCCATACATTTCGAGTTGATAGAAAATATAAACTTAAGTAGCGTTTACATCTTCGCTAAGATTTTTAAACACCGGACACACCTGCCACTTGCCAGCGTGCCACTTTGCGATACCATAACACTTTCAGCAGAATAGCTAAATTTGTCTAACCATACGTAACGAATAGTTTGAGGGCCGCCGATATTTTCAGAGACTCATCAAAACACTTTAAAAAATTCAAAGCTGACGGTAAAATTTCTAGCATAGAAGCATGTAAATGTAGTCCTCAGGCTTGGCAACGCATTTGCAGTCTGAAAATAGTAGAAAAGTTATTTGGACTCTCAATAAGCAGCTGTTGACTGTGTAAAATCGAACAATTGCCAAGAAGCTTATTTGAAAAATGATTTTATTGACCTTGTTCTCGTTTATTTGAGAAGCGCCAGATGGAGGCGGTACGTAGGCGGGTGTTTTTTTCTAGATGCATTTTTTTTGTAATGACAAAAGCTATAAGGCTGGCTTAGAGCTGTTCTATAAATCCCACTTTTGATTAAAATATCAGATTAATATTTATATCTGAATCGTGGTATGAGTATATTACACATAAGATCATCCAAGAAAAGTAAGTCAATAAGTAAACAATAGTAGGTAGGTAATATTTGCTTTCATCGTCTTAAAATTCATCAGTGATATTCTGCCTATTTTTATGTCTAGCCTTATAGAGCATTCCCCAGCCGGCACCCTGCCTATACGAACGTTAGTGTGAATGAAAAATGTGAAGCCTCTATTGAAAAATGAATAGCTCAGCGAGTTTTAACTCGTTTCAGAGTAATTTCATAAAATCCACGTTATATATTCGCAGTGGAGTTTCAATGTTTTGTACTGGCTTTTAAATTCCAGTGTTTATAAAATTCATAGAAGTTGTTTAATAAGAATATAAATTTCCTTTTTATGTTTTATGGTTATTCAAATAAGGTTAACAAAAGGTGAGGTTATATTGTACAGATCGTCTCATATTCGGTGAAGCGTAGTACGTGACTCAGGGACTCAGGGACCGTTATTATAACAACACACATACATCGCTTATTCGACAAGAAAGATAATTCAAATTTAACATACTAGTGTTAAATGGAACAACAACGGTTTATTGTGAGTTGTTTCCCTTCACCGTCGGTCGCAGTAGTTTCAGCGATATGTTGCTGTTTGATAAACCAACAGACTATAAATTCGCTAATTTGTGTTTGTTGGAAGTCAACATCAATACGTCAATACTTGCCTACACAAACTTAATTAAATCAGCACAGTATTTAAAACTTTAATCCAATCGGCAAATGATCCGTCTCATGCTGCGGTTTTTCGCAATTATTCACCATTCGCGGTCCACCACTTTAGAAGAATAAACTTTATACTATAGTTATAAGCCTGTATTAGTGTCCCACTGCATGGCTGAGGTCTCCCTTATTTATCTAATTCATGCCCCTATTGATTGCCTCTTTAAAATGCATCCAAATTATCAAGCCGCATTTTGCGTATGCATCTGCTTAACAGTATCAAAGTATTACTAAGAAAGTATTTCGTTTCTGGCCCTTTAAAAGTTTATATTCCCTATTGACGCTCGGGGTTGCATCGATGCGCGTCACCCAATACTTTATATGCACGCAACCAAACGCGGCGACGCGACGGCGGGCGCAGCCCCAATTTAACCGACTTGGTATGTCATGTTGAGTTTGCTTGAGGTGGCTCACTGCGCGTACCATCGAGGCACGTACATGAGCAAGCCGCGCGATATTCTTTTATTTGAAAATTAAAAAAAAAAACCAAATTCAAAATATTTATTCAGTAAATTGGCCACATGCGGGCTCTTTTACACGTCGGTAATGTATAGTGAATCTACCAGCGCTTTGAACTAGACCATCATTGCGGAGAAGACGCGCCGCAAGAAACTCCAGCAGAAGGTCATTTTTTCAATCATAAAAACATAATTATACTTAAAACTGATCAAAGATGAACTACTATTTATACTGTGACAGTATGGAATGGGTTGTGGAATACCGATGGATGCAAGCGGTGTAGGACCGTCTTTGGGCCAAAATTGGGGTGACCTTTGTCCAGCAATGGACGTCGTTCGTCTGTTATGATAATTATGATTAAAATAATAACCTCTTTTCCAGTGGCCTAGATGTGGTGTCGATCCGCCACCTGGTGGTGCTACTCCGGCTTCTCTCCCGGCAAGGCAGGACCATCATCTGCACTATCCACCAGCCCTCGGCTTCGCTGTTCGCGCTCTTTGACCGAGTCTACGTACTGGCCAGGGGCATGTGCTGCTATCAGGTTATTTTCTTTTATATTATTTTTAATGGAGAAGGCAAGGGAGCAATGGCCACCTAGTGTTACAGAGAGTCTTGCAGGTTTTTTTTATTTCTTCAATACCCCCTTGTAAAAGCCTGGTTAAGACTGTAAATAAGTTTGTTGTCAGAGTAACGAATAGTGTTTTTTCATTAACCTTATTATATTGGTTCCTATAAGTGATAGAATTTCATGCAGGGTTCGTTCAGATCACCACCGCGAACTAACCTACTGTTTATGTTTTGGGATATAAAGTTTAACTGAACTAATAATGGGAAAGTTTCTGCTATTTTTTTTGTATAATAACTACCCAAGCAGCACATTAGTGAATTTTGCAGCTTATCTTATAGCTTTATGTTCTAAATGAGTGGTTTAACAGTGTTTGACTACACTTATAGCTTTAAACACAACTCAAACTTGTATACGAGTTCACCCTGTCACTTATAGTTGCTTAGGAACGTTTTTTGTTTCTACTTTATTACTTATAGTTGGGTAAAGTCGATTTTGCTACTTAAAGTTGCATGCAGGTTGTAATTGTCACTGAATAAGAAGCAATAGTGATATATAAGGCCCTAAAGTAACTTATAAGCCACTTTTATTTATAAGTGGGAACATACCCTTATTTGGAACTTTTAATTCCAAATGACTAGTATAATAGAGTAGTGTATCACCAATAGTGGCTAAAGAGATAATTTTACGGCCCTTTTGGAAACTAAAGTGATTGCAACTTTAAGGCCTAGAAGGGTCGTAAAATTATCTCTTTAGCCACTATTGGTGATATACTACTCTATTATACTAGTCATTTGGAATTAAAAGATCCAAATAAGGGTATGCTCCCACTTATATGTAAAAGTTGCTTATAAGTAACTTTAGGGCCTTATATAGCACTATTGCTTCTTATTCAGTGAAAATTAAAACCTGCATGCAACTTTAAGTAGCAAAATCGACTTAACCCAACCATGTAATAAAGTGGAAACAAAAAACGTTCCTAAGCAACTACAAGTGACAAGATGAAGTCATATACAATTTTGAGTTGTGTTTAAAGCTATAAGTGTTGTCAAACAATGTTAACACGTTCACGGACAGTACGTCGAGAGACGTAAACAAAGACCCTCGTGATATGGCATTACGGCTGTGGCCGGTGTTTTTAATTACACCAAAAACGGAACTCCGTCCACGGCCGGCTGTTTCCCATAGCATTTATAGGAAGCACGAACTCTGTGCCGTTTTAGGCTTTAACGAAAGCCGCTAGTGTCACAGCACAAAAGCTCTAGGGCATAGCATTCACTGCTGTGCCACTCGCAAGATACAAATAAGTGATTTTCAGACCTGATAGTTTCAAATAGAAAACAAATAAGTGAAAATAAACACTGTAAGATCTTTTTTGTTTCGCCATGTTTACAAATTGGAGTCCTTGAAAATGATTTATTTTAAACAGAATTTTATCACACTGACGCATAATCATAGACTTTTGATAGTTGTGACGATGTTACTTTAACATTGTACGTAACCTACAATCATTAGGTCAGGTTTTTACAGTTTTAGTTCTTATCAGTATCAATTCCTTATATGATTTAACACTCTCTTTTTAAATATTCCTGATCTAATCAAAGGCGCATCGAAATTTACAAAGAAACCATACTATAGTTTCACGGTAAAAAAGCATTCGCAAGAATTTCGTGCTTATTTCAATGCCTGAACGTGAATTTTAACCAAACAGATGTATAAATCCAAAATTAAAATGGCAGATCACATTCACTTTTAAAAACTTACCGACTTAATTGTTGCCACGTCACTCAAAGGAACTTTGGCGTCCCATTTATCACTCATTGACCGAACTGAAATATTATTATTCATTCGTTCAATAATCGTCGTTCACTGCGCATAACTTTCACCCATAGTTCTAATTGCCACTTAACCCTTAAATTGGCAAAAATAAAAAAAGTCGTGAATTCAAACCCTATTTAATTTGAAATCAGCATAAAAAATATAGTAACCAAAAAATAAAAAAAGTGAACATTATGGTATGTGCATTATTAGATAAGTTGCCAATTTAAGGGTTAAGGTAATCGTAAGATCTCTTATGGATTCAATATAGAACCAAAAATAAGCTGCAATTTTTCTCCCCGTGGTTCTATATTGGTTGCCTAAGGGTTCTTTCCACCTATATAGAACTTAGTCATGGCTATATATTTCACTTAAGTATCTAAATAGATATGATATACGAGCTATTTCCCACCCAGTGTGCTACTTGGGTATATACAGGATGTAAGGGACGGCTCACCGAAAACTGAAACCATAGCTTCAGACCATTGTACTGAACTGAAATCCAGTGGAATTTTTCCCGGGAAAACGAAAATGTTCTCGTTGGTTTCAGTTTTCGGTGAGCCGTCCCTTACACCCTGTATATAAAGTGGTAACCCATCATTTTATCGAATTTCTCTTCATTTGTCGTTATTTTCTGTTGAAACCATAATATTTTCAAGATATATTAATCATTGATTACGTAGGTTAGAATTTTGACTACAAAAAAATATTATGTCGTGAGGCGAGAAATGCCTTTTGACGTAATGAAAATTCTGCGTAATGATCGTTGAAAGGTTTTTCGATAAAATAAAAGATTTTTTTTTTTTTTTTTTTTTTTTTATATCATAGGAAGGCAAACGAGCACACAGGCCACCTGATGGTAAGTGGAAACTGTGACCCATAGACATTCGCATTCACAAGACCGCAATCCTAAGACTGCAAATGCGTTGCTACATGTAAAGTGCATATACCTATTGTGTCATTTTGAGAATGGAAATCCTGCGCCTAGACATTTCTTGTTGAATAAAGACGAAAAGCGGAGGTGTAATTATGCACATTATTTGCTCTCAGCAACGGGTGCTAAGTATCTTCCGAACAAGATAACCGAAAGGTTAATTTGGCCTTTTTATTTTGGCAAATATGTTAGCATTACTCGTACCTACTAGATGCGGGCGAGGAAATATTTCCTGGGAATGGCCAAAAGGCTGATTTATTTTGTACACCCCAAATTAAGTTTTTTATCATTGCCTTTTTTAGTAAGAAATGTGTTCAACTAAGTCACAGTTAAGTATTTTATCTAATGGAATGGGCGTTTATACAAGGAAATTCTGATGCTGAAGTACCGCTTACCTAATTCGCCGGATTAAAGGTTTTGTAAAGACTTCTCCCCCAAATTGCAAATTCTTACTAGGGCTCCTGGTCGTGTCCGTGTTTCGTGTACCCGTAGCCGAATCTCCGTTACCGAGTAACACGGCAACGGAGATCCGGCCCGTTCGACACGTGAAATTCGGCTACGTGTAATTAAGATACGTAGCTCCGTGTTACACGGAGATACGTTTCTTATTTACACGTAGATCCGATCCGCCCGTGACCGTGACGTTTAATTTTAAGCTTTCATTCAATAACCGCGCGGAGCGGAGCCGGAGCCGAGATCCGCAGATACGTAGCCGAACGCAGACACGGATACGTATCTTGGCGTGACCGTGTAGTTCGGGAACTTAGCACCGCCGGTGCTAAGATCACGGAGCTACGGTTCCGCGTGTAACACGGATATCAGGACCACTAATTCTTACTCATCAGTTCTGATACTGCAAAGGTTAACATACGTATTGTACAAAAGCAGAAGCGTATTTAATGCTTTTTATTTCACTTATCAATGCCTTATGATTTCTTATGTTTATAATCTCTCTTGAAATTGAAAAAAAACTAATTTCACTTGGTAACCACGACCATATACCTAAATGCTAACCTAACAAATGCTCAAGATTTACTATGCCGTTAGCTAACCCAAGAAATAAATATTTTATGCGACCATACGAGCGCTCCTAACCAAATAAGCTGTAATTAAGAAAAGTAATAGTTCTAGTCTTGTGGCTGGATATCAGACGTTTCCTCGCCAGTACCCTAAATGGGTCGGGTTGATGACGCGAAGAAATGGCCTGGAATAACTTATAATGGGCGAAGTAAATTTTATCTGCCGGCCAACATTTATGGCAAAATAATGACCAGCTTAGCCTAGCCTAGTTTTCCAGAATTTCATGTATATCTATCTCAATTTGTTCTTTCTTCGTTTTAATGTTCGCCCAAAAAAGGGGTGTTATAAAATTGACCATTTGTCATCTTCGCGCCAGATCTAACGGACATATTTTAAGGCGGGTTTGGTTTGATTGGTCGGTACGAAATATAATTTTGTTTTAGCCTATCTTACTTTAATAATGTTGACCCTGTTGTAATCGGCATAACTACCAAGAGAATAAAAGCTAACTGTTACGAGTAAATCGTGGGCTGAAACGGCTTTGTTTTTATGACCATCGGTTAATTCAATCGTTTTAGTATTAAGATCTGTTTAAAAAACATGCTTCTAATACGTGCCAAATTCATAAATAACTAATGGGCAATAATAACGGGTCGCTTTGGTCAAACATTTTTGAGACTACACTTATCAGTAGTAGTAGTGGATTTAGATATTTTACGTGAACGAAGTTACAGTCAAAAACGCCTATATTTTTTTTTTGCCACAAGTTTAGTGCCTGTGTAGATTAACTACAGTGGCCGGATAGTTACGAGGCTGGCAATCCCTTTTCAAGGCGAGGTATGTATAGTGCTTTTCTCAAACATATATGCAATGAACATAACAAAATCAAACAAACAAATCAGCCACTAACAAAAATAAAATAAAGAATATTTAACTATTTAGCCTGTTCATAAACACAGCCGCCATGTTAACATAGATTTTTTTTTAAATACTTCCCGGCCTAGGCTTTAAATTTTGTAAGAAATTCATTTACAGTTCTTTCGAGTGGTTGCGCCCGAAACGTGATACTTTGAAGCCTAAAATAACTAACATAACGCCAACATTTGATTGCATGTTTGAGAAAAACATATTATAAATATACGTATCAGGGACTGATAATTTGTCTGCACCGAGAAAATCCCCAGCCAACCCTTTACCGAGTTAACAAGCGACTTAAACAAGTATCAAGGCCCAAGAAAAGCTATTCTAATAAAGCGTATACGGTTCTATTGTCGTCTTATCAACACAAATCGCGGAGTGGCAAAGGTCTCAGCACTAACTAGAGGAGACAATGTGGACGACAATCCCATCACTGAACTTTGTTCATTTCCCGACTCCCCCGGCGTGCCCTAATATTATTATTATTTTGTTGTGATGTGGATATTATATTATGTCTGTAATAACTTTGGTTGATTTCTATTAAATGTGAGCCCGCTAATACGAGTCGAACTGCGACTGCGTAGCGACGTAATTTGATTTTTTCGGGGACGCGTGAGATAAGAGAGGCGTTAAGTAACGAAATTTCCAATGATATTGGATATTATTTTTAGATTTCAGATTGTCCATGACTTACTTTTGCCAACCAATTTGCAAATTTATTAAATTTTCTGTTATTTTTAGTAACAAAAAAGCATCGATGTTATTTGAATGACTTGATAACATAACATAGCGTATAATTGAGGCGCTTATTCCCAAAATACCATAATTTTAAAATACCAGATTACAGTTTATACCGGATTCCCAAATAACCGGATTCAAAATTTTGGGTAAGTACAATAAATTAACCCTTATTTCGAAACTGGTGATTTGAGATTCTGGTATTATGGTATTGTAGGAATGAGCGAATTGCGGAACCAACCATTGATTTTCCGTTAGAAGAGCTGATTATTTTATTAGTATCCTGAAGCCTAGTTGTGGTTTTCTATTTTAATTTGATAAGTTTTCATTTTGCAAGGCTTTAATAATGTGGCGCCCAACTTACAACAACAAGCCTTTAGCTGAAAATCAGCTTTGTAGCTTTTGTCGCGACATATGGCTGAGCTGATAGGTATATAATGCACGTTAACTACTTAGGGAAACATTTTAAGAGCTAAAATCGGTGTAATACTGCGTTGGAACTATATAGATGATTTATTTTTTTATATCATATGGCATAGCTAGCAGTTCTTATTACGGTAAGCGTAAAGGACAGAGCTATAGCAGTTATATAGCTCTGTCCTTTTCTCTCAGCGTAAACTGAACTGTATAGCTATGTCATAATCACCCCCCAGTACTACACCGTAGTATACTGCAAATCGAATCTTGAAAGGAATACTTTTTATGAGAAGCGCTAATGTTGATACCCGGGTCGTAGGGTTTTGTATTGGTATTGCTTAGGTTACTAATTAAACGTATTAGTACAACCAGAGGGGCTTATCTAATGCACTCGCAATCGCAACGTGCTTCAAAGTGGAGGAATTGTTTTTATTTTGTATGCAGAATAGCCTTCGATTTTCAAAATTAAAACGATCGCGATTGCGAGTGCGTTGGACATTGGACAATAGCCCCCCAGGGAGAAATTACCACGGTTTGGTGAACTTAACCAACTACTACAAAGCGCCCTTTAGTTTTCTCAAATAACTTATTTACAGTAAACTCAATTTAAATTTGCTTTTGAACTTACTAAGAACCAAAAGTTAAGTCTAGCCTTTGTTACAGTAATGAGGACGTCCCAAGTCGATTCTTAACCGTTGAATTTTCACCCATTTACTAACGTAAATGATGCCTAAACCTATTCGCACTAGTAATTTATGCCTAGCCTACGGCCCACCTCTCCCAAAGGCCAACGGTAAAGCTAAATCGGTTCGCAATTGCTTTGCGTTTGTAAAAGTGTGTGTAATCATGTACTAATAGGTGACAATCGCAGCGGATATACACTTCCACACTAGTTTCCTTACGTGTGTGCGTAACTTTTCTTCCAAATCGACGCCTCTCCAATACATACAAGGACCGCGACTCTCGCTTGATTTAACTTGAATGTGGTAGCTAGATAACCTTGATTCCTTGCAGGTTCTCTCGATAGAGGTTTATCTCTGCCAGAACGGTTGGCCCTAGGTATTAACATTGTTCTCTGTGGGCGTTATCCCTAACATATAAATAAAGCCTTGTTGTTGTTCAAAACTGGAATCACGTGACGTTTCATAAAGTAATAGCTATCCCCCTAGTGTCGCCCGGGATGGATCAAATTAATACCGAATTTAAATGTGTTTTGAATAAAAAACCAGTAGAAATTTATATAATTAGCTTTTGATGATGTTTGTTGATGGCGTGAAAAGTAACCTGTGTATAACCTATCTATATTCCGAATTTCATTCAAACCCGTCCAGCCTTTAGACAAATGCTTCAACGAAACAACGTTTTTAATACAAACGCTTTCCAATTGCAAGCAAGAATGTTTAAATTGAATACAATTATAAGAATCCGACATGCAACCCGATTCTCAGCATGCCATCATATTTAATTCATTTGCTACTGCACGGTATACGAACAGCGGTTCCGGTGTGTTTCGGGTCTTTCCGGTTTCAGCCGGAATTTAGCAGATATTTCCGGACGCGGTGGCGATAAAATCCCAATGCCACAGGCTTTCTGAGACTAAAGGGCCCAATTACACTTAAAAAGCCAAGGCTGGTTCTATCGTCGGCTTATAATAAATAAGATTGAGCTTACAATTGATTTTTTATAACTGATGTGCCTTTATTATGTTGGATTTACTGCCAGGATTAAGGTTTTTCAATTAAACGTAAACACGGTCGAAATGAACTGGGTCGTAAGTCGAACAATTATTCGAATCCGAATTCGTAACCCGACCCTTCAGTTTTATTTCGTGCTTTTATCGTAATCGTTATCGTACTGTAAACGTTATCGGAGCATAAATTCAAGAGTAGCAGTCTCTAACAATGTAACAAACATTTCGATACCTAAGTATTTAAAATGTAACTCAATATTTAAATGTGCCCTGTTCATAAATATTCTGACACTAAAAACTTTTTTAATTATTTATTTATTTCCTCACACTTATAACTATTTATATTTTCATTCCATTACGGGAACTAGTGCAAGACTTGCAGATTTTGACGGACAATTTACAAACATACAAACAATGCAAATAAAAATAATATAAAAAAATTTGAAAAGCCTGTAATAATAAAACAAAGTCCCCTGCCCCGTCTATCTGTCTGAATGTTGGCGTCAATCAATGCGATAATCTCAAAAACTACTGCACGGATTTTTTCATGCGGTTTTCAACATCTTAATTATTTTATCACGGAGGGTTTTTATGTATAATAAATTCTGTAGCGAGGGCGTTTTGTTGAGATTACTGTAAGGCGGCATTTAAATCGGGTTGCTATAAAAAAACCGTACCTATATATTTAACTCCGGGCCGTACCGTTTCTCAACATATTTTTGAACATATTGTTGATATTCAATATGAAAAACTAGGTTTTTGTTATTGTATTTGTTTGTTTTGTTGTGTATTTTCTTGGTAAGGTAAACCTGTTTAAGGGGATAAAAATGTTACCTTATTTTGTACGGAAAATGTCACCTAAACAAGCCTCTTAACACTGAAATTTATGAATCTAGTGTCAGTTTCTTAGGAAAGAGCGCTGCTATCTCAGAGCTTAGGACGGACACAGACGGACTTCTTATTGATGTGATCCTAGCAAAATTTTTGATCGAGTGTATACATTTGTCATGTTTAATGATGTTGACATAAAATTATAATTACTATTACAATAAATATAAATACAAAGCTCATCAAAGACCGCATCGGATATCCCGCGACTAACAACATGTTGTTAATTGACTGATGTGCGTATGCATTGTAATTAATTGGTTATGCGGATTGATGGATTATTAGGGAAGGCGATTAGCTGGTTACTATACAGCGCAGCCATATTTGAATGTAGATAGTGGTTAAGCAACGCATTAATTAAATTGAACAATAATTAACTCACACAACACGTTGCTTGTGAAAGATGGAATAGAATGAATAGTAGATTGTTCAACAAGGGACTAAAACAAGCCATAATGACACGAGATGTTTAGCCACGCGAGCGAGCTTGCGAGCGAGGGTGGCTGTAGTTCGAGTGTCATTATGGTTGTTTAGTCTCGCGTTAAACACTCTACTTTTCACTTTGAATGCGAGGAAAAAAACGACGTTCTAAACAAAATTACAACATTTATTATAAAAAAGTTTCTAACAATTAAAACTAACAATTAGGTATCTTATTATAACTATCGTTAATCTAACATTAATAAAATAAAAGTAGCTAACCAAATCTACGATATATTAAAAGTGCAATTATACCTTATTATTTCGTTGATGTTTTAAATGCTCGCATATTTATTATTTAGCCAACAGATTCAAACTTGGAAACCATTTTAAAAGTAATTGGACCACGCATAATAAAAGAGTTCGGCCTTAATATGATTAAATAGATTCATATTCGTAATAATTAATCGTGTTTCACGAAATTAAATCCTTTTTTTTTATATATTTGCACAGTTGTCATTTTGAGGTTATTTCGACACCCAAAAATATGGTCCATACACAATCACTGAAAATGGCGATAATCCTCCATTCACAAACACCGTGATTGGTTGTTTAGGGGTTTCCAAAGTAAATTTAAAAAAAAATACTTTAATCCCTAGAGATTAATAAGGAGCTTCAGTCCCAATTCGCAGAGATTTAAGTAGCATTTTAAGAGCATGAGAAGTGAAAACATATTTATAATGGCATCCAGTAAGGTAAGCAGATAAAGCAATACGTATAGATAAATATAAACTTCAATAAGGTTGTTTTTTTTTTTAATCCTCCTTAAAAAGTCATATTCTAAAAAAAGCTATCAACCTGCGGTTCAAAAGATACGCTCTTTAAAGTTAGGATGGACAGCGTAGGCATATTAATAGGGCCCCGTTGATCGCTATTAGTTAATACTGCGCCTTCATTACTATTATTGTATTTTCTAATAGACTAAAGTTTGGTCGTGAGGCTCATTCCATTATGCTCCCACTCTCATGATCCCAGTGGGATCATACAAAACTTTTGAGTTCATTAAGCTCCCAGTAGGGAGCAGTGAACACTCATCGTTCCATTATAATCCCATACACCTGGAAGTAATGATGTGATGCGAACATGTGAAATGCAATGCTCAATTATTTTCTTTATCAACTTACTTTCAAAATACTGATTATTGGCCACTTATTGTCTAATCAAGTAAGTAGTGCAGGTTTTTGTCCATACATGGAGCAACCCTTTGTAGTTAGGATCAAAAAGGAATAAACCCGTAGGAGTTTTTGAATCCCACAAATAGTGGGAGTTTAATGAACTCAAAAGTTTTGTATGATCCCACTGGGATCATGAGAGTGGGAGCATAATGGAATACGCCGGTGTTGAAATCGAAATGTGGTTTTTTGTTGTACAAATGAATGCTCGGTGGAGTCTTACGAAACTGAAAATATGGTAATCAATGGCTAACTGAATTTTAGCTGAAACAAACTTACAATAGCAGTATAAGGGATGTTGTTGTAATCACAGATTATTAGGGTATTTGGATCTAAACCTCGCCTAATTGTGTCTCATGCCACCTAATGGTAAATCGCTTTGTGCGTATTAACAACGTCACGTCCATTAAATAAGTAACAAATTACTGTAACCACATTTGGCACAAATAGGTTAAGATGTTTTTCTCAAACATGCAATGAAATATTGATGTTATGTTCCTTATAATAGGCTGCGAAGTACGACGTTTCAGGCGCGGCTAGGACAAGAGGTCGTTAATGGAATTTCATATAACCGTAGCTGACGAGTTTTCTTTATTTCCTTTTACCATTTTTTTTACAAATATGAAGAAAAATAACATTCTGGACACTAACACTATGAATGAGAATAAGAAAACCATTGAATTGTAAAAAATAAAAAAAAATACGCTAAATCATTTTGTACAAAAATTAACGAATAACATATCATTGAATTTGAGCTTTGAGATTTTGTTAAAATTTTTGCCAGGACATATTTTTACGGAGAGGGGAAGGCAAATCGTTCCATATCTTAGACGCAGCAAATTTGATAGGTACTTCCCCTAAAACCCATTTCGAGTAGGTTTACTACTTTACTACGAGTACGCCACGAGGCTTATGTTATTTTTTTTTTAATATTCTACTAGGAATGATGCAAGTGTAAGAGATCACAAAAGTTTCTTACTAAGTACCGGTCGGGTGGCAAGTAGCGTCGTGTTGAGACCTTCCTCTTAAGCTCGGAAACTTGAATAAATTCCCAACTTTGTCGTTGCAATTTTCATATTTTCTCTATGGATATTTTCTTAGTTTAGCTAAGGAACTTAGGAGTTAGTGTCTGTAGAGCGTTTTGTAAAAATAGTCGGTTACTTTATTTTGTGGGTAGATTCATTTTTCTGCTTCACGATAAGTGGTGGA
This sequence comes from Acleris emargana, assembly GCA_927399475.2. Classification (NCBI taxonomy): domain Eukaryota; kingdom Metazoa; phylum Arthropoda; class Insecta; order Lepidoptera; family Tortricidae; genus Acleris; species Acleris emargana. The sequence goes on along the minus strand of OV656841.1, from coordinate 10,580,611 downwards.
GAGGGAAAGATGAATTTTGTGCCAAAAAGTGGCCTTTTATCAGTAAGAGTTCGGATGCTGAGTATTTATTGTGATTAGGGGAAAATACTAGTGAAAAAATATGAAAAATACAGTTATATCAGTTCAAAAGGTTGATTAGTTTTTAGTATATCTCAATCACATTGTAAATACGTCTAGACTTATATTTTTTCTCTGACAGTATCTTAGATTTACGGATAGATTATCACAGAACTATTGTGGCTTTTACTAAATAAATTTAAGGATTAACTGGAAAATCTTAATATTTGCCGTAATTCGAACTTAAGTTAACCCAAAACTTTCTTTATATTTAAAAAAAAATGATTGTTAAAGGCGGCCATTTCCAACAAAAAAAAATCAATCACAACTAAGCCTCACTCTAGTGCGAAAAGCCGTGTTGTGCACCCATGTCACAAATGAGCGGTAAATTGTCTCTTCAGAGAAAAGCGTTATTCAAGCGTGGATATAGTTTACAAACCTTCGTAATTGCGCTATCTCTGTTCACGTACAAATGTAAAAACAATTGAATGGTAGATTGGCATCGCAAAACAGGGTTGTCAGGAGCAGCCCGACGTGCGCGCTGGGCGGATAATGAAGGGTTAGCGGATCGTATGTGTTTATACCTCCTGCACGATACAAATTAATGCTCGGGTAGTCTTCGAAATGGTACGCTGTTTGAACAAACTTAATGGGTACTAAAGTCAAGCCCTTGTTCAGGGTACCGAACTCTTCTAGGAACGCTCAGTCTATCTTTCAAAACACTTTGTTTGACATGTCTAAACTATTAATATCTGGAGTCTATAATAGTTGAAGCATTAATTATTGCATTCATCATCAATATCGTCGAAGGTTAACATAAAGAAAATATTTCACTCCTATTATGTGGTACTAAGATTGGCGAATCAGGTTTCGTTTTTGGATCCTATTAGCTCGGTTTCAGATTGGACTGGTTGGAAAACATACCGTAAGAATTTGGCATTTGCAATGCACAAAATTAAAGATAGTTGCGATCAAATCAATTTGAAAGTCTCGAATGACGAAGTTGCACGTGCGATTCAAAGACCCAATACTAATTTCCCAGGGCAAATACTCTCGGGTTCAATATCCTCTCATTCGGCTGTCTCGGCTCGGGAGCTCCTTCAAAGGGATACAATCTCAAAGACATTCCAGCAATAGTAAATAAGCAGGCTCATTTCTCTATTCAGTAGTCAATAACTGTTGCAATTATTTTCAATGGATTTCAAGCAATGTTTTTCAAAGGCTTTGTGTCTATAATTATTGTTCGTTATTTCATCTTTATTAGGGTCGATGACGTTGACCACAGTTCAACAGATAAATCTTAATACTTTTACTCTAAATAGAACTGTCGCAAATTTGCGGAAAAATGTGAAACCCATTAGGAACACAAATTAAACAAAGGATTTATTTTTAACGTGTTTCCACTTGTAATTTTACAACAAGTATCTAATTTGACGTGTTAGTCACCAGGGATAAATTAAATTTTACTGAAAGTATCATTTCACTGTGTGTGGTGGACGGTTTCTTAGTTTGTTTTCTTTCATAAAAGACTCCGGAAATTAAGCAAGTTTATTTTGTTCCAGAAATGTTAACGAACTAACAGAAGTAAATTTGTTAGGGTTGTGTGGGGCGGGCGGGACGAAAACTACTCCTTTGCTTTCATATTTTATATGGTATTAAGTTTTTTAAAGACGGTATACTATCAAAAGAAGTTTTCGTTCTTTTGTCATATATTAAAATTATTAGTTAGTCCTTTTAAAAAAAAGATTTAGATAGATCTAGATTAATTAGAGTAGAAAATCTGTGTTCCGTTCACTAAAAATAAATGTATAGATGAACAAAGTACTTAAATAATACTTGCACTGACCATTGACCACCCATGATCAATAGGTACTATACAATCACAGTCATGAAGTATGAATTGTTGACAATCGCAACTGTCATTCTATCTCACAAATGCACCGTTCCGTGTGAGTCGATTCTGCTCTGAATTATTGTTTTAAAAACCATCTTGAGGCTTCATCCTCCAAGTGATTTACCTACTGTAGAGCAACAAAGCACATTGACCCAAACCCTAACCGCATTACAGTTGGACGCCGTGACTAACCTCACAAGTGAATTTACCTTCAACTTAAAATTAACCTGGAATTTAATAAGATCCGTTGAACTCGGAACCGTGGTGTTATTCTCATTCCAAAGTCGAGTTCGCTCGATTTAATTCGATATCACTCTCACATTTCATCATGAGCCCCTGCGCTGGGATCACGCGGCGATTAGTATCTACTAGCTATCGCGTAAATAGGTTTTGGTTAAGTCAAACAGTTTTCTCTGAAGTCGTTTAGTTTACAGGGAATCTTAAACTGCAATTAGAATCGTGAGTTTATTGCGAGTTTGTGACCAGCATAACCAGAAACATTATGGCGAGAAATTTTATTGAAATGTTTTTTTTTCCTTTACCTTTTTACTTGAACCTTATGTGTAATGCTTATAACTAAGACACTCTTGATACTTTACCCACCGATTTAATTTTAATTCCTTGGCTATCAAAGGACTGCCAAGTGGCTATTGTAGATATCGCACCCCTTGAGCAATAGTGACCTAACTCAGAAATTATAAATTTCGAGTTAGGTCTGTATAATAATAAATGTTTGACGTTAATTTTGAATTAGGTCACTATTGTTCTGAAGGTGCGATATAGACCACGACTAAGTTTATTCTAAGTGTTTCAGATATTTCATAAAATAACCATCATAGTTAGGACCCGTAATAGATGCTGTACGGATGTAGACAACTATTAATATTGAAGTGTAGTTTGACAATGACAAATTGTTCAAGACGAAGATTCAGCAAATAAGTACAGTATGCCTAGCCAAGACTCAAACGCTGCTCACGTTTTTGTTTTCTATCGACTTGAAATTTATGGTGTTGGAATAAGCAGTCGACGTGATCAGCTTAGGTCAATCCAATACATTTTGGCGATTTTCTAATATCGCTAACTGAGCGTTTTGCATCTTGACTAGATCGAAAGGAACGTCGTCATAATCGTATCCAGGGATCAAGATAAGTCAGTTCGACAAAGCCATTCCAAAACGGCGTAATGGAATAACACTAATTCCGCGTCAACCGTTTGGATTGTAGCGGAACTTGTAATTTAAGTCTACTCTTTAACTCCCTTACCTACTTGGATTTTATGAGATCGGTTTTTGTACAGCTTAAGCTTAATGAGAGTTTTATTTGACGGTACACTTTGAAAGGGTTTCACGTTGTCATTTAGATTTAAATGGTACGGAACTTTGAAGCTGCGTTTAAATGAGGACGGAAGTTTAAATGTGCCGGTGGACTTGTCATTTCATTAATTGGGCGCATTTAGTAGCGGTTCATCGTTTTGCATCTGTTAATTTAATCTCGATTAATGGCGCTCGTTGCACTTTAATGACAATCTTGATGAAATTTATACGATACGTAAATTAGAGACATAATTGTTAAATGGCAAAAAGGTAAGAATAATTTGGGGTGCAAAAAAATATACTTACACACTCTTACATATTTTCAAGAAAGAGAACTAAATTTTAAGAATTTTATTATTTTGGTGTTAGGTTCTGAAAGTACTATGTATTTATTTGTAAAACGACACATTTTATGGATGACCTAACTATTTTAGACCTAGGATGGTGTTGTCGTCAACGAATTAAACAATAAAATTAAATTGAACAATAGGGGACTTAAATATACGATTATGTAAGTACGTACCTATGCATGTAAACAAGCCCTTTATTGCACATAAACATTTAATAATAATAAATAAATATCTAATATATGGGTACTGGACAATGATATAACTACTTATATAGAGAAATATATACTTAAATACATAGAAAACATCCAAGACTGAGTCTCAACAAATATTTGCGCTCATCAACAAATATCTGCCCTTACCAAGATTTGAACCCATGACTAGGCCAGTGCGTCGTCAAATTAAAGACATGTTTGCATCAATATGTATAATGTATATAGGCGAACTTATCCCATATAGTATCGCTTCCAGTTTACCTTGGAGTAGAATAAGCGAGAACAACGCAGAAGGATAGACAAATTAACGAAAAAAAAAAAAATTACAAATAGTACATACCTAGATCAGAGAAAAAGAAAAAACTGATACAAACAAAGATATTTAGTTACTACTGAGTTACTAGTTAGTACTAATATATACTACCACATACGTAAACAGCAGTTAAAACCTACAACAGAGCTAAGGCTCAACACTCAGGCTCATCCTGTTGGTTAAGCCACAAATTCTTTAACCTTTCTAAGAATGTATCGGCAATAGTTGAGTAGAATTGTTAAAAACTCTATAAACCTCATAATGTTTTTCAAATAAAGGGCAAAATTGCTATAACATGGTCATTCCCAAACAATTTCATAAACTCAGGATGTTTGCCTGCTTTAGCAAAATAATCCTTCTCAAACATCAATTTTAATACCACTGTCTGGACTGAAATTTTTAGCCAACCTATTTGCTATACCGGGTGTACAATCCAAATGGGTCAGTATGGAGAAGTTGGAAACTATGAGAGATAGCGAGATCTGTTCTTAGGAACCATGACGTCGATTTTAGATTTAATAATAATTACATTCAAACTTTTTTATTAACTCTCATACATAACCGGGAATCGAACCTGATCAATATTTTTGTAACCGCGTTAAGTAAAAAGGACCAAATTTGGCTATGAAATCTGGTGTAAACACAACTGTCAGTAAATTAGACTAAAATGCCCACAGTTTTATTAATTTGCAAAAAGTCGTGAATAATATGAATCGATCATCAATTATCGGAAGACACCACTTATGCATATATTATCTGCATCGGTATTATGCATTACAAATAGCGTTTATTTAAAATTAGAACGCATTTGTTCAGCGGGCGTACCAATTCATTTAAAATTTGAAAATGGAATACTGTTTTTGGAATTAACTTCAAATGAAACACGGCTTTTCATAACCTCCTCGTGTTGATTTTTGATAACTTTCACAGACCAGGTTCGATTCCCGGTTATGTATGAGAGTTAATAAAAAAGTTTGAATGTAATTATTATTAAATCTAAAATCGACGTCATGGTTCCTAAGAACAGATCTCGCTATCTCTCATAGTTTCCGACTTCACCATACTGAACCATTTGGATTGTACACCCTGTATATTGCTTACAATATTAAATTGGTATAACAAAACTTTTTATTAAATAAACAGCTGGGTGAAGGTAGTTTCCTTTTCGGTCCCCCTACTATATACATACAAGCAATAAGTCATCAGCGTGCACTTGCAGTATACAATAACACAGTACAGACAGGCGCCCAGATAAGCACCGCATTCACTTGCATAATGGCGTCTATTTGTGCTCCCGACGTGCAAACAATCTTGCCAAGTGTATATTAACCTGCATAAAGCGACGCTTCTGGGTTTTATACGCTGTGTACATTGTGTTCCAATCTTAATGGGTTGGAGGAAATTTCAATCAGAATATCATTTTATCATTTTATCTTATCCTTTAGGTGCATTCTGCAAATCAGTTTTAAGTTTAATAATATTTGTTCTTCTAAATATATGTATTTAGACAAAGGCTATAGCCGTGTTTCTATACAAAATTTGCCTTTCTGTCAAATGTTCTAGTAATTTTATTTTTAGATACTCCTTGTACGCAAAGGTCTGTTCCCCAAAGAAGAGCCATGTACACTTGTCAGTTTTCGTAATATGGCGGTTTGTTTTTTTTTCACTTTTTAATTTTTTTCTTACTATCTTATAGACCTACTACATATATTAAAATCAAATTATTAGCTTTGGTACTTCATGCCAAAAACTAACTACAAATAAAATTATTCCTTCCTTGTTTCAATGTTTTTACAGGATTGCTTTAATTACTTGTATGAATGAAATCGTATACATCCTATTTTTGTATTTTGTCATTTTTGGAAGTTTGTTTCGTTTTTGACATCCAAAACATTGAAACATGTAAGAAATAATTTTATTTGTAGTTAGTTTTTGGCATGAAGTACCAAAGCTAATAATTTGAATTTAATATATGTAGTAGGTCTATAGATGGGCAATTTATGAAATAAAAACTGTAGGTGCCGCTACACCAGAACACCAAAAAAAAAAAAACAATTTATAGTTTCCATTATTTTGACATATATTTGTACTAAAGTTTCAAGCAATATTTTTTGTAGTGATGGGTTTTATTATGTAGTATAGTTTACCAAAAGATCAAATTAATCGAAAAGACCGAATTCAAGAAAAAAATTAAAAAGTGAAAAAAAACAAACCGCCATATTACGAAAACTGACAAGTGTACATGGCTCTTCTTTGGGGAACAGACCTTTGCCTACAAGGAGTATCTAAAAATAAAATTACTAGAACATTTGACAGAAAGGCAAATTTTGTATAGAAACACGGCTATAGCCTTTATTTATAATTTCGGAGAAATACTGGAAAAGGGCCGAATCTTAAGTATGTACCCGAAACCGACGTGTGTGACTCGATGTATGAATGTTGAAGCGAAAGAAATTTGTCAAGATCGTAACAAGTGGAAATAAGTGGTCTCTGCCTACCCTCTGGGAAACAGGCGTGATTTAATGTATGTATGTATGTATTTAGACAACTACTGGGGGGTTAAAGGACAGAGCTATAGCAGTTATACATCTCTGTCCTTTTGTCTTAGTGTAAACGGAACTGCAAAACTACGTCATAATAGCAATGCAGTTCTGTTTACGCTGAGAGAAAAGGACCGAGCTATATTACTGTTACAGCTCTGTCCTTTACGCTCAACTTTAAATGAACTGCACTCTCCTGATCAAACAACAACGGGGTTATTATGGTATAGCTATGCAGTTCAATTTACGCTGAGAGAAAAGGACAGAAGTATAACTGCTGTAGTTTTTTCCTTTACACTCGCCGTAAAATAAACTGCGTACTTACTTTAAATAGCTAAAAGTTCATTTTTAGTTGAGCGTAAAGGACTGAGCTCTAACAGTAATATAGCTCTGTCCTTTTCTCTCAGCGTAAATTGAACTCCATAAATATGTCATAACATAATAACCCCCCAGGGTCTAAAACATGCCCGCAAATATACAAGCATAGTGCTGAGATTCTACACGGTAAAACCTCATTGTTTTTGACGTATTTCCGTAATGTCAAAGTTTTGATAGCTCTTATATACTCGACGGCAATGGCGGCCGAGTTAAAATAATACCATAAGAGGTCAAAGACAATATGGATTTACCGAATAGAACCCAACTCAAGCAAGGTGTTATTCTCTTATAAAGGCTTGTAGTACTGTTAGGCGAAAGGCTTGCAACCTGTCACTAATACGCTGGTAAACATCTTAGCTCAATTTTGCAAAATGTGGTTACAGAATTAATTATTCGCCGTGTGGTTGCCGGCTTAGAATTGTGCCACTCCATGTCTTCCCGTGGAAGTCGTAAGAGGCGACTAAGGGAATAAAGGCTTGTAGTACTGTTAGGTGATGGGCTTGCAACCTGTGACTAATATACACTGTTAAACATCTTAGCCTAATTGTGCAAATTGTGGTTACAGAGTTATCAACAAGTTTTTAGAGTTGTTGATAATTCTATAGCTCTGCCTACCCCACTCTGGGAATGAAGGCGTGAAGGTATGTATGTATGTATGTATGTAGAATTATCAACAAGTTTTTAGAGTTGTAGCTAATTCTGTAGCTCTGCCCACCCCACTCTGGGATTACAGGCGTGAAGGTATGTATGTATATTACCAACTGTTGTGTTTTTTCGTCCAGACATCATCTGCTTATCGTGACCAAACTCTGCGGTTCTAAGATAAATCTACAGCGGACATCCCGTTGCCATCGTCCATTCATTTGCAAGAGTTGAACTAAATAATAAAAATCAACCACGTTAATTTTAGAGAAAGCTTGTAAAAAGGGCTGAGGGCTACCTTTTGACCAACTCTGCGCCACGAGTAGTTTTTGTAAGGGAGCAGCGCAACAGCCTTTACCATGCTCACTTATTCCTAATTCCCGACAAAGTCCTTAAGCCCAGCACAGCGGTTTTTGTTTACGCCCAACTTACTTGTTTCTAACTGCGATAAATACTCGGGCAACATTTGGCACGAAAAGTTTCCAAAATATACTTTGTTACGAGTATTGCGTATAAGCGGGGCTAATCAGGCTAAATTAGGCCGTGTCGCATGGAAGGCTGCACGCGTATTTTACTGTATTTCTCTTGTAATAAAATTTTGGACCTTATTTTTTAGTATATTTTTGAAAGCGAAACCGCTCTACCCTCACTACTGGTGGCACCAATTTCCAGTCACACAGTGAATTCATACTCAAGACAAATCGCACGTTTAATCAAACAAAGAAATAATTCAAAACAAAATTCACTTTTGATTAGAAGTCTACTGACAAAATCCAAGGTTGAATTTCGAAAGTAGTTCGATTTTGAGTTATTTCTTTGTTTGAGTAAACGTGCGAAATATCGTTGGTCTCATTGTTGGTCTGTTGTGTACATTTAAGGTTTATTCTTACTTGATTTTATCCTGTTTTCTAATCTGTTCATTCCCCAAACGTATTTGTATCAGTCAAAGTTCACAATAATTTTATAAAATGTCCCAAGTGAAGTTTTTCTCTTTAATAGTTAACCATAATTCGCGTTACTGCCCTTCTAAACGCGTTGTTGTTTGAAGTAACCGCAATAATAAGGCACAATGCACTTCAAATTATCTTTTTTTTAAAGTTTCTAATCTGAGGGATAAAATGATATCATTGGCAGTATTTGCGTAGCAACACACTTCGATTACACGCTCACGTGCAAGTGACATGGGTGGCCATAACAAACTGGAGCTGGTATGTGTTCTTTTTTTTAGTATCAATTTATACCCTTTTTTCCAGGGTGCGGCCCCACTTTTAGTCCCATTCCTTTCCGAACTTGGCCACATCTGCCCGACCACACATAACCCGGCTGACTTCGTTCTCGAAACATTACTGGGAGACTTGGAATCAGCAGCTCAGATGTCAGAGCTGTGTCAGAATGGGAAGCTATGCAGAAAGCTGGACAGGATCACAGCTAGAGGAGGAAGGTAAGATTTTGTATTTTTAGGTAAAATACTTAACCTATAGCTCTGCCTACCCCAGTCTGGGAATGAAGGCGTGAGTTTATGTATGTATGTATGTACTTAACCTTAAACATGCTCGCAAATATACAAGCACAGCGCTGAGATTCTACACGGTAAAACCTTATTGTTTTTGACGTAAAGCTTGTCCCAGTAAAAAATGTCGCGTATAAACTTTTAAAAAATCCGTATTAAATATTAAAATTCAGCAAATTTTCTGATACCGTTTTATTTGATATTCCTTTAAATATTATTATTTACGCATAAAGACCAGTTTAGGATTAGTTCATCCAAAAATTTCTTAATTTTCCCTTGACCCCTGCCATCAAAGTTTGTACATCGTCATCGGTGATCAGTTTGGAAGCTTCATTCCACTTCCGCTTGAAGTCTTGAACGGAAGTGGCATTACTTTTATGTTTTAAAAGCTTCTGTTTCACACGAGCCCAATATTTTTCAATGGGTCGTAACTCCGGGCAGTTGGGAGGATTGAGAGTTTTTTCAACAAAATCGTCATTATTTGCTTTGTACCACTCTATTGCTTCCTTCGTGTAGTAACACGTGGCCAAATCAGGCCAGAACAGGGCAGGTGAAGTATGCCTCTTAATGAGTGGCAACAATCGTTTTTTGAGGCACTCGTTCGGGTATATATCACCATTTATGGTTCCATTAGCAAAATATGGTGTACTGCGTTTGCCACATGAACAGATCGCCTGCCACACGAGAACTTTCTTTGCAAATTTATCCATTTTGATAACCTTATACTCTTTACTTACTACTTTTCTGTCGGTCCCAGAATAATAGTGGTGTCCTGGAAGTCATTTGAATTCAAGTTTGCAGTAAGTTTCGTCATCCATAACAGTACAATATTTTTTCTTAGTCATTTTTGAATAAAGCTTTCTAGATCTCGTTTTAGACTCTTTTGACTGTTTTGCATTTCTGTTGGGCACTTTAGTTTGTTTAAATGTTGTTATAGAACAATTTTTCTTCACTCGTTGCACTGTAGATTTCGAGGTTTTAAACTTCTTGGCCAAGTCTCGTACAGAGAGGGTAGGTTTTTTCTGTAAAGCTGTTATAATCTTCTTCTCGATATTCTGTTTTACAAACCCTAGTTTACTTCCACTTCCAGGCCGTCGCCGTATACCACATATCTCCCTGAACCGTTTTAAAACCCTTTGAACGGTTCTTGTAGACGTTTTCAGCTCCGACGCCACTTTCTTCGCAGAGATGCCTTTATATTGAACATATTTGTACAAAATAAATTCGTGTAACTTTTCTTGCACCGACGACATCGTTGAACATCTAGTACTGACAACGTTTTTTTTATTTTTTATTTATACATTATAGAGCATCCTAACGGGAAACATAGTTTTCAAACCTCTTTAGATTTCATCCTGATATACAACCCCAACCATTTGTTAGATGACTTTCCCAATTGCATTTTTCCCCGAACGCGATATTACCTAATTTTATTTTTCACCATTCGATTTTATTACAGTCGCTTTTTTTGTTGTTCGACTTTTTTCCCAGTCGGTTTTTTTCCCGTTCGATTTCTATCTCAGTCGCACTTTTCCCAAAAGTATTTACATCGTAATTCGTAGGTAGGTTTAGGTTATGTTAGTTTTGCATCAGGCCCGGAGGGCCAAACCACCCAGAAATAGGAGCTCCGCGGTAGCGGAGCTCCGTCGACTCTGTATCTTCGACAAATTGGAACGGGGAAGAAGCGACTGGATAAAACTCGCAAGGGTAAAAACACGAATGTAAAAATAAACCGCCGGAAAAAAAGTGACTGTTAATTATCACTTTCGGGGAAAAACGCGTAAAGAAAATTAGCTTCAAAGAAAAAATGCGTTTGGGAAAGTCATCTAACAAATCACCCCAACTAATAATGAGCGACATTTTTTTCTGGGACAAGCTTTATTGTCAACGTTTTTAGTAGTTTATGCAACAGTTGTATAAGAGAGGTCAAAAAAGACGAGTGGTGTGGTTACGCCACTAGGGCTAGACGCCACGAGTATTTTTTGACTTAGTTATACACCGTTGCATACATTACTTTTTCTACGACTAGGTTTCAAATAAAATGCAAAATTAAATTAATATACCTAGGTTAGAATACGAACGAACGAAGCACAGAACAACAAACGAGCGAGAAACATTCGAAAACAACAAAATATGTGTCTATGGTTAACTTTGTTTTTAAATTGATGTGCACGCCAGGTTTCATATTTAAAAAAAAAGTTGCACAATCGATTTAACTTGTGAAATAGGGACTAAAAAACACCTAATGATTTGAGAAATGAATTCTTTTACCTGATTGTTCTATTTTAATATAGCTGCGTTCTGGTTGGTTGATACCAAATAAAATGATTTTTTTAAAGAGTTAAATTAGTAAAAGAGTTTACATACCAAAAAGAACCTAACGTTCCGATTGACAGTCAATGTGTATTGTGATTGGTGGTTTAATTTGGTGAAGTATTTTGATTGGTCAAATTAACCTAGGTGTAAGCTTTGGCAGCTAGGCATATCGTTTTGGCTCAAAAAAGCACAAGTACAAGGGGAATAGACTAGATAGACTTTTCTACGGAATGTTCTGCGGACATATTATCTATATTCTTATATTAGTGTTCGTGACTATATAAATGACAGATAAAAGTACAGGAGTAGGAAAATTTAGTTTCATTTACTCGACAGTAATGGCGGCCGAGTTAAAAACAATACCATAAGAAGTCAAATACAATATGGTTTCACCGAATGAGCCCAACTTAAGCACACAGGTGTTATTCTATTCCTAATAAAATAGAATGTCTTAGCAGGTGTAATTTTAAAATGGTAAGGTACCTAGTAGCAATTTGGATTCTCTGGGCAGTACACTCGGATCATGTGAATTTATTTCAAACACTTTTGTGCCAAGGTTCGTTAAACTAAATAAGGCCCAGTTCTGGCTAAACCGTCAATTGCCGTACTCAAATAGTGCCGTGATGGGTTCCCAACTTCACTCGGTCAACGATTTGATTCATTTGAGTGTTTGAGTTGCTTAGTTTATTTTTAATAGTCCTCAATTTTTAAAGCATGCTCTTGTCTATTTACGACATTTATGACAATAGTCACCCGAAAATACTGCCTAGGGTAAAGTCACCAGGTGGTCAGCCAGAGACCAGAAGGCGACCTTATATGAGTGCGAACAGTGGTAAATATATATTTCGTAGGTAGGGGAAGATAGTATAGTATCGGACACATTTTAATTTTAACAAATAAAGTCTTGAAATTGGAGACAATAAAATCATTTTAATAATAATTGTGTACATTGAAGTTCATTCGTTATACCGTTTTGGTGAAAAGCATAATAACTTTATCGATTACCGATTTATATCAATTATTATTTAAAAAAAATTAGTATACTATCAATTCAAAATTCAAAATTCAAATATTTATTCAGTAAATTGGCCACATGCGGGCTCTTTTACACGTCGGAAAGGTACAGTGAATCTACCAGCGCTTCGGACAAGACCATCATTGCGGAGAAGAAGCGCCGCAAGAAACTCCAGCAGAAGGTCATTTTTTCAATCATAAAACATAATTATACTTAAAAGTAAGTTACATTAAGTAATATTAAGGCAATAAAGTAATAAACAATAAATTCTTAAAACAAGCAAAAATAAAATTATTACAAATGTAAGGTCAATAAACCTTAAAATAAAATAATGAGTATGAGAACAACACAACGAGGTCTCTACGTCAAAAGCCATATAACTTGGATAATAAATTGAACAAGTCCTTGCAAACGTGAACAGACCGGACCCCACAAACAGCACCCGTTCACGAGTATGACGCGTATCTCAGCCATCGCCTCCCTCAACCATGTGATCGGGAAAGTGGCGACCCGATCAACGACGCCGCCGTAAGCAAAGACCTTTGAGCGAGCATGACATGCTCATGCTGCCGGACAACAAAAGTAATTGTGTGAAACAGCTGTCCGGCGAGAAACATCACAGTGTGTTCTCATTTAAAATCTTCTTGTACACACAAGAGTAGAAAAGATAAAATACAATTAGTAAATCACAGTCGACTGACTGAGTCAGTGCTTGAATACATAATTCACTTAGAGGCTATTTTATATTGTAAATATCCTAGACACTACTAAAATACATCTTGGTCACCAATGAAGTCATTTACAGTGTAATAAGCCCTACCCAATAAGCAGCGCTTGATGTGAGACTTAAATTTGTTGAACGGCATATTGACGATTTCAGATGGTATCTTGTTGTAAAAACGTATACAGTTCCCCGCAAACGAAGTGCTTACCTTACGGAGACGGTGACCTGGAAGTGCGAGCTTATCCCTATTTCTAGTATTTAAATTATGAACGTCGCGGTTATGCCTAAACTCATGTATGTGTTTGCGTACATACATGATATTCTCAAAGATATACTGAGACGCGACTGTAAGAATATTGATTTCTTTAAATTTATCCCTTAACGAAACACGAGACCCCAATTGGTAAATAGCACGTACAGCCCGCTTCTGTAATACAAAGATGGTTTGGATGTCAGCCGCTCTTCCCCACAGTAAAATTCCGTAACTCATAACACTATGGAAATAACTATAGTACACAAGTCTCGCCGTCTCGACGTCAGTAAGTTGTCGGATTCGCTTTACCGCATAAGCCGCCGAACTTAGTTTACTTGCAAGTGTGGATATATGCGCACTCCATTGCAGTTTCGAGTCTAGAGTGACACCTAAAAAAACTGTTCTACCTTCAAATTCCAGTGTCTCATCCTTCAGTCTTATTCTATCTGCATTCATACTCCTAACGTTGGACAAGGAAAATTTAATGCACTTGGTTTTTTTGGCATTTAAAAATAAGTTGTTGGCTGTAAACCAGTCAACAATTGTAGACAACGCAACATTGATGTCATTAAAATTATCCTGTTTCCTATCCGCTTTGAATATTAGTGAGGTATCGTCAGCAAACAAGACTATTTCATGTTTATCGCGCACTACATACGGGAGATCGTTAATATAGATCAAAAATAAAAACGGACCCAGAATAGATCCTTGAGGCACTCCCATAGCTACAGATGACCCAGAGGATTGTGTTCTGTTAATGTCTACCCGCTGAGTTCTGTGCGCGAGGTAGGAAGCAATAAGATCAAGTGCATTGTTTTTGATGCCATAGTGGCTTAACTTTCGCACTAACGTAACATGATCAACACAATCAAATGCCTTGGACAGATCACAAAAAACTCCAATAACATCTAGTGATTTTTCCCAGGCATCAAATATATGTGTTATTAAAGTAGAACCGGCATCAGTTGTAGATCGTCCCTTGGTAAATCCGAATTGACTGCTATGAAGTAGCTTATTCTGATTAAAGTGTGAGGATATTTGATTAAGAATTAATTTCTCAAAAACTTTACTTAGAGCTGGTAGTATCGAAATCGGTCTAAAATTTGTGGGGTCTGATTTTGTCCCTGACTTAAACAAGGGTATGATCTTACTATGTTTCATCAGATCAGGGAATACTCCAATATCGACACACTTGTTAAACATGGTAGCTAGGTAAGGCGCAGTTGACTCTAAAATGGACTGAAGTACTGTAACAGAGAGGCCCCAAAGATCTTCAGTCTTTTTGATATTAAGAGACCTAAACGTTTTAATCACAACTTTAGAGGTGACATGGTAAAATTTGAAAACATTCGTGCATTCCTTAACATTAGATCTTAATAAGATTTCAGCCTTATCAGGAGATGATAGTAAAGATTTAGTGGTCTCTAAAGGTATGTTCGTAAAAAACCGCTCGAATTCTTTAGCTACATCCAGGTCCGAGTTTACTAGAGTATCGTCAACTCGCAAGCTGTAGTGCGGGTCTCTAATTCTAGTTCTACCAGTTTCCGTGTTAATTACATTCCAGACGGTTTTAATCTTGTTATCAGATTTGCAAATTTTATTCGAATAATACTCGGACTTTGCGGCAGCACAAATCTGCTTAAATTCCTTAGAATATTTTTTAACGTACTCTAGAAACTCAGGCCTATGATCGACAGCTCTTATAGCATACAACTCATATAATTTGTACCTCTTTTCATGAATCGCTGGTGTAGCCCAGTCACAAAATTTCGTACCTTGCTTGACTTTTATCTTTTTCAGACTAAAGCAGGCATCAAATTCCTTAATAATACAATTAAATAAAGAAGTACATAAACTGTCTGGATCTTTCCCAGCACACGTCATATAATTCAGTTGGTTAGTAACCTTATTATTAAATAATTCTAATCGATTTTCAGTAATATGTCTAAGTATAAACTCTTGGGGCGCATAATCAGTCTTCCCCTTAAAGGAAGCTTGCTGGCCACAGTGATCTGAACTTAAGTTATTGATTACGGATTTCTGAATAGGGTCAAAATTACTAAATATATGATCAATACAAGTAGCGCTAGTTGCTGTGATTCTAGTTGGCTCATAGAACAGATTGACTAAATTGAAAGATTTAAAAGCACTCAGTAAGTTAATAGACATGGGTGATTCGTCTAGCAGATTAACATTAAAATCACCACACACAATAATACACTTTTTAGAATTAAAAACACAACTAAGAACATTTTCCAAAACGCTCTCAAAAAGCCTATAATCCGCCGTAGGGGGTCTGTATACGCAAATAATAATATATTGTTCCAATTCAACACACGCAAGTTCAATATGACGTTCAACTGACTCCGCAACAATATCTTTACGCTCCTTACATTTAATGTTTCGATTTACCATAATCAGGGATCCACCCCGACTGCAAGATTGCCTAGCAAACATGCTAACAATGTCATGATTATTAAAATGAAACATACATTCATGCCCTTTTAGCCAATGCTCAGTAACACATAAAACGTGTACATTAGCACTATCTATAAACAAACTAATTTCTAGTTCCTTACTAGAAAATCCTTGTATATTCTGATGAATTATATTTATTACACTATTACCTAACTTATTTTTAATGTTCGTCGGCCTGTGGGCAGGCACGGGGCCGCCGCGGCTGTCGCCGCGAACGACGACAGCCGCGGCCGTTGTCGAAGCTGTCAGTTTAAATCAACCGGCATCTCCGGCGCGGGGCCGGCGCTAATAAAACTCAGCGCAGGCTCCGTTCTACAGTCACCCGCTATGCTAGCCATAGCGGGGTCTAAAATATTATATGCTAACAACTTAGCACACTCATCTATGTACCTACGTGGTAAATAACAATAGTTATGCGTCAAATCGAACTTTTTTACAAATTTATTTGTATCGAAATATGAAATTTTGGAATTATATAACGACACTTACTTACTTACTTTTTTTTTAAATATAATATCGAGTTAAAATAATCAATATTTCTATTACCTTTATTTGTTAATTTGTGGGAAAACAGACAAGCACAAATAATTATTTTACCTATACCGCCTTTGCTAACTTCTGTGAGGGCCTCAGACAAATTAAATAAGTCATATTTACTAAACATCAAACTATTTCCTAATAATACTACCAACGTTGTCTCGCGACTGAATGTGTCTGCAGAAATTCGTGATATAAGGTGGTCCATAGACACTCCCGGTAAACAGTTGTTTACTACGTTATTATGACCAAGGTATTTTACCATTTTGGACCCGAACCCAATACCTACCTCATCCGTATATGTGACAGTCCTGCACACCGAGGTCGGCAAAGCACTAAGCGAGGCTCGCCCAGTAGGTGGCACGCACATCGCGCGCGGTCCGGGCGGCGGCGCGGGCGCGCAGCTTGGAGTGTCCCCGCGCTGCGCTGCAGCCGCCGCTGCCGGAGCGCGCGGCCGCCCCGCGCCCGGCGCTGCCCGGGGGGCCGGGAGGGGCGCGGGGGGCGTGAGGGGCGCGGGGCGCGGCGCGGCGCCGGTGCCGGTGACGGCGAGGCCGGCAGGCTCTGCCTCCAGTTTTTCCAGGGCGAGCTGCCGTAGCCGTCGCACTATTTACCTACCAGCGAGTCTAGTTTGTCCATGTTGGTATTACAACGCAACACATCGCGCACAAGTAGTGTCTTGTTTGACTGGTCGCTCCTCCAGTAGCTGTTCCAGGTCCCGGATCCGCCTTAGCGCCTCCTCATGTGTCTCCCGGCACAGCTGGAACTGGTCCACATCAACCTGGAGGCGATCCCGTTGTTCCCGCATATAATCTAAATCCAAGTCCAGCTTGGCGAGAGAACTTTTGAGGGTTTTGTTATAGTTTATAACACGCAGAACCTCCTCTTCACTCTCGTCACGCTCCTGCAGCAGCTGTGCATTGAGCTCTTTGACCGTCTTCAGCTCTGACTGTGTGTTCCGGAGTTTGGTAACAAGGACATCCCGACGTGTAGTAGGCTTACTGGTAGCTGAAAACATAATTATAAAGAACAGTACCAGGGCACCAAATAGATAAACCTAATTGCCTAATTACAATCTAAGATTAATTTAAGTTTAAAAATCCTACTATGTCAATATCAGACAATAATCTATTAAGGATAGGTATGGATAGTGATTTAATAATTAATACAATAATATTACTTTTCTAATAATAATGTCAATGTATACGTAATCTTAAGTTAAAAACTTTAAATAAACCACATTACCTAGGTGCAACTAAAACATGACTCAACTAAATTATTTTCTGGCTGTCAGTGTAGCTTAATTTTATAAAAGCTCATATAGTTATAGTTAAATTTAACACAGACAGAAGTAGAAGACATAACAGGATTATGCAATATTAATACTCCCCTGGTTTCGTTGATGATCAGCACAGCGGTGTCCTGCCGTTTGACCAAAAGTCATTTGGAAAAATTACACTTGACAAACAACGTCTTGCAAAAAAATGTTAAGTCAATTGATCATTTTACTACTAGTCATTTTACAAATGACTTACTTTTCCAAATGATCAACAGTTAATTTTACATTTTACGAGTAAGACGAATCAGGTCATAACCGACTCGGATAGGTTAGGTTAGAAGGCAAAGGCGGGAGCTTGGCTCCCGCCTTGGCCTTCGAGGTTGTTTTTTTTTCTGCCCAGAAATAGGTAAACTAATTGCTAAATGATCAATTGCTAAGTGAGTTTTTGTAAGATGATACTTTTGTCAAATGTCTCGTTTGCCAAATGATCATTTGGTGAAACGTTGTTTGTCAAATGACCATTTGTCAATAATTTTTTGGTCAAACATTAGTGAACCCAGCACAGCAAACGGTAGTAATTTTTAAAATATTTTTCAAATCACGAAGTCGTTGACCTAGTTACTTGTCAAATTTTGCACTCGTGATATTACTTTCTTCACAGCACTTATAGTTTTGATAACATTTACACTAAACATTTACATGTTTATCTTCGGTTTTAGTCCCAAATATTCACAATTTAATCATTAAAACTACTTAAAATACATTTAACAAAACCGGTGGCCGATTTTGACGTCTGAACCGGCCGGTGTTGCCAGTCGAATCTCGGACATCATGCGATAGTATCGGACAGTATACTTAAAATGCCAAAAAAATAATATATACCTAATAAGCGTGAGAATAGGTGAATCCCTACTTTCAATAAATACCTTGCAAACATGTTCGTCAGGAGAGTTTTAGTAAAAATTAAGAAGAAAGTCAAATAACACTAGTTTGTTAAGTATCGGACAGTTTGGTTTAGTAACGGACATCTTATTATTTTATTTATTTTACTATTATTATTTATTATTTATCGATATTAAGTAAGAAACGAAGGTAAGAAGGAGCCTAACACTACTGGTAATAAAAAGTCGACCAAACTTGTTGAGTATTGTTTAATTAGTTTTAAGTAATTGAGCACGTATAATAGGTATTATAATTATAATCTCCAACAAAAACTTAAAAACTCTTTGTACCTATATCTATAATATGTATTACTTTTGGCTATCTTCTTAGGAAAAAAACTTAAAGACACATTAAACATAATAGATGCATAGTAGATATACGAGTAAGTACCTTTGAAAATTTAAATTTTAGGTAGGTAGGTAGGTAGGTCAGTCCAACTGAAGTCTGCTTTTGGTTAAACCATTGTAGGAAACCGACTTCAGTTGGACTATTACCTACCATCTTAAATAAGTTATTTTTTTGGGTTTTGAAGGCGGGTTTTTGTTTTTATAAACTTTTTTTTTATTTTACACTTTTTAGAGATTATAATTATGCTGTTATGTAGTCCCACTTCTCAAATAATAAGAAACTATAGAACACTAGCTTCTGCCTGCGACTTCGTCCACGTAGAATTAGAAGTACTTATTTAGTGATTTA
The DNA here is from genome assembly GCA_927399475.2 of Acleris emargana. Taxonomy (NCBI): domain Eukaryota; kingdom Metazoa; phylum Arthropoda; class Insecta; order Lepidoptera; family Tortricidae; genus Acleris; species Acleris emargana. The sequence goes on along the minus strand of OV656841.1, from coordinate 10,561,166 downwards.
ATTTCGAATTCAAGGTAGCCTATGTTTTAATTTCAGTGTATAACAAACTCTATTCCAATATGTATCCAACCAAATTCCTCCGTTTTAGCGAAGAAGTAATAAAGGAACAATAAAATGATAGGATATAAATAGGTACACAATGGCTCTATTAGTTTTAAATTTTTTATGTTAGTTTTCGGTACTGGGTGGTCAAATAAAAAGTTAACCTAACCACCTGTATTTATTCCCAGTTCATTACAGCTTTTGTCATAGCTCATAGCTAATATTTATTGAACTTCGATAAGTACATATTTCGACCCCCCTTTTCACCCCCTTGGGAATATTTTTTTCACAATCGCCAAAAGTAGGTAATCATTTTTATTTGTAATTTTAAATTTATCTGACAAAGTTAAGTCAAAATTTACTTGCAACATTTGTACCGGCCATCATCAATACATACCTAGTAACGTGTAATAATTAAAAGTGTTAGGTATTATTTTATTTATATTTGGGAAATTCTATTATTATTTATTATTAACTTACGTGTAGTAATGGACGCGAGGACGTGTCCCATACTATACGAAACTTCCCTGTCCGATACATTATAAAAAAATAAATTAAAAAAGAACACGCCATTTCTCATTGGTTTTAGTATCATAAATTAAATATATAATAAACTTATGATATACTCGTAACATGAGCTGTTTGTAATAACTTAAATTGTGCAGATAGTAAACAAAGCAAAAAATATATTCCTTACGTTGAAATTGATTTACTCACATAAATCGATGCGGTGCGCGCAGGGGCGTCGGCAGCTTGCCACAGAATGGTTCATCGCGTGTCTAGAATGGTATATTTCGCTTGTGCGTTCATAGATGGTGCATTAGACGTGAAATAGAGATGTTAGCGACATTGTCCGATACTATACACTGTCCGATACTATACACTGTCCGATACTATACTATCTTCCCCTACTCTTCCCACTCATACAAAGTATAGGTAGAGGTCTACTACATATCTCTGGCTGACCACTGGTGACTTTACCTTACCTTACTTACATGTTAATATACCTACAATCAGAAATATGTTTTCATAACAAACTTTAGAGACATATCGGTACATCAACTTACGTGTAACACACTTAGAGCAAAGTTAGTCAATAAACACATAATGTTTATACATAAGAGGTGTAATAACAACGGATTCATCGAAGAAAGAGAATATAACTCGTAAGTCTCGTAACTTACTTAGTTATGATTCGGTTAACCAAAGTTTGTCACTATCCCTTGGGAGACAGGTGAACTTGTTAACTTACGTATGTATAGTAAAGCCAGAGCCCGAGATTGTAGGCGGTAAAAACATATTATCGTCTTTAATCCGTTATCGTTTTGTCAACGTTTTGATAGCTCTCATTAAATAATTATAAATAAATAAATAAATATGGGGGGGACAATTTCAAAGACGATAATGGTTTATACGGTCAATAATAGAAGCCCGGAGGAGGTATTAAAGTATTCGGTTGTCGTCTATCGTTGTCTATGTCTCTCCGGCATCTGTCAGAATATTTATTTTTCCTAATAGCGTAAAAGTGACATACAGACGTGTACTATACTATATTATATAGTCTGGTTTACTATATGCAGCTAACTCCTGCTTATCCTTTAACCTTCCGCCAAACAGCAGTGTTCGCATTGTGGTGTGCTGGTGTGGGGATAAGAAACCGGTAAAATTACTAACATAGATAGGTACGAGGCATTCCACCTTAGTCCTCAGGGTTAGCAACATTTGCAGTGATTATGGTCTTAAAAATGCAATTGTCTATGGGTCTTAGACATAGCTGGGCATTAACTCGTTAATCCGTTAATCGTTAATTAACGAAGTTAACATTTTGATTAACGGATTAACTTTTAAGTTAACTTTTTAAAATGTTAACGGACACGTTAACTTCCGTTAATATGCAGAAGTCCGTTAATCGTTAATCCAATGCCTACTATTTACCGAACGGCATCGCGGCGCGGCAAGAAAAACAGGTTCAGACAAGTATGAAACGACAAGTGCCGGGCGGCGCGTAGCAGCGAGTGTGTAGTGTGAGAAACAACGATGATGACAAGGAAGACTTTTTCAATTCTGTCACTCAGTCTATAGAAAAACCAAAGAGCTCCAACTCTTTAAAGAGTAAAGCGCAAAGTCTCGTTAAAATGTGGCTGGACATGAAATCAAAAGACTCGTTCAAAGATGCTGCATTCCTCGGGGAACAGATATTCATAAATCTATTCATTAAATAAAATACTGCTATACCCTCAAGCGCTGCAATTAAACGTCTGTTTTCCACGGGCAAAGACATTTTAACTCCAAAACGAGCCTCGCTTTCAGACGAGAACTTCAACATGTTAATGTTCATGAAAGGGAATATGCACCTTATGCCCTTTTGTATTTTGTTTTGTTCCTATCCTGTTAACTTCCAGAACCTAAACCAACAGGTTTTATAAGTTCACTAACGCAACGATATAAAAATGCATTTTTTTACACATATTAACGGATTAACGATTAACGTTAACTTGCGTTAATTCTTCCGAAATGTAACGCTTTAACGTTTAACGAAGCTAACTTTTTTTGTAGCGGATTAACGATTAACGAAGTTAACTATATGATTAACGGTGCCCAGCTATGGTCTTAGAGTCTCGGATCCCCTCTATCATCAGGTCATCAGGTAGTCATAATATAAAAAACGGTTTGATAAGAACCGTTGTCCGGTGAAAAATACGTTGCTTAAAGAACACAAGTACATCTTTGAATCGCATCAATCTTACTTTTCAAAGGGAACAAAGTGCCTATTAATCAGCGTTGCACTAACAGCTACTAGTTAACGAATTCGTACATTTTGTAGTGTACCTACCGGTGTTGTCTTAATTGGCACAAGGGAGATGAGGATACACTTCCTGTGAAACTACTACGGAGTTGGCTTTGATTTAACATGAGAAGAGAAAGCTTAGCTTAGGTACTTGGAGTTCATTTCCCAGAAATTGAAAGGACTTTATTACAAAGTTCGAAACGGTTCCCGTCGTCGGTGTTAGGATACCTACAAAATACAAAGACCAGTTTTTTTAATTTGATTACATTATTGAATAGCTGACGTTTTCACGAATTAATGTAAAAAGTTTTTGTTTTATTCCTGACAGTAGGTAGTTATGAAAAGCACTATTGCCACAGAAAAACGTGTAATTCACTGACTGGTGGACTCTTACAATAGTCATAATACAAGATGATGACAAGATATAATAATACTACGATCGCTACACAATGAAAGTAATTAAATTAAATTACAAATATCCAAAGCTCCACAGCGCGGGGCTTCTTTCTCTGTGCGGTCTAGCCTTCGGGCACATACGCAACTTAACAAACCGATCATAGCTATCTAGTAAATAGTAGTTAGTCTGGGGTGTTTGAAATTTGTGAAACAGTGATTCATTAATAAAAAATATATTTGTTATTCTAGGAGGCCGGTGTTGCACTCAGATGAGTCAATCCAAAGAATATTCGTGGAACACGTGGCCAACGAACAGACAAAAATGGAGTTTCCCACGACCTTCTTGACGCAGTTTCTGATTCTCACCAAGCGGATGTTCATTCAGAACAAAAGGAATGCTGTAAGTTTGTATTTTTTTAAATTAAACATACCCTACACTCAAGCAGACCACCGTTTTTAATATTTGATTTTTAATTATTATGTAAATGCCCTACTACACTTTTAGATTTTAAGTTTTGTTGTATAAACAAAAGTATTAGGTATACCTATCTGCATAGGAAATGTTTTTGAAAAAGTAATTTTAATAGACTGGCAGACGGATGGACAACGAAGTGATCTTTTTCTTTTAAATAAACTTAAATTATTGTATGTGTATGCCTCAACATTAAACCCAACAAACTTATTACGACTTTGACCGATGAAAATCAACAAGTTTAAAAAAAGTTTTATTCACGCACACCGTATTTACTAGAGGGGAAACAAAAGACTCCTCACAAAAGTGTAAAATTCAGATTTACAATGCTTGTACCTTTGTACGGTAAGAATTTAAATCATGGAAAAGGGCTGCTATCCTCACATCCGATCAGTGCACGTTTGCCTTCCTTATCTCGTATCTTCAGGCGTTTTGGGTTCAATTTCCTGTGGAAATTACACGTAGCACCGAAGCTACAAATTATCAGTGTTTTCTTTACGTAGGGCGTTTTCTTCTCGACTATTTCAGCTAATAATAGCAATTTGTACGGAGGCGTGATTTAACTTCAAACAAAAGTATCGTTGGTTACGACCATGAGCTTTGTTAGCAGTATTTTACGCGGTCGCACAATTCAAAAAAGGAGGGTATTCATAGTAACGAGGTATATACTTAAGTATTTAGGCAAAAAAAATAGCGATACTCCACTTCATCACCTTCATCAAATAAACGCTAATAAGGAACAAACACGAAAATACACACACTTACATAAACTCACGCCTTCATTCCAAAGTGGGGTAGGCAGAGCTAAAGACTTACCAACAACTTTTAAAACTTGTTGATAATTCTGTAACCACACTTTGCACAATTAGGCTAAGATGTGTACCAGCGTATTAGTGACAGGTTGCAAGCCCATCGCCTAACAGTACTACAAGCCTTTATTTCCTTAGTAGCCTCTTACGACATCCACGGGAAGAAATGGAGTGGTACTATTCTAACAAGCAAACACACGGGGAAAATAAACACGAAAATCAATTTAGTTAAAAGATGAATAATAGCAAAATACCTATAACATTACTAGAAATAATGTTGTTTGACAATATCGAATATAGGACCGTTCTATCCAAGGTAACCATTTTGTTTTCAGACAGGCCTCTGGATCCAATTCCTGCACCACGTCATATCAGCAGCCTTAATCGGCAGCATCTTCTTCCTGGTGGGCAACGACGGTGACCAGCCCATAGTCAACTTCAAGTTCTGCCTCAGCTGTCTGGTGTTCTTTATGTATACTTACATCATGATACCTGTGTTACTATGTGAGTAATAAAATCTTTACGAGTTTTAATTATTGAACGTTCTAAGATGACGTGCAAGACCAGGATCAAATACTTACTCATTCATTACAAAATTATTTGCCCAAACCTACCGGAAATTGAACTAGGGTCTTGACGATCTTGCATGTTTTCTATGTATTTAATAATGTATTTCTCTATATAAGTAAGTTATCAATGTTATCATTGTTTAGTACCCAGAGTAGGTAGTTGCCTGGAACTCTGCTTGTTTTGATTCATTTGTTTTTATTTAAAGAAAGGAAGTCAAACAAACATTGACTTTGTTCCCAGTTCCTACTGAGGTGCGCATGCTCCGGCGAGAGTACTTCAACCGGTGGTACAGTCTGAAGGCATACTACGCGGCGCTTTCGTTCTCATCTCTGCCCATCATGGTAAGTTTAACTTACTTAGTTATGCAGCAGCAAGTTTTTAATTTACCATCCATTAGGCCAGGGGGTTACCATGACATGGCTATAAGCAATTCAATTTAGGAAGAGTGTAATGGACAAAGCTATGGTAGTCATACATCTCTGTCTCTTTCACTTATCGTAAACTTGACTGCACAACTATTTCATTATTAGGGGGGTATATAACGTGATGTTTCGACTTTTGTCTAATCAATTAGATTGATTCGTTTTTCTCGTACATTATGTCCCAGATAACTATAGCCCTAGCAACGGCGGTCTATACTTCAAGTTATATAAACTTGTAAATACTTATAAATAATTAATGTTTCCGCGGACACGACTGTAACGTTTTCTATGAGAAAATTGTAGAATAGGTGTGCTGTTCAATAACAAATTGATGTAGAGACTCATTAATAACGTGATATAAAATGCACAACGTTGATGAATTACATAATGTTACTAATGACAAGAGTAATTGATAGAGCGTTATCATGTTAGTGAACGCTGCGCAACCATTATTTTGGATAAATTAGTTAATGCGGAGCAAAATAAACTAGCTAGCCGCGTATTGATTAAATTTGTAATGCGAAAAATTTGTGGTGTTATACTTGAAACCTTTAAGTGTTGGTCTGTATGTGCTCTGTATCCATGCATCGACGAATTCTGAGACAACTGCATTAATAATACTATTTCGGGTTGCGTTTCTCAAAAAATACCAGTAATCAAGAAACCAGAAAGATCTCTGTGGTGTGTAATAAAGATATTTAGTACAGAATCAACAAACAAAATTAGTATATTTTTTCAAGCGATCGTAACTATGCAATTTATAATATTCCAATCGATAGATAATACTTATCACATTCAGCGCCAAACCCGCTTGTCGGGTTCTCAATTCGAAGCGAGTTTTCGGTGCAAAGCTTAGATTACGAGCGTCACGCGTGGTGCTACGTGCGTGGCAGCAAATGTGTTATACAGGTGCGAGTGAAAGTTTAAGTTGGTACGTACCTATCTTTTAAAAATGTCACTTTCATACCTTTGACTATTACCACAAAAAATCTCTAGTCAAATAAGAGTACATTTCAAAGCTCTACATGTAACCCTTAAAAAATCCTCTTCGGAAGAACTTCAAAATTTAGACGAACATTCTAAAATGCCAGCTATTTAAGAGATAAGCTGCAAAAACCTTTTACTTCCCTGGGCAGTAAAGGAAACCCGGATACCACATTACCTATACAGGATGTACTCGCATTTTTATCTAAATCCAGCCACGCCACAGGTTCTCTTTAGTAATACATATTTAACAGGAGCTGGGTTAGTTTACAGTCAGTCTCGAGCAGGATGGACGAACCAATCGAATTTATTTAACGTTTCTTCAATTGCATTAAGAATAAACTGAAGAAAAAAAACCGTCCCAGTTATCTTACTTCCCACGAATATCTTAAACGTTAAAGTTTGTGATTATGTTTAAATTACTGAATGGATTTGGATTGCTACTTTGGTAGTCCATGACCTGGATTAGATAGAATACTTACTTTCTTTCCCGAAAAAATGTATTCCTAGTCCCCGTGGAAATAACTTTAAACGATATTGAACGACGGCGACGGATCAAATCACGGGCAAAAGCTTAAGTAGAATTAACTTGAAATGGCCGCAACTTTAAAGGATGACTTCCTCCTAGGTCCTAGTGTCAAACAGTTTATTTGTTTTACATACTAACATAATCATGACTCGATGTGTGAATGTGGAAGAGGCGAAAGAGATTTGTCAAGATTGTAGCAAGTGGAAAGAAGTGGTGGTTTCTGCCTACCCCTCTGGGAAATAGGCGTGATTTAATGTATGTAATTGTATGTATACTAACATAATCACTCTATACATATACATGTACGGGCATCTAGGGGCAGCCTCCTGCCTTGATACATTATTTTATTTCTTATTCTTACGAATACATATTTTAAATGCGAAAGGATATTGGTTTTTTCTACTTTCATCTTTTAACACCTCAATCTATTGATGTGAATTTGGGCAGGTACATGCAGAGACGAATAAAGGGTAACTTTTTATCCCCGAAAATCGGGCAATAAACAACTTCTGCGACGGGGTCAAGGACTCGTTAGTTCTTTTTAAGGACTGACTAAACCAATAAGGTCTGTGTACATACATTGACGACGCGTTGGCGTATTTGGTAGTGACCCTGCCTACGAAGCTAGCGGTCCTGGGTTCAAGTCCCGGTAAGAGCAAGTATTTGTGTACTTGGGTAGCCCTAGGTTCAAATATTGGCGCACCAGAATGGCAATTTAAAATAGGATTAAGATTTTACGATCTGCTTTAGCTAATAAGACTAGGAGTTTATGCTCCTAAATGTACAGTCAAGGAAATTGATTCCTAGACCATTTTGGACTATGTCATAGTGACGTTATCAATCAAAACGTAACAAATTTCTTATGATTTTATGTACAGTGTCACGTTGACATAGTCCGAAATGGTCTACGAATCAATTTCCTTGACTGTATTTTAATTGAAGTTGTACGTTTTGTGCCTTATTTTCGTATTTTTTTATATAATGGATGTTTTGCCTGCAAATAAAGCTTATTATTATTATATATTTAGATACTTATTTAATTTTCTGTAAAACAGGTTTGTTACCATAAGTATTCAAATATAAAAATAAAATAAAAATACTAATACAAAAAAATTAACATTATAAAAAACCTAACATACGGGTGCCGCCGGCAGCGGGGCAGGGCTCAAGTTACCGGTGGTTATATAGGGCTGCAAAGAGAGGAACCTTCTGTCAATGTGTGCCGTGTCGAGAAGTACTGCCTTCTGTATCTGGCCCTTGATCCAGCCATCTAGCGAGAGTCTCTTGAGATGTTGATCGAGACTCTTCACTATAAAACCGTTTGCCGAAACAACTATCGAGACGATGGTCGAGTCAACATCCCACATGGCGGTCACCTCGTGAGCCAAGTCAAGGTACTTGCTCAGTTTGTCCTTCTCGGCCTTCACGAGGTTCTTGTCATGCGGGATGGTGACGTCGACGAGCACTGCCCGGCGTTGAGATCGATCTGTCAACACGATATCAGGCTTATTGGCGACAATAGTCCTGTCCGTGATGGATGACAGATCGATCCCATTAGAGCGTAGTACGACCATTTTCGAGAACTGGGGCCGGTGTGTACTTATTTTAGATTATTATTAATTATTCTAAGCTCTGAAGTAACCAGTATACAAAATATTTAAAAAATAATTGACGGTGATAATAATAATATTTATATTTAATAAGATAATTAGGTTAGCTGGCGGTTGGGTATGCTACAAATAGTTCAGAACTGGTTCCATAATTTATAAAAAACGAGTCAAGTTCTTAAACTTTAGCGTGATTCTTAACCAAGCATTAACGTTGTCATTAGCTATACTACCTAATTAAGCATTACCTAACTAATTAAGCTTAGCGGCCTTAATATGACGAGAATTGATTAATTTGCTACAGTGCCTTCTCAATTAGTGATAATCCTTCTAACTTAGTTTAATTAGATTTTAGCAGGAAATGCTTTGCTATTTTACAAGTGAGTAACTAATTCCGGGTTTAGAGGTTTTTAAGTATTCGGTGGCCGCCTGTTTTTATTCAAAACTATTTTTTAATTTTACTGAGTAACATTAAATAAATAAAATTTGTTGTCCGGGTTCTAAGCTCTAAAATCCGGGATTATCACACTTCTTGTCCTGGTTGCCAGATTTTACAAAGAGGACAAGGAAATGCTATATTTTGGGAGTGGTATCGTGGTATTTGGGTAATTTTCTTAATACAATCTCTAAGGGGTTGAAAAAATCACGTATCCATGGTTGTGACATGCGTTGACATGGTTGTGACGCATGTCACCAAATTAAATTAATATTTTGAGACCTCACTACTCCCGTGTAGACGTTAAAAATTACAGGCACTGCAACCAGCGCGCCCCGACGTATTATTCCAATAATAATTCAAATAATATGTCACAACCATGTTTTAGTACGTCACGACCATGGTTTAGAAAATGCCATGGTTGTGAACGTGATGATACGTGACGGTTGTGACATTTTAGAGCCGTGTTCAACTTAACCTACAAATTGGCTTGCATGGTCTTGACGTGTTAAGGTTCTCAAATTTTGAAATTTGTATTTGAAACATTTTTTTCGTCAATCTCCACCGTTCACACCGCTTGTATAACTGACAAGAATACAGTGGTGATGTTCTAAAATAATGTGGAAAAGGATCCCAGCAAACGTAAACTAAAAAATATTCTGCCGCGAATTTTATGAGTTTATAATTATAACACACCACGGTCGTGACAGAAAAAGTGATTACAAACATTAAATTGTAGCAGATTCATGAAAACTGACTTGAATATGTCAATTCTTCTTATGGAGCAATGATTACCATCAACGTTTTATGAATAATTTAAGAATTTCATTTGTAATTTTTCAGGAAAACGTAGTATTGTACAATCGAATCGAACTTTTTGGGAACATTTTTAATTATTCCATAATGTTGTATATATTTAAAGTCAGTTTAACTTTATTTGGGTTTTATAACAGAGCTTAATTGCTAAAGTAAAATGTGCCTACTTTGCTTCCCCAGTGGTAATTATGCTCTATCGTTATATTGAGGTAATCTGTATTGTAAATAATTATATTGCTTTCATTCACTGCACGGCTGGATGTCCACATCCATTCTTTTCAGAAAATCTCTCGTAGACCTTGACTTATAAGCAGTGATCGGAATAGGCAGAGCTAATTTGCCTAAACTTGACGCATATTCATTCATGAGTGGGTGAAATAGGAACACATTTATGAATGAACATGCATCAAGTTTAGGCAAATTAGCTCTACCTATTCCGATCTCTGCTTATAAGTAATAAACGAAAAAGTCACTATGGAGTATAATAGTTACCCATGGGGGAGCAAAGTAGGTACATTTAATTTTAACGGGGCACATTTTTTTTTTAGATTCCATTCTTCTATATTATAAAAAAAGCATGAGAATAAGAATTACCCATTTACCTAGCTCCAAAATAAGCACCACTTTTAGAAATCAGGTGTACCTATTTCCGTTGCCTCCATTTCGTTCCCTACCTACGTAAAATGTAAATTACAAAGTTAAAAAGTCAACAGCTGTATTTACCCATCCGCATTCTGCATATTGTTTCTATCCGTCCAAATAGGCTAAATCTATCGCAAGCCGTAATGTGCCTTTTACACTGCAAGTTCGCTACGTTTAACGTTGACCCAGTGGAGTGTAGTCTATACTGCGTCCAAGATAACGAGTTAATATAGCGTTCTCTCTGTTGCACTTTTGTATGCACATGAAAGGGACAAAGGAAGGTCGGTGGGCGTAAACAATTGCACCTCTATGCTTGGGCAGGCTTACATGCCAGATGCCATTAGTGTTCAATAAGTTTTGATAATCGGTATTAAAAATGGGAGATATGTAAATCGTTATTTTTTAATTGGAATAAGAACACTTTTTATATTTCCAAACACTTATTAACGTCATTCAATTGTTTTATTTTACCACTATAAAAATAATTTTACTTTTGGAGGTCAAAATGGTCAAATTTTGTACCTTCACTAAGTCATCACCAGCTCGTGATTTTTACGTAGGTTTTTTTGAACATTAGTGAATGAGAAGTAGTAGTCGATAGTTAGGGCTAAATAACGGGGAGAGCGATTATCAGTTCTGATCTTTGGTCGAAGAGCAGCACCCTTGTCAATTAGACGGCTCTGAAGCACAATTCATGCCGCAAATTCGTATTTTTTTTCTTTAGCCTATTTTTAATATTTTCCCATAACTATTATAGGATAATGTTATATAGCTCTCCTAGATTATTTGAACTCAATTGCTAAGGACTAATGACACAGTATTTATTTGGAGGTCTCAATAATCCTAATAAAGGCCGAAAAAAACACCCTTTATTTTGGTGACAGAGCTGGATATAAAAAAAACCACTGTAATGATAATTTATTTATTCTTTAAATCATAATAATAAATCAAGGTTTCATTTTCAATAACAATATTTTTTATTAGTCAACCAGAACTTTCTCCACACCGCTCCAAATTATTACAAAACACACTCTTATTTTTGCCGTCTCGTAAAATTGTTTGTACTGATGTTTTTTGTTTAGTTATAAAAAAAAATACAAAGATGTATTTTTCTTTTCGCTTATTTAATTTTAATTAGTTCCATTGTATATTCCACATTAAAAGAATATCATTGTGTAGATGGTTCATACTGATTCTCGAAACTTATTGAACACCCCTCGTAGTAACAGATTAACTTGCTGGAAACACCGTCGAAAATCTGTGTGTGTTAATTCTAAGCAAAAATAAAACCGGGCAAGAGCATGTCTGACCATGCTCAGTGTAGGGTTCCGAAGCCGTTACTTCACAAAAGCTATCTTGAAAAACAACAAGTACGAGTATGTCCTAATTCTATATTTAAAGTTATTTGAAGCTGTCTTAGGCGATTTTAGTAGGTATAAAATAAACACATTAGTCGCCTGTATCTCAGGAACCAATCATGTCTACTTAGCCGAGATAGTTTTCCCTTACAATTTGTTACCTATATGCGCTTTGTTGAAGACATTTTTCATATTTTTTGTATTTGTAGTTTGGCTATAGGGGGGGGAGACACTTGACTCTACCAAAAATTTGCGCTTTGAAGCTTAATATTTCATAAACGGAGCCCTTAATCGAAAAATATTTTTGAAAGACCTATCCAACGACCCCCAACATTATGGGGTAGACGAGAAAAAAATACATGCCCGAGTTACGTGTAGGGGACGCACACAAAAAAATTTTTTTTTTCAAGATTTTATTTTACAACTGTTGGCGTGACTTATATGTATATTTATGCCAATTTACAGCTTTCTAGTTAGTAGTTAGTTTCTGAGCTAGGCTGCGGACGGACGGACGGACGGACTGACGGACATGGCGAAACTATAAGTGCTCCTAGTTTGACTACGGAACCCTCAAAACCAGTCATGTGCTAGTCAGACGGTCAATTAAGGTTTTGTTGTAATTTTCCAATGTTCAGTCATTTCAGAAATAAAGGGATCTTTTAAACTATTTATTTTTCTATGTTACACATATTGCACTTTTTTTCTAGGTTTGCTTCCCGAAAAAGGGAATATGCATGAATTTTACTTTATAAAAAAAAATGAAAATACCGTAAAAGACCACCAAAATTGAAATTAAAATTAAAATCGGCCAAGAAATACGGATGATAAAACATTTCAAACTGCAAATTAGATAACGATTAGACAGAGAGATCCGATATGCACTGTGACGTCATATAACATGTCGGCCCCATAAAGTCCATGTTAAATTCCGTTTTGCTAGAAAGAGATAGGAACAAATCTTTGTTGGTTTATATCTTGGTATATTTTTATAGCTCACTGTGGTCAATTTCATTAAAACCTAATATTTATTTTTCTTGATTCGTTATCTTGGGGGACTGACGTCGTTTTTTCTAGGGATTGTTATTTATGTGCGACAACCTGGTGTGACCACGGGTCAGCCCCTTTCGTGTGCACTAGGAGAATCAGGACATTATTGTCTTTGTGCTACTGGTAGGACAGTAGGAGAATTTAGTAGGAGCACGACCCCGAAGGGATTGTCAGTGACATGACATATAACTCTAACTACAATAATACCATCGACATTTAGATAGTCGATAAAATAAAAATTCAATCCCTACAAAAAAGACACGTCAGTGCCCTGAGATGACGAAGTCTAGTTTTACTTTGTCTAAGTTTACTGTATCGAAAGCATCCTAGCGTACTTTTATATTAAAATAACGAAGCATTATAAAACACTGCAAAGTATTAATAATCAATGGAGCTTGGCTTAGCGCTCTACCGAGCGACGTGGGTTTCAGATTCCTTCATCAGCTTAAGTGCTTCACAATCGCTGAAGACGCCTGAACTCGAGGCGTCTCGACTGCTCTCAAATCGATAAAGATAAATAGGCTCCGACACAGTCTAACGCATTCTGTGGAATACGGCTTACTGAAGACTGTAGATAAATATATTATTTTAAAACTGTTTTAATGCTAGCGCGCTTTCGGCTTCACACATTTGACGTGACTACTAAACAAATATTGTTTACTCGCATTTTCTCATCAGCAGCGGTTTTAACAGGCTTCCCACAAGCTTAATTTAGCTCTTAGTGGATCCCTTTTTATGACACTAGACAGTCAGAATTGCGAGGAAAATCTTTAAAGTAGACGAGTGTGGTCTGAGAAGATAAAATCGTATTTAGGTATAAGTCATCCTGGTGTCAGTCATGTTAGGGCTGATGGCATGTTAGGGGTGCTTTAAAGCATACGTAATTACGAGTGATTTAATACAGTTTGGTGGCAAGGCATCGACGAACTAAGTATACATAATATATACATATATAGAGCTTCTGCACATGCGCCATCTCTCAGATTATTGCAAACAACTCAGAGCCCTCTCGTTGAACAACGCCGTCTAGGACCATTGTATGGAGATCGTCAGTCTATGTATAAATAGTTCGTCGACGTGGCAAGGTTAGGTATACATATAGACGAGACTAGATCGAATTTGGTTTACCTACCCAATAGATAAGTGTGAAATTATCCGTGCGTATGCCAGGACTTTTTTAATGACTGTTCTTTTGAATGGATACAAAACCAACCACATTAGTTTTTCTACTGAAAGTTATCAAATCATTTTTTATCGATTGGGTCAAACAAAAAGGTACATGAAACAAGTATTTTAGATATTTACCTACCTTGTTCTAGGTGTTACTCGGAGTACTGTTCATCGGCATCTGCTACACCATGTCTGGACAACTCTTGGAGTGGGATCGGTTCCTGCTCTTCTCCCTGTGCGGTATCCTCACCGGGGTCTGTTCTGAGGGCCTTGGCTTGGTCATCGGTGCTGCATTCAGTGCCACAGTAAGTAGCTTTTGTTTTAACATTTACAGTCCAACAAGATCATATGCGAGCGTCCAGCAAGGGAAGGAGGGCATGGGGGGAGGGGGGAATGAGTTATCTAGGCGTTAACGGAGTGCGCTAGCAGGGATGGACCGTGCAACTGATTGCGGCATTTAAATTAAGCTATATTTCAAGCTGATTTTCTTTACTCTACACATTAATTTAAAAAAAACTCAACTGCCGTATTTATTACACAACACAACAACCAGACAACAATCAAACAATCAGACTACAATTATACTTAAGATAATTACCTAGTGTTTATAACAGAAGTAAATTTTTAATTGTTAGTGAAGAAATTTTTAACTTTTTTCCATAAATATACATATACGTACTAGCCCCCTCCCTCTGGAACTTAAATCCGGGATAATTAATAGCCTGTTTTAATCCAGTGTACAAGCTATCTCCATTCAAATTTCTACCAATTCTGTCCAGCCTTTGTAGCGTGAAAGAGTAACAAACATCGATAGGTACATACAAACTTTCGCGTTTATAATATTAGTAAGTAATAGTAATAGTAGTAAGGATATATATATAGGTATATCATAAGAATCGGACACAAAATTTCTTAAGAATCGGTCAAGCCGTTTCGGGGGAGTTTTGTTACAAACACTGTGACACGAGATTTATTTATATGTAAGATATACAATTTTTTAAATAGTTGATTGCTGTCGTTAAATCCCATACAAAGTGATATATCGTTCATTGGATACAAAACGGTCACATTCCAAAATCAGTCAGTGTTGCATTTTGAAATGAGAAGCTGTTAGTATAAGATTTCCAAAGAAAGTGAATATTATTTCGGAACGTGTCCGTTTTGTATTCAATGAGCGATATATCGCCTCATATGAGGTCTAATGAAATTAAATAAACGATTTTTAATCCAAAAGCATTTCATGTGGCAAAAAAATACGAAAAAATACGCCATTCACAAAAATGCCAGGCTCTATTTCCATCACCATTTACGTAACCGTATCTATGCCTGGACAGTATGAGCTGACCTAAATATTTACGTAAACAACGGACAACCCTGATAGGTATCATAATTACGAACGAAGTTTAATCAAAATCTGCTATGAAGTACGGCACTTACCGTCTCGCCGCGACGCATTATAATCCCATCAGGGTAAAATAAAAGTTTAGGACAATCTCCGGGACGATCAGACATATTATTATGGCAACACCAATAACTTGACAAAGTAGGGAAACGTGAGATTTTTATTGTGTCATCAATGTCATCATAATACAAAAGTTAATTTACTATTATTATTTGTGTGCATGCTTCGATGGTTCGGTCATTTGGAAAGGATGGATGAAAGAAGATTGACGAAAGAGATATACAGATCGAAAGTAGGCGTATTTTTTCGAATCAAATTGGAGAAATGCTGGAAAATTAAGTACCCGAAACCGACTTGCGTGCATGACTCGATGTATGAATGTTGAAGAAGCGAAAGAAATTTGTCACTATCGTAGCAAGTGGAAAGAAGTGGTCTCTGCCTACCCCTCTGGGAAACAGGCGTGATTTAATGTATGTATGTATGTATTATTTGTGTATATGTATAATGTTAAGAACTTGTTAGATAAGCAAAATACAGAGACAACTTAAAGCCGAGATGCTTTGAGTTGTCTGTACGAGTACTTTGCTTACCTAGACTGATATGAAACTTAGCCCGAAATTTTTGTTCGGATGACTTGCTACTGAAAAGTCTAAGTCTGGGGTCCTTGTGAAAAAGGGTATAAGTCTCCTGAAGGCCAATTGAAAAAGGGTTTAAGTATGGTGTACTCCGTTCAAGTATAAACCCGTTTTATTCCTAGTTAAGTCGACTTGT
Source organism: Acleris emargana (assembly GCA_927399475.2). Classification (NCBI taxonomy): domain Eukaryota; kingdom Metazoa; phylum Arthropoda; class Insecta; order Lepidoptera; family Tortricidae; genus Acleris; species Acleris emargana. The sequence goes on along the minus strand of OV656841.1, from coordinate 10,544,905 downwards.
ACCCTTGTAATGCATAGTACCCTAATTAAATTGTTTAAGTGTACCGATACGAACTTGATACCGATACGAGATGGACCGTAATAAAACTCTTTGCCTGATATTATCGTTAAATAATTAAAGACTTCTTCTTCTTTGTATTATAGTGCCTCTTCGACTAGCGAAGGTTGGCAGTCAGCTCCGCATACTGCTCTCTATTCCTCGCAAGGCGAAACAGTTAAATTAACGAAAACTTAATGAAAGACTAGTGATATTAGACCTAATATATAAAAAACATTTATTTGTGATAAATCAATCTATCTTGTTCTCTCACTCGTATTTACACATAATAATAACTATGCAAGGACAAATGCATATCTTAACTCCTCGTATGCTTAGACACGGATCCATGCTAGCCTGTGAACTGCGTAGGCACGGATCCGTTCCAATGCCCTGAGTGCCTACCCGCATTTTATTTTAAACTTTCTGACATAGCACCGTAGGTTTAAAATCGATTGTAGGTTAAGACAATAAAATATTTAAATTTACAAAAAAATGCTCCTTACATTAAAAATATTCAGTATGGCCACTATTTTAATGGGCCTCTGCATGTTGGCTTCGGCGTCATGTAGGCTTTCCAAAGGTCAGGGACTCAAATTATTGAGAGATTGGTTAAAAAAGATATTATTAAAAGTTTATTTTTGTTGCAGAACGGTTCTATCCTAGGTCCTGCCATCGCTGCACCGCTGCTAGCCCTATGCTGCTACGGAATGGGTTTCGGCCCTTACATTGAAGTTTCAATGAAAGCACTAATGTCTGCATCCTACCTACGCTATGGCGTCACCGGGTTCACCCTTGCTTTGTATCAAGAACGGCAGCGACTGGACTGCGACCAAGTGTTTTGCCTCTACGCAGACCCTACTGTGCTCCTCAGGGATCTAGGCATGGCTCACGATAACTACTATTTTCAAATGCTAGGTTTATTGGGCTTCGCAGTGCTACACAGGGTGCTTGCGTATTTTGCCCTTAGGTATCGCTTGACTGTAGAATTCTCAAACAAATTCATGACTTATGTGAGCAGAGTTCTGAAACATAGATAATGAGCTTTATTAGGTACCTAGCTAATTACTTAAAGATCATATGGTTTTATCAGAGCTATAATTGATGAACAAACATGTCGGACCGTTTCCGACTTATAATCGTGAGATTTAACCGTTTTCCATTGTAAAATCGAGATCATGAATATCTATTAACGTCATGTTTAAACTGCCATACATGACTTGTCCCAGAGATTAAAGTGACAAGGTACTAAAGTGTACATAAATTAATGAACTCGACTGTAATACAGACATCAAAATGTCGCTTGAATCTAAGAATTAAAATAAGGTTGTGTGTTAAATACAGGGTATAGGTACCTATTTACCTTATATCTTAATAGATCTAGAATAAAATTGTGATATGAGACCTGCTGTATAAGGTTCCAGCTCTAAAATAGCATTTATATGTATCATTCCGTTTGTATTGTTTTTAATGAATCCCTCTACTTAATTTTCAATACGCAACCGTTCAACGTCAAGTTGACGGTGGGGCGCGTCTTCATTAAATGAAAACTACACCAGCTCTTGTCCTCAATATACCTGGGTCAATCAAGAATGATCCCTGTGACAGCTGAATATCGAAATTTCAAACACTTACTATACTCGCACTCAAGGTATATAACAAGAGGTCATTATCTAATCATTAAAATCTTTATGTACGACAATTTTAATATTTGTTTATTTGAGCTGTCACAGGGATTGTCGTAGATTGAACAGACTATAGTCTGCTTTGTCAGTTTTGTCGTTTGTGTTTACCAAATTTATTGTGGTATCTAGATAGATAAAGAACACTACGCTAGAAACTAATACCAAGTTCCTAACAAAATAATTCCAATTAAGTTTCATGAATAGTAGATAATTCGCCAAATTAGTACCTATTCGTAGACGTGCTACCTAATTCAATGTGCTGTCAGTTTATCTTCGATCGTGGAATTAATTGCCTAATGGTACATAAATTAGTGCGATGAATTATCGTTCGTACCATGTTTGAATAAATGAAGTCCATTCTCGAGCTAGATTTATAGCTACGCTATGTCTTTTTTCTAATTCTCATATTCGGTCTGTAGGCCAAGAACAAATAAAGGTAGTGTATCCAATCTACGAAAGCGCACCACCGCTCAATAAACGTTACGCGAAAATGTCATTGTACCTACGTAAAATTAAGTAATCGGGCGCAAGTGACAACACTAGCTCGGTAGTAGGTATATTAAGTTTGATAACGTAGGTACTTGCATGATTTCATGGAACGCGGTTGCAAAAGATGTGATTTTTATATCGACACGACGACGACGCATAAAATTGTTTACTTAGGTACTTAATAAAATAAAAGATCTGACCAAGACAATAAGGTCGTCTGTTTTTTTTTCCTTTAAGATCGATAGTTAACACCGGTTGAGGTACAATTTTATCAATGTTGAAGTTTTTCATTTTAAATGCAAACTCAATTAGCTAAATGGAGAGAACTTATAAATTATTTGCATTTAATTGTTAGGGTTCGCAACTCAGCTTTCCTGATGATCAAGAACCACAACGCCATAGACAAAATATATATCTAATAATATAATATATCTTCAAGTATATATTTCCAAGCATCTTAACCGGCTATTCCCAGTCGTCCTCACCTAGTAGGGAGTTCTTATTTACACCTAAATTATTAGCTTTAATTCCCAGTGGTCCACACTGCGAACACCTGGGAAAAAAAACCAGCAGTGTGGACAAAGGGGTGCGAACAACTCGGAATAGCCGAGCTGACTGGGGCACGCTAGCATAGTGCAGATATTCGAACCTACTCGTACATCCTTGGTCCTTGTTAGCCGAATGTAGTCTGTCCAAGGTCGAGTCTAATCGCCACGTAATCCTTGCAAACCCATAGGCTAAGCCAGAGGCCCTGGCCAAGATGCATACGCTACTAACGTTTTTTCTATCACTCAAGATGTATGGGATGAGTTACACATCGGCAAGTCGTGGCATTTAGGCAGCACTTGACAGATTAGTGATAGGATAACTTTTGTAAGTGTATTTTCAAATTAAATAAAATAATACATTAATATTTCCTGCATGGTCTTAACATGGTAGGTTTGATCACTAGTTTAAAAACATCAATGGTATTGTCAATGATATTGTCATTCATTCAAACTAAAGAAGTTGAATTCGAAGAGAACATCAATAGAAATACTCTGCAACTTTACAATAAATAAAATGCTTTTTTTACCCATTACCTACGTCATGTCATGAGTGGAAGTTGAAAGATATTTTTTTTACACAAAGTTGATTTTCTCAATTAGAAGACGTAGGGTGATTTGTAAAAATTTTAAACAAATATGATTTGTTTATCACGAATGTTTTTTTTTATGACGTAGGAAGGCAAACGAGCACACAGACCACCTGATGGTAAGTGGAAACTGTGACCCATAGACATTCGCATTCACAAGACTGCAAATGCACTGCCAACCCTGAGGACTAAGATGGAATGCCTCTATGCTAGTCATTTCACCGGCTGTCTTATCCCCCTGTTAGTCTGTTAGGAACTGTCAAGTGCTACATTAATGTCACGAGTTACCTATGTATGTGTAGGGATGACATTCTCATGATGACAAACACCGTGGTCAACTGTCATCTTATACATTTTGAGTGATAGAAAGGAAAAAGGTTACTAGCGTTTGCGTCTTGGCTACGGCCCCAAGACAGTACCGGGCTCGCTCGCCTTTATTGCGGACGATAAACTGAACAACACTACGTAGTAATTCGATCAATCTACCTACAATATTAACGAACCGGGAAAGCATTCGCTGCCAACCCTTTGCTCTGCGCCTCTATTCAGTTTGAATGCCGCTGACCTGCTAGGCGGGTCCATTTTGTATCAGGCCTTAGCAATGAAAGTAACAGGACTAATAATGAATGGACATTCATTGTTCTTACTGCCTATAATAGAGGCGCAGGTCTTTCACCTTTTGTTTTAAACAAAGCTCGAATTAATCTCGAAAAACGATTTGTCAACGAGATACTGGGAGAAAGTTATTTTGTGCGTTGCGTGACAGCAATCCGCAATTGGAACTAATCCAATGAGGTGTATAGTGTGGGTCACCGAAGTTGGTGGGGACAAGACTTAGGTTCCAGCGGGGTTGTTGCTATACCATTTTAGGTACACCATAAAAAATAAAACATCCTTATTCCCACTTTTCCTACCACGAATACCTTATCGGTATGTAGGTATATTGTGAATTTTCTTTACGTTTATTAGTACCTACGTACTTACCTGTTAATTTTTTCGGCGTTGTTACTGGCAGGATAATTTTTCTTAGTAGATACTCGTATACCTACTGTTATGAATAGATGGTAGGAATAGTGAAAATAAAACCAGGATGTGGCCCAATTTTCAAAAATACGTCGGTATAATTCATCGTCAACATGAACATATTTTTGAGAACTTCTTGCTTCTATGCTTATCTATTATCTACAGTGCTTATTTTCTTTTATTATATTTCCCTAATGCAGCGGAACAAACAATAATAGTAATAAGTGTTAGCGTTAGTATTTGGTGAGATTTACACAAAGATATTAGAATTATATTTATAAGGCTTAAGGGTTTTGTAATAAATTATCTACCTCAAACAGACTTTTTATTTTGTCCTGAGCCTTCTCATACCCAATACCTAAAATATTATTATGATGTAGGCCTAACTCCTAACAATACAATAACCATACGCCTTTTACCCGTGGTCCCCCGGCTATGACCCACAGTGGGTCCACGGGTATTTTTTTTTTCCCCGTAGACCCACTGTTCTAGAATGGGACTACGGGTAATTGAAACAAAACTGCCTTTTCCCCGTGGTCCACCGCACTGCGGTCATATAAGATTAAACAGGTTGGATAATTTTCATTATGTATATTACAATCTCTTTGCATTTCCCGGTTTATGCCCTACCTACGTCATTATGTCATTTCAAAGTCACGTAGTCTAGTTTCTTATACTGTATATGTACGGTGAAACCGTGAAAATAAATATTTTGCAAAATGAGTGTGGCAGTTAAAATAATACAGAGGAAAGGCGGAACTGTTATGTTATACAACGGATACACATTTTACAAACATAAGGATAATAAAAATACCCCAACAGCTATTTGGACTTGCAGTAAAAAGCGAAAGAACAAATGTAGTGGTTCTGTTACTGTTAATGATGTAAGTAATTTTATCTCCATCTTATTAATAATAAAAAAACGGCCTCCGTAGGCCTAGTGGGTAGTGACATGGTACCCACAGTACGAGCATTGCTTAACTTGGAATAAGGTTGATTTGTGTGTGATTTTTATAATATATATTTTTATTTTAACAGAAAATGGACGTTGTGAAAGAAAATGCACATACTTGCGAAAAAGAATTGATGCAAAATGAAATAGCCATTGCAATGAATGATATTCGAAAAGCTGCACAAACAACAGATCGACCTATACCAGAATTATACGACGTAGCGGTGTATTCCTGGCAACAAAAAGGATACGACATAATTGTGCCTTTACCTGCATTCGAAAATTCAAAACATAGTTTTTATGACTCACGCATTGCCCATACAAAATAATAATATTTTTATTACAGTCCTACTGATAGAACCACGGACAAAAAAAAAATGCCCGTGGTACTACCAGTAGGACTGCGGGCAATGTTACTTGTCCGTAGTCCAACTGATAGAACTACGGACAAAAAAAAATGCCCGTGGTACTACCAGTAGGACTGCGGGCAATGTTACTTGTCCGTAGTCCAACTGATAGAACTACGGACAAAAAAAAATGCCCGTGGTACTACTGGTAGGACTACGCAGTAGGACCACGGGCAAAGAATGAAAAAAAGATAGTTCAGTCAACTATAACACTGTTAAAAAAAATTACCACAGTCCGGTCAACTGGACTTAGCCAACTGTACCACGGGCAAAGAGGGGCATTTATAATTTATATTACAGTGGGTCCACGGGGAATGAAATTATTTCTGTTATGACCCGTAGGCCCACGAAAACTGGCGGATTGAAAGTAATAAATTATAACCTACAGCAGTGGGTCCACGGGGAAAAAAAAATTACCCGTGGACCCACTGTGGGTCATAGCCGGGGGACCACGGGTAAAAGGCGCTTCTACTCCGGAAAACCATATTTTATAGTTAAAATTGATACGATACCATGACAAAAATATGATTTTAGAGAGTAATTATAGAGCCCCTACTAAAAGCATTAACACAAACGAAGCAGTTTATAAGTCCGTCAGTGTAGTTTGGGAAAAAAATAGTTTGGAAAAACTTGGGCGCTGTTCAGAGTTAAATTGACAACATGATCCAATTTTCACCTAAAAGTGGTTGTTGGCGGTGGTCGCCACTTAAAAATAGTATAGTTTTACGTTCTACCTTGTCAATTTATTGCCAAGCTATAAAAGGGGGAAATTACGCCTTCAAATGAAATACAATAAGATAAATAAGACAGAGAACTTCGGTCAAATTATTTAATAAAGTATCAACGAACACTACAAGATTAATCAACTCAAAGTATTTACACAACAGTTTATTCTATTTACAAAAAAATACCAAAATAATTATATTTAATTATTAGTAATTCCTTTAGAAAAACGTCCAAGTCATCCCAATCATCATTCCCTTGGCCGAAGATTGCCACAGAGAGAGAGGTGTGGAAATCAAGGGAGGAGGCCTTTGCCCAGCAGTGGGACACTATATTGGGCTAATTAATAATAATAATAATAATAATTAGTAATTCAATTAACTACCTAGACTGGGGCATAATTCTACTCGGTAAAACAATATTGCTTTTGATATGTTATATAGAATTTTCATCGTCGATACATCAATACGATAACTTGTCAACCAATATTATTTTACCGAGTACTTAGACATAGGGAGTGCAATCCCTACTTAAACATTACTAATACGCAAGCGTTTTTTGTTCACACAGGGGATGAACCTTAAACATTGAATTTCTGCCACTGCCCAAAACTGTGTTGCGTGGCCAGAGCCGACTGTGGCGTTCAAAAGTTAACAGCCATCCGCCTCTTATATATTTCAAATGGCTGGTACACAACGGGAACTTCTGTAGCGGCACACTATTGAGGAACAGTGTGGAATTTGTAATGCCGGCGGTACCTTATACGTCCTCGTCGTATCGTTACTCACTGTTCACTGTGGGGAAAAAAAACTCAACAGGGGCCTAAGGGTGCGGCTCCACTGAGGCGGAGACGAGAGGAGCGGAGCGGAGCTGTGCCAATATTAACCAATGGAATCTAAACTAACGTGCGCAAGGCGCGCTCGACGTGACCGCATGCGCCTTTTATTGGTTAATATTGGCACAGCTCCGCTCCGCTCCTCTCGTCTCCGCCTCAGTGGAGCCGCACCCTAATACGGTTTATCGCGTCACAAAAACATCCGTCACTTTTTGACACGTACGTAAGAACGAGAGCGACGGATGCTTTATCCACATTTTGCCACGCGATAAACGCAACCATACTAGGCCCGCAGGAGTTAGTATTAGTTGTATTCTCAAGTTTTTTGTTCACACAGGAGAAAAACCTTACAAACATTTGATTCCTTGAGTAATTGAGTATGACATAAACATGTTTAACAGGAGCTGGCATGAATAGCAAATCATGTACAGTACGTATCCGTTTATAAGTCATTTGCTTTCTTCGTGTGTGGAATTCTTCATAGACACTTGCAACTTTTGTAACGGTACACGGAAAGAATACCGTTCCGGTATATACTACGGTATTGCCAAATGTTGCAACTTTTTTTATACTATAGGGACAGTTTGAGAATTTATCAGAAGTCCAGATTTTGAAGACCGGGTTAAAGACCTAGGGTTAGGGAGGGTTAGGTGAGGGACGAAAAATCGTGACTAGTCACCATTGCCCTCTCCGCGCCTCATGCACACCCGGCTCACAATGGACTCGCATGTAGCTAAACTCGCAAGGTTTTTTGTTCACACAGGAGATAAACCTTACAAACGTTAGATTGGATCTGAGGCAACATACCTATAACATGTTTAAAGAAACTGGGACGAACAGACCGAATAAACGAACGAATAGCTGGTATGTATGCACAATAACTTTCTTTATAACAAATGGTTTTCTGCACAATGCAGCGGTTGAAACACCCTCATATATAAGATAATTAAGGTATTTTGTTGTTTTCTTTAGATTAAAAATAACTTGCTTTTTGTTTGCACGGGGGTTAAACATTTTAAGACAACATTATTTTATTACGAGCATTTTTTCTCAATATGGGAAGGCCATAGTCCCCATGCGTTTGTAAGATAAGGCCACTAAAGTTTTTATTGCGATAATTGATTACGAGTCCAAATTAACTACGAAATGACATCAATAAATGCAGATATTACTTATATTAAAGTCCTGTAACTAGGAATTGGTATAACTATAACATATTATTTGAGAATACGAATGTCACTCATTTTTTGCAATTCAATTCTCAGCATCTCAGCTTCAGCCTCCATCTCTTCTAAAGATCTCGGAGGCTTGGCGGGGTGCTTCGAAGAAAAACTGGAAGACAAAAATATCGGTGTTTTACCTGACTAAGGCGAGCAAAAATGGAATGGGTCTTAACTTAAAGGTCCTAACAGTAAACCTATAACATGGCAAGAGATATTGAATAAACTGAGGTTCTGAGTGAGAGTGGCCACATGATCCAAATTATGAGCAGAAACTACAGCTCATTATGGCAGTTGCCATTAGAGGATATGATATTTCATCTGTCATCAGCAGGGATCGGAAATTTGGATCGATATTTACCTAAAGTTGGCAAAATCCCAGAAAAAGATAGGCAAACATGGCGTCGGCTTCTTAAAAATATTATTTTAATAATATAAGTTTCGAGATTCTGGGATTCTACAAAATGTTAATATAATAATTACTTTACATGTAGGATAAAACATTCATTTTTGCTCCTATAAATTCGTTAGGTTAATGAGTTACAGGTAAATTAAATAACATTTGGTAAATCTAATATAAAAAACAGCTAATATAAATAATTGATTATGAATTAATGCCGGTGCAATTTATTTATTTTGAAATCCCAGAAATTTTAGTAATGAATTCTATGATTGAGTCCGCCTCCATACAACTGAACAACAAAGCCGGTGCGAAAGTATAGGTAAATATCGATCCGAATTTCCGATCCCTAGTCATCAGCATCACGTAAAACTCTTTTTTGCCAAGGTACACGTGGGTATAGAGACTCTAGACTTCTATTGTAGGGATTCAACTCTAGAACCCATTTAGATAAATGAGGTGTAGTTTGAAATATTAGCGTCGCATAAAAAAAAAATGGAAAATGACAATTTTATTCGTGCCATAAAACTTTTGACTGATGATAACAAACGCATTTTTAAAATTAACTAACTGTCAAATAAAAAAGTTCTGAGGTAACGAACTTAAAAAAAAATATTAAAAAAATACAGACAAATTGAGAACCACCTCTTTTTTGAAGTCGTTTAAAAATTCACCCATTCTGTCGATGACTGCTGAAAAGAATGGCGAAGGCTTATCTTAAAGGGCCTTTTTTATGTGATATACCTTATCTTGCTTCGAATAGTACTCATATTATTAACTTTAGAACGTAACTTAACCGCGATGCGATGCGTTGTCGACCGCGGCGGATTTAGTCAACGCCTAGCGACACTTAGAACAACTAGCGTGGATATGACGTTGAAAAGTAAACAACCGACTGTTTCTCGTTGAACAATACTTACTGGTCGTGTTTGGCGAGCTCTAGATATATCAGGTCGTTTTGTATGAAGTCTCCCTTCTTCCGCGGCATGATATGACAGTGCAAGTGCTGAAATCACAAATGATTTATCTTTTGGATATACTTGTGTTACTAGTAGACGACATCAATAATGTTATAAAAATCAAAACCATTTTTTTTTAAACTGCCGAAATCATTTTTATGTAATTTGGTAGGGAAAAAGCTTAATTGAACCCCAATTGAATGGTTATATGGGAACAGCGATAAAAGGCGCTCCTACTCGGACAGAGTCGCTAGTTTTTAATAAACATGATAATGAAAGGAGAAAATTTAACAAGTGTATGCTTGGCCTAAACTAAACACCTAAATAACTTAATAATAACTTAGTCATAAAAAATATGAAAACATTGTTTATTGTCTGGGTGACACGGTTTCTGTGGGAGAATGTGTCGAGGCTTTTTATGTGGGTTGTCTTGCACCGTCATAGGTGAGTGTAATTCCTAAAACTTATTACTACTATTTATTAGTATCTTGTGAGTTTTGACGCATTTTCCTGCTCAACTGCGCATGATGGTATTTATTTTTTCATTTATGTGAGATTCATTGTTTTATATAATGCTAGGTTAAGTTTATTATTATATAAGCAATATAAAAAAAACGACTGACTGTTGAGTTTCTTGCGGCGCGGCGTTTCTTCTCAGCAGTGGTCTCTTGTGAATCGCTGGTAGATTTTTTTTTGACGTGTAAAAGTGCCCGTGCGGCCTACTTACTGAATAAACACCTTTTATCTTTTATCTTTATCTTTATCTAGTGTGGAGTCACATTTGTTTAAATACTTACTCATCATCCCTGGATGCCCATCGTTTTTTGTCGGATTGGTTAGTATTTATCTTACTTTCTCAGTTGGCTTATTGAAGGGTGCTGAAGCTAATTGAAAGAGCAAGGTAAATACGAACTTATCCGTCAAAAAATATTGGGAAAGGATTATTCACTACATCTGTACGTTTATAACCAGGGATCGGATATTCGGATCGATATTTACCTAAAGTTGGCAAAATCCCGAAAAAAGATAGGCAAACATGGCGTCGGCTTCTTAAAAATATTATTTTAATAATATAAGTTCCGGGATTCTGGGATTCAACAAAATGTTAATATAATAGTTACTTTTCATGTAGGATACAACATTCATTTTTGCTCCTATAAATTCGTTAGGTTAATGAGTAACAGGTAAATTAAATAATATTTGGTAAATCTATACATGAAAAATATACTTCAAACAGTTAATATAAATAATTGAATATGAATTAATGCCGGTGCAATTTATTATTTTGAAATCCCAGAATTTTTTGTAATGAATTCTATGATTGAGTCCGCCTCCATACAACTGAACAACAAAGCCGGTGCGAAAGTATAGGTAAATATCGATCCGAATTTCCGATCCCTGTTTATAACACGCTTGAATGCGATTGAAATACTTATGCATCTGATTCGAAGAACTTTGTCATTTTGGAAGTATAGCAATCAGTAAGGAGTGTGGCGACCTAGCGACATCTAACGGAAACTTGTATCAACAACTCGCTAGCGCCAACAGTGTCAGACAGCGGAACTAAGAATCCTACAACGCGCTAACGAAGTTTCTAAAGTCGGTTGATATATATACCACTTCCAACTTCATCCTAATGGACTTCGGTCCCCAGGCATAACACCCGCCTGGAGAGAGATCTCTCTATTGCCCTCTCCTCCTACATTGGTGACCCTCGACAATGGACAATTACGCAACCTGACGACCTTCAAGCATATGACGCAGTTTCACAGCAAGCCAGAAGACCAACCCGCACTGTGCACCACTAGCATTCTGTCATATCTCTATGCCTGGTGTCTACAGTGTGCAACCCTACTCTCACTCAACAACGCGACTCACTGCGTCCTACAACGAGTACTTCACGAGCAGAGGTACACGACTCACTGTGTACTCCACTCACACTCCTCTTCTCCTGCTACGCTCGCCAACGCGGTTCTGAGCACCATTGGAGACATCCACTGGCACTTGCAAAAAGCGGCAATTCGACGCACAGACTGCACGTCATCACATCACATCACCATCAACCTCCGGTCTCAAAGGGGGGCTGATGTGGCGACCTAGCGACATCTAACGGAAACTTGTATCAACAACTCGCTAGCGCCAACAGTGTCAGACAGCGGAACTAAGAATCCTACAACGCGCTAACGAAGTTTCTAAAGTCGGTTGATATATATGTATACCACTTCCAACTTCATTCCAACGGACTTCGGTCCCCAGGCATTACACCCGCCTGGAGAGAGCTCTCTATTGCCCTCTCCTCCTACAGGAGTAAATGTAGGATAAATTAGTTTTTAAAGGGTCTAGTTTGTTGATCAATAAAGTAAATAAATAACATAGTTCGCTTCCATGACACTGCGCAGTAAAGACGATACTGAACTTAAGTTTAGGTACACTAGAGTTTATTAATATGTGTACACTTCTGTATGAGTTTATATCTATGAGGTGTTAAAGCGTGAACATACATTTTTGAGCATCTTGTATGCTCCAATATATTTGATGGCGCCTAAACATATTTTAAAATAAATAAATAATTATGGACAGTAGTGTTTACCTTAACAGTCTGCCCGGCGTCCGGACCATCCTGTATGGTGACCGTACACGATTGCGTATCGTGGACTTTTTCCATCAACTGCAAAATTAAACACATCACGTGTGAAACACAATAAGGATTTTTGAATTCCCTATAAATTATTTATTAAAGAATGCATGGAATTATTGGACTTATTACTATACTATTTAAGGAAATATTTTAATTTGATTCAATTTAAATGATACAGTGATAATTAAGATTGTAATGCAGTACAACCTTAATTTATCTTTAAAATTACAGATAATAAATAAATATCATTAATGAATGAAAAAATAACTTCGTGGTTAAATTGGAGTTGTGACTCGTGGATTTTTAATAATTATTTCAATGATAATTTAAAATGACTGATACCAACACAAATAATTAAAAATGGAAATTAATAAATATTTGTACCTATGGTTAAAAAATGCCGACGAAATAGTCTAAGGCTAGAACGCCTAAACCAATTGATTACAATTGTATGAAAAAGTTATCTGACGTTTTTTGTTTAATTATATTACAGTTCCCTTGATTTAAGCACGTCACTGTCTTTATGTATTGAGCAGGTTAGTTCTTTTTAAATGTTACATCAATGCGGTATCTGTCTGCTTAGTCTGTAGCTTACTCAGTGTCTCATATTAGTATTTTTAACATTCTAATGCAAGCAAAATGATCGGCTAAATATAATAAAATAATATAATTAGATAAGTAGGTACGTAATATGATCATAAAATATTTAGTTCGTTCTTTCTTTGATCAAATCATTCATTAGGTGAACGTGTGAAGCACTATTAAAATAATTGTGGTAATTATTTCACAGAATGACATTTGGCTTTGTCATTTTACTGCAGTGAATTGAAAGTTAGAGCAAGAGTTGATCCCTATTTGACAGAATTAAAAATTATAAGGCGACAAACTTTTTGCACAGTTCGGATAGCAGCGAAGAAGTCCGTTGCTTCCTGATCGGTAAGATCTGCGTTCCGCTCCGCGAAGCGCCGCGGCGCCACCAACACGTGGCCCGGCGTCACGCATCTACGGGCGAAGACAGAACATTGTACGGTAAACAGTCAGGAAATAATAATTGGCACCATGAACTTTATTTGAAATTAATACATACATACATTCACGCCTTTATTCCCAGAGTGGGGTAGGCAGAGCCACAGAATTACCAACAACTCTAAAAACTTGTTGATAACTCTGTAACCACAATTTGCACAATTAGGCTAAGATGTTTAACAGTGTATATTAGTGACAGGTAGCAGGCCCATCGCCTAACAGTACTACAAGCACTGAAATTAATAGATAATTTGACTATCACTAAGATAAGGGGTGCAGGCGGGGTGGGTACGCTCAGGTATGCGACGCTGAGCTATCAGGCACACTCCGCCAAGTCTTTCATACACGTCCACGTCGTCTCAGGCTCTGCCGACATACAGACCTGGGGCGAACCCACTCATTTTACTAAGTGGGTCGTGCACCCTGGAAATGCTAGCGGTAGACACGGGCGTCGCATATTTACCAATTACCCTGGACTGCGAAGTAGCTAAGTATGAAGGGCGATACCTGGTACGACAGTCCCACCGTCCAGGTACTCCTTACCCTCTTTCCCGTGCTCCAAATTTCCCAACTCCCTCCACAAATGCCACTCCCCCCCTCCATCCCTATCCTCTCCCATACCTATCCTGGAGGAGACAACCTCGACTCCAAAAACCCCAACCTACAGGCGTTATACGAACCGTGCCTACAGGTGCGTGACTGAGGGGGAGCTCAGTTGCTAACGGTGTGCCCTCGACACAAGGCGACCTCGAGGTGTAAATAGCCTTATTCCGGCAAGCGGGGCTCTGCCGGAACGGACCACTTTCCCTAGCTTCTCGTGGGATTTATGTATGGAGAAACCTAATAAAAAAATAGAAGGTAGCCTGGAAGACCTATGCCAGGAACTACTGCCCCTGACGGTAGGCGCGGAGCAATCTGCCCAAACGCAGGAGCAAGACATGGAGGTGGTGGAGCTTACCAACACGGTGGAAAGGGCCGATAACGGACCAAACTCACTGCCTGGTGAGCCCCACTCCGCCAACGACAACCTGCCCAGGAAACTGGCAGGTTCAGCAAAGGGCCGATACAAAGCTCTTAAGGGATTGGGGATACCGCCCTCCGAGGCGGTAGAACTTGCCCAAAAGAGCTTTGCGGAACTTAAGAGGTTGGGGTACAAGTTCGGGTCCCCACACTCCAAACCGCAGCAAAAGCCGGTAAAACGGCTCCGCTCGGAAGAGGAATCACCACAGGGGCATGCACCTAAAGCCCCGAAGGTGAGTGGGACCCCTCCTCCACCCCCTACACCGCCTCCCCCAACCTCTACGCCCCTAGCCTACAACGAGGTCCTAAGCCTCATCCGAGTCGGCATCATCAACCCCACTCCGATGACGGACGCACAACTGGGGTTACTCTGCGACACCATCGTGCAGAGTATAACCGGCTTGGAGAAAGGCGAAGGACCGAAGTTCAAGGGCTACTCATTCAAGCCAGGTTGGTTGCTGGTAACTTGCAGCGACCAACGATCTAAGACCTGGCTTGAAGGGATTATACCAACCCTAAAACCATGGCCGGAAGCGAACCTCACCACACTACGTGAGAGCGAACTCCCGAGGCCAAACATAGGGTTGGTATACATCCCAGACACGGACGCTACCAAGATCCGGCAGACCCTATCTCTACTCAGTGTGCAGAACCAGGGGCTGCACACTGAGTACTGGAAGGTGCTTCACTCAAAGGTCGAAAAGGGAGGGGTGACGCTAACCCTTTCTCTCGACGACCTATCTGTGGAGTCCCTCCGGAAGTCCGGTCTAAAGGCCAGTCTTGGCCTACGAGAGGTCCAATTTAGACTAAAGGGCCCTGCCACAGGGGCCCAACAGTCATCAATGGACCATCCTCACACCCCAGCACCGACAGCCACAACATCTGGTCCCCACGCTCCCCGTCCCCAGCTGGACCAACCAGGGCCATCCAGGCCCAATACGTCCATTCCGCTGGCCCCTACACCCGCTCGCAAGATCCCAAGGGGATCAAAAAGGGCAGTCCCCTTCCCTCATCCCCATCCAACAGCCACTGGATCAGCGGGCAACCGGCCGCGGTTTCCTACCAACAGGGGGACTAATAGGGGCACCAACCACCCCAGGGGAAGAGGAGCACACAGAGGCAGGCAAGGGCGCCCCGGTGCCCAACGCCAGCCCCCACACTGACGCAACACGGAGCAGGGGGGCGATGTTCCTGCAGGCCAACCTACACCACGCTGTCGCGGCCTCAGCAGTCGTCGAAAAACTGTTCAGCGAACAAGGCCTGGACATCGCCCTCATACAGGAACCATGGATTAACGCCAACTCCATGGTAGCAGGTATGAGTAAAGCGGGTAAGATGGAACCAAGGGCCTGCATCGTGTTTAACAAAAACATCAACTTTCTGCCTGTTTTAGAACTTTGCAGTGACGACATTGCCGTCGCATAAGTGGATCTCAAAGGGCGAGGCACTTCGAAGGTCCTAATCTGCTCGGCCTACTTGCCCGGTGAGAAACAGAACCCCGCAGAAGAACTGACAAAAGTCGTGGACTATGCCCAAAGACAAAAGTCAGAACTGATTGTGGGTTGCGACGCCAATGCCCACCACACCATCTGGGGCAGCACTGGAATCAACAGAAGAGGTGAGCTTCTCTCTGAATTTATATTTACTAACTGTCTACACTTGTTAAATAAGGGCAACACACCAACCTTCGTTACTAGGGCTAGACAGGAAGTACTTGACATAACATTCGCGACTGAAAAGGTAGCTAAATGCCTAGCCAACTGGCATGTCAGTTCCGAAAACTCCATGTCGGACCACAAACATATCCTATTCGAGGTAACAAAAACACTAGGTAAAGAACAACAAAAACTTAGGAACCCGAAGAACACTTGCTGGGACACCTATCGGGTCTATCTTAAAGAATACCTAACAGACCTCCCTAAATATGTTAAAACTCCAGATTCTCTCAACCAAGCAGTAAACAAACTCTCAGAAGGCATTAACAAGGCCTACGAGCGTAGCTGCCCGTTGAAGGAATCTAAAACAAATAACACGACGACGTGGTGGAACAAAAAGCTGGAAAGACTTCGCAGTTCCACACGGCGCATATTCAATCACTGCTCCAGGCCGCACGACTGGGAGAAATACGGTAGAGCTTTGACGGAATATAACAAAGAAATCAGAAAAGCCAGAAGAGCGTCCTGGAGAAGATTCTGTGAAGATATTGCCCAAACACATAAAGGAGCGAGAATTCACAGAATACTCGCCAAGACACCCACAAACTATCTCGGCCTACTCAAAAGACCAGATAATACCTTTACGACCACAGCTCTCTGTGAAACTCTTGAACTCCTCAGAGTAGCCCACTTTCCAGGATCGTACACCTCCGATGAGACCCAGCTGTGCGCCCAGAGAAACCAACCGGATCACAGGGCGCACAGAGCTGATTGGAACAAGGCCACAAACATCTTCAGGCCTAACAACGTTAAATGGGCTATTGAGAAATTCAAGCCATTTAAATCAGCGGGACAGGATGGAATCTTTCCGGTCCTTCTTCAAAAGGGAGATAATATTCTCCTCCCGCATCTGGTTAAAATATTTCGAGCAAGCTTTGCCTGGGGTATAATACCAGAACCATGGACACGAGTCAAGGTACGTTTCATACCAAAAGCAGGGAAAAAGGACTTCTCTCAACCTAAATCCTTCAGACCGATCAGTCTCACATCCTTCCTTCTCAAGGAAAAGATTATAGACCAGCACATTAGAGCTAAATACCTTATAGCCAAACCCCTCAGCTCGAACCAACACGCTTACCAAAAAGGAAAATCCACAGAAACTGCCCTCCTCGATCTGGTCGATAAAGTGCAGAAAACCTTAGAGGATAAGCAAACAGCCCTATGTGCTTTTCTTGATGTGGAAGGTGCCTTCGACAACACGCCCACAAATACCATTCTAAATGGAATGATATCGAAGGGCGTAGACGGCACCACCATCAACTGGGTTCAGAATATGCTCTCTAACCGAGTGGCATCTCTAACTCTCAATGCGATTTCGCATGAATTTCACGCCACAAGAGGCTGTCCACAAGGGGGCGTCCTATCCCCATTACTGTGGACCCTAGCAGTGGATCAACTACTTGCATTAATGACGGACCAGGACTATGACATACAAGGATATGCCGACGACCTTGTAGTCATAATCAAAGGCCCCAGCCTCCACACAATTTCAAGTCTAATGCAAGGAGCTCTCAACACCATCAATAAATGGTGTAAAGAAAACGAATTGTCCATAAACGCAAACAAAACTGTGCTAGTCCCCTTCACTAAGAAAAGGAAGCTCGAAAAGCTGCAATATCTTAAGCTTAACGAACAAGCAATCCCATTCTCAAGTGAAGTGAAATATCTAGGGGTCACCTTAGACCAAAAGTTGAATTGGAACTCGCACATAAAAAACATAACCCAAAAGGCCAAAATGGCTATGTGGACTAGTTGTCGAATGGCGGGGTCAAGGTGGGGCCTAAAGCCCTACATTGCCCTCTGGTTGTACACGGCAGTGGTAAGGCCTATAATTACATATGCCTCCGCTGTCTGGTAAAACAAAACCAACCAAAAGACAACAATAAAAACCTTGGATAGTCTGCAACGCTCAGCCTGCGTAATCGCAACAGGAGCTCTAACCTCAACACCGGGAGCAGCCCTGGATGCGCTGCTAGACCTAACACCACTGCACCTACAAGTGCAAAAAGAGGCTGAGCAGTGCATATTCAGAATCTGCACCACGACAAGGACCAAATGGAGATCTCAGACACTGACCAAGCTTAAGGCATCGGTGTTTGAACACAAAACCTTATGCATGCCAATTGATGACATGCATACTGAATATAACTTTAAGAAACTATACTCAGTGGAGATACCCTCCAGGGACGAATGGCTGAAAGGCCGGTTGGACCACAAAGAGGGTTGCCACGTCTGGTATACGGATGGTTCCAAAAAAGGGAACGATGTGGGGTGTGGAATCTATGGTGAGAGACCAAGACTCAAAGTTAGCGTCAGCATGGGTACGGAGGCCTCAATCTTCCAAGCGGAAATGTTCGCCATTAACAAATGTGCGGAGATCAACCTTGAGAAGAACCGTAGACACCAGCACATTTACATCAACTCGGACAGCCAAGCTGCCCTTTTGGCACTAGACGCATTGGAAATAAATTCCAAACTAGTCCAAAACTGCAAAGAAAACCTAAACACCCTGGGTGAATCCAACAAAGTAGTACTTAGATGGGTACCGGGGCACTCCAGCATTGATGGAAACGAAATAGCAGACGAACTAGCTAGGAACGGAGCTGACAACCCCCTGGTCGGCCCGGAGCCTTTCTGTGGCATCACAAAACGAAAAGCATATTCCCTGCTAAGCGAGCTATACAGATATAAAGCGACCGAGCTGTGGAAATCCACAAAAGGACAAAACCACTCGAAGTCACTTATTAAAGGGTTCAGAAGCAAGCTCTCCAAAGAGATCCTACAACTCAAAAGAGAAAAGACTTGCGCAGTGACTAGGATCCTAACTGGCCACTGCAAACTGAACAGACATTTGTTTTTAATGGGAATGAAACAAGAAGCGACATGCAGGTTCTGTCAAGAAACAGAAGAAACAGCAATGCACATCCTCTGTTCGTGCGGACCACTAATGCGCAACAGAAGTATCCACCTAGGGCGACATATCATTGACCCACAAGAGATACAACTACTCACTGCCCAAAGCATCTGGAAATTCTTAGACGCAACGGGCCTGTGTAGTGAACTATAAACAAAGGGCTGCCACAAAAGATCAGCAATGGTCGAAGTGGTTCACAAGGCCCATCTCAACCCCCCCAAATAAAAATAAAAATAAAAAATCACTAAGATAAATAACTGGTACTTTGGATGACAATAAATATGGTGTGAAAACATTAATTTCACACTTGACAGCTCTTGAAAACACATCAGGGATGTTGGGGATATTCGCATACGCACTGTGAAACATCCACATTAATTTGAAATCTGCATATACGTCAGCAAATAGCCGAATCTAGGAATATCCGGCAAAAATAGATACAGATAGCTTATGCGGATATTATGTACCAGTCGCTGCAAGAACAAAGCCTAGCGGAAGTGCGTGCTACGTGTTTGTGAGTACTTTCATCGATTCGTATTTTTTTGTAATAACATTTTCATGTCATGACTATAATAAAACTTCTTTTTTTATATAATTTCCCTAAATTATCTCGTTTGAAAAGTGGAGACACAAATAATCTGCATCCGCAACATCCCTGACAGTATAACCATATTTTCGAAGTTAAAGAATATCTTATTAAACCCCTAATTCCCATTCCCGTATGGTTGTCGGGGTAGAATAGTGCCACTCCATGTCTTCCCGTGAATGTCGTACGAGGCGACTAAGGGAATAAGGGCTTATAAGTACTGTTAGGCGATGGGCTTGCAACCTGTCACTAATGCGCTGTTAAACATCTTAGCCTAATTGTGCAAATTGTGGTTACAGAGTTATCAACAAGTTTTTGGAGTTGTTGGTAATTCTGTAGCTCTGCCTACCCCACTCTGGAAATGAGGGCGTGAAGGTATGTATGTATTATTAAACCCCTGGAATCCCTTGCCAGCTGCATGTGTATGATCTTCCTGGGGTGTTTCTTGACTGCCGTAGAGGCCAATGCAAGTCAGACTCGCCCACCGAGGGTTCCGCACATGACACGGTTAACTGAATTCCAAATTTGGACCGCCGTTCCTTGCATAAACACCGTTCCTTGCATTTTATGATTTATTAAAAGACGGTATTACTTGCGGAAAATATACTATAAGAGATAGAATGTTGAATTATACGTTTTTTGCGGCATGTCTTTTATAAACGTTAAATTAGAAGTTTAATTTTGTCACAGCTTTAAGGGACTGTAAACTTGAGTATATGGCTTTAATTTCAACTCGATACCTCCACGCGTTCCGGGGATAAAGGTTCTTGACAGGCAGACGGACAACAAAGTGATCCCTATAAGTGTTCCGTTTTTTCCTTTTGAGGTACGGAACCTAAAAAGCGCTTTAAACTAACATACGTCTGATAGTTATTTGTCGGTGGAGAATGGAGAATAGACATCCCGACGCATCCTCCTTTAGGAACGTTCAGTAATTTCATACATCAACTAAAGTAAGGTTTAACAATAGAATGATTTACTTACCTAAGATTAACGAAAGCGAAAGTGAGTTCCGACTCATAAAACACGCAGGAGTTAGGGACGCGAACATGTCCAAACTGACGCGTCGGACCGAGCGGCGAAGCGGAAGCGGAAGCGGAAGCGGAGACGGACTCGGATGCGGGAGCGATAGACGGCAGCGGCCCCGCTCGTAGACTTAATGTATATAAGGAGTACACGTCGTTCCTAAAAATAGATATACTTTTTATTTGTTATCTAACACAAGAACCTGCAAAAATCAGTAGTAATAATAATACTACTGATACAAGTGTGGATATATGCGCGCGCATATATCCACACTTGCAAGTAAACTAAGTTCAGCGGCTTATGCGGTAAAGCGAATCCGACAACTTACTGACGTCGAGACGGCGAGACTTGTGTACTATAGTTATTTCCATAGTGTTATGAGTTACGGAATTTTACTGTGGGGAAGAGCGGCTGACATCCAAACCATCTTTGTATTACAGAAGCGGGCTGTAAGTGCTATTTACCAATTGGGGTCTCGTGTTTCGTTAAGGCATGGCCTCCCAACTCGAACAACGTATAATTATTACTTAAATAAACTCATAGATGGCGCCACAGGTATCGAGCGAAACATTTGAATCAGTAATCGTGAAGATTGAATGATTTTTGCACCTTAATAAATTCAACGTACCTTAATTACATCAAAAACATCCTTCTCTACATAAAGTAGGGTATATTTTATAAATTTAATAAATGCAATAAATTTTATATTAACTCCATCTAACTCATAAAAAACTTATAAGCTTTCAAGCTTGCTACGCCTTATTAGGTACTGTCACTAGATGGTGCCATCACGGATCGCGAAACTACTATCACAGTATATAAATAAACCAGTAAAGAAACTAGGCCTACTTTTCAAGATAAATACCTACGCTCCAATTAAGCGTAAGGGTTGTCCACTAACATATTGTAAAATTGAAAAAAAAACTTGTTTATTGTATCTCAGCTAGTTAGTGCAAAATCGATACGTGTGACCTGCGACAACAAATCCGTTGCAGATTGAGAAAAAGTAGCCGCCATCTTTAATTTTTTAGTTATTCAACCGATTGCTTCCAAAATCGATATCTAGGGATGTGCGTGGTTTCCGACAACGAATTTCTTGGCAGAATGAGAAAAACTAGCCGCCATCTTGAACTTTTTTATTATTCGACAGGCTGCTTCCAAAATCGATATCTGGAGATCTGTGTGATGTCCGATAACGAATCTGTTAACATAATCAGTAAAAGTAGCCCCTGCAGATAAAATTGGGTAGGTAATAAACATAACTTTAGCATTTCAAGAAGTCTTTATTCTTCGTTAGTTATACATTTCAGATTAACTAGCGACTGCACTACCACAATATCAAAATAAAACTGAAGAATAAACAAACCTAATTTATTTATTGGCTGCTTTTAACCTTTATTACAAATTACTCACTGAAAAATACTTTCGTCTGCTACGACATGTTCGGAACGCTTTATTGTTTAATTTTATTGTGTAAAAAATCCCCAGATATCGATTTTGGAAGCAATCGGTTGATTAACTAAAGAGTTCAAGATGGCGGCTACTTTTTCTCATTCTGCCAACAGATTAGTGGTCGAAGACCATACACATCCCCAGATATCGATTTTGCAAACAATTTTTAAATTTTTACTTTTGCAACACGTCATCGTATTATAAAAAGCTCTTTATTTAAAAATATTTTATTTATTCTTACCTTTCAACACCAGCAGGGAGTTTAAAAAATGATAGTTCCGGGTTTGAAGAAGCCGAATTCAAACAACCGTATACCACGCAATACTTTTGTGGCATCTTTCTCAAGAACAATCGCAAAATGCAAAGGAGCCCATTCGTCTCGACGCGACACACGCGACTGACAGCACCGCCAAATCCTCTTAACGGTCTCGTAGAGGCGTGCGTCTGTGTGAGTGCGTCGTTTCGAGCGTTTGTTCGTAGCTTCTTTACTGGTTTATTTATATACTGTGCTACTATGCACTCACAGGCCCCAAGCGTTTCGTTTTTTCAAATTCTTGTTTGATGCGTAAAATCAATACTCAAAATACTTCTTTTATATTAAAAACAAAAAAACAATAGAGAAAATAATGTCTTGACGAATATAAATGAATATTACAAAATACTGTTTTGGCGGTTTCGGTGTATTAAAATGTTAGTACAAACACGGAACGAACAACGTGCTATCTTTAACCATTGAAGTATCAAAACGCGCTGACAGTTTGTGTACAAACATTTAAACTACACTCGGCGTAAAAACTGAATGGAATATTATAAACAGAGAAACGGGAAAATCTAAAACTCGTGATAATCAGGTCACCCTAAACACAGGTGACAAACAAATCAAGTCAAATAAAGAAGTTGCCTTAGCATTCGAATATTATTTTTCCAACACAGCCATTAAGACCACGAAATGTCTTAAATCATCCGCGGTGCAAGCTCAGTCATTACTTTGCACTAATGTCAGTAAATGTAATATAAACTTTGAATTCAGCCCTGTAAATTCAGATTCAATAGTCAAAGTATTTAAATCGCTTAGTTTAAAAAAGACTGAGGATTTGTAGGGCACATCAGTTAGTGTACTTTTTCATATCATAGATGTAATTGCACCCCATCTAGCATTAATTTACAATAATTCCATTTCAGAAGGGATATTTCCAGATCTCATGAAATATAGTAAAGTCATACCTCTTTTTAAGTCATTTAAACAGAAAAAAGTCGAACCTACGATAAATAAAATTGAGAAATTGTAATAATCTAGTACTTCGTACTCCTCGTACTAATTACGGAAAAAAAATCTGTATGAAGGTGCAAACTTATATAATAAATAAGCTTCCTGAAAGCATAAAAGATGCTAAGACCATGCAAAATTTCAAAAGATTACTTAAATTCTATGTAACTGAGCAAGTGCGCTCTGATATCCGCAACGCGCTTTAAGCCACATCCATTCAACCTTAATCTGTGTTCACCTTATCGCTGCAACTACGCGGGCGCTCAGCCTCGACTTTGTCTACCTACTAATTTAAGTCTACCCACCTACCACGTAAAAACATAATACATATTGTCTTAGTAGTAAATTAAAATTAAAATCTTATATGTTAATATGTATGTAATTAATTTAAGGTACCTACTAACTATTTTTCTTTTTTCTTTTATATTTGTTTTGCGTGAATGTAAATACGCACGCTTAAATACGCTCACCAAACTATTTTTAACTTATTCTTAATTCTCATGTAAGTGAATTGTAAAATTCTTATGAAAAAATAAATTCTTTAAACCTAATAAACCAGTTATTTTTACCTATTGCTTTTATTTATTGTCAGCAAAAAACTTCCCGAACATGTCATTAAAACATTCCTATTTTGTCCTGGACATCATTAATCAGGGCAGATGTTCCTATGAATGAATAAAACGCTACCACAATGTCACCGGTAGGATTAATAGCCATTACATATTAATTTTAAATCAACAATTTTCTTGACGTCTCATTCTTGAAGTCAATGCCATCTGGTGATACGTTACTAAAACTATTAGGTAGGCTGCCAGCATTCAGTGGTGGCTCAGATACGGCATCTACTGGTGTAACTACGGGACTAAAATTGCCTACCGAATTGCCTACATTAGGACGGCACGCTTTTGCTCTATGAGATTGGGTATCTGTACTTGTATTCTGTTATCTGTGGTTAAGGGATAAATTTAAAGAAATCAATATTCTTACAGTCGCGTCTCAGTATATCTTTGAGAATATCATGTATGTACGCAAACACATACATGAGTTTAGGCATAACCGCGACGTTCATAATTTAAATACTAGAAATAGGGATAAGCTCGCACTTCCAGGTCACCGTCTCCGTAAGGTAGGCACTTCGTTTGCGGGGAACTGTATACGTTTTTACAACAAGATACCATCTGAAATCGTCAATATGCCGTTCAATAAATTTAAGTCTCACATCAAGCGCTGCTTATTGGGTAGGGCTTATTACACTGTAAATGACTTCATTGGTGACCAAGATGTATTTTAGTAGTGTCTAGGATATTTACAATATAAAATAGTCTCTAAGCAAATTTTGTATTCAAGCACTGACTCAGTCAGTCGACTGTGATTTACTAATTGTATTTTATCTTTTCTACTCTTGTGTGTACAAGAAGATTTTAAATGAGAACACACTGTGATGTTTCTCGCCGGACAGCTGTTTCACACAATATTACTTTTGTTGTCCGGCAGCATGAGCATGTCATGCTCGCTCAAAGGTCTTTGCTTACGGCGGCGTCGTTGATCGGGTCGCCACTTTCCCGATCACATGGTTGAGAGAGGCGATGGCTGAGATACGCGTCATACTCGTGAACGGGTGCTGTTTGTGGGGTCCGGTCTGTTCACGTTTGCAAGGACTTGTTGTTCAATTTATTATCCAAGTTATATGGCTTTTGACGTAGAGACCTCGTTGTGTTGTTCTCATAGTCATTATTTTATTTTAAGGTTTATTGACCTTACTTTTGTAATAATTTTATTTTTGCTTGTTTTAAGAATTTATTGTTTATTACTTTATTACCTTAATATTACTTAATGTAACTTACTTTTAAGTATAATTATGTTTTTATGATTGAAAAAATGACCTTCTGCTGGAGTTTCTTGCGGCGCTTCTTCTCCGCAATGATGGTCTTGTCCGAAGCGCTGGTAGATTCACTGTACATTTCCGACGTGTAAAAGAGCCCGCATGTGGCCAATTTACTGAATAAATATTTTGAATTTTGAATTTTTTGAATTTTACTAAGTCAGTCAGTGTACACGGTCAAAACGCGTCACGCATAAAATTTGTCAGACTTATAATATAAATGACTGAAAACTTAAAGCAATATTTATGAACAAATTTTGAGCAAAATGGTCACAGGTTCGTTCCTTCTCTTTCCTAAAATGCCTGCTGCTCAAAATGGCCTTCTTCTAACAAACATCTCTTTCCTATAAAGTCTGCTACTTTTTCCTATGACGGCACTTTCCTAAAATGTTCGCTTATGTGCACTTCCAAATGCTATGAGAGCAAACTTTACAGGAAACAGACAATGTAAAGGTAGACATCACAGAAAACTGACAAATATAAGAAATAGACCTTACGGGAATCAGACAATGGGAATAAGGCCATTTTGAGAAGCAGACATTTTAGGAAAAAGATAAAACGAGCCTGAGCCGTAAAAGGCTCGTCTCAAGATACGTCATAGAAAAGTCATACCATAGAATACTGCCTTTTCTCCCGTGGTTAACATCAGTAATCTAAGTTTAGATCCGTTTAATTACGACTCTTAGGCGTATACCGCGTATGGTTTATAAACTTGCCTTCTGTGCTGAAATACTGGCATGTTCTGACGCACCTCAGCCAGCCGATCGAGGTCTATTTCTGCCACTTGGAACCCGACGCTCTCCTGTATGATAAACGTTTTTTTTGATGAGCAAGCTCAAAAACTGTCAACAGCAAAGTGGCCTTACCTTTGGCCTTTAACTATAAATCGCTCAGCTACGTTTGACGATATTATGGCATCTCTGTGTGGCCGAGACTTTAGTCAGTTTCTTGGAATTCATTTGATTTAAACTTATAGCCTGCCCAACACGTGTTTGGAATGAATTAGATCGTAGTTTGGAGTGAAATTGGCCACATGATCCATTTTTAGGCCCGTCACTGTTGCTTAACATACTAACAGCATCAGTGTTAACTTACTACTGGTGAGCCCTATTGTAAGGTGGCAAGATTCACAAATGGTCAGTAAACTGCTTTGCTGATAGCAGTGGGAAGAATGAGTATATTGTAGTGTTTGTAGTTCCGACATCGAACTATTTTTTGCTAAGCATCGCGACATCGGATCACATATAAAACAGTTAATTTTTAAATCACAATCTGTATGATATGGCTGCTATGAGTCTATGACTTTAAAACACTTTCCAAACAGAACATTGCGAACCAACTCGTACCTCAACAGCATAAATAACTATGCTCTTATGAAAAGTAAGAATTATGCCGGTGGTAGGACCTTGTGCAGGGTCCGTCCGGATCGCTACCACCATCTTATCCATTAACCTACCGCCAAACAGCAGTGTTCGCATTGTTGTGTTCCGGTTTGGGGATAAGACAGCCGGTGAAATGACTAGCATAGAGGCATTCCATCTTAGTCCTCAGGGTTGGCAACGCATTTGCAGTCTTAGGATTGCATTGCAGTCTTGTGAATGCGAATGTCTATGGGTCACAGTTTCCACTTACCATCAGGTGGCCTGTGTGCTCGTTTGTCTTCTATGACATAAAAAAAAAAAAAAAAAAAAAAGGAACGTTTTTACGGATGATTATCCGAATGATTATAAATGATAATATAGAATGTGCGCACCTGTACTCACCCCGCAGTCGGCCAGCACCGCGCCCCAGGGGTCCACGACGAGCGCGCGGCCGAACGAGCTCCGCTTGGCGTTGTGCTGGCCCGTCTGGGCCGCCGCCACCACGTAGCATTGGGTCTCGATCGCTCGCGCTCTGTAACCAACGACCACACCATGTCATGTATACAGTGTATTTTTTTTTGCTTTCCTTAATTTGGGTAATAAGAAAGGAGGTTTAAGGCGTAGAAGTGAAGTCGCTACTTTACAGAGTGCGCTTACGCGGGATCCGAATACAAAAGAGCAAATTTTGATGCCAAACTGGTTGGCCTGAATATGGCGTCCTTACGCGCTACGATAAAGGAGATATCTTATGACCTTTATACTACTACTTAGCTACTTAGTTATTTATCAAAAAAAATGCTATATACGCTGCAAGAGTTTTTTGATGACAAGGAGCAACAATAATAAAGTCTATAGTGTATTTCTATGGAACTTGATAACTATGTAAACAAAAGACTAAACTTTGTTTTGTCACTGTTTCTCCTTGAATTTTCACACCACCTCATCAAACACCATTGAAACCATAAACTATTAAAACGGTCGTTACTTTAAAATACAAAATCACCAAATATATAACTCTAACTTGGATATTTCATTAAAACTTTAAATGGTTTCATAAGTTAGGTTGTTAGGACCTGATGGGATGACGTTTTTGTTTCTTTTAAAATCTACAATTGTCCATGATGGGTAGTGTTGTGACTAAAGTTGGCGATATATTAAGGCCCCTACACATTACTTAACTCACGCTGATCACACTCACAGATCATATAACGGCACCTTTTGTAATAAATACTGGTGATATATCATCTTCAAGTACCGATTTTTCTTCAGATCGTGATTAAAGAATTAGAAATAAGTAACTATTTGTTTTTTACTTTCGGTATTTTAATATTCGATATGGTTTGACATAAGTAAAGGAGTATTGCCCATCACTAGTAAATTCATCATTCAGAGACAATTTCAATATGGCGGTTTTTTTACATAGTTAGCAAGTTCCATAGAATTAGACCTTACAATTAATATGAGAAATAAATAACTAAATAATTAAAAACATATAATTATATTGTATAGAAAATAAAAGTGCACACAATGTCAGTTTTAGATTTTTAGTTTCCTAGTTTTTATTTTTTATTTTATTGTTATTTTTTTTTTTAGTTTTCTGTTAAGTGTTCATTTTTGCAGTGCCCTTGCAGGGCTCATTTGAATTGTACCTACTTATATTTATTATTAAGTAAGTCTTTTGTGAAAGCAATAAAAGTTTGAGTTTGAGTTTATTATGACCACAAGGCCTATCACTATACACTGCTATGTATGGCTAATATAATAAAAGCCACTGCCACTCAAAAATACATCTTTGTTTAGCAGTTACAGTCGCCAGACAATGGATACCCTCGCACCTTTAATCTTTGTTAATCTTTACGAGGATTGTTAAAATCAGATTTAAAGAAAAGACAGAGACAAGTTTAAATTTTAAATTAGATAGTCCCTTCTTCAACGGCTTTTGTGTCTGGCATCTTCATTTACACATGATACAACCACTTTTTTACACAGATTTTAACTATACGGCGAAGATCTAACCCTACCTAATACATACATACACATTACACATACATACCTTCACGCCTGTAATCCCAGAGTAGGGTAGGCAGAGCTACAGAATTACCTAGAACTTTAAAAACTTGTTGATAATTCTGTAACCACATTCTGCACAAAAAGGCTTAATAGTTTAATGGAAAATATCATATTAATAAGCTGATCCAGACTTGAAAAGCGTACAGGCGAAGGCTAAACGTACAATAAATACTAGGATCTACTGATAATCATCAAAGATTACTGTAATGTAGTGTATTGACGGATGTCAGCATTTATCGCCGATATACACTCTAGGTCAAATAATACGGGTCAGAGTGCGTTTTTCATACAAACGAGGCTATTTAGAAGCCTTGGTTCCTGTCCAGGGGTTGTTTTGAGTGAGGTTTCATAGTGGATACTTTGAGGTTCAATAGAGGAGGTCAAAAGTGCTTAAGATACCTAACTGATCGCACAATCAGTTAACACCACAGCGAGATAGTTTGGGTGAGTATTTGGATTTCCTTACATTTTATTGCCATTTTAGATGTTTTTCTGAACATGCCCGATTCCGGCGTTAACCGCAGACTCAATCAGTTGGGTATCCTAGGCACTCTGGAAGTCCTGTATCGATGCTCTGGGTATCCATCATCAGATTTCACTAACAGCATCCCCTGGCGAGGAACCAAGGCTTCGAAAAAGCCTCTTTAGTATGAAAAACGCACTCTGACCCGTATTATTTGACCGCGAGTGTATATAGATTTCTGGATTCCGGAATGACAGATTGTGATAAATATTGAGATCCGTCAATATACTGCATAATAATGCGATGTCAGAATATCTTTTGCCTCCATATACATTAAACGTCAGAACTCTAACTTAACACGTTAAAGTACTGACGTGATAAATATTAAACGGTTTTCCATGCCATGCTCCATCAGTTTTTATCAGACCAAAGTATTTATTGTAGGCACGTCTAGCCCTTGCTTTATAAATTGCGGGTATCCAGCTAATCACAATACAATTTAGTCGCATCACTTCAAACTCGGATATCTTCTTGTAATTTGGGATACGAATTTAAAACTTAAGTTGTTTGAAAAATGTATCCGAGTTTGAAGTTAAGCAACTCAATTGCTTTGGTATTAAGTTACCTTAGAAGCGTGTGCCAGTGTGCCTCGCCAGTAGGCCGCGTGAAGGCAGACGGGTATGTGAGCACGTCAGCCCGTAATGTGGCCAGCGTGGTGCTTAGCTCAGGGAAACGTAGGTCGTAGCATATCGCCATGCCTGGAAAGCCGTACGTTTTACTACACTGAAAGTTTTTAGCATGCAACAAGTCAAAAAAAGTGACGGGAACGAAAGATAGACATCTATTTTACGCAAATGACGACGGCAGAATATTACTTTAAGTCTAAAGCATAAATAAGTGATCATTTATGTACCTTGTCACTTTAACATTGTGTTTGTAATGGTATACAAAATTGTGAAACGATTGAAAGCGACATGGTACACAAATGATCACTTATTTATGCTGTTGACTGTACAATAGGTATATTTAGCATAGGTATATTTAGCATTACAGTTTAAAATGTAAATTGGATCATAATCAGAACTATTTTAGTGTCAAAATGTTTTTTCTGTGGAACTATGAAAATCAGAAATTACTCTTAGGTATGTCATTCGTACTACTTTATTGAATGAACAAAGAGTAATTTTGTGATTTCCGTATTTCACATATATTAAAACATGACGTTAAGATAGTTCTAATTAGGATTCAATAAATATTTTAAACCTTGCTTTATACATTACGTAACACGCAATATTACAAAATATCTAAAGCACCAATGTTAACTTCAATTTCTTTAAAAATAGCTCACAATGCACTTTGCATTACTGAATCCATCCACACAGCAAAATGAAAAGTTTTGGAATTCTCAAACCTTTATTAATTTTAATGTCCCACGACGCGACTTTATGAGGATGAGCAGTCTTGGTTTTAATCAGGCAAGTTAACTGACAATTCACAAGCTCGGCCTTGATGCCATCTTTACCTTGTAATTCTTGGTTCATGTGTTTAGGCTATACTAATCTTAAACAGGCTTATTACGTGGGTCATCTTCCATCAATGAAGGTCTGACAGGTGATTCCCTGCGGATATCTGCCTTGTCGTGGCTTCGTAAAGTCTGACAGTTGAGTGTGTTGTTGTGTATTACAAATTATAATATATTTTTTGCATTATACATGACTATTATTCAATAATGGACTGACATGTTGAACATACGAGTCGCTAGTGGGAGAGACGCGGGTCCTCTTCTGCGAATGGCTACTTGTCATATATACACAATAATTATGTGGGTAGGCTCCTTTGCTTTTTGTAATAAAAAGTGATTGAGTAGGGTACACACTTATATTCTCATATAACTTACATCATGTGTGCTCCTTAGCTCAATAAAGTTAATAACGATTTAACGGTGATTAATAGACATAATACTACTTTAACATTTATTTTTCAGCAATACACCTAGTAGGTAAAATAAACCAGAATATACCTATCTTTCCAATGGGCGATTGCACAGGGGCAACAATATGGCGGCCCCCACTGCACGTGTCACTTTCCCGCAAACGTACTTTCCTTGCTGGAATCTCCACATCAAATAGATGCAGTTTTCGATACTGTTGAACTATTTTGCCTTGATCATCAATAATCACGTGTGTATTAAATACTTTGGAAGGGTCTGCATCATCCTGGCAATTAACCAAACATTTGCTGTAGAGAAACTATTTTAACTCTAAGGCTAGCATTACTTGCCTGGGACTTATTAGTCTTGCTCTAACTAGTCCACTACAAAAGTAATGCACAGATTTAACCCTCTGCAACTGAGGTGACTTTTTTAGAAACATTCTACTGAGGTGGAGTCTGTCAGACATCAATTTTGATAAAATATAGAAAAAATACTAATGGTTCAATGATAAGTATTGTTTATTTAGTGCATAGCATGATTATTAAATTTTAATGCGGAATTAATAATAAACATGTATATGAGCTTTTAAATAAAAAAATATGTAATTTACTTGAATAAGGTAAAAAAAACTGGTATTTTTCACAAAGATTATTTTACAATGCCGCGAGTCGTTAGAAGAAGGTACTGAGCGATACAGAGCTATAATGCGGTGTACGGCGATTTTTGGCGACGTCTCATAGACGTCACGTCAGTCGCAGAGGGATAAGTAAATTCTATTCCTAAAATGGCTAAGCAAAATTTATATTTCTTTGCAAAGTATATACATCTTAGATATGAAAAATAGAAAGCGCGCGCCCATGACCCTGAGTATACGCTGATGAAAGGGTAAGACGTGCTGAACCCATGTGAAATGCTCACATTTTGATGTGCATCATTCAACCATCAGGTAATATTAAGGTGTTCAAACTTACATGTGAGAATCACAGGTGCACAATTAGGCTGTGATGTAGACAATTTAAAGTAGCGTACTGAAATTTTATCATTCTCGTCACATTCAGCACACAGGGGGCAGTTGTCAATAATTTAATTTCCAATAAGGCTTATTTGTACCATATATGTATACAGCACTATAAGAAACCGTCCCCCACTTACCTTCTCATGCAATCCTCCCATAGACAGCCAAACATTGTGTTCAATAGCCAGTTCTCTGTATTTATTCATAGTGCTGCCTTCCATAATTGGTTCAGCAAACTTTGCAATATCCTTTTTATTTTCACAAAGATAATCACAAGCCTCAGGAAAAAATATCATCTAAAAATAAATTATGATGTTAATTAGGCAAATCATCAGATTGACAATTTTAAACTAGTATTTGAATATACCTTATTTAAAATATCTAATACCATACCGTGACATTCTCTTTAGCAGCATCACTTACAAGCTGGCTAACGGTTTTTAAATTAGCAACCTTATCAACAACTGCTGTCATTTGACAGACTGCAATGCGATGCTTGGGACCCATGTTTTGGCTAAAATTACTCACTAAGTTAATCCTGGATTGCTTCAGTAAACAAAAGTAGTGCTGGAAATAATGAATTACCTTGAATATGCAAAGATAATTAACATTTAATATTCCTTAGCTAACCTTATCAAGTATTTTCCACTATAATAGCAATAAGAAGTTTATCCAACATAGACTCATCAAACATTGCATGCTGAAGAGTGTAACACATCGAAATTTAGAGCACTTCTCACCTCTGAAACTATATTCGCATATTTAGCAAAGTAAAAAAGTAAAAAAACAAATCCTTACAATGTAATAAAATGTTCTATAATCAAAAGTTGCCCAAGCAACAGATGTCTAGCTTTGAAGTTAACGTGTGATGTGTTAATCCAAAAACATTTGACTCAAACGTATGTAAAGAGAAAGTAATAGAAGAGAAAAACAGTTTTTGAAATATAACCTATAAGTTACCAGTATTTTAGTGTCAACTCGATACTTACGCGCATCTTATCTCAGGTCAACAATGTAACTAAATTATCACCTAGTCATCACAGCTACAGATTTTAACGTAAGTAGGTACCTATTTTTAAATTAAATCACCGAGCTATATTGATAAACAACAGATTGGCGCTTTAGACATAAGTGACATAACCAACCAGTGTTACCTTACCAGGGCGCTTGAGTCGTAAGTTACGTTTCGATTCCTGAAAAGTTAAACTTTTGCTCCAATAGTAACATTTTTTAAAAAGGGTAAGGGGCCAATCTCCGGAACGCCCAGTTTTTACGTTCCCGGAGATAACATTTACCAGATAAATTATTCTGCTACCAAAAACCACTTTTTAGGTGCTCAATAAAACAATAAAAAAGCTATCTGAACCGTTTTCGGTTTATACCCACTACAAAAAAGTTGTTCTAGGAAAATAAGTAAAATTTTAATTTTTTTACTAGGGGCTAAACTAGTAA
The DNA here is from genome assembly GCA_927399475.2 of Acleris emargana. NCBI lineage: Eukaryota > Metazoa > Arthropoda > Insecta > Lepidoptera > Tortricidae > Acleris > Acleris emargana. The sequence goes on along the minus strand of OV656841.1, from coordinate 10,511,221 downwards.
ATCGACGTACTATTTGAATAAAACTTTAACTGAAAATAATTATGAAATAAAACCTACACAGTCATATTATGGAGGAAATACTTTTTACTTTTGTATAAAATAATTGTCAATGAAGCTTTAGGTATTAGACAAATCTAAGATTTACCTGTACTTTGAATGATAATCATTACTATTTTTATGAGACATCCTTGATCATGTTAAGGCTTATTAGAGTCGTCTTGATAATTAAATGATGACTGTAACAAACAAATTATAAAGTTTTAAAACTTGTGTATTTATGTACTTGTGATACATTTGGGTGTGGTGTTTAAAGATCACTACTCTCCCCTGTAGTCTCTACCTGTGTCATGCGCGGTGCAACAAATTTATTAAACGAAATAGCAAAATTATAACCTATTGAGAATTTAACGATTAAGTAACAAACCGAGAAAATAGTAATTACTGTTTTTAATTACGGAATTTGCATATATTTTTCCGTTATACACTTTTGACCATGACGTAGTTTTTTGTATAAGCTTGAGTTAATCAATGATAACAAAGAAGTTAGGGACAATCAATTTAAAAATAAATTACCTCCGATGGTTTTCAAGCATAAAATATAACGACTTACATTACGCAATACGTTGGAATGAGATGGAGATATGTCTATACGTATCTACGTATTGTGGCGTCCCTTTCGTCAGTGACTAATTTAGGAATGTGTATCATGTTGTTTGAGTGAGATGGTTTTTTGGCGCGTTAGTTTTAGGTGCGTGAATATGGGGGTCATTTCGCGTTTTGGATAAAAATAGGTGTCCCGGCCAATAAAAAAATACACATTGCTTTTTCATTATTTATTCTTTGGGAGAACGCTAGGGTACGTGTTTCGCTTTAATGCGCCGCAATACAAAATCTTTTATTTCTAATACATGATTTTAAAATTAATTTAACACGCCCTAAACGTCATTACCATATCAGAAAATATCGGAGGTATAGTTAGTTGTATAATTGTTATGGAAATCCCACCGAACGGAATGCGTTTTTTTTAAATATTTTGTAAGTACATATTGCCCTGATCGATATAAAAAATTACCATGCAATTCAATACATAACATCTAAGAGTAATTTTTTTTTTTTAATTGTCACGGAAATTAGTCAACACCATTGCGGTACCGTCAAAGTATTTTTTTTATTGTTTTACGCGGCTTATTACCTGGACCGCCACGCTTACCCCACTCCTCAGTCCCTACCAGGGGGGGCACACTCAAGAACTAGCAACAATTTTGGTCCTCAGTGGCGCCCTCTGAAGTTTGGAATCCAAACTAACTTCTGTCAATGTCAAGCAACTGAACTTCAAAAAAGTTCACAACGATTTTCGTACTCGGATCTCGATGTGTTCCCCGTTTTTCTGGCAATTTTGTTCAGTTATTTGTGGTTTTGTGGAGTTTTTTCGTTAAGTTTTTTGTTCTTACTGTTACATTTGTTAATTTTTCTTGAGTTTTTTGTTGTTGAACTTGTTATTTGTTATTTTTTATCGTTATGAGTGTAATGAAGAAAAGGCTGTGTATTTTTGGATGCGACAATCTTGGTGAGTAACTAATAAAATAGTATTATATATTAATTAAAACATACACACGTCATATTAGGTACTTACAGCTATTTTGTAAATAACTGAAGTAGGTTATAACTTATTTTTTCTTCGTGGCGTCCGTGGTGATTTTGCCAATGCAGTTTTGTGCGGACTTTGCTTGTGTTGCATAATTTAAACAATCTACTATATTCGAAAGCGCCCAACCACCTATTAAACTCGTGGTATATCATATCTTACAAATGAAACACCATTTCATTATACTAAGCACTTAACTAAAGTTAAAGTAGTATATGCAATCATGAGTTGGTTCAGATGAGCAGTTAATTTGATGTGCAATTAGTGTTTTTGCTATCATTATTATATTTGATTTAGAAACAATACTTTTTATAGTAATGTGAATCTATTGTCATTTAAATTTTATAGAAAAAGTATATGACTGGACTAATATTTTTGCTATCTTTTAATAAATTGTCACTTTGAATATGTCGCACCTCCAGAACGATAGTGACCTAATTCAAAATTTCAGCTTTCAAACTTTAAGTCATAAATTGACTGATAGAATCCTAACTCAAAATTCAAAGATTCTGAATTATGTCACTATTGTTCTGAAGGTGCGATGTGTGATATATTTATTGTATCTGTTGGGCATTTGCCACTCATTCATGCCACTCATGTATTTAAATAAATAAAATATAATTAGAATTGTTACAATTTCAGCCGCACAAGGTGTCCCACTGCACCGGTTTCCAAATAGCACCAAGCAGCCTGAGCGGTTAGTTGCTTGGGTGTCTGCAGTTGGCGAGGTGTTGAAAGAGACTGACCCGGCTAAGATATATGCAAACAAACGAATTTGTGATCACCATTTCCTGGCAGAACAGAAGACCAGTGGTCATCGATTAGTATGGAATGCTATACCATCAATCAACTTGAAGCGTAAGTTTGATTTAATAACAAGATTTTACAGTACCTTGTAATATTTAGTGGCAGCTTTAATTGTTAAAATTATAGATATTTGTGTGATGAGCGCGAATATTTGTTCCTGAGTCATGGATGATTTCTATGTATTTAAGTATTTATTTCTCTATATAAGTATTTATATCGTTGTCTAGTACCCATAGTACAAGCCTAGAGCTTAGTTTGGGACTAGGTCAATTGGTGTGAGATTGTCCCCTGATATTATTATTATTATTATTATATCTCTATGTCATTTAGGAGAGAACAACTAAAAGTAAATGAAATTATGTTTTGTTTGTAACTTTTTGAGACCTACCAAGAAAGTTTTGCATTTCCACTTTGAAAGCAATTAACCTGTAACTATGCTAGTAGTCTTGATAATATACTTCAAAAGAAACAACACATTTTCCGCCTGTTGTGCTAGGTTTTCTAAACTATTTTTACCTGATTACAGTTAAGCAAAAACTCTGGTTATGATTCTTTTAATTTTAGCAGTCTGTTAGTTTGTTAGTAAATACTTATGTCTATCTGTTCTATTGTAGCTATTTACGTTTGTTAGAAATATATGTCAAAATCATAAATGTCTTGTAGTGATTCACCGGTTCGCATTTCACCTCGGTTGAACCAAATCTCAATAACTTTTTTAATTAAAGCAATTTTGCATATGGCTGTTTGCATTAGTATATTTAATTTGTATTGTCTTATTTTCCGAGTAGTGTTTTGCCGTAGTCGTATTTTATACCACCATCGAGTTTTGTTTGGAACGCTGTTTTATTTAACGCGTTAATTACAATTTGCAATTAACCTCGTTAAGCTTTTTCAAAAGTATTTTTTAGATATATAAGTTTTATGATATAAAACGATTGTGGCGAAATGCTACTTTAAAATATGCGAACGAGGTATACAGCGACTAAAAATATTTAGCTAATAATAATACATATGTATAGACGACCGAGACCAAGTGATAAAATAAAATAAATGATCAAGGTGAAATGTGACTAAAGCTATTAGCGAAGGAAATACCTTCATGACGACTGATACAAAGCGAAAATAAAATAAATAAATATATATTTTATTTTTAGGTATGCCTCAGGTCATGAACTTGTCGATTGAAGAGGAACACAATTATTGTATGTCCAAAAGGCGCCGGTATCCCTCAACTTCTCATACAGAAGTACCGATGAACAATCCTGAACCTTCTGCTTCAACATCATATACATGTGTCGTTGTTGGAGATCAAGGTTACGACAATAAAGGTAAGAATACGCTTAATATTTTACTGGAGTCACTGTTTGTACAGCTTGACCTCTAATAACATACGTGCTGACTTTGGCCCTGCGCTGAATCCTTTGCTAGATCGATCCCGTCATAATAACCCTAAGAAACCTTTTATTGGATAATCCATTATACTCCGTGGATGAATATATGAAGCTGGACATGTAAATTTATTATTGTGTTGAAATTTAGTAATCATTGTATGTATTGACATCGGACGAGTGACCGTAATTCGATATTTAATTGTTGTTGTTAATAATAATTATTAATTATTCTTGTATTTTTTGATTATTAGTATTTATGTTTTGACGAAACCCGTGACCCGTGTGGTTGCCGGGTTAGAATAGTGCCACTCCATGTCTTCCCGTGGATGTCGTAAGAGGCGGCTAAGGGAATAAAGGCTGGTAGTACTGTTAGGCGATGGGCTTGCAACCTCTCACTAATATACACTGTTAAACTTCTTAGCCTATTTGTGCAAAATGTGGTTACTGAATTATCAACAAGTTTTTAAAGTTGTCGGTAATTTTGTAGCTCTGCCTACCCCATTCTGGTATCACAGGCGTGAAGGTATGTATGTATGTATGTATGTATGTATGTTTTGACGATCTCAATGTAATTTCGTATTTTTTGACATGCAATGCAATTTATATTGTAATATTACATTGATGAATAAATAAACTATGTGTGTAATTTTCTGTATCACTGGAGCAGAATGTGTACATTTGTGTTTAAAAAAAAACTTGTAGCTCACCGCGTTTCTTTTGTATGTTTGTATGTAAATACTTAATTGGGATACACCAATTTTAGAACTACACTATGAATAAAAAAAAAATTAAAACCATTTACAATACTCTGAAATAATGTTTATTTGGGTACAAACGGTACAAGTAAAGAAATCAAATTTTTCAGAAAAACTTACATAACACATTGACCAGTGAAGTTGCCACAATTAACTTATACAGTACAGAGTAACACGTCAGAAAAAATGTGAGCAATACATAATATATTTATTCAGATTGTTTGTTTACATTGTTTGAATGACGTTACTCTATTATGACTTTGAAAACAGATCACGGATAATAAAAAAATGTATTTATAAATAAATCCTCAATTTTGTCATAGTATGTAGGCGATGTTACTTTCATTTAACCCTTAGGTGCATACGGTATCAAAAATGATACAAGGCTTTTTTTTCGTCTTTTTAACAAAATTCAGATAATTTAATTCCTTGTATTCTTAGACTATATTGTTGTTTTTCCATTTTGTGAGAAGAAGATAATTTTTACTACTTTTTGCATGGAGTATCAAAAATGATACCATTTATGTGTAAAATAAATTAAAAAAAAAAAAAATGAGTAAGAATTTTTTAATTATTTTTCCCGTAATCTAAATGCATTTTTCTATTACATATCTGTTTTTCAAACGAAAATATTAAATCATGCAGCTAAGGGTTAATAAATTATTGTAATAGTACATAGCAAAAACTCTTTCAATCCCGAAATGCTTCAAATTAGATTCTTAGAACATAAAAATGTAAAAGCAAGCAGTAATTTGTTTTGGTGTATCCCAATTCTACTTAAAGCAAAGCAAATTCTAGACACGTAAAATAAAAATGTGAGTACTTACGGCGTCAAACATATTTTATTACCAAATGACGTCTAAGCTGGGCATAGGTACCGTAAGATTAACATATTAAAAAATGTTTCAGGTGCATCATTTAATCGCCATGAAAAGATAGTGTGTCCCGACACATATACAAGGGAGGCAAGACAGCAAAAAAATGAAATAAGAAGACTGCGGCAAAAAACTAAGGTACTTAAACAGCGTCTACAACACATAAGGAGATCTGCCAACATTCGTGAATTCACCAAGTTGACGGAACATATGAATGAACCAGCAAGACTTTTTACAAGAATGCAGTTTACAGAGAGCAAGAAAAGGGCGAAAGGGCGAAGATTCACAATTGATGAAAAGGTTCTGGCGTTATCTTTGTATAAGAGGAGTCCTAAAGGATATAAATTAATGTCGAAACTTTTTACTCTACCTTCCAAAAAAATATTAAAACAACTTCTCTCGAAAGTTAAACTTGTTCCGGGCATAAATAAAATTATATTCAGCCAACTTAAAGATACTGTGTCGAAAATGTTGCCCCAAGATCGTCTTTGTACACTAATTTTTGACGAAATGGCTATAACTCCACAAATAAATTATAATAGTAACACAGACGATCTTGTGGGTTTTGAAAATTTGGGCGATCGAAAAACCAATCGGTTTGCGAATCATGTTTTAGTTTTTATGGTCAAAGGGGTTAAAGCCAAATTTAAACAACCTGTGGCTTACTACTTTACTCAAAGTTTAAAGACATTGACACTTAAAAATATTTTAATAAATGTTATAACAGATGTACAAGCCACAGGTTTAAATATAATTGCCACTGTCTGCGACAAATGCTCCTCAAATGTAAGTGTGATAAATGGCCTCATAGATGATGCAAAATGCCACTATCTATCAAATCAGAAAGAGTGGCGTAAAGATTTAATAATCGTAAATAATAGAGAAATATTCCCACTTTATGATGTTCCTCATTTATTGAAAGGATTAAGAAATAATATATTAAATAAAGAAATGAAATACTTAAATGAAGGAACTGAAAAGAAAATCAAGTGGGAATACTTTCAGTGGGTTTACGAGGCAGACAAAACATATGGCGAGCTGCGGTTTTTACCTCGATTGACCGACGAACACGTAAACAAAAATAAAATAAAAAAAATGAGGGTAAAAATGGCGGCTCAAGTGTTAAGTCGCTCCATGGCAGTAGCAACTGAACACTTGGCCGCGAGGGGTGATGTACCCGAAGAATGTCGCGATTTGGTGCCATTTGTACTCCTGATCGACAAAGTTTTTGATTCGTTGAACTCCTCAACCTACTCCATTCCTAATGGAAAAATTTATAAAGCTGCTGTGAAACATAATTCACCACATCATAAGTTATGGTTAGATGCTGTAAAGATGTTAAAAAGTGTAAAATATATAATAAAAAAAGGAAATACTAATAACTATTCGGAAAAATCTGTACCCTCTGTAAATAATTTCATCAAAACTATAGAGAATTTTAAGTTCATTTGGAAATTGTTGCACGAAAAGCATTCTTTTGATGCCATGCTCACAAGGAACTTCAACCAGGACCCACTAGAAAACTTTTTTGGAAGTATTCGAAGCTTAGGAGCGAGAAATGTTGCTCCAAATTGCGTCGGCTTTGAGGGAGCATTTAAAACGCTACTTTTAAATAATATTAACACGAACCATTCACAAAATGCGAATTGCGAAGAAGATTCAAATACTCTTTTGCAATCCTTATTATTTTTACTGAAAGAAAATGAAAAAGAGAAAACTCAAGATGCTCCGTCACAGTCACAGCATATTGTATTAGATCAGCCTCTGAATCTTATCCAAAATAATGCAAATCTATCAGATTCAGGGGCTGAGCAAAGAGCTTATGTTTGTGGGTGGGCCCTGGCAAAGTGCCTACAAAATGTGGTGAAGTCATGTAGATGCTGTCGCGAAAAAATAACAGCAGCACCAGGCAATGTACACAATTACATTAGAGCCAAAGAGTATAATAAAAACAAGAAGTGGTTGTGTTACCCCTCTGAACATTTTATAGCATGCTTTAAAGATATCCAAGAAATAACAATTTCTTTTTTAAACTCCGATTGCCACGAAAAAAATATTAAAGAACGAATTACAAGCTTTATAGAGCTATTTACAGACTTCACTTTTATGGATTGTGAGAGGCACAAACAAAAGCTGATTAAATATTTTTGCAACATTTCAGTAAACATTATTATTTATAGCTGGTGCAGATCGGTTAACCGAATACTTGGTGGTAAAATAACCTATAATGACGGGGATGACGTTATAAAAAAATCAGCGCAGGAGTATTATTTAAAACATAAGAAAAAGTGATAATTGATAAGTAAGGGCTATTCCCAGTTGTCCACACCCCTTTGTCCACATTGGGAATAATAAATTCCCAGTTGTCCACACCCTCGAAATTATGTGAACATTTCACACTCTTTAATTTGACTCAACTGTGTTAGTTTTTATTAATGTACTTTAGTAGTGTGGACAACTGGGAAGAGCCCTTAAGTAATAGCCCCCTTAAAAAATGAAAATGTAATAAGTATCATACCTAATTGTAAATAAAATTATAACAAACATTCCCTCGCTTTTAATTTTAATCATGTAAAAAAGTAAAACATTAGGATGTATTATTTTTTGTAAAAATCTTTTGATATTTGCATGCCAGGGTCAAAATGGCGGCGCCACTCAGAGTTCAAGAAGTCAAAATGATTATCTCGCGTACCTAGACAATTTTTAATTTATGAGATTAAAAATTATCCAAGTAAACCAGAGGATCTTTTGGTGCCGCTGTATTTGTCACGGGCTTTTGCTGCCTAACTAGATATCGACGGTGAAGTCCCAAGAACTCCTAACTGACATTTTGACGATAGTTACATTTTTATCTAGATACACTACGAACATAATCTGGCATTATTACTGAAGACACTGATTTCATACTCATTTAATTTCTTCTTTTTTAATGTCTTCAGTAGTGACGCCAAATTAATTTTAAAGTGTATCTATTTAAAAATGTAACTATCGTCAATATGTCAGTTAGGAGTTCTTGGTACTTCACCGTCGAGATATGGATATAGATCTATGCGTGTGTATGTATATATATATACCTACATACCTCGCGTGTAAAGTTTTACCCTACAAACTATAGATGGCACTACGTCCACAGATGCATGTTTAACCACAGAGAAGCCACTCTTTTCCTTTTGGTATTACACTATACTCTTTGGTCCCTACTACAAAGCGGAGTCGAGCGCACGTCAAGTTGTTAATAATAAAAATACGATATTTGGCCCTAAACATAGTTTTAAAAGTGGTTTGTCACAGTTTTGCGTCATCGCCATTAACACAGTTAACTAGGGAAGATAACATTGAATTGTTTTATACCATGTTGTGTGCTTTTAGTATATTGTGTGTATTCTCAAAATGGCTGACGAGGTTTCTGCTTTAAACAGTAATTTTAGAGTTCTGTTGAAAATAATCCATATTCGTCATCACCATTGCCGTCATTACCTTTTTTTTTCGTGTAAATGGTAATGATTTAGCGTGGCAGGTAATGACGAACTGGTACTTCTTAAGGATTTTTAAAGCGAAATAAACTAAAAAAAATGTCTTTTACATCGTTTAATGATTAAATCTAATCGTTTTAGCTTTTCGAAACTATTCTTACAATTAAATAACAATCATCATCATCAATGAATAATCAACAAGGAACGAAATTATCACACTTATTCACATTTTAAAACTTCAACATCGTTTTTTTTTCATATCTATATATTTATATAGATATAAATATATATATATATATATATATATATGTATATATTAACGATTTAAGTAAAGTAACCAACTTTTTATAGCTTTTTCTGCTTAATTTTTACGATTCATCATTATAGAAAGTTTAATATAATATAATTATTCTTCAATGTCCCACTTCTCCAAATTATCAATTAAAATTACCTCTCCGCGGTTTTTAAGCAAGTGGTATAAATTTATTAACTGTTGTCTGTCATTGCCCGTTTCCATCATGTCAACGACGATACTTATGTAAAAAAATTGTGCATGAACTCCAGATGTAATTTCATTTGTTCATTATCTTCACACAACGCTCGACACTGTCCTCCTTGTTGTGTGGCAATATTGTATTATAATTCTGTAGTATCTGTCGAATAAACTTATCATAGTAAAAAAAACTGATATTTTACAGAAAAAACAAAACTATCTCTTACCCTAAAATAAGTTTACTTAAGTAAATTATTCCATCAATGGCTGTTGATTCAAAGATTATAATAATGTCTTGTTTTTTATATAATTTGATTTATTCGTTTTTTTATTGTTTTTATTATATTATTGTGTTTTCATATTGCGTAATGGCTATATATTTTGTTCATTGCATTATAATTATATTTTTATGTAAAATTGTAATCAACAAAAAGTAACAGCCTTAATTAAGTAAAGTTAAATATTATTAAGATTTTATTACAATCGTACGCATTTTAGTTAAATTTAAGAAAATTGTACCAAAATCATGTTGACTACCAAAGAGCTAATATTAATAGAAACTATATTTTTTGAAGATATCGTTGATTTAAGTTACCTTACGTAAAATATTATTAAGATTTTATTACGTTTGGTCGTAAAAAAAGGTACACGAAAAGGAAAAGATCTAAGTATTTTAGTTTAATTTAAGAAAATTGTTCCAAAATCATGTTGATTACCAAAGAGCTATTAATAGAAACTATATTTTTTGAAGATATTGTTGATTTAAGTAAGTATAGTCAGGATACAGATATAAGTCTTTATTATTTGAACTGTGCTTATTCTTTACACAATACTATCATCTACACAAAACTTATATCTGTATCCTGACACTTTTACATTTTAAACCTACTGACTAAGAGGGTAGGGTTGATAATTCAATGTACATTCAATGTAGTTCTAACTTTTTTGTATGTAATCGGCTTGGTGTTACGGACACAAAGAAAGACAATGGTATTGTTTACAAACAATGGCCTTTGTGTAGAAGATCAGCTCAGTTCAAATAGTAAAGACTATACCTAACGTTAAATATTATTAAGATTTTATTACGTTTGGTCGTAAAAAAGGTATACAAAAAGGAAAAGATCTACTTATTTTAGTTTAATTAAAGAAAATTGTTCCAAAATCATGTTGATTACCAAAGAGCTTATATTAATAGAAACTATTTTTTTTGAAGAAATTGTTGATATACGTAGGTAGTCGTAGTGTCGTACAGTTTATTTTATATTCAATAAAATACATTACATAAACATGTGTGTAAAAAACATTTTAATATGCGTCATTACCAGTTACTTGGAATCATTACCATTGCTAAAATAGTCATTCCATACTACTAACGTCATTACCATTTCAAGCAGTTAACTTTGAAGTCCAATAACTTCTAATTTAATGATTGGATAATGGTGCCTTCTGCAGGTTTTTAAAGCTTATTACTTTATCTTTAAATTTCAGTTGCTAAACACGCAAAAACAAACAATTTTCAAAAAAGTGAAAAAATAATCAGAAATAATCAAAAAGGCGAATCCACCCATGGATGCTTTCGTTTACCGTTTGCAATCTAGTTTAATTAAAAATCTATCTAGTTGTTCTAAAAATTTATGAAAATTGCCATAATTTAAAAGTTACGTAGGTAAAGTCAAGTGACGGTGAAAAGTTACAAAAATGTAAGAAATGTAACCATCTGGCAACACTGCATAAGACATACCCTTACTTACAATATATGGATAGGCGTATATCTAAGGCGTATATACGTACATACATACATGCGTGTTGTACACAGAAGAAAAAGGTGGTATGCTTGACATTTGGCTACACGGAATCCTATGGATGTATAGTTCTGATACTCACGTATATGAATTATTTTTTGTTAAAAGTAATAAAGATTTTTTTTAGTAGGAATCAATCAAGTAGTCTTCTTAATCGTGATAGTTTTCCTTTTAATTTCATTTTATATGCTTCTATTTAAGATATTTTTCAGATTTTTACTACTTGTAGTATGTATGTATGTACGTAAACAATTTATCCCTTAATCAAATATCGGGAACCTATTTTTCACAATTAATAAAAAAAGGTCCCGTTTGATTAAGGGTTATTGTATAAAAGAAAATCAAAAACAATACAATGAATGTAATTTTGGCTGTTCGCGGGGTGATTTTCGAGTTCAATATTTCCTAAGCGATCCCACCAATCTAAGAATTGATAATAACATGCCCATAATATATTTTTTCTACTCACTTACTATAAACAGCTAATACTGATATCGTTAATGGAATCAGAATACCACCTATAGGGTAACCGAAGCGTGAAAACAATTATATAATAAGCGTTGCCATAGTAATAACATTTCTATAATATTTTTTATAGCATTGTTTTTACCATGGTTACGGTCATTCCGGATATCAGTCTTGGCGTTTAGTAACACTTGACATCCTAATTTGCATAATAAACCATTAAAAATATTTCAATACTGAAGTCGGATTTCTATTCCCATAGAAAAAAATTAAACAAAGTTACGTCACTGTCAGGGGATCTCAAAGTTTGGACCAGCAAGAAATATAACTAGACCCCGCTATCGGACGTGCAAAATGGTAGCTGTCAAGTTCTTAGGGATGGGTAAATAATATTTTGAAATACTAGCTATATGACGATAATTAAATTAATGAGAGTCTAGGACTTTAATTAAACGTGTTTTATAAAACAGGACTATATAATTACAAAATGAATATTATGTGATAAACATTTTTCATATTTATAAATAAAAATCTTCAATATTTTATTATTAGTTATAACATTGAGTTATCATTTCGCTCAAAACGTGATATAAAAATAAATTCGAGAAATAATTGAATTGAAAATCGCACAAATGAATCACTGGAAAGCGTTTACGATACGGAAGCACGAATTGTGAAGCGAAGCGAGTGAAGTGACGTCTCAGTCTCACATCCACTCACATCAATGAAGCGAAGCGGCCCTCAACTTGTTGACACAGTTGTATCGAGTCAATGATACCAGTGCAATAAATAAATTATGCGTACAAAAACAGTTTTCTCGTTTTAAATAAACACAACGAAGAGTTTAAATAAAAAAAAAAGTTTGCTATCAACAAATTAAATTCTTCAATCTTAATTACAATATATAGTTTTTTTATAGAAAGTCGATTTCTTTTGAATGTGAAAAGTATAAATATTTTGAACCTTAAAAATGCAGCTTAAAAAATCGAATCTTTGGATCGCACATCCCTTCTACTACATTGAGAGAAAGCAATGAAGATCGGTAACTTCATACTACAGTTCTAAGTTCGGACTTAGGTGAGGGAGTTTTCCTCACGATACTCACAAACAAGGTACTTAAACAAAACAAAAGCACAGACCCTGTCTCCACCCTCCAACAGTCACGCTACCTTTTTCAGTTGCAAAATCGATGGGGTGTTTTTTTTTAAAGAAGCATTTTAAGCAAAAGAAAGTGTTTTTTTTTTTTTTTCAAGAAAACCCCATACGTAGGTAAGTACATAATGCGATCGTCGTCTTAGTAGAAATACATCGTTGCCGAGATCTTTAAACAGAGATATGTTTCATTTCGGTTGTGGACATTTTTGCCCATCGTCCTTTATGGATCTAGAGATATCATCACCATAAGGGATTGCAAAACGAATTTAACACTTCAATTTCAGGAAGTATGGAGAAAATATTTTTGAAACACACCAATGCAATGCAGCGTAAGTAAACACTTCGTTTAGAAAATAAAATACCGTTTGCAAAGGTCGTATTAAGGACAGGATCACCTTATATTTACTCTAGACCTTACGATTATTTATTATCTTAAAAGGTCTAAGACCTCCACAATCAGCGTGTGCATAAGAGTGATAACGGTCTTCTATTTTACGTAATAGTCTTATAATAACATTTTGAATCTTATTGCTATCATTACAGAATATAAAGGTCGGCGTACGTGAAATGGTGCAATTAAAACTTCGTAAAAAGTATATAAAAACCCATTGTTAACAGTTATCCCTACTATAGACGTGAAAGTTTGTATGTATGGATGTTTGTTACTCTTTCACGCTGCAACCACTCAACGGCTCGGCATGAAACTTGGCGCACATAAGTCAGGGCCGGAATAGGACACAGGATAGATTTTATCCCGGAAAAATGGACCGTTCCTGAGGGAGCAGCGTTAAAGGACTTCTACGCGGACGGAATCGCGGGCAAAATTAAGCTTTTATCCACTAATCCTATTAATGCGAGTATCCTACTAATCCTACTTATGAGACTTATCAATATTAGTCATTTCGTTTGACGTTAAAGTGACATAAAATGCTACCGGTCGCCGATCATTAAATATTATAAAATGCAAAAATTTGGTAGGTGGTTACTTCTTCACGCGGCAACGAATGGATGGATTTGGATGAACTTTGAAATGGAGATAGCTTAGGTATAACTCATAGCTATGAACTATAATAAATAGCTGTAATGTAATGGGAAGCGAAAGGCAAAGTTTGTTACTTCTTTGCTGGAATGGAAAGGATGGGACGGAATTTTGTTACATACAATTAGGAATAGAGTTTGCTTATACAGGCTGTTACAAAAATACCCGTAAAGCCGAAAGGGGGTTAAATGGTGCCTTATAACAAGTCTATTTACAATATTTGAGAACTGTACTATTACTGTATGACTTACCGCCAAAAAAAAAAAAAAACATTTTTTTTTTCATTGATATGCTAACCCTATTTCAGTAAAATTAAAGAGTAAACTACGCAGTATGTTTATGTACATTTTTACCTAATTCGCGAAACGGTACTGAGGTAATAAACAAAATGAACAGAATTCGATTAGATACATATGTGTCGATACATATCAAACGTGGCTAACTCCATCGAACTTTATTTTGAGATAATCGTGAAAAACCTTTTCTGATCCTGATTTTATTACTAGAATGCTAAGAATAGTATTTTAATATCACGGACTACCTAAAAAATCAAAAGCCTATAAATTTTTATTGTAGAAGATGGATATTGCGTAAAAAATGGATTTTAAATATGGATTTAACCAGGTTTGATTTACCGGTGTCGTATTTGGCCAAGTTTGAAAAAACACATGATGGATTTAACTACGTTTGAAATAATGGTACTGGATATAGCTTAGTTTGATAAAATAATAATTATGTATGAATAGGGTTGCCACCTAACTATGTTTTGAAATTGTATTATGCATTAATTTTCTTTTTACCCCATTAATAAAACAACAGTGTTGTTAAATCAGATGTGTTTACGTTTAATTAAAAATATTCTGTCGTGTTATAAAATCTTAATTAGGTACTTTAATTTTTACTATTTTAATCTCTAATCATTTTTTCGTACTAGATAAAATCATTCACTTCTTCCATATCTTCATAGGTATTCTCGGCATCATCTTCAATAATTGGTCGTCCAACAATATTTTCACAATTTAAATTTAAAATTTAAAGTCCCTACGTCGTCGGTTTTCTTTGGGGACGTATTTGTTTCAACAGTAAAAAATAATTCAGGAGTACTAGCATCATCTCGTAACTGATTGTTCGCCATCTACTAATATCAAAGCATCAACGTATTGGTGATTTCCACTGGAAAAAATAAATGAAATACACCTTACTTAATTATCTGCTACTACCCACATAAACAGTAAAAAAAACAAGGTTGAGGTGAAAATTTTAAATGTATGATTTATTTTATTTTCCATTTATTTAAGTACCTACATTTAATAAATTTCAATTAGGTACAAGAAAATCATTACCAACCCTATTCAAATATACCTGTTTTAATAAGTTTAGTACGAATTCATGTGTTGGAGTAAGAGTAGATTACTTACAATTTCTGCTTCTTTTCTGCTTCTTTTGCAGCAGTTTTTGTACTTGTTCGCTTCCGTGCTTTATCAGGCGACACAATTTGAATTTTATCGGGTTCCATGTTTACTTCTTAGTTAATAAACAGGAAAATAAATACGATTACTTTGTTGCTCACAGCCTCATTTGAAGTATACTGACAGCCATATTGGGACAATGACGCCTTCTGATTGGTTCAAATGGATTTAGCTAGTTTTGATTTGAACGACAAGATGGATTTAACCAAGTTTGAAAAATGACCTGTACTTTAAATTAGATTTATTCAAAATTTACAAAGATATATGATTTTCTGTGTTATACATAATAAAGATAAATTTATTATGTATCCGATAGTATTAACAACTCAAAAAAGAAAAGTGGATTTAACCACTTTTGATATCCGTCGACACATATTACAAGTCCAGTTTTGGAAGATTTTAAACGAAGAAACCTAAACTAACACTTACTTTTTCGTAATGAACGTCAACTTTAAATTGCTATCTTCATGGCCTATACATCATATCGTAATATTCTGCGTTAGAAAACATCGTCATTTTGGAAAAAAATATGGAAAAACACGGAACAAATTGTAGAATATCGATAAGAAGATTTGAAATTGACAACATATTTTTTTTCCGTCTTGACGTTTTTTGAAGCCAGTATTTTAAGCATAATGACATCATAGTATTGAACCTTTGTGGATGAAAAACAGAAAAAACATTAAAGTTGACAATTATTAAAATTGGTAGGTAGGCCTGGCCTCTCTGTTAAATAATCTATGCTAACCCCGATTCCCTGACATGACAGCTTACTAGGGTTGACAATATTTTTGGCTTTGATAAATTTATTATATTTTTTACGGGGTATTTTGTAACACGTTGTAGATACACTGGATTTAGACACAGGGTTACCTTGAATCCCGAAATAAATTACTCTTCCAGTGGGATGGCAAAATTACTCATTCTACGCGGATGAAGTCGCGGGCAGACGCTAGTCCTTTATATAAAACTAAAAGTATGTACGTACGGTACCTAGGCCTTATAATTAACTGCACACTTTAGTGCTTTGTCATTTTAACGTCATGTTTGAACTGCTGCACTAACCTGTCAAAGGCTTTATATGTATAACGATAAGGTATTACATTTTGCAGCTACAGGTCGACACATGTAATAATAATAAAAACAAAAGCAAGCTTTAAAAAACCCGACTGTTGTTGCTAACCAACTTTAAATCGTTATAAATCCTAAATGTTAGTTGAAAAAAAAAAAAAAAACTTAAAAGAAAATAAAAAAAAATCTTTGAAAATAAAAAATAGATGATAGAAACCTCAAGATGATTTTGAAATACACTCCCTCGGCAGTCGGGGGTAAAAAGGAATCCGAGCGGCTAGTGACGGGGATTATGTTTGCGCATGATTGTCTACCAGACATTAGCAAAGCGGAGCGGTTTACACTCCCCAGTCGCCCCCACCAATTTTGTCCGTAAAATGCTAACTGCGCAGGTAGGTCGCTCAGGGCTCTTTTTACGTGTGTCTACTTGTACTTATATAAGGTTACGACTATAGATTCATCGCTTAAAGTTGGTTGGGTTTCCTTCCTTAATTCGCCTTACCATAAGGACATAAACATAATGAATAAAGTCATACCTAAATAATTGTACACCTCGAGTACGAGCGTCTCATTCTATTACACGAAATTAGAGTAGGATCTTTTAAAGGAAATTAATATATTAACTGTAGCGTCTCAATTTATTTATGAGAATATTATTTGTTATAAAAAAATTGGATTCTTTCACAAAAAAATCTGATATACATAATTTAAATACTAGAAATAAAAATAAAATAGCTATTCGAAAATTCCGCGTCCGTAAAGTACATAAATCATTTGTTGGTCAATGCATTCATTTCTATAATAAATTACCTGAGGTAGTTTTAAAGTTACCCTTTCCAGCACTCAAAAATTACTTGAAAAAGTCGTTAATGTCTAAAGCGTATTATAGGATCGAGGACTATATAATAGACAAAAATGCATGGCCTAAACCCGAAACTTAATCAACAATATACAGGGTGTCTGGAAAACCTTCGGAGAAATTTTAACTGTAGATAGGGTGGATGATTTGGATCATCCCTATATTGGTAACTTTTGTTTAAGTTAATATTTGACTGAGTTACAGACAGATTTATCATCGACTTTCCTGACGATGCTCTCAGTGTGCCCCATCTTAACTGATTCATTCATAATATGTGTCACAACGTAATGTAAACAAACAAGTTGTTCCTTATGAACAATGTTTCCAATCATGGTCAAAAGCTCCATGGAGTTTAGAAAACTGACACATTATCCTGTAATGTGAATGAAAAGACGGTGTCTGATAAGGGCTATTATGTGAAATAATCTAAAACTGAAACTTACGATTATGATTTTTACTCACACTTTTCTCACACTGCACTCACACGGCTAAAATAGCACTTGCACTCGTAGGCACATTACTTCTTTTACGAGATCATGAATCATGGCTGTATTTCATTGATTTGTACCACTATCAGGGCTTCCGACGAATAAAAAACACAATAATTAAAACGAATCATTAAATTGTGATTGTTTTTTGAAAATTTGACATATTATCTTTTTAAATCTTGGACCATTAAAACTCTTTCTGAAAAGAGTTTTAGGTTTCATTTGTAAACAAAAAATCCTACCTACACGTTACGTTTTATCAAAATTATATTTAAAGCTGGCATCATACATGTTGTTGCTAGATATTCGTATCATAGAAGAAAGAGAAAAATAGGATCGCTTTGTAAGAAGAGGTCGACGTGATTACACTCTGTGGTAAAAACCCTTAAAAGAAAAAGGCCACTAAGGATGTTGATATGACCTGTTTTGTATGATATTTAAATTCAGTATTTTATTACACATATTTAGAGATATTTATTTATAATTATTATATTTTTAATTATTATGTATGGATTCGATCAATATACGGAAACAGACTCATAATCTCATAATCGCATTAACACATTAGACAATCTTGTTTGACATTGCTTATGTGACAGTAAAGCGACAAGGTATTTAAGTGATCACTTTCTTTTGACGCTGACCGTACTACGGACAATACCCTATTTTCTGTTATTAAAATAAAACAACTCGTGTCTTTACAAATTCAGTTTATTTTTATTAAATCACCCTGCAAATTTATCAGCCCACAAGCAATCATTATGATGATGATGAAGCCTACAAGTTTGTGATTGACAACAGAGTGAGGCTTTAAGATTTTAAATTCTCTAATTCGCCTGATGACCCGCTCAATATGAATTCGCAAACTGGCAATAGTTTTGCTCTTAATGACTTCTTCTCAGGAAGGTTTCTGATTTGCGTAAACACTTGGTGGACGCAATAGTTTTATATTCTTACTTACTAATGCAGACTCAATTTCTTTGAAGCCTCTATCGGCTAATATCACTGCGTTAACAGGAAGACATTCGAACAGGCAACTCTTTTCCCCAAGGGCTTTATCAGAAATCCGCACACCATATCCTTTGGATATAAAACTGATAAAGCCACTTGGAGTACAACCAATTAAATATTTAAAAGTATTACAGCTTTTATACTGTGACCAGGTTTGAGACTGCCTCAAAGGATCCGTGGGTTTTTCTATCTGAATTTCAAAGCAGTCTATTGCATTTGCACATTGGAATAATCAATTTTGAAAACCAGAGGTAAATTTCTCTTTATTTGTAAGGCTGATGGCAAGAATATAAAATTTTAGAAATAATTTGCCAAGACTTCTACACCTTGTTGGAAAAGAGTTGTCATCTTTGGTCGAGTTATTTCAAATTGATCACATATTCTATCTAATATGTCATTCTGTTTCATTTTGAATAATGTAATTATCAAAGACATAATACTTGTTTTTATTGCACTTTTTTCTACTTTAGTGTTTATTAACCAAACATATTTCTGAGGCAAACCTAAATAAGTTTTTTTGGTTTTTATAGATTAGTGCTAAAAATAGATTATTCAAACTAGATTTAGTTGAAACAATCCCTTCACTTTCTGTTTCTGAAGGAAAGTTACTTATTGAAGGACTAGATGCCTCTTGTACGTTGACAATTTCTTCCTCCCACAATGAGGACGAAGAGGATGCTTCTTGGACTGGCATAATATCTTCTTCTTAAAGTGTGTATTTGTTCCCTAATCAAAACACACAATCTTTTTACACTGCATTGCAGCATTCACTTTGATTGGTAATGTTGATCCTGAATTACTAGGTATTATATTTTGGTTTAACTTTTGTTTCTTTGATATTTCTTGTGTATCTTCACGTTGAAGTAGTAAATCACACAAAACAGATCTCTTCTGAGCCACAGTTAACGGAATGCGTCGAAGCTGAGCATTTCGTGCCATTACTGGTTGCTTATTCATTAGATTGCACTTGTGATAATTTTGGATATCTTCTCGCTGCAAAATAAAACAATATAATAATTAATAAATGCAATCTAATTTATACGAGTACTCAATGGTCAAGACTTTATTGTTAAACCATTGTGTAAAAGTAATGTGTTTCTTTTAAACAGGTACATACATTTAAATGATCTTCACAACAAAACTGCAAATAGTTCTTGAAGAATTTTTGCTTCACTTCACGACGACACCATTCCTCTCGCCGTCGTTCTGGGATTGGTAAGAATAACAAATCCGGGTTATCCCTGCTGTTATTCGGACATAAAGTCATAAAGGGATTAAACACACGTAGCCTTCCATTTCAAACAAGTTCCTTCCTTGTGTTATGGCTCTTGCTGCAAGGCACTTAGCCAATTCAAACAAGTTCAGTTGGTGATTTCAAAATTTTTTGAGGTTAACCGTCCGCGGTGACGTTAACACCTTGACGTTTACTTTACCATAGACTTTACTGTTAAAAAAATATGCAGGCGAAGACTAGATTATCCATTATGCGTTTGATAACGTGACGTCAGCAGTAAATTTAATATTTTTTTCACGCCACTGCTCGGAAATATGGCCAAAGAAGGATCGAAATCAGAATAGAAAGTTGCTCTTAAGCGGCTGCTACACGGTTAGCAACCAAGCTTCCAACCAAGGTGACCTTGGTTGGAGGCTCGGCTGCTAACGCCGTTGCGTTTCCGTCTACACGGTTGCCAACAGGCAGTCTGTCTACTGCTCGCGGAGAGAAAACACGCAGTACTTAAAAACCCAAACTGATCTAACAAACAAAACAGAACTGTTAAAACTTGCAGTCGATTCCATAGATTAGAGTATGATCACGCACGGCACGCATTCCATTTTATTCCATCCGCACTATAAAGGCATAGGTATTCCTAATGACTAGATACGTTCTTTGTACGAAAAATGCTTGCAATTACATTTTAATAAAATACATTAAAAAATCCATTGATCTTTCTACATAAAACTTGAAGTCTATTCAGATATATACAAAATCCAATAGATTATTTAAATTTATTTTGCAAATTCAGTAAATCAGTAGGTAAACATATGCAACGGTGGTTGCGTGAGGCCGTGCGCACTCTTTGCCTGCAGAGACACAACTGCCCTTGCGTGGTTGGCAACAAGCGTCTACACGGTTTACAACGGCGGCATCCAACCGCGGTTGTCAGCGCACGCCCGTCAACCAAGGGCAAATAAAGGTCAAACGAAATTTGGTTGCAAACATCCTTCTACACGGCTGCAAACCAGCAAGGTCACCTTGGTTGGAGGCTCGGTTGCTAACCGTGTAGCAGCCGCTTTAGTAGTACAACACAAAAACAGTCCAACAATGTTGAGTTGCAAAGTAAAATGGAGTGTTTTTAGACCAGTTTACTTTCTACTCTGCTATTGGTCGGTTATTTATGACTAGACTACAAATACGGTTCTATAATCAGAATTATTAAAAGTCGACGCCATTTTGAACTTTTTTGTTACTGGTCCAATTGCCCTGAAAATCGATATCTGAGGGTCCCTGGGGACTAAACATACAATTCCAAAATTAGAATTGTTAAAAGTGGACGCCATTTTGAACTTTTTTGTTACTGGTCCGATTGCTCTGAAAATCGATATCTGAGGGTCCCTGGGGACTAAACATACAATTCTAAAATTAGAATTGTTAAAAGTGGACGCCATTTTGAACTTTTTTGTTACTGGTTCGATTGCTCTGAAAATCGATATCTGAGGGTCCCTAAAGACTACAAATACGGTTTCATAATCAGAATTGTTAAAAGTCGACGCCATTTTGAACTTTTTTGTTACTGGTCCGATTGCCCTGAAAATCGATATCTGAGGGTCCTTGGGGACTACAAATACGGTTCCATAATCAGAATTGTTAAAAGTGGATGCCATTTTGAACTTTTTTGTTTTTGGTCTGGTTCTGATTATGGAACCATAAGAACCATTGTAGTCCCCAGGGACCCTCAGATATCGATTTTCAGGGCAATCGGACCAGTAATAAAAAAGTTCAAAATGGCGTTGACTTTCAACCATTCTGATTATGGAACCGTATTTGTAGTCTTTAGGGACCCTCGATATTTCAACATTTCCTTGTCATTCAGCAACTGTCCTAATGCTAATATCAATATTACTTTTAATTAAACTGTGTATTATGTCCTAACCTGTTTTATTTCCTTACATTAGGCGTGAAAAGCACATAGTATTGCCTCGGTAGAAAGTGCAATAGATGGACTCGTATCTTCGCGGTCCTCACCTGCGGCTCGGCCCGCGAACTAACTCGTCCATCTATTGCTTACTTTCTGTACCTGGGCTACAATGTACTATTTTAATGTAGATAGGATTCATTAAATTAAAAAAGACCGATATTAGTTTATTAAAATAGTCTATATTTATCATAGGTACATACATACATTAAATCACGCCTGTTTCCCAGAGAGGTAGGCAGAGCCCACTTCTTTCCACTTGCTACGATCGTCTCAAATAAATATTTATCAAAAATATGAAGCATGACCAATTCTATTTTCGGTATTCAATAAGGTGTCACAAGTTTGGTTCGAACTTGGCTCTCACTCACTCCCATACGGTCTTGTTAAGAGCGAGTGAGAGAAGTACAAACCCGAAGCACATAAGAGCTACCGCGCTGTACTACAGTACGTAATTTAATCGATTCCATGCTCTGGGATAGGTTGGTTTTTTTTTCTCTATGGTAAGTGTGAATCATCATAAATTATAATCAATTATGCGACGACCTTTATATCCATCGACAAAATGTTTTGCACTTGGACTTTTGGCTACTGCCACAAATATCATGCGGATCAAAAGGAAAGGACCAGCAGCGCTTTCTCCCCGTCTGGTTGCCCTGAAAATCAGCGCGTGCAGCGTCGCGGCATGTCTGACACTATGATGCTGAGTAGCACCCAATTTGGTGAATTATTATTTATAAAATAGTTTTAAGGTTTTGTTCTAAATTATTTTCTCACTGTATTTAATTTGATTATTATTTTTCTGTGGTTTGCACCAAATTAACGATTTTTTCTTCTTCTTCAATACGGAGAGCAAAATAATAGTCGGATCGTTCAATCCATGCCTATCTGAACTTTGAGAAGTCTATGAATTTATGGCTGTCATTAGATGTCAGTGTTAAATTATGTTATTTTCAAATATTCACGTCTTCAGTATTTTTGCTGTAAATCAGTTATATGGGCTACTTTAGAGCAGAAAACAATGGTAAATGGTTAGATCTCGACAGTAAAAGACGGACAATATGATCAGTCTCGGCAAAACATGAACAAGAGACCTAGTGATTTCACATTTAAAACCAATTAGTGTTCAAATTGCAAAAACGAAAATACAGTAAGTTGCACTAAAATTACTCATTTATTTTTATTATAATGCTACCTTGATTTTGTTTACATGGAGCGAACTGTTTGTTTACAGGGAGCGAACTGTTTGTTTACATACCATGTGACAACGTATGGTCTCAGGTCATTGACCTCGGACATTGAATTTTGACGTAAGATACTACGAACTGTTGGAGTAGTATACTATCAACGTCAAAATGTCAAGGTCGAGATATCGGCTGCGATACATCAAGTAACAAAATGCATATAATTAATCCTTCTTTTTTTTTTACATTAACAGAAACAAAAATGAACCATACCCCCGTGATCAGAATCGTGCCAACTATTACCCCCCCAAATTTCTCCGAAGGTTTTCCAGACACCCTGTATATTTTTTTCAAATTCAAAAGCTTTATCTTGTCTGGGGGACACCGTTGATGTAGGAAAACATATCAATCTTATGTGGTTATCTTGCACCGTCTTATATACACATAAATAGGAGTTCTTTTTTCCTTTTTTTTGGTGTGTTTTCCTGCGGAAACTACGCAGGATATTTGAAATATTTTTTAATTTGCTATTTATAGATTTATATAATGCTAGACTAAGTAGTACCATTGTAATAAAAATATATTTAAAAAGTGCCCGTGCGGCCTACTTACTGAATAAATGTCTTTATCTTTTAAGGCAGCTTTTGCTGACGAGCAATAATCACGCTGCGACGGCTAAGGCCATACTTTGAACAAATCGATGTCCGAAGTTACGTTAGCTCCATCCCTTTCTCAGTATTTAGTCTCGAATGACGAGTGACAGGGATGGACCTAATGTAACTTCAAACTTCGATTTTCAAATTAGAGCCTCTGGACGGATTTGTCGGAAATTAGAAATGGATATAGCTTTCCCTGGATTAACACATAAAAGTTCCCGAGGGAATAATGATATCTGATAATCATATATCGAACTCTATGCGGACGAAGTCACGCGCCGAAGTTATATGGCGCTATTGTTGCTTGGCCAAACATACCTATTTGTCATTTTTGTTCACACGACCCTATCTAGTTGTACAAATCAATGGTTCCAATAGACATTGGCAGCTAATATCTGCACCATTTAATTTAATGCTAACCGTGCCTAGGTTATCTTTGAAACAATGTTATCAAAGTACTAACGTTACGCAATCTTATCACCCAATTAGAATGTTGATAACAGAGCTATCAAAGACGGGAGACGGGACGGGAAGTTTTAAATCAAATCAAATCAAATAAAATATATTTATTGCATGGTCATGAGTTATACAGGTCTTATAGCGTTTGTGTTACAGTTCTTCATGTCCTGCCTCGGAGAGGCGTACAATATTTAAGCTTAATTCTAAATATTAATTTATTACATGCATTGTATCAGATTAGATGTCACCGTATCAGAAAAAAAGGAGTTACATAACAGGTTCCAACAATATTGTAAATTATATTATACCGATAAGAATTCAGATACGCTAATACATTTAATAACTAACCAATTAAAAGCTTCCTTAAGTTAAGCATTACCTCTTTTGTATGGAATCTCCGTTGGTGTGGAAGTTAGACCAACAGGATTTTAACCGAAATTGTAATATTTATCTTTGAAGAGTGAATCTAGGATTTCAACTTAGCAAATCTTTTTATTTGATTAATATCGCTCTGGCGATTTCCCTGGTCTGGCAAGTGTTCATGGGTTTGATCTTTAATTTTATATTTAAAAAATTAGGCAGCCCCAATGCCTGTCAAGTTTTAATAATTGATCAATGTTTTAATACATACATACAGTTAGGTGCATAACTGAGTCGACGTTTAGGAAACATGATAACTTTTTCGTTTACATCTAAATAGTTTTTAATTTGAAAATAAATGATGTGTTGTCATCATTGACAGACAATTTAAATTACGTCAATATTAGTATAATATCGTTTAAAAATATTATTTTGTAATACAAAGTACACTTCCGTGACTCAGTTTTGCTCTATGTTGTTGAATCAGTTTTGCACTAGCTTTTGTGTGCAGTAATATTATCAGTTATACGAAAGGTCAAGAGTTTATAATAAGTTAGAGCACAGCTAACAGCTCGCCTCGCCTGAACAGCTCCTATACTCGTCTTTAACATTAAACTCATAGATCATCATTATTTTACGGAATATCGGCTTCACCATGTCACCTCAATCACTGCCTCTTAATAAAAAGGTAGAAGAGTTTCTTTTACAAGGAAAATCAACACGAAATATAGCTTGCATCTTGAATGTTACGCAATCTAAGGTACAGAAAATAAAAAATAAATGCAGATTACCAATAAAAAGCAATGTAGGAGGTCGACCAAGACTTTTGACCGATCATGATACGAGACGCTTAACTCGTTGTATTGCTACTGGCGAAGCAACAACTGCTCCTATGGCAGCTGGAATTCTTAAAAGGGATGTCGGGAAAGCAGTGAGCAAATGGACGGTGGCCAGAGCCTTAAAAAAAGCAAACTTTAGAGCTATTGAAAAAAAAAGAAACCAATGTTATCTAAGAAGAACATAAAACAGAGACAAATCTTTGTTGAAAAGTATGAACACTGGGGTGTAGAAGATTGGAAAAAGGTTATTTGGTCAGATGAGTCGAAAATAAACAGATATTCGACAGATGGACGACAATGGAAGTGGAAACGAGAAGGCGAACCTGTTCAAATGGATGACTATATTTTGACGGTAAAACATGGCGGCGGTAATATTAAGGTGTGGGGGTGTATAACTCCATTTGGAGTCGGACCAATCCATAAAATTGACGGTATCATGAACAAAGTCATGTATCAAAAAATCCTGCAACAACATTTACTCGATGCAGTCGAAAACATGCCTTACCCTGAACATGAAGTTGTGTTCCAACATGACAATGACCCAAAACACACTGCCAAAACAGTCCAAAATTGGTTGTCCAAACAAGGTTTTAAGGTTTTATCATGGCCCTCGCAAAGCCCAGATTGCAACCCAATAAAAAATGCATGGGCTCACATAAAAAGGAGACTTGTCAATGAGTATGAGTCGCCACCATCATCACTCAATGTGTTATGGGATCGAGTACAGGAACAGTGGTATAAAATATCTACCTAAAGCGTCTTCAAGCTGTTAAACAAGCAAAGGGTCTTTGGACAAAATATTAACTTAAAAAGACACGTACATCTTTTGAGTTTTAAGCGTTGGAGCAAAAATGAATCATAACCATAAGTTAGAACCAATTATTTTTTTCTGTTGAGTTTTTCTGTATCTGCTTAACATACATTTAAGGAAGGATGAATATTGTTTAAGAATAAATACATTTCATTACGTTAATGATTTGCATTCCATTTTTATATCACCTAAACGTACATTGATTGCCATATCGACTCAGTTTTGCACCTAACTGTACATACATACATTAAATCACGCCTGTTTCCCACAGGGGTAGGCAGAGACCACTTCTTTCCACTTGCTACGATCTTTTAATAAATTATCAGTATTTGAGGTTAGCCTAGGTACACACATCCTTCATTATTACGTCATATCGAACTTAACTACTACTTATATGTATAAATAAAATAGTATAGTACGAGGAGATAACTAGTGGAAACATTAGAGGATGGCATTTGACCTATTGTTACATAACATAATCAACTCAATAACAAGAATTTATATCAACAATTTTATTCCTGCCAATAGCTTCATTTAACAAAAAATATTAGGTATGCCTATACAAATAAGTGTAATGCTATTAAATACAATAATCCTCAATCTTAAACTTTACTCAGTTAATTCATGCAAATATCCAATGCATCCTGTCTCTCTTCTGCCAGTTCCTTTCCAGTGACATCAAGCATTTTGCGGGCAAAGTCTGAGATAGTTAGGCCCTCCACAATCTTCCATTTGCCATTGGTGACAATAACTGGGTAAGAGAAGACTACGTCGTTAGGTGTGCCATAGGATCCACTAGAGAGAACACCCATGCTGACCCAACGGTCACCAGATCCAAGGAACCAATCTCTCATGTGATCAGAAGCAGCTTTGGCTGCTGAAAGAGCAGAGGACATTTTTCTCGCTGCAATAACAGCGGCACCACGCTTCTGTACAGTAGAAACAAAAGTGCTCTTCAAGAATTCATCATCATTAATAACTGCCGGTACTAGTTTCTGAGCGCCTCCAATAGTAACAAGGGCATTGGACGCGTCAGGGAATTGAGTAGAAGAGTGGTTGCCCCAAATAATAACGTTCTTGACATCTTTCACCGGTACTCCTAGTTTAGCTGCAAGTTGAGATTGAGCACGGTTTTGATCCAGGCGAGTCATAGCACTGAAATTCTCCTTTGGGATTGATGGAGCATACTTGGAGCAAATCAAAGCATTAGTGTTAGCTGGGTTACCAACAACCAACACTTTGATGTCTTTACGGGCAACCTTGTCAATGGCCTGTCCCTGTTCTTTGAAAATGCGAATATTGGCAGAGAGGAGGTCCTTTCTTTCCATGCCTTCTTTTCTGGGCATGGCTCCGACAAGGAAGGCAGCAGCTACATCCCTGAATGCGTCCATAGGATTAGCAGTAGGAAGGACTCCTACAAGAAGAGGCAGTGCGCAGTCAGCCAGTTCCATGACTACTCCCTCCAGCACTCCCATCATGGGAGCAATATCAAGAAGGTGAAGGTAGACGGGTTGTTCTGGACCAAAGACTGCTCCTGATGCAATCTGGTACAACAGGGAGTAGGCAATTTGGCCTGCCGCCCCAGTTACGACAACTTTGATTGGTGCAGCCTGTGAACCAAAACAATAAGAGTACATTAAATTAAAACAGACAATTCCTATAAAAATCTTATAATAAGCTACTTGTTAGCTGTAAGCTGTAAGCTACCAGAACTAAATGTTATAGTCAGACATAGAAGTTTTTGTGGCATGAATAAAATAGTACTGGGGACTTCTGAATGATATTAATTTTTAGATAAATTGTACTGTCTTATGATAGTAATAGACTATGAGATAACATAATAATGATGAACATGCAACTTGCATGTACCTATTACACAGTATAAATGATTCCATACAATTTATCAAAATAGGCCTTCTTGATTTCAGTTTACTTTGTATGGAAATAGATTGACGAGGATTGAAAGAAGTTGTTGTGTAAGAAAAATGTTAATATTAAAAAAATATTTATTTATTAAATGTATATTTATTTAAATTTTAAAATCCCCAAGTAGTATGCCTATGAATTAAATAAATTAAATATTACCTATCATTATGTAACACTGATGGGTAGTGATCATTTTAGTTAATTCTATTTTATCCTGTGAACTCAATACCTATCATTTTGAAGTAAGTATTTGAAACAGTTATCGATAAATTTAATATCGGAAGGAAGTCCCCAGTTAATTGACTTTAGTGGCACAAAAACTTCTACAACTGGTTATAGTTATTATAGGTATAGGTGTGCTCTTGAGAGCATGTTTTTTTAATATGTATTCATAAAAATAACAATTGACCGTTAAAAAAAACAATTTTAAATAGTTACCATGGTTACCAAAACGGGTATTATAACTTCAACTTGTGAAGAATCCGAGGTAACTGTGCTTGTGCCACAACACCACGACATGGCATAGACTTTACAATCAAATGAAAGACATGACTTTACGATACACATCGAGATTTTAATCATAATTATATTTCGATTAAGATGATAACGTTGATAATGATAACCCCACTATTGCCGGATTATCCACGGCATTTTTAAGCCGGTAAAATTAAACAAACTATCAACTTATGTTATAACAGAAATTTGTCATGCTGAATAATATAGAAAAATATAGACCACATTACTTACACATAGTACACAAAAGCCGATAGTTTATTTTATAGCCTAAATGAAAAATTATAGTTAATAATTGTGAAGGTCGAATGAATGTCACAAAGAATTGCACTGTACTCACCATTTCTAATATCCGAGTGGATAATTTACGAGAATGAGAACAATATTCTCCGGTTCCTTATCAATTTAAGTGCGCGAAGGTTGAGGACTTGACTAACAACTACGCACGACCTCTTTCTTTTTGATTGGCTTGTGAAACTTGATTTGATTGAAAATTAATTGATGTGATTGAATGGAATCTCATATGAATGAACTGATCTTCTAATTAGTTCGCTTCGTTCATTCGCTTTTCCTTCCAATATTGTTTATTACACGACCGACCAAAGACTACGATAATCGATAGAGATCGTGGCGTGTGCAAAAATAAACTTTTGTTCCCATTATAATATAAACCATGTCCAATCGTAAGAATCATTGAAGTCAATTAAGGCCGTCAGTCCAATAGATTTAATTTCTTGGTCAACGAAGATATAATGCGCTATCTAAAAAAAACATGTTCTGTATGAAATTTGAACTTAAATATAACAAACAGACTGTATCCGCGTTTTTCGTACAAAGTACAACAGTGTCAAGCAGATCGGTAAAGGTGAAATTGACACAACTCTAGACGTGGCTATATGATCCTAGACCTCAGCCTGCCCAAACGGATGAATTAAAAAAAAGGTAAAATTGACAGCCGAGTGACATAATAAGATAACCTCAATTCTTTTAAAGTGCAGATTTTTAATAAAGCGCAACTATCGCATTTAGAATATTAGTCAAACACCACGCTAGTAGTTTACTTTCAAAAATATAGTGTTAAAGCAAAAGGCACGGCATCAAAATGTCGTCGCTTTTACGTTCTACGAAATTCGTACGCTACTTTACTGGTGCGGCGAGAACTCTGATATTGAACTCTGCAAAGACCGCAGAATCTAATTTGTTGGGCAATCATAAAGCTCTGTGTTCTGTTAACAAGTAAGTTTTATCTATTTTTATTGGGCTGTAAATATTATTTTAATTCTAATTTGGAATTTGTAAAGGTTAACTAACATTATTTGAATAATTTAAAGTTGATCTTATGATGAGTATTTAACGTTAGCCAACGAAGTCTTATTTTCCCTGGATATCCTCAAACTGGTATAACTGGTGGTAATAGCTGGTGATGATGCAGTGTGTTGAACAATTAGTTGGATTGCCATGAAGTGCTATGCTCATAACTGATCCTTGAGTTTTTCTGCATAGTGAAAATTGCCTAGAAATAGAGAACCCTACTATGAAGTTGCTGGCATTGAAAGTGTTTAGTGAGAACATACCCTAATGCTTATATAAATAATTTCCATTTTTTATGATTTAAGTGTCCTCATGCGAGACTATGCATCATCAAAGAAAGCTGAAAGCTTAGAACCTTTATTGCAAAAACTTGACTCTGAAGCAAGAAGATTTGGACGCATTGCAAAGAGGGATATTGATGAGGTCTTTGATGAATTAAAATCAAAAAATGACATCACTAGTGCCCAGTCTTTGCTGGTGATAAGATGTTGCGGTATGGATTGCTCTGTATTATTATGATGTCCTTGTGTGTCTCTAGATACTCTGGATCGGTACATGTTATCTGAAACAAAATCACAATCGAAATTTCCTTACACCATGTTATGCATAAAAAGGATGCATCTGTTGGGATGCGTAACAGTTGCTATAACAACTTTTGATATATTATTGGTTGATATGACGATTAAGGGATATAATGCACTTTTGGTTTAAATATATTTGGCATATTCTGATATGGTCACACTATCATCCATCAGGTAATATAACAACTATTTAATCTAACAGTAATATGGTATAATGTGTATCAGGTAGAAACTGGAATACATACTACTATTATCATACATCGGACTCCAGCGGGCATTTTCGTGGCATGTCAGAATGATAGGTAAGGTTCGCATATCAATCAATTCACTTTCGAGTATTAGTATTTGGTACCTAGTATTTATAATGTGAATTTCCAAATATAAGTATGAACAAAAGTCATAATGATGCATGTCAGCTATTTATTTGTTTTTTAAGTGGCCACTTCAGTGGGCTATCAGTCATCACTTCAAAGAGTATTTACACATTAAAGATGAATAAATGATAACGGGTGGGTTACAAATACTATTTGTAACCCATATGCTATAACTAATTTAATTAACTATGTTACAAATACTAGGTACATTATAATACTCGTAAGTTAAGATTTTTTTGTAAACCTTACCTTACCTTGCCCTCAATCTGCCCCCTATAGTCCGACGTTTGACTATTATAATAACCTTC
The DNA here is from genome assembly GCA_927399475.2 of Acleris emargana. Lineage (NCBI taxonomy): Eukaryota > Metazoa > Arthropoda > Insecta > Lepidoptera > Tortricidae > Acleris > Acleris emargana. Next base: position 10,479,907 of record OV656841.1, on the reverse strand, counting down.
TGCGTTAAGGCAGGTGTCCATTAGGTATGACGACTAGGTTGGAAGAACTGTGTTAGGAATAACTGTGACCCTAAAGCGAGCTGAACGAGCATAGCGCCAGAACCGAGTTTTATATAATACTATACTACAGAAATGATCCCTTGCAGAAGTATATTTAGACGTTTTTAAAGACACGTTATATCTCTAATACTTATATCGTACCTACGTTCATTATCACTACATAGTATAAAACAAAGTCGCTTGCGCTGTCTGTCCCTATGTATGCTTAAATCTTTAAAACTACGCAACGGATTTTGATGCGGTTTTTTTAAATAGATAGAGTGATTCTTAAGGAAGGTTTATATGTATAATACATTCCACGCGGGCGAAGCCGCGGGCGGGTCGCTAGTATTAGATAAATATTAACTGTAACACAGGGATCCCTAGCACAGGACCCACTGTATTGCTTCTAATTCTTGTAAGGTTTCATTTATGCAATAAACATTTTCATTTCATTTCATTATATCAAAAATCTATTATACTTATTGAACATTATACACCATAAAAAGATCTACTTTATTGTTATATCAAAAGTTTATTATGCCCCTTGAGTGATTATTTTCTATGATTTTATATATAGTGTTGTTATATCTAGTGAAAATGTATCAAAAGTTGTTATACCAATCATTACACACCACAGGATTTGTCAGGATCATAGCAGGTGGAAAGAAGTGTTCTCTGCCTACCCCTCTGGGAAAGAGGCGTGATGTAATGTATGTATGTTGTACACACCAAGTCTGTCGTGTACCGAGAGATGTAGATATTTCAATTTCATTGTTTTAAAGTCTAAATATTACTATATTAACTACCCAGTTTCTTTAAAAAAAAGCTTGTTTTGTTTGTTTTATTAATAATAAATTATCAACCAAATTTGTATATTGATTGCAAACCTGCTTGTTATTGTTACACTTCACTATGCAATGTTTGCTAAATCTTGCATCTCTCACATTTGACATACAAAATTAATTTGACACACCAAGTCTTCATCAAGTTTGACAAACCATTATAATTTGAACTGTTAACCATTAAAATATTTACATTTTAAGGAGAGCTTGTGCCAGAAGAATTACCTGAACAAAGGACACTCTTAGTTCAGAAGATATGGGGTGTTCTGACAGAGCGAGGTATTCCCATGGACATCTCCCACTATAATGCTCTACTACGTGTTTACATAGAGAATGAGCACCCATTTTCACCAGCACAGTTCCTTGAGGAGCTAGAGAAGAAAGGATTGCAACCCAATAGGTAAGACAGCCACAAAATGCTAATGGCTAACTCTTATAAGCAAAAGTCAAAAACTAAAACCTTGATTGGTATGCTTGTTATTTTATTTTATATAAATATTCTATGATGCATCCCGCCTTTTGGCCGAAATATGTTTGGCAAAATGTATAATTTCCATCAATATTTCTTCTGAAACTAAATATTTTAGGATTTATTTCATTACCATTGTGTAGAACCCTATAGGTTAGTTTTTGTAAAAATCCTGAAATGTTTATGGTTACAGGAAAAAAAGCAGGTTGGCTAATGAAACGGTTGGGCAATGATACATTTTGTCAAACATTTTCACTCATACAAAGGTAATCCATTCCTCATCACTTCATACTTCCTCATCCTCAAATCATAAGAAAATTATCATGGTATCATATTTTCAATTATCAATATATTAACTTCAATTAATAAAAATAAACTACATTAACTTCAATTTTCAATTCTTTATTGCTTCCATAAGTTATACCTTATATACAGGTGTTAGATATCTTATAACTACTTATATTATGGACCCTGGTAGGGCACAGAAACTGACATACTAGTCAGCGGCTCGTGTATCAATAATACAACAATTCCTCCACTCCTGGGATGCCCAAGATACAGGCTAAAATATGCTTTAGTAAACATGTACTCTTTTAGGCAATATACAATTCTTATTCTCTTAACATGGAATATCTATTGTAGCTTTAATCATACAAAGATAATTATAATACAATACCCCCTTGGTTTTGGTTTCGTTTTGGGCAGTTGGAGTACTATGTATTAAAAGTTAGCTTATTACTGTACATATAACTGATAACGCCCCGCCAGCGTATTTTGGTTTTATGGTTGTGGTATTGCTTAGTATTGTGCTAACCTGACTGAAGTTATCCCGTTTAAAAATTATTATTCCTGGCAAAAAAAAACCTTTAGCCAAATACTCTTCCTTAGACAATAAAATAACAAGTGTTAAAAAAAAATAAACAAGGTGGTCCTGCTGTTCTGAAGTGATGCAATAATAACAAACAGCATTGAATTTTTGTGTAGTTCTGGATTTTATAAGAAAAAGTTTAATTTCAGGGTGACATACCAAAGACTGATGTGGCGTTATTGTCAGGAAGGTGATGTTGAAGGCGCTACGAGAGTTCTAGAAAAGATGCGTGAACTTAGCATGCCAGTGTCTGAACCAGTCTTGAACGCTCTCGTCATGGGTCATGCCTTCCATGGGGACACTGAAGGAGCTAAGGCAGTATTAGAAACCATGGCTGGCGCGGGACTGCAACCCACTAATCGCACATACACTCTTCTGGCTTGTGGGTATGCAAAGCAAGGCAATGTTGAAGGAGTAGAGAGTGTCATCAAAACAGCCATTGATAAAGATGCTTATATGACGGATAAAGTAAGTTTCAATCATAATCATAATTATTGTTATGTAGGAAACATAGCGAAATATAAATAATAAAAACCCTGTAAGTATAACACCCAAGTTTGCATGCTTTGCAGCAGAACATGGAATGATTATGTACACCAACTGTGTTACCTATGTTTATCAAATAAATATTTTTGATTTGATTTGATTTAAAGTCTAATTTACTTGATAAGTAATTCTAAGGGGATAAGCCCACTAATCGGTTGAATGGTGCATGTTGGTGGATTGGTGTGATAGCACCCTAACATATAAGACTACACAAATTTTTAAATGTCTTTCCCTTTTCTCTGATCTTTTATTTATTTCTCTATATTTTATTTTTAGGATATACTGGACATCATAGAACATCTAGCAACTGGTGGCCATGGAGACAAAGTTGAAAGCCTTTTTCATCATCTACAAAAAGGCATGGGCTACAACCAAGATGTGTGTAATCTGATACTTAGACTTCTTAACAAGGGACAACAAGACGCGGCCAAGAAAGTTATGAAAACAATGCCGAAAACACCAAACACTGATGAAACGCCGTTCAAGGGAGCTTTCTTTATTAAACAACTTTTAAGAGTGAATAAATCGCCAGAAGCGATCATCAAAGCTTGTTCTGAGTTAAAAGAGGAAGGTTTAGTGCCTTCTTCTTTCTATATCGCAACAGAAACAGCCTTACAGCAGGGAAATTCTGAATTGGCCCAAAGCCTATTTAAAGAGCTGCAGAAGGAAGGCTATGAAATACGCCAGCACTATTATTGGCCTTTACTTGCGCAAAAAGGACGAGAGGGTGATGAGGAGGGGCTTCTTCAAATTGTCAGAGACATGGTCAAAGAGGGTAACATTCCAAGTGGAGAAGCTCTAAGAGATTATGTTATACCGCATTTAATTAAAAAGGATACTCCACTGAATATAATATTGAAGCTTCAGATCGCCAATGTTCCTGCTGCTCATGCCGCGAGGAACTTAATGATTGAACTCCTACAAGCCGGTAAGACCAAACAGGCAGCTGATGTTGCGTTAAAATACAGACCCAGAGGCCAATATTCCTTAACCACAAGACCGCTGGTTATTGCACTTAGCAAAACAAAGGATATCAAGTCGTTTGCAACTATTTTACACGTTATTAGCAGCTCCCAAAGTCAAGTGACGCAGACTGAGGACGAATCCAACGACGACGCTCAGCAAGAGATCAGTGAAGTTGGTCGTATTGTTCTCGCATCTATAAAAAACTTAGGTAGTTCTGAGGCAGCTACAGAACTTTTGGAAGAAATTCTTGCAAAGGGCTTGAGGATTAGCCCAGAATCAGCAGAATCTATACAACTATACTTAGGGAAGAATTTAACAACTCATCTCTCTGAGTTGCTGTCTCAACTCACTTCACCTGATCTTGAAATGGTCCCATTAGAAGCACAGAAAGGGTTTGCTTTGAGAAACTCGACACAACTCGAAAAACTATTAGCTCAAGGCAAAGGTGATAACGACAAACGTATCCATAGGCAACTTATATCTGCGTATATCAAGGATAACAATGTTGAAAAGTTAGAGAAATTCGTAACTGATTTGAGAGCTACAGAGTTTGAGTTTTCCAATCCCATTCTTGCGCAATTATACGAATTTTATTGTACAAATGACAACATAGACAAGGCCAAGGAATGTCATGCAGAAATACTTAAAAATGACCCTAATTTTGCTTTAAGCAAGATTAAATTTGTACAAATGGCATATGCTTTGGTGCGATCTGGTAGAGCGGATGAGGCAGTTCAATTAATTAATGAAAATAAACATGACCCAGAAACTGAAAAGGAAAATTTCCTGCTCAATTCCAAATGCTGGCAAATGCTGAATAACTTGGCTGAAAAGAAAGTACACACTTTAGTAAGTTTATTTTAAACTTCATGTTCTTATTTTTATACATAAATGTTTGCTGGTAAATCATTCAGGCAGTATTTTTTGTAAGAAAGAATACTTATTTCGCCCGTTGGTGCCATAATTTTTTGGCAGTATCTCTATTCGAAATATACCGGCGCGAGCTATCATCAATCATCACATCTAATTTCATAATTAATTTCAATAGTTGATATTTTATAGAAAATATGTGTACAGTGCAAAAACGAATAAAAAAGAAACATCTTGCTAACTTGATTAACCGGCCAAGTCCGAGTCGGACTCGCACAGAAAGAGTTCCGTGTCTTTCTTGAATAGGCGGCCTCTTTAACTTAATTTAATTTAATTTTTTTTATTTGATTTTATGGTAGCAACAGTATTACTCACTTTTTAAAAATAGATGTGTCTTCTTATTACTAGTCACGGGACTGTTGAGCCACTTGCCACTGTATGTATTTTGGCCGTGTGTAATGTTAATCGTTTAGTCAGTTATACTCGTATATCCAGACAAGGAAAGTCGCAAGAAAATATCCCATCTCTGTCATCGTGTTTGACAGGTCCTCACCTGGCCCGTCCCATTTAGGTTAGAATCACTTGATTAATGTTAGATTTTCATGCAATTTAACTGTTGGCTAACCCGAAAACCAAGCCTGCTAACGATATCAACGGAAAAATCATGATTGTTCATACGGCATCGGGAAAACTCGGATTCCGAAAAATATCCGAACGTTTACCAGTCTAATAATTAAATTACCGATGTACGGTCAGATTATTTTTGACAGCTGATTTGATGGAAATACCGAGTGACAAAGATATAATCCTCTTTCTGTTACACGAATATAGACATGTCATTCGGTATCAGTCGTTCACGAAGATGTCACACGAGTATGCCTGATTTGCACTAAACGGCTAAATTATGAACAGCACAGTGGCAAGTGGCTCACCAATCCCGTGTGGTGACTGTACATCGACTGTTATGATGGAGCAAAACAACGCCAAGAAATCACGTTTCCTTTAATGTTTTATTTTATTTTATAATTCCGACGGACAGACGGACAGTGGGGGCATTCTGTCCTGTTGCCAGCCTTTAGATACGGAACCCTCAAAAGGCATTTGGCTCTTTGTAATTTTATAGTGTAACTTTGTTAAGTCGCAGCCGAAACATGGTTTTTCTCAAACAGGTGTTAGAAATGACATCAGCTCTGCTCAATAACAACTACGTTGAGCCTACGAACGTGATCCTAGGCCCGACCATCAAGGTGTTCCTCCTAGAGGAAGACATTGAGGGCGCTTTGAAGCAGTTCGAAGTTTGCTGCCGGCAGTACAGGTGTACACCGTGGAAAGGAGAGTTGATGAAGGCCCTAATAACCAAGGAGGATGCAACTAGGTTGCAGTGGCTGGCGGATCTGAGTACACAGGTAATTTGAGACTATATAAATATTAAGACCTACGTCAAATCTCGTCTGTTGATATTCATCATGTCATCATGAGTCATGACTCCCTAATTATTATATGCTCATAAATAAAAATACTAAGACATTAGGAAGGTCCGATGCCAGGTTGGTAAATCGTGCTCTGCATCAAAATATTGTGCCCACTCTTAATCAATACCCAGTGGCTGTTGTTTGACCTTTTTTCTTATTCAAATAAAAAAATTAAGTAGAATGCAAAACGAGTTATGTTATGGTATGAACGAAAGATCTATCAAGGTCGTAATGTATCTGACACGCTCCATCAACCTCGTGTTTTCATAAGTTTTGAGACAAACTTTTACTTTAAAAAAATAAAACGCGAACGTTGTCCGATGCTGCGAGGCACGATGCGGAAAAGCCTATGCCAAAAGCAGCTCCAGCACGAAATGTATCGCGTTCCCATCATCCAGCGAGGGTGATGGTATAGTGGGGCGTTTCGTATGAAGGTGTCACTCCTCTCCATTTTTGCCGACGAGGCGTCAAGGAGCTCGTATAAAGAAGACAGGCTGCCTTTTGAGTAATAATTTCTTGTAGTTATTATCAGAAATTTTAAAAAATATACTTTAAAAAAAAATCTATGAACATTATATTCCGTCTCAAAACTTATGAACACACAAGGTAGGTATACAATATAGTCCGGTATTGTAATGGTGTTAGGAAATTTTGTAGGGTCTGGATGGAAGGATTTACCGCCAAGCAGCAGTGTTCGCGTTATTGTGTTTTCATCGAGGCATTTCATCTAATTTCTCAGTAATATCAATGCATTGGCAGTCTTAGGGCCGTATTAGTAAGCTGATATCGACTGTAATGTTTGTCTCAAGATGCGTCAAAAATTACAGTTTTCTAAGGCTTGACGTTAATTTGACATATCTTGTGTCGGGCATCTCAGCAAAGATGGGTTTACTATTAATACGGCCCTTACGGTACCAGTCTTAAGATTGTAGTCTTGAGAATGCAAGTCATAGGTCTCAGATAGCATCAACATCAGGTGGACCCCAGGTTTGCCACGTCAATACCACAAAAAAAATGTCCGTGTTTCGGATGACGTGATGATAACTACTGCTGCCAATGGATATGTGATGCATACATGTCTCTTTCTCCGTAGATCCATGGCGAAGTGAACGTCCTTCACGATTTGGTACTCGCGTTTGTCGAGTGCGGGCGGCTGCGGCAGGCGCGCCGCATCCTCGAGACGCCGGGGCTGCAGACCCGCCGCCAGCGACTCGACGACGCTTGCCAGCGCTATGTTGAGGTAACTATCATGGATGCTTACTGGTGGTAGGTCCTTTTGCAGGGTCCATCGCTACCACCAGTTTACCCGCTAACAAGCCGCCAAGCTCACAAGCAAGACATTGAAATAACTAACATAGAGGCATTTCAATAGTCTTTTCTTCGTGTCACCGTTATGTGGCCTGGGTGTGTTCTTCTTTAATACAGAAAAAAATGCATGTTGATTTTTGCCCTAGATGACTATGATAATGCGCTGTTGACTTGATCTTACGTTCAACTTTTAATGGGCATGCCCACATTTTCCACATTAGTCGCTTTCGACTTCATCGTTTAATGAAATGATTTGATAACAGACAAACAACTGATTTACACATACGAAAACGCAGAAAACATCGGGAAACGAAAATAAAAGACAAAAGTGCGCCAATGTGGATATGGCGCCGGTGGCTCATCAACAGCTCATTGAATCCGGCCATGAGCATGTAACATCAAAAGACAAGAAATAATTGACTTTGTAATAATTGGCCAACTGGGGGAAGGGTCGCATAACAAAACTTTAAAGTTTTGCCTCGCCATTTGGCAAAAAAAATGCTAAACTTTGTGTGTGTTATTCCAGGAGGGAAAATCCGAACATCTAGAAGGGCTACTGGAAGCTACAAAACAACTGTCACATATCGACCGCTCAAACATTTTCTACCACCTCCTCGTGACCTACTGCAAAGTCGACGAAACTGACAAAGCGCTTGGCCTCTGGACTATTCTTCAGGAAGAAGGCGAAATCCCGAGCGAACAATTCCTTTCGTACCTTGGAAATCATCTGAAATCCATGAACAGACCAGTTCCTTTCGCACTACCTGAGCGACGAGAACCTATACGAGTGAATAAGGACCAGAGACAGCAAATGCAACCAAAGATACAGAGGAAGCAACAAAGTCAGCCGCAACATTCCAAGCGAGAAGTAACATCACGCATTGAGAATCTGATTCATGAAGGGAATGTAATGGAAGCTATGGATCATGCCATTAAGATGTTAGACGAAGGTACAATAGCAAAGCCTAACGTTTTGAAATATTTACTGAAGAAATTGGCTGAGAGCGGGGAAGTTGAGAAGATTCAAGAGTTGGGAAAGCGATTGTCTGATATTATGAAGCGGAATGTGACCTATGATGACAAACTTACGTTGGCTATTTTCAATAAGGGCTCAGGGCCGCAACATATCGATAGTTTATACGAAGCTGTTAACTCAGCTAAGTCCGATGACGAATTGGCCGCCGCCCTAGTCAAGTACCCAAGGAGTAATGCTCTGGCTTCTGTTATTCAAGATGATGACTTTGTGAACAAATGTAAGTGTTACTTTATTTTCTATCATTAAACTGCGATGTAAATTTATATCATACTAATTAATGATTATGTACAGTATAGTCGTTGAGTCTAAATGCTGGTGAGGTGAAGAGACCAGTACAAACCCGAAACACCTTCTAAGAGCTATCTGACTGAACAGTTGTTTTATCTCACGAAAGCGGGTTTTGTGTACATAACCAATATGGAACGTCAAATTTCGAATATAGAATGTCGTACGGTCTATGTGGGTTACAACTACATGCAAGAGGTCATTTACTTAAGTTTTCACCAATATACCATAGTTTTTGTTGTAACACTTATACACACTCACACTACGGCGTCACTAAGCGAAGACGGCTACGAACTCAAAGACAGCGTGCACGTGCATCTACACACGTGTATGACACCCTTTTATGAGCTAAAACAACTGTACAACATATTTCTTAATAGTTACTATTACTTTCATCCTTCGTTTTTCTACAAAACACGATTGACAATCGTACTGTCAGTTGCGAGTGTAAGTGTTACAGCGACAGCCAGCTTAACGTCGTTAAGGAGGTCGGAGTACTGTTCTAATAACAAATATACTTATTTCGTAGTAGATTACATTTCTGGAATACCGCTTTATACACTCGCAATGGCAAGATATACAGGGTCACCGGCGCATGAGTTGTAAGGGTTATTTAGTAAAGATGTGTGTTTGATTGATCACATTGTTGTGCGTGCAGGTGGTGCGTATCACATGGATTGCACAACGATGAAATTTTAAGACAAATCTCTTACTACCCCTTGGCTTTATATTTACATGGTTTGTGTTGATTTAAAAGCATGGTCTAAAATATTATTGTTTCAGGTGGTAAGGTAGCCGAATTAGCTGCTTCGAGAGGATATAACATGCCAGCAAACCTACTGTGGATGGAATATATTTTAGCCGGAAAAGATCAGCAAGCCGAAGCTCTATGGAACAAGTGTTTGATCAATGTACAAAGCGTTGTTTTCAGGCGACTACTACAGGAAAGCCATGTTAGGAATCAACCAGAGTTAATAGAAAAACTTATTTCGGCACTCATGACAAACAAAAATATTACTGCTGGGTCATTCGGGAATGCTTATTCCAGATTGATTAATATGTATTTGATTGATAATAAAATTGATGAGGCACAAGCGACTTTGGAAAGAGCGGTCAAAAATAGTGTGCCAATGGACCAGTTCAACAAGAATTGCTTGATCAGGCTGAAGCAGGCTGTTGAAGACGCGGGACAAAGTTTTAAATATGCCATTGAAAGTAAATAATTGTGTCATGGATCTCGTATAAATAAGAATAGCTCGACAGTACACTTAGGTGGCATTGATTGGTCGAGCGCCTTCCCCTCCCGCGTCCTGCAGAACACGAGAGGGCCCGGGCTTATAGCGGTGGAACATTTATAAACAGACAGATTGACAAATTAATTCAAGAAGATTATTTATAATTTACAAAAATAAGTTGCTAAAAATTTACATAAGTACCTATGTCACCACGTGTCAAAGGCCAGATGGCCTACTTTGAAAATCTATATTCGAAGTTACGTTAGCTCCATCCTTTCGATTTAATCTTGACAGAGCTAACGCAACTTCGAAATTCAATTTTCAAAGAAGGTCCTGAGCAACGCATTTGTCATGACATTGTTGCGGGTGTGTTTGTGTGGTGGTGATAATATTGTTATTAACTAATTATTTATATGAGATCAATGCTATCTTCATGATCAATTTTATTGAGTAGTATGATCATGAAACTTGTAAATACCATTCAGAATTTAATACAAGCACTGAGTATTCAATTATGATAATGTACCTTACTATTTAGTATTTAATAAACTGTTAGTTAGATTGTGTGTTTTATTTTCGAGTGAGCTCTTCATTGTCATAGTTTTATCAATAAACGATTGAATTAAATTGAATTGTAGAAATAAAGAATAGAAACCGAGATAAAATAACATATTTCTGATTGATTATTTTCACGTAATGAAAACTGCAGTATTGTTGACACCCAACCAATATTGGCACCATGAACTTAATTTCGAGCGAATAGAGGCAAAAATTCTATAATCGCACTCTGCCAATACCTGATATTGGGGATTTATTTTATAAATATAAGTAATTATAAATGAATGCTTCAAAAAGTGTAGCCCGTACCTAGTTTAAAAGTGTGAGGAATTCAAGGGTTGGCTTTGTGTAAACATACCACATTTAATTGTAACTCAACGTTTTTTAGTTAGCAAACTATGTTGCAATCAGGAATGTTGCGGATGCAGATTTTTTGAGTTCCTTACCTATGCCTAGAATGTAGGTTAGACATTTTACAAAATTTGTAAAATTACTATTTAATAGTACCCATATAATTTAGGGAAATTACATAAATAGACGATAAATTATAATTTTTAGTACCTACTTAAGCTGTTTTACATTCATAAAAACCTTTGTGCAAAATGACTTAAATTGGAGTAATAAACTAAACTAACACTCAAAAACGTGTAGCGTGTTCCCGCCAACCGCCTCCCGCTTATAATCGGTGATCCGCATCGCATACCATAAGCTTCGCATCGATTTTTGCCTCTGTGATTTCCGAAAACCGCATTGCATTTTGTTTTGGCGGGAAAAAAATTGATTCACGTTGCCATATTCAAAAAGTCTCCCAGTATAAACGTAAACATTTTTTTGTGGGCACTAAACCTGTTATTTACGGGCAATATGTTTTTCTTAATTCTTTGGTGGCTTTCAAAACTCAATTAAAAGGAAATAATCATTACTATGTGTCTATAAATTTTGACCGTGGAAAAAACCCGTGGAGATTGCGCGTTTGCTAAAACAAGTTCACTACCTACTGTCTGCTTACGCTAGCTGCACCCCGCAACTTTTAGTCAAAATAAGTCTATACAATTCCGTCATTTATGCAAGCTATGCCTTATTATATTTGGGAATTACTGCCGCACTCAGAGACGTCAAATAAATTTAATGCTTAATTAAAGTTGCTGCTGTCACTTTCTTTGCTATAGCAATTGAATAAGACATCACGTCACTAAACAAATATTAAATATAATTGACGTCTCTGAGTGCGGCAGTTAGACAGTCTTATGGGTCCTCAGATTAACAGTCGGACTGACAGGCTGAGTTGAACGCACCTGTTTATTAGAATGAGAAAGTTATAATACGTCTTTCATTCTAACAGATACCTGCGTCCCTCTCGGCTGTACAGTCCGAAAGATGGTCTGTGGATCTCATCCATTAGTCTCTCTTTATATGACGTAGTCCAGAAGGAAAAAGATGGATTAAGCGATAAGCAAAAAAAGGATTTGAACAATAACTGTAACTATAGTTGTAAATGTTTAATCAAGAAGAAATGAACAATGTTGAAAATAAGAAACCCGTCTAGGGCGAGTAAGTATGTCGTACTTATAGCTCGACGACCTTACTTGTCCGTGTGTCTCCCTAAGTACGCGAACTTCTAAGGGTAAACACGGGCGAAAAAGGTTGTGGTACGCGTAAGTACGCGTATTTACTCGCCTGTCTATCTAAGACTTTATGTTATGTCAGTTAATTAAGAACGTTGATCTGTGTGACGTAGTGTTGTTAAAAGACTAGTCTTGAAGACTTTTAAACCTTAAAGACTCGCTAGCCTTGAAGGTTCAAGCTTTGAAGCGTTGAAGGTTTGAGCTCAAAATCTGTTCCGAACCCTAATGACTCAAGCTTTTTACGAGCTCTTAAGAAAAAGTCTTTAAGACTCGGGCTTCATAGAGAGCTCAAGCTTTAAAAACTCGGGCCTATTGAAAGCCCTAGCCTCCAAACCTCGAAGCGTTAAGAGCTCAAATAATGAGCGTTCTAGGCAGAAAGTATTTTTGTGTGTGTATTTATTTAAGAATGTTATTACGTGCATAATATTACTTCGAAATTTGATATCTGGGGATCGGTGTGGTCTCCTACATTACTATAAATCTACATGACGCGAAGTCTTGGAAAAAAAAAAAAAAGTAGCCGCCTTCTTGAACTTTTTATTTGTTCGACCGATGGATTCCAAATTTTATATCTGGGGATCTTATTATCTTATTCCTTTAACGGATTCGTTCAAGTAGTAACAACTTTGCCGTTAGTTCATATTATTAAATTACAACGTACATACATACATAAATTTCTGTTAATAATATAGCATCGATTGATCTCATTTTTTAAAAGCTTTTAAGACTTTTAATGCTACAAACCTTATAGACTTAAACCTTTAACGCTTAGGAGGCTTTAAAGCTTGAGGCTTAAAGACTCGAGGCTTCAGTGATCGTAAACCGCAACACGAACTTTTCAACTTGAGGCTTATATGGTCGAGGCTTTAAGGTTCGAGGCTTCTAGACTCAGCAGTCGCGACTCGAGTCTTGTAGTTTACGCCTCAAAGCTTAAATTCACAACACTAGTGTGACGGTATTATTATGGGAAAATCCATTCACAGGCTTGGCAACACTGATTAAGTATCAAACAAATCAACAAACAAATGACGCTTATGCTATTAAAGTCTAAAAACTTTGGCGGTCTTTTCATTTTGTTTACTTAACTTAACATGAGTCAATAAAGTGAGAACAGTTTTATATTACAAGTTTTCGAAAGAATTGGAAATGTTTTATCCCGAAGAGTCCTTGAAAAAGGGGGGTAGATTTTACCTGTGTTGGGTAGCGGATTCCTGGCCTCTATGCTTTGCTACGATAACTCACCGTCAGCTTTGGTCTCAGGATATTAGGAAAATTTGGTAAGATGTTAAACTATCCAACTATTCTTCACTAAGTTAATATTACTGAAGTTTATATATTAAATAACTTGTTGGTGTTCCAGTGACGATTTGATGGAAGTTATGAACAATGAATCTGGCCGCCCTGCCGGCAGATTTTCGCTCCGTCTCAGTTCACAGCTTATGCGAGGTTTAGTCAGACTCTACCAGAGAAAGGTCGTCATAATGCTAGGTTTGTTTTTGCACTACAGACATTATTATTATATCCTCTACATATTTTCGCCTTAACTTGAACAGTACATGATCATTTACTTTCAGGCGATCTGTGCATGATCAATGCTAGAGTCATGAAGAATAGTAATAAAAAGTAAGTTACACTTTCACGATAATAATTAGGTAAATAGTCTTTATCTATTTGTGTGTCTTCTGCATTTCAATATTTATTTGTGCAGTTACCGAATTTGATTTCTTGACCACCAGGAACCATGAAAAAACAATATAATAAGTAAAATCATAAGAATTCTCCAATTTCATTTAATAGACACTTTGACATCTACATGTTAATGGGAAAGGCTTGGAATTTAATTTGCCTATTGGACATGAGTAATATAGAAGAATTACACTAATTAATAACTTTGTATCTATTGGCTAAATAAAAAAGAAAACTAAGAAGCTAAACTAAATGAACTAAAGAGCTGATCTTTTAACCCCCATGTAATCAGCTCTTACTATTTCTTATAACTGAAGGAGAATATCTGGCAGTTGTAAAAATTGGCCTAATCATTACTTGGACTGATTTGGTTGAAATCATCATTAAAAACATATTTACATGTGGTGATGCTTTTAAAAAAAAAGTAGTAATAAGAAATGGCCATCCAAACTTTGTTTCCCTCAGGTTCAACATCTTGGAGCCTGCAGAAGTGATGGAGAGACAGCTGTTCCCACCGCTGGAGCCTGTCATACAAATTGAGGAGCGAGTAGAGGAAAGGGCAGAGGAGAGAGTTGAGGAGATTTTACAGGTGATATGGTCACTTAAGAATTTGGTATGCCGCATAAACTTAATAATTAATTTTGTTTTGACTCAATAATGTAAGTCCATCCATGATGTGGATGTTCTAAAACCTTTCTTCCTTTTCTTCTAAAAATTAAAAAAAAAATGTACTTTGGTGTTTTGGATGCCAATATTGCTTAGTTTTGATTTTGCTCAATTAATTTGGATTTATACATATATTAATTTAATGAGACAATAAAATGTCAGTTCTTAAAATTCTTCAGTTACTTAGTTAGTTACTTAGTTTAGAACTTAAAGTTAACATCCATTGTCAAAGAGTGGCAATTTTTTTTTAAATTACTTTCTTTGTTGGTATTAGCACTGTTACAACTTCACAGGACTGTGAGTGTGGACACTGTTGTTGTTAATACTTAAGTTAAAAGTTAATCTAATCTCAAATATGAAGATGCTTACTACTTTCTAATTCCTATGACGATTCTAATAAGTTATATTTGTACACAGCAAAGCGGTAACATTGTGAGCAATGTTCAGGACATCACCTTGAAAGAGGCTACTATCCCAGACTTCCAATTGCAAGTGAATGTAAGCTATACGGATATTATTAATAATCCTTTCCTACTAATATTATAAAAGCGAAAGTTTGTGTGTGTGTGTGTGAGTTTGTTACCCCTTAACGCTGCAACGGCGGACGAAGTGGCGGGCAGAAGCTAGTTCCTTATAAATTATAATTAAAATATATTAGTTAAAATTTAACGGTTCTAAAAATATATTTTGTAACAGTCAATAAATATGTCGAACATGTTTAGAACCTGGTACTCTAGGCGGTAAAAACGATATCGCAGTTTACCTGTTGGTTGGGGTATTGTTATGACGTCAGTCGCCATTACTGTCTAGTAAATAAGAGCTATCAAAACGGTGACAATACGATAACAGCTCAAACACGATCTGGTTTTTACGGTGTGGAATAGAGGCCCAGTACTTGGATGGGTGGCCGTCTGGGAACACAGTGTGTTGTAAAAAAATAAATCGCCTATTTCCTTTCCATGCGTGAAATGAGTATGCATAAAAAAGTCTAGTTAAATTTTCCGTGCCACTTACGCTTGACTAAAAGAAAACTGCCCAAGCTATTATCTAAGTTAATGGCACTAGGGAACATCGGTTTTTTACGACCAACCAACCAATTTAATGTGATAACTATTCTAAAATAGTGAAAAAATGCCTACAAGTTAATTTACGTTACCTACATTGCTATCATCACTTTTTTTCTTCATCAACAGGATGGCTTCGGCGAAGAGAACCCAAACCAAGCGCTACAGTTACTCCAAGATCGGACTTTGGAGCACATGCTCGGAGCTTCGTCGTCGGCCGTGCACAGCGGGCTCGAGCTGCCGCAGGACAGGGCCGCGGCGCCCGACGTGTCGCGGGACCTGCGCCCCGCGGCCGATCCGCAAATGGAGATGATTTCGGAGCATGATCTCACTCTTTTCAGGAAGTGTAAGTTATTGTGTAGGGACTCAGTTTATTTATATAGGTATATAAAGACTTTTCCTATTGTAACTTGGGGGGAGAAGCGAATGCAATGTATGCTGTCTAGCTAAACCAGCAACAAGGTCCACAGAAAACCAGCGTCGCACTTCTAATAGGTAGTACGACATATAACTGAGTGAATATCATTTTCGCAGCACTACTTTCCACACACTGTAATAATTTATAATTAAGCGAAATAATGAAATGTTTAATTCTGTAAGAGGCTTTAACTCATAAACTTATAAATATTCATAAAATAACCGGTCAAGTGTGAATCGGACTCGCGTAGTTAGGGTTCCGTACCGTTTCCGTTCCGTAATTCAAATTTAAATCAAAGAAGCATTTCTTATGTTTCCAAAGATACGGCTCTTTACAGTTAGGACAGGCCCGACGGACGGACAGACAGCGTAGGCTTAGTAATACGGGCACGGAACTCTAATAGGGGTGGGTACAAACTTACACGAATTGACCTAGTCCCAAACTAATCTCTAGGCTTGTACTGGGTACTAGATATAGACAAGGTTTTGTATTAAAGTCAGGATCACTCATACATTTGCTACCTGACATCGAACGCGGAACTAGAATAGCGACGTCGTCAAGACAAGAAGAGTTACAAAAGTAGGTCGGCAGTGGGTAGTACCTACCTATTTCCTACCTCATAATTAAAGTGTACCAATAGATATTTTTTTCTGATAAGTACTTGAACCCCGACGAACTTCGGCGACGTCGTGGTCCCTCATAGACTTAAAGATTTCTTAATATTTTTACTCTCATGATCATATACACAATAATGATCTAGGAAATAACGGCATTAAATTATTTTTGTTTTAGAAGTCAATCGTAAATATGATGAAAACATTGCCTCGCTGTCTCTGGCACTGACCGGATCTTGATAGTATTCATTTTTTCCTATTTACAGCTACTGCACAAGACATTCTGCCCGAGGAGTTTGAAAAAGGTATGATTGATTACATTGATTACACCAAAATTATATTGGATATTTTCAATTTACCTCACCTCATTCGTTAGTTTATTACTTACCTGATAGTAGGTTAATTAGATTCCTTATAGAATAAGCCGGTACAAATAAAAAAAAACCCCGGACTTAGAATTAAGAATATTATACGAGCAAGATTTAGAGCTGTTAACTGTTGACTGAATCAAATCGTAAAATAGCATACAACGTTGAAAAAAGGCGATGACAGTTTTTACCAGACGTTCTTTTTCTATATTTTTAATTTAAGATTTGTTGTGTGGACGAACCCTTTTTCTTCGGTTTCACACCATTTTGTTGTCATTTGTTCCTCATTTCAATTCCTATAATAATTGTGATATTCCTGCAGATATCCCTATTCCTGAAATCCCGCCTCCGGAACCGCCCGCTCCCACCGAGAAAGAGTTAGTTCCTATCCAATGTATTTTAGCTAGAACTATCCCTGACAAGGCTGTCTTAAACTATGCTATGCTGGGGCCTTGGGCTCAAGAATTTTGGGCCCAGGTGATCACTGTTACTGTGCCCGACAAAAAAGTGTTGAGAATAAATGTGAGAGAAGTTGTCGGTCCTTCGGGCCCCCCTGAGCATGGGGCCCTTGGATGCACTAGTTATTGTGCTGGCGCATTAAGGAACTCTTGGATCAAAGTAAAGAGCAACACGGACCACCAGGCCGCCTGCCAATGCCTTTCGTAAATGTATATTGTATTTGGCCGTGAGGCCCACTCTTGCAGCTGAAAGAGATCGGGTGGACTGTTAGGCCCGTATTTATAAACTCGTATCAATCCCCGTTCTGAGAGCTTCTCAGTTGAGACCGTCTCGATACGTAATCCTGGAGCTAGGATCGTCGCTTATTAATAAACTCATCTTGAGAAGCTCTCACCTGGGATGATCTTACCAACATTATAAACAGAAACACATACCAACCCCAACAATGACATTTTCGAACAAAACGACAAAACGTTTTGACTATGCATTATGGTTCTTTAAAATAGATGATTTTGCGTTTAGACATGACCATCATAAATCAATTTTTTCAAGTTAAAGTGTAAAAGCAAGTTGTTATTGTAAAAGCATTTTTTTAAATAGTTTTCCGCTTATATCACAAAAGGTCAAAAGGTAATCATGTGTGTATAATATGACATTATATTTCAAAATCTCTCAGTCATATTGAAAAAACGAAACGCACACATGTACAGTAGTTTACTTACAGGTTACAAATTACGAATTTGTTTTTGAAGTGAAGTGAACTTAAGTGTCTTTAAGTATTAAAATAATTGTGATAACGTGCAGATTCTCGAATCCAACGAGACACAGGAAATATTTAAAAAATAAACTTGTCCTAACTAAAGGCCGATCCTTACCTACAGCAAGCATCGGAGACTGGAGCCTGGAAGAGTTCTTTCTACATAAGATGAACAATGAAAGGCAAATCAGGCGAGTCGTCTCCAAAAGGTGTCTAATTTATCTACTATTAAGCTTGAGTCATTAGATATATATTATAAATCAGTCAGCAAGCAGTTCTCTGATCGCCTGCCTCAGTGTATCGGCATAAAGGTATTATGATCATGAACCGATTCTCTTTTGAATATTATGAAAGATAGTCTTTACATTGGCAGACAATCTATAAGCAATATTATAGTTATATGCCTACTTGTAATTGTCAAACTTAGTGAATGTAAATTAAAAGATCAAACTAATATACTTAATTATGAAACTGTTAGTGTGTAAAATAGGTAGGAATAGGTACATTATACTTATTGTTTTTGTTATTTTCAGATGATTTAAACTAAAAACTGCCAGCCCCTGCCACTGGAAAACTGGTGTTTAATAGCCTTCAATCAAGACTGGTGGAAGACTACCCAAGATAGGGCTAAGTGGAAGGAAAGGACACTATAGGCTGTTAATGATTATTTTTCGATTAAAATTCAGATACAGTTTACCTTAATGTTTTATTTTTGTCATGTTTTATGACAGTGGTTAGCACAAGTGGTTTCCTCAGTGGTCATTACTTTAGTCTGTTTATAGACTAGGTAGAGGGGGTTACTAAGCGACAAACAAGTTGCAGGCAACTTGTGCTAATTGTTTAGCAAATTTGACTATAACTCTGTTTTTGCACCATGGTGTCAAAATTTAACTGACATTGGGTGTCAGTTAAATTCAGAGTTATGTGCACAAACATTTGTTAGCAACATTCACAATAATAATTAATCTATGTTAGCACTGGAAGGAATCCCTGCAATATTTTTGTCTATGCATACATTCACTATCCTATTAGGACACTTCTAGTCACTTTCTAATTATGAGCGACTTATGGTGACATAATTTATTTAACGTTTGTGCCACTGGATTTCCTCCTCGCTCTTAAAAGTTAGTGGAAGTTATTACATCACAGTTGAGCCTATTCAAATCAGAGTTATCTAATTTTAAATATCTGTAACCCTTAATTTATAATGTCCAACTAAATTTTAGACTAACAAGGATAGAGATTGATGTTTATAAATTTAACTTAACAGATATTTAAAATCAGATTCAAGTTTGATGTTATAAATTAAGGTCTATAGATATTTAAAATTAAAGAACACTGGTTGAAGTTGGTAGGTATACAATATAAACACCATAACACACCTACATCCAACACCTTTACCACAGATCCTTGTTGACTTGGTGTTTATGAAAGTAATTTATCGATGAGAGAACTAAATAACATTGTTTTATTTGCACTAACATCCAGCGCAGACTTTCTGAATTCTTTAGCCACTAGTAGCTTGTTAGTAGAGTTACAGAGTTCAGAGAGCTTGTTGTTATGTTTTGTTATGCCTCTTAATCTTACGATCCAAATACTTTCATTTTGCTAAGCTAAATAAATAGTGAAGGAGTACCTACATACATATAATCATGTACCAACTTTTGCATAAAGTGACCTTGAATGTCTTTTCACAAATAAATAAAACTACTATTAGCATGTAGTGAGTTTATTTTATAAAAGTCTCAGTTATACATATTTACAGGTTTTCAAACAAACTTAATACCTAATATTATTTGTATCTGATACACTGTCGTACCATACAAATTCTCTTCATTGAACACCAAAAACAAGTTGTAATTCTGTAGCTCTGCCTAGCCCACTCTGGGATTACAGGCGTGAAGGTATGTAAGGTATGAACTGAACACCAACAAAACTGAAACAGAACAGTACATTTAAATTATCATACAACAGGCTGTCTTGCTGTTAAATAGCAATCCAACTATCATCTAACTATTAACCATCCTGGTTCATAGCTGGGTAAGGTTAAAATAAATTTGGGTTTTTCAATACACACTTATATTATGTTACTAAATGGAAAGAAAGTAGATAGGTAAATTTACAATGAAAATATTGCTCATAGCCTCTCATAGCCCACAACTGACTATGCTAACTTGTTATTAGATTGAAGCTATTTTATTACCCCTTCAAGGCGTAGCAAAAAGGAGCATCATGGCTTTGACCCATATGTTCTAATTAAACCTTGAAATTATTAATTTAATAAAATAACAATTCAATTTAATGAATTTTTAGTTTCATTCCATTAGTATATTCTTATTTCTAATATGTGTTTATATATATTCCAAGCAATTATAAATAATTGTTAATTAATTAAATAAAATCATTCATAAAATTTACAATTTAATAAGTTTGTTATTAAAAATGTACGCCTGCGTCAGGTCTCACTCAGGTGTTAATAATAACTATTGTCATGGTCAGGTTAACTTGACCTAAGTATATAAATTTTCTATCACCAGTATTTCTTATGTGTTCTTAATATTCCCAAGTTATAATTTGTGTAAATCCTATTTCATAATTATCATGTAATGCTATTCTCCAACAAAAGTACAGCTAGATGTTTGTTCACTTGACATAATATTAAACAAACAATGTTTAAATGAAATATTGAACAGAATTACAAAACTTATTGAACCAGCGCTTTGAAAACTAGGTAATAAAATGACATCTAATATTTTTCATATTATTAATGTTTTGCATCATGCAACTAATCAACAAACTTAACTTTACCTACTCATAGTAAGTAACTCTTTTATGTAGAACAAGATAAGATATCCTGAACAGTCATAATGCAAATAATCTAACATATCTTACAGTTTGGGTGCATAGTATGAATGTGCAAGTAGCATGAAAATAGTAATAAAACTATTATATTGACAATGAGGTAGCCCAAAACAAAATTGGGGATACCTACCAAAACCAAATTGGGGGGTACCATTTTGTCTGACTTATACTTTATTCAAAAACAATGATTATTTTATGAGAAAGGATAATTTTGAATACATAGAAAACTGAATCTTTAATGAACTGATCAACATTTTAAATAATTTTATTACCTATAAGTACCTGATGAACATTGGCAATTGGCAAGCGAATTGTCAGTCGTCAACTGCGTGGGGCCGGCAGTTGAGATTCTTGAACACTGACTTCTCAAAATATCCAAATGTTACCGTCTTAGGCGTCTTGATTTTTTCCGGTGAACCTTGCCATGTTACCCAAGTTTCACATTATTGGACTGACGACAACCTACAAAACGACATAAAGTTATACACACTTATCAATTCAAAGTAATTGGTAATTGGTTTGGTTGGTTGGTATTGGTAATGGTTGGATTATTCACGATTAGTTTTCACAAGTAGGTAGGTAAGTATATTTTTTGCAACCTAATGTCGGTCGTATGTCAAGACCCAAAATTGTATATATCTCACTGTTATTACTAGTTTATTGTGTGTATAAGTTTTTAAACAAATCACTCAATTTTCAGAAGTATCAAACAATAATAAAATAAAACTTTGCCGCCTCGGCATTGCTCGTCTGTCATTGTCAACAAAACATTCGGCCCCTCCACTATCGCAACCCGTTTCACGAAGTGCTTCGTTACTTTCATTTCAATAATTAACAAAATATTTAATACGCTTTATTGGTTTTTAAACAGCGAGAAATAAAATATTAGGTACATTGTGGATGTGATGGAAATCGGGTTAAAATTATTATATTAGGGTTGGATGGATAGGTTAGGTTAGGGCACCTACTGATAAAATATTAGAAGGTTTCCTTTTAATACTTATCTCTTACATATTTGACTGTTTTATGACACATCACTAATATAAAGTAACTAGGTATTTAATGTAAATTGTTGGTACTTACCTTCGAGAAATGAGCCCGTGTGGAAGTAAATCTTTCGCGCCTCAGGTATACCATGGTTTTTGTGATGGTATGCCCATAAATAACTATTGTTATACAAACATATCGGACTATTATTTTGTCGTCGGCTTGGTCGGTCTCTCTCTCGTTATATCTATACGTAATATAAATTATCCAGCACCCACAGTAATTTCACATAAACACAACACAAAGCACACATTTTTATCTATTTAGCGGCAAACTCAAACCTAATATTTAGGTATTCATATTATTGAAAACGTTTTAGGTATACATTTTTGCCTCTGAGAATTTAAAAATAACACTTTATTGTATTTAAGCCGATTTATCTGATAAAAAAGCACCCATATGTTCGACTATGTTGTAGTGCGTCCGCCATCTTTCCATGTCTCGAGACGGTCTCAAGTCACCAATAGACCATAATCAGGATCAGGATTAGCTCCTCATACAAAATGACCGTCTCATCTGATCCTAGGATTACGTTTCACGTATTGAGATGTGTTTATAAATAAACGCTCAGTCTTGTGACGCATCTTGTGACGGGCATCTCAGCTGAGACGAGTTTATAAATACGGGCCTTAGTTTGATTTCTAATACGATTAACGTACAGTCCAATATCGGCGATATCGGCGCGCAAACTGTAAGACTGTGTTGCCCTTAACAAAAAGCAAGATTTGAAAATCCGACTGCATGTAAAAAAGGCACTGATATTGATCCCTACAGCCTTAGGTCTGAGATGGAACTTATAATTAAGTGGAAAAGTGTGCTTCATGTCTTGAACATAAAATTAAATCACGTTAACCCCGCGTATTAGATTAACTGAACTGTTAATCTATACTGTAGGAGAACTACAGCATCAAAATTGGAGGATACGTCAAAGGCAAAAAGAAGTTTTTTATGAAAGTGGATTGAAGAGACGTACGTCTTACTTCAACGCCCGGCACCAGATCAGCACCGCCTAAGCGCAATGTGAAACAAAAAGTGAGCTTGGACTTGTGTTAGGCCGCCTTTACACCTGTAAGTTACTTACGTAATATTTACATAATTTACTTACGGTTGCATTTACACTTGATATAAACTTACAGTAAATAATGCTTATGTAAATTTTGTGAATTTAAACTTGCATAAGTTATTACACGCCCATTTACATTGCTTACTAAATCAGTAAATAAAATGCCTTCTCAAAGTCGCCACGTTCAAGCAGCTGCTGCATATATAATTTTATCCAAACTAAAGCAAAAGAAAAGACAATGCTGGGTAAAATCTTGGCTTGGCTCTTTTTCTTTAATTTTGTCACTTCTTGGCTAAATTGTCCTTTTAAATTATGCAATTTTCTAGCAATTTCCTCTGGAGTGGTACTAAATATTTCACTAAGTTCAACATGCAACAAATTTGTTTTTACGCGGTTTTTATACTCCTTATTTTTGTAGTCCCATAGTATGGGACGTGCCTCAAAAGCAGTAATTAAAGTTTCTACCTCGTCTGGAGACCAGGCTTTATTTTGTTTTTGTTTAGAGGAGGACATTTTTTTTGTAAGTTCTCAACTTATCAATTTAGTTCGATAAGTTGTAAGTCGCTTCCGTAAACAAACTCGAACGCGTTTAGACTTGCAATTTTCCAATTTACGTAAGTTGTAAGAACTTACAGTAAGTCACTTACAACGAGTGTTTACACTTGAAAATTTATCGTAAGTTGCTTACGTAAGTCACTTACGTAAGTAAAACTTACAGGTGTAAAGGCGGCCTTAGTTCGATACATTTTTCAAGTTAAATTAAAATTGCCTCGCGTCGTATGCTGAAAAATGTATCGTATTAACATAGTCCAAAGCCCAATTTTCAATGTTTCTTATTGATCTGGTCCCGGGGCGTTGTTAGTGTGCGATGACCTTTACGTTACTTTTTTTTTGGCAGCGTCTAGGGGCCTTTTAAAGTAAGCAAGTTATTTTATTTATTTCTAAGAGAAAACTTAACCAGGTACAAACCGTTTGTTAAGGTACCTATCAACAGAAATTATAAACAAAATATTTGAATCAATTAAAGAATAGTAGGTACATTACTGCAGTGACCTGGAAATCGGCGGTTGCGCTCTATACGAGTCCAGCAACCGCCCTTCCCGGCTGAAGCTTGTATATAGTGCTTTTCTCCAAAATACGAGAAAATTAAATACAGCCCGAACATTTCCTTGGAAAAAAAAGAACAGGATCAGGTACGATTTAGTGTATGACACGTAATAAATTCAATTTGAATAAAATATAGTTTAAATTATAACATTTATTACGCGTTTATGTTATTTCGGCAGTTTCTATACTAAAAAGTCACACTATTTGATACACTTTTTCAATACGCTGTAAACGCTGTTAGAAAAGGTTTAACTTTTTAGTCTGACATTTAAGAAATACCTACCTAAAATATACAACGAAGAATTTTGATTGCACGAGTGTTTGGCTGTTTGGAGTTAGTTATCATATCATAGTCCAAACATGGTTTCAAAAAGTAAAACACCAGGTATCTACGTAATGAAATTTCATACATTTTCGCGGCCGCTGCCATTGGTAAATAATAACTTATTTTTTTGCCCTGGAAGTTAGAACTTCGCGGGCTGATTTTACAACAGTAAGGTTAACACTTCCGAGCATGTGTTTGGAGTTTCTACCTAGTTAAGGACTAAAGTAAGAAACGTTAACTTTTCCACTGAGTTACGAATATTAGCTTTACTGTTATTCAAACAAATGGTGGTATTTCAGCCAAAACTCCTGTAACAAGTGCAAGCATATTACTAACGGGTGAGGATTGAATCTACTTCATTTATTGAATTTGAGATACCTACTGCTAATTGGCGTTGAGAGGTAGTATATAAATGGACGACAAATTTTCGTAACTCAGCGGAAAAGTTAACATTTCTTAATTTTAGTCCTTAACTAGGTACAAACTTTTAAAGAAATGCCCAGAAAAGTAATTTTTCATGTGTCAGGGTGATGGCGCCGGAGCCCGAAGTCGCCCCGGTCCCTGTTCCGTCCACTGAGGTTGCGGCGAGGCCACCGACGCAACCGGAACCGGTAGAATTAGAGGTACTAATCCGCTATAATTGATTTAAAACTGTAAATTGAACATAAACCCCCGTATGCCCTCAATATGACCTCATGTATGATCTTAAGTTTATCGTTGACGTACACCACCTTAACTCGGGCCGTTCAGTATTCTTTGTATGCAACTCTATTCTGTAACGCAAACTTATTGGCATCGGAACGGCAACGCCTCGCCTCGGCACAAGCTAGCAGTCGTCCACTGAAAAATGTATCGTACTAACACAGATCAAAGCTCAATTCCCAATGTCCCACTTTGAGCTGATCCGGTGCCGAATGGTTATGTCTGCGCTGACCTAGGTCACTCACAGCTCATTAGACCCACCCGGCACCCGACCCGAACCGCCTCGCCTCGCGGTTACTTTTAAAAACGTAGCGTGTTGCGTTGTAGTGAGCGCATGCCCATACACATCCATATAAGTAATACTAACCGCCTCGAGAGGCGGTGCGGGTCGGGTGGTTCTAATTAGCTGTGACGTTAAGGGCGGCCACATACATTCGGAATTCCGAAGGCAGCTAATCCATACAAAGTCTATGACTACCCATGCGTACGTTCAGATTTTTTTCCGTTTCGGAATTCCTAAGGTATAGGTATGGCCGCACTTATATAGCTGCCTTCGTAATTCCGAATCGAAATTCTATGTGGCCCGTGTGGCCGCCCTAAGACTTACCGCCGTACTCAAAGGCAAACTTGTTCCTATTTCAAACTTGTGTATGAAAAAGTGTTTCTTAAGGCCTGTTGTTTGGTCAGTAGATAAACTAACCAACCCATAAAAGCCGTAACTAATGGTTAAATCTTAATTAAGTGCGTCAAATTTTTGATTCCTTTTTCGAATTTTAAAAATAATTGAGCTAACTACTGTTCAAACAACGGGGCTTAAGAAACGGCTGAATTAATAGTCATTAACTGACTGGCAGTAAATTAAGCTAACATTTTTTGAAATGCATAATGCTCATAATGTTTGTGGAGTAGATAGTTTAGACACTTTTAGGCAATCTTAAATTGTAGGTCCGGCAGGGCATATGCGGACGTTCCCCGATAATAATGCCTATTTATACATAAATTTGGGGCGATGGCCGCATAGATTTAAAGTTCTTTTGACTGTAGGTACCTACATGAGGTCATGAGGTTTCCAAAAACATTTCAAGCCACACTCATTATTCCACATTTACCATCATTAAAGTATAGAGATATTTGTGTACGTAGTGCTAATTTCATGGTGTCTTACATTGTTTCACACTCATTTCATAGAACGTATCACTTCGCAGAATTTTCGTTTCATAGAAAGCTATTTTCTGCTGAACCCGTGTTGATTTCAGGTTACCTTGTGATGGTTACGAGTCTAAACTAACCTAACCTACAAGAATCACGTTTAATAAGATAACCTGAAATCAACACGGGTTAAGTAAATTATACGTTCTATGAAATGAGCGTCGGCGAAACATGGGGTCACCGTCTACAATACCTCTTTCAAACTTGTTACCGGCTCGTGTACAGTCAACATCATAAATAAGTGATAATTTATGTACCTTGTCATTTTAACGTTGTGTTTGAAATGTTATACAAAATTGTGAAACGATTGAAAGCGACAAGGTACATAAATGATCACTTATTTATGCTGTTGACTGGACCATAGATTCCTATGGTACCGCCACAGCTTTCATATATATAATCGCATTAAAATCAGTTCACACGTGGCAGACCATGGCAGACCGACCTCATTTTAGAATCCGGGGAATAAAATAGGACAGTGTACATAATTATGACCGTACCAAGTTATTCGTTTTATTTGTAATGTTTAAAATCAACCAAAATACAGGAGCTGTGCGAGTTGGAGCCACAAGCCAAGCGGCGTCGCAAGCACAAGCTCATCATCGATAAGAGGATCATCCTGCCTTCCAGCTATCTCCGCGCCAGGCTTGAAAACATCGCACTTGAGTTGAGATGCGAGGTAGGTTACATTATCTCCTAGGTATCCACGACAATGTGAGTAGACCTAAGTGTGAACTAACTCTTGTCTAATCTCAACATTCTGTAATCTGCAGATAACGAATTTGGAGATTGTATCACATGCGGCAAGATACTATATGCTATCGGAGTAAATATGATTTTCCAGGCAACATTTATTTCAGTTAGAATGCAGTTTATTATGCATAGTTATAACTGTTAATGTCCAAAAGTACGTGATTATGGAGTATTAATGTTAATTTGGTCCGTTTGGTTGTGTTTACATCTTTTGTCATTTCTATTGATCCCGAATTTAAACCTCCACTGTCTGTCTGTTCGTCTGTCTGTCAGCGTCAAAAATTAGGGCGTTGTTCGGAATAACACTATTATTGTTAGGTTACATTTTTACTTACACTTACCTAATCGCTGCTATATAAGTAATATAAGTACATACATACATACCTTCACGCCTCCAATAATAATAGTAATATAAGATATAAGTAATACGGCATTACCGCTTGAAAATATTGTAGTTCCACCTGTCACCACCACCACGAGACCGGTAGACAGGTATGCAGGTAGTCGACTTTTAAATGTGTTATAAACTACCCTCAGAACAGTTCAGACGACATAGCAGATCTGCGGGTACCCAGCGACATTCTGTTTGGTCGGCCGGCGGCGGCGGGCGCGCGCTTTCTCTCCACCTTCGCGTTGCCTCTCACACGATTGTTCGCCAGAAACCTAGGCGTCGGCTCAACGCTTCCACAACGAGAAATGGAGGTATGGTTTGAGAATAATAAATTAACTCGTGTTCCTGTACTATTTTATAAATATTTGTTAATAGTTTAAAGTTTAAACTTTGTCAAAAACAAATAGGGGGCATAATGGTCAATGGCCAGCTGGCTAAAAGACACTATAGAACTACAATGATGTTCTATAAAAAGAGTGGACTAAATTTTATTCGAACTTTTACTGTTATTCAAAATCCTACGTATTGCCGAATTGTTAATACAATACAACACATCCCATGCTGTAATGATTATAAATGTGATTGTTCTTGTCATGCTTTAAGCAATTTAAGTTTAGTTAATAGTCCAACTGTGCCGAGCAAACGCCGACCGTCCATTGGAGGCCTCGTTACTATTATTGTGTTTTCTTATAAAATAAAGTATTTTTTGTGCAAGTTAATACACAATTTATAGGATATGCGACATAACTTAATAACAATTGACCTCTGAATGGGCAATTTTACGGGGAAAAAATTGGCCACCTTTTTCCGTTAAGTTGACTATGCTATAACATTGTGTATTCATTTGTACAAGTCAATAACAAAAAAACACTCCGATTTGGGTAAGGACCAAATTTTTGGACCGGTCCAGATGTTAGGTGTTGTCCACCTTATTGGTGACTGAATATTACGTATTCAAACATTCGAAAACTGTTTTTGAAAGTTCCAAATAAAATTATGACCTATTAACAAGATATTACTCAATTATTGAATGATTACCTTGCTTACTTTTTCCGTAAAGAATTAACAAACTTTATCGTATTTTTGTACCCCATACAAACTAAGGATGTCCCACCTCCAACTTTCTGGACATATATATTTTTTTCTTTTTTTTCTGAATGGTTAGCGTTTCCAATTAAAAGTTAATAAACTCTCCAATAAACAACACAAATGATATTATACTTTAAATTTCAAAGCATCGCTATTTTCTACTTTAATTTTGAAAACAAAGAATATCCCAAAAAATATTTCCGTTGTGACACAGTGGTTGTGCGACGTTATAATTTCCAAGCCTGCAACGCAAAACACCCGTTTCTTATTTTTTTAGCATGCCAACTTTGGCTCCTAGCTGGCAATCAAAATGTGGATAGGACCACCATGATTTTTTGGCTGTTACCTGAGCATTCGTTAGTTTCGGCAGTGTGCGTCATAAAAATTTTGTGTGTTTAAAGTGGAAAAAAAGATGTATCTTGTCCAAATTTTCTGAAAATGAAAGGTAAATACGAACTATTATATATTAACAGTTAAACTTATCTCGAAATAGCCGACATTGTGGTTATATTTATTGAGCTGCATCGCTTGTAAGGTTATGTAGTGAACAATTTTCGTTCCGTTGTGCGACGAATGACTTGAATGAATTTTTCCAGTGTGACACATTCCAGTGTGATTTCCGTTGTGCAACGGTGACAAAAATTTGGTCCTTACCCATTTCAAAACGATACTTAAGTATATTAGAAAACACAATAATAGTAATGAGGGCGACACTTTACTTTGCGCGGGCTGTCGATGTTTAGCTAATTTTCGTCACAAAAGTGACTAAGTTAAAGTTCCTTAATTTTAGTTTACATTTTAGTGAAAACGACCGCTTGCATTCGGCGTATGCTCGGCGCAGTTAATTAGCCATATTCTTAAATAAGGAACTTTATTGCCTTCGTTTCGCTTCTGCTTGCCCTCAACTCTGTCCAGTAGTTGTTTACTGCTATTCCTTGATTGAAGAGTCAAGATTATTAGTAACTTGGAACATTGTGATTTTTAAGAGTAAGCATTTATCACGTTGTGACATTCAACAACAGTTTCCATATTAGGCGCATCACAATCCTGAAAAAAGTAAAAGGCCTGCGTATTTTTTCAGCTCGCGTTAGCTTCCCGCGGTCGTCGTGCGCCTACTCTCGAAATCATCCCCGAAGAAGTGCCTAAGGCGATAGAAGAAGTTCTTCCGCTAGAGCCACAATTATTGCAACCAGAGGAAGTAACCATGCTAGACCAGACCATAGTCGTCCCAGACCTGAGGCCTAGCGTCGCAGAGGACATAGCGGACTTACCGACCCAAAAATTGGCTACATCGCCGCAGAAGTTGGACACGTCATCTCAAAAATTGGCCACATCGCCGCAAAAATTGTCCTCATCACCACGGAAGGGTGCCGCACCACCTCAAAAGTTAGCCACACCCCCGCAAAAGAGACGAGCTTCTCAAGATGATACTGAAGTTGTAAGTAGTGCTTTTACGAATCAGGATTTATTTAAGTGTTTTAAAATTATGGAATATTTTCTTCTTTTATTTTGTTAGTTTAGTCTTGCTAGTATTCTATGTCTTTGTTACAGTCAAAAAGACAACGACGTAGTAGCGGCATAGTGACTCGGCAACATCTACGTCGCAGTTCCCAGTGTGAAGGAGATATAGGTAATACTAATTTAGTATTTATATTTACATACATACATACCTTCACGCCTGTAATCCCTGAGTGGGCTAGGCAGAGCTACAGAATTACAACTTGAAAAAAGTTGTTGATGATTCACTAACCACAATTTGCACAAATAGGCTAAGATGTGATGATATTAGTGACAGGTATTATTATTATTTATATTTATCTGCACTAATTTAGTATTAGTGTCTCAAAAAACCTAATAGCACTTCTTTTGATCTTATTATTCTAGTAGAGAAAGAGAATATACCGGATAATAGGCAAATATTTCTACCGACAATCGAGGAACAGCTTATACCCGACATAGAGATACTTCCGGCATCAGACCCCGAAAAAAGACTAACGTCGATGTTGCAAGAAGCTGGGTTGGCCGATTTAGAATTACGACCGGAGGTTATACAAGTTGAGGAAGAGACCCAACGTAAGAGGGAAGAATTCCAACCCAAGAATCGTAGACCCGGGAGTGAAAGTTCAGAGACGATGCTTGGCAGCCTGGACAGAACTAAGGTATCACTTGGGGATTCTGAACACACTACGGACTCCAAAAGGTTTATTCGGTAAGTCAAACTTATAGAACATCGTCTGTATGTATACTCTTTATTGTTCAAGAATAGAAAATAAATTTTGTGCAGTGCAAAAATTCAAAGGCGAAATTATTCTTTTAAGGGATTTCTTCCAGCTAACCCTTGAATAAAAATAATCCTTATTTTAAAGTAATGATGACGTAACTCAAGTTCACATGAGCCTTTGCCCACGAGCCCGACCGGCTATGAACTATCTCTGTACCAAAGTTCACATCGGTTTGTTCAGGCGTGAAGACGAAACAAACGAACGTACCTACAGGTAAATTACTTTCGAGACGTTTTTGCATTTGTAGTTGTGTACGGTCAGCACATAAATAAATAAACCAATACTTTTATATGTATTATTATAATTTTATAGTCAGGTAGATCAATGGATATTAATATTACGCTTGATATAGCATCTAATTCAGCGGGAGTCACAAAACTGCTCGGATTGCTATTGCATTCATTTTGGAAATATTTGTACAAATTATAAAAAAAATCTTTAGTTTGGGAAGTCAAAGGCCGTTACCTCGGCCATGTTTCAAATTCGGAACCATTTTTAATTAACAATGTTACAATAATAACGCTGAACAAGAAATATTACAAACAATAAGAATAAATATCTTCTTCTTTCTTTGCCCCCGCGGCGACTTGAACAGCTACTACCGCGGGGATATGGCGTTTCCACGTGAAGTGATTTCGCCAATGTCAAGTATATATAAGTATAAATCAATATAGCAATAAAACACAATCCAATCTTCTCTAGGAAGATTGGGGGCAACGTTGTACGGTGATTTGTAGGTCAGAGGTCAAGATAGTTTTAACCTCTGCACCACTGCGAGTCCACTTGAAACGAGAAGAAAGATGCCAGATACACGAAATAAGTCCAAGTCTTCAATCACTGTGCGACACAAAGGCATAAAAAGTACAAATCACTATCAGAAAAGAACTTTGAACACCTAATTACCCAAAAATTAAATTCTAAAACAAATTACACGTCCGCCATCTTTTAACGTTGCAAATGGACCAAGAATAAATATAATTATTATTTATTTGACATTCACTGACTAACGATGAATTTGACTGTCAATATATTTTTTCTTCAAAATGTGACGAAACTCTTTTTTTTGTCTGTAGAATGAAATTAAAATTAAAATTTTAGAATCCCTGTTAACATACAAATACTACTCGGAAGACAAATGCAAAAACGTCTCGAAAGTAATTTACCTGTACTTTCACATTTATAATATCCTTACTAATATTATAAATGTGAAAGTACAGTGTGGGATCTTTGCTCAGTTTTTTTCGTAACTTCGGTTTATAATTTTATTAACCCCTCAGGTGTCCTACGCACAACATGTGTGCGTAGATTTTTTGACATTATGTGACTTATTCATTTGACATAAAGTTTAATTTTGATGTACATCAATTTTGACATATCGCTCGACGGGTTAACAGCTTTACATTATTTTACAGCCTAGCCTATCAAAAACTCACTTGCCTATCGTGTTTATTTTTCGAGGTATATTTTTTTTTAAGAATCTATCTATGACCTTTCGAAATCGTATTCATAGTTTTATTTCCTAAAGTAGCAGCAGCAATACTCTGATATTGATTTCTTAAAGGCCGTGCCAGGATAAGCTAAGAGATTTTGCCCCCCTTGAGTTTGGGCTTGTAATTTTTATAGATTGTGTGGCTCTGCATTAGTAATGGTTTTGCCAAATTTGAGCACCCTAAATATCATAGTTTCCATTTAAAAAAAAAAAAACTATATTTAATTTTTCTTTGATATTTTTTTTTCCTGTTAACCAATTTTAATGAGCTTGGCATATAATATAATGTACATTTAACCAAGATGATCAAATGGCCATAATTATATTTTCATTATGCTATAGAAAAAAAATTAAAAAACCCATTCAAACTTTTCAGTTTTTTTTTTTTATCACTTCCATGTTAGAGACCGCTCTAATTTTTTCACTGGTAAAACTCCCACTAACGTCCTATAATATGTATTTTTTTCAAAATTTTTGCTAAGTGAGAACATGGAGTTATCTTGACATGAAAT
Organism: Acleris emargana; assembly: GCA_927399475.2. Lineage (NCBI taxonomy): Eukaryota > Metazoa > Arthropoda > Insecta > Lepidoptera > Tortricidae > Acleris > Acleris emargana. The sequence goes on along the minus strand of OV656841.1, from coordinate 10,446,922 downwards.
TCTTTACATACATTTCCTAGAACCGCTATAATTTAAATCGGAATGATTGCAACCTCTTTAAAGGAACGTACATGTTGCATATGAAATACGCACTGGCCACTTTTACATTTCAACTTTTTAAAAAAGTAAAAAAAAAGACAACAAAAAGAACTCCTTTCAATTGTCGTGCGTTGGTAACATAATATAAACCATTCCAATATAGAAGATTTGAAGATATTTTCGACCAAGTAAAAGCTAAGAAAGCTTCAGTGCCGTTTCGTGCAACCGCATGCGTCGTGCAGTTCCACGCCGCCTCCTCGGAAGCTGCAGCCCCCTACTTCAAGCCCGCCGGCAGCTTTATTGCGCCGCAGCCAAGGTTTAGCAAGGGAAGTGCACCATTCCATCTTTTACTTTCCTTTCCCTCTAGAAGTTTCTCTTTACTTGATTTCTTAGCTTTGCCATCTTCATCCCTCTCAAAGCTCAAGCTTTAAGGTTAGTTTGTGACCCTATAAATTGCACGTGTGATACACACATTTTTTAAGCCGCTTCATTACATTTTTAGTGCCAGTTTAAATCCTATGGTCGCTGCTTTAATGGTCGAGCTTTGCCACGTGCTTAGAATATTTCAAGGCCTTTGATTTTATTTCATCCTTAAAGCTTACAAACATAAGATTTAGCAATAACTGAAACCTATTTGTGCCATATTATAGGTTCTCCCTTTCTATTACTTTCCCAGGTTTCAGTTAGCAACCTTTGCGCTCTCTAAACGCTTATTAAAGCGTCCTTTCTTTCTTTGTGCTGAAACGATAATTATTTATGCATAAGTAGTTTCTAGCAAAATTAGCTTCATTTGGTAGCATTCAAACAATTTGTCCATTGCATTACGTAAGTACGTAATTCTCGTGTCTCGCCCGCAGTCGTGGAACCGGTTCCCTCGCCGGGCGGCTCCCGCGCGCCGCACGCACACCGCCGCGCGCGCCGGCTATCGGTTGTTATCGGCCGCTGTCGCTGAGCGCCATTTCTCGCTGATGCTGCACCGCCGCACCGAGCTACCACGGTGACTGGGAACATAAGCCGAACCAATTTACGTATTTATTGCCTGTTATTTTGATTTGATCCATCATTCGTTGCCTTTGCTTTGCAGTCAGATCTGTCTCTGTCAAAAATGACTTCTTATCTAGCCACTAGAACTTCAATAAAGGGTCGTATTACCAAATTTAGAAATTTGATTACCGAATTAAGTAATCAAGAAAATGTTTTCACTAGAGATGTTGACGAACTTTCAATAAAATTGGACCGTTTTCGTGCCATGTTTGCACAGTTTGACGAGATCCAAACTAAAATAGAAATTTCAGATTCATCATCTATGGACGCTGAAATAGACATAAGAGAAGAGATGGAGTGTGATTTTGTATCTCTTATTGCTAATGCTCAAAAACTTATTGATAAGAATATCGAAAGATCTGATTTTGCAAGTGTAAAGTCTGAAGTTCGAAGTCATTGCAATCACAACAATGAAGTTAACTTCCGATTGCCTATCATAAAAATCGCTGGTTTCGATGGTTCGTACTTCAAGTGGCTCGAGTTCAGAGACACATTTGATTCTCTCATTCACAGTTCGGATAGAGTAAAGCCGATTCACAAGTTCCACTATTTAAATTCCTATTTAGAAGGCGAAGCCGCTCAGGTTATTAGTAACTTAGAGGTTACAGACAGTAACTATGCCGAAGCTTGGCGTCTCCTCTGCGAGAGGTACAACAACAAAAAGCAATTAATTAGTAACCATTTAAATTCCTTATTTAACCTGCAGCCGATCGGTCGCGAATCATCTAAGTCCCTGCGTTATTTAGTGGACCACGTGTCCAAGAACCTACGGGCTTTGCATACGCTAGGGCAACCTACTCAAAATTGGGATACATTAATTATCCATATGGTTTCGGCTAAGCTGGATAGCAATACCACTTTGAAATGGGAGGAATTTAAAGGTAATTCGTTTGATGACGAAATGCCCTCACTATCCGATTTTAATCGTTTTATAAAGGGTCGCGCCGATATTTTAGAGTCAGTACAACAAAGTAGATCTGAGAAACCCTGTACTAATAAGCGCGAACCCATATTTTCTCCTCATAATAAACATGAGAAGTCTAGCATGAAAACCTTTGCCATTTCAGCCACTCCTGGCGCTTCAGCAGCTCCCCCTGCGTCGTGTGTGTTCTGTAACGGCAGCCATCGGGTCTACGACTGCTCGTCGTTCCTGTCCTTGCCGATCGAAGGCCGAATTTCCGGAGCGGCGAGGTTACGCCTTTGTCTTAATTGTTTGCGGAAGGGACACACTTCACATCGATGCAGGGCAGCGACTTGTCATACTTGTAAAAAGCGTCACAATACTTTATTGCATAGGGAGGTTCCTCAGGCTGTCGCCGCGCCAGTCGAGGCTCCGCCGCCGCCGCGATCGGAGCCCGCGGCCGCTACCAGCATTATGGCCGTGTCCCACTCGAATCACGTGCTTTTATCTACCGCGCTTATTGACGTGTACAACCCGGTTAATGATAGGCACGTAGCTGTGCGCGCGCTTTTAGATTCTGGTAGCATGACCTCTCTTATTACCGACGATTTAAAACATAAATTGCAGCTGGTACCTCAGCATAATACTGTTAACGTTGTCGGAGTAGGTAACATTCCCTTGTCCGGCACGCCTGAGCGCTGCGCCGTACAGATTCGGTCTAATCATGACAAAAACATTAATTTCAATCTTTCATGTTTAGTACTGCCCGTTATTTCTAGTAATTTGCCGCATAAGTATATTGACGTATCACATTTAAAATTGCCGCGTAACATAAAGCTAGCAGATCCCTCTTTTAATCAGCCCGCGCCTGTAGATGTTTTAATCGGTGCTGACATTTTTTGGAACTTGATTGGATCCGAGCAAATAAATTTAGGGCCGGATATGCCAATTATGCGCAAATCAAAGTTAGGTTGGGTACTTGCTGGTAACATGCATGCTTGTTCGATGTCAAGCGATCAATCATTTAATTCGTTTTTACAGTGCAACCATCTGTCCACACATAACGACAGTTTGGACGAAGCATTGGCCAAATTTTGGCAACTGGAGCAGGTGCCCGAGCCTACTCACCCGCACACAGACTTAGAGGCGGAATGCGAACAACACTTTGTTACTCACACTCACCGCAATGAAGACGGCAGATTTTGTGTTCGCTTACCGTTAGTCACTGAACCTGATTGTTTAGGCAATTCATATCGTTTAGCTAAAAAACGTTTCTTTGCCTTAGAAAAGCGATTTAAAGGCAACCCCGAGCTCAAGGGGCTTTATGAGCAATTTATAAATGAGTATTCGGACTTGGGCCATCTCTCTGTATCGGACACTGATATTCCAGACCCTTCTTTTTTCGTGCCTCATCATGCCGTGCTCAAACCCACTAGTGAATCTACTAAAATTAGAGTAGTATTTAATGGTAGTGCTTCTACTTCATCCGGCTATTCAATAAACGACCTACAGATAGTCGGGCCTACGATTCAAGACTCGTTGTTCAATATTTTATTACGATTTCGTACTTATAAGTACGTGTTGACCGGAGATGTCGAAAAAATGTATCGACAGATCTTGGTTCAAGAATGTGACCGCGACTTACAATTAATTCTTTGGCGATGCAACGAGACCGAACCTTTAAGAACCTTAAGGCTTAACACGGTCACGTATGGCTTTTCTAGTGCCAGTTTTTTAAGCACACGCTGTTTGTGGCAGTTAGGCGAAGAATGCACGGATGACAAAATAAAAACGGTTATTCAAAATGATTTTTTGGTAGATGACCTATTAACAGGGTCCGATACAGAGGATGAACTCCACTTTATTAAAAAATCGGTTGAGTGTGCGCTAGCGGCTGGTTGTTTCCCCCTGCGCAAATATCGCTCAAATTTACCCTCAATTTTGTGCGACTCACAAAACCCTGACACAAGTCAAGGGAGCTTGATTATTAGCTCGTCGTCACACACGTTAGGAGTGGGCTGGGACTCTGCTGCAGATGTCATTCATTTTCCCACTCAATACGTGCCGGTGACGTGCCGGTGCCGAGCGAAATTAATCACTCATGGCAAGATTTTGTAAGTGGTTTGGCCTCTTTAACTTCTTTGCAAGTGCCTCGTCACGTTTTATGTGACGAACCAACAGACATCGAGATGCATTGTTTTTGTGATGCAAGCTCGATCGCCTATTCCGCGTGTATTTATTTAAAATCAATTAATGATAAGGGCGATGTTGTTACCAGACTACTGTGTGCCAAGGCCAAAGTAGCTCCGGTCAAGGCCACGACCATACCTCGCCTTGAACTGTGCGCTTGCGTTCTGGGCGCTCAGCTCGCATCAGCTGTTTCTAAAACGCTGCGTTGCCAGCTCGCGCGGACATATTATTGGACCGACTCCTCTATTGTTTTGGCGTGGCTTAAGATGAGCTACTCTAAATTGAAAACGTTTGTGTCTAATCGAGTTGCTAATATTTTAGAACTCACTGAAGGCAGTGAGTGGCGTCACGTCCCGACGTCCCTTAATCCCGCGGACTACGCGTCTCGCGGCGTTGAAGCGAGCCGATTAACATCTGTAAATATGTGGTGGAACGGGCCATCATTTTTATATGAACCGCAATGTAACTGGCCTCAATTTTCTTTGAACTCCGGTAATGATTTACCCGATATAAAAATAAATGTCACTACTGTGACAAAGTACAACGGTTTTATTGATTTTGATAAATATTCGAAGCTTAGCACATTACAGCGCTCGTTAGCGTATGTACTTCGATTCTTGCATAACTGCCGCCGTCCACCAAAAAAAACTGAGGGTGTGCTACAGCCTGAGGAACTTGAACTTGCTTTTAAGAAATTAGTCCTTTTGTCGCAGCAAGATAGCTTTCCATATGATTTAAGGACCCTTCGCGACAATCAACCTCTTAACCCCAAAAGTCCAATTTTGTCATTGAACCCTTTTTTTGACACCGACGACAAACTTCTAAGGGTCGGTGGACGTTTAAGTTCGTCTTTTTACTCGTTTGAAAAACGCCACCCTATGCTTTTGCATGGCAAGCACAGGCTCGCAAGGTTGTTGTTCCAGCAGGAGCACGTCCGCCTCCTGCACGCGCCGCCGCAGCTGCTGCTGGGCGCGACCCGCGAGTCCGTGTGGGCGGTGGCGGGCCGCGTGCTCGCGCGCACGGTGTCGCAACAGTGCGTCACGTGCCGCCGCGCTGCTGGCAACACCTCTGCTCCGCTGATGGGCGTTCTTCCTTCTCAACGCGTTACGCCTGACTTTCCTTTTATAAGTGTCGGTGTTGACTTTGCTGGACCCTTCCTAATTACAGATAGGCATGGAAGGGGTTGCAAAATTTCCAAGTGCTATTTGGCCATATTTGTTTGTTTTCGTTATAAATGTTTGCACCTGGAGGCTGTGAGTTCGTTATCTACGGACTCGTTTATTTTGTCTTTGCGTCGTTTTATCTCTCGGAGAGGACGTCCGCGCGAGATTTTTTGTGATAACGGCAGGAATTTCATAGGTGCAGCCAAGGAAATTAGCGATTGTCTGGCTTCGAACTCAGACTTAGTTTGTACCTTTGCATCGAATGAGGGAATTAAATTTAAATTCCAACCGGCTTATGCTCCCCACTTTGGGGGTTTATGGGAGGCAGGTGTCAAGTCTGCGAAGTTTCACTTAAAGCGAATTTTAGGGAATTCTCACCTGACCTTCGAGGAGTTGGCAACGTTATTTAATCAAGTAGAGGCTATCCTTAACAGCCGCCCCTTGTGTCCGTTGTCCTCTTCTCCTAATGACTTCCAACCCTTAACTCCAGGTCACTTCCTCATTGGCCGCGCGCTTACCTCGCTGCCGTCGCCTAACCTGGCGGATACAAACCCGAACCGCTTAGACCGTTTTCAGAGGCTTGAGGCACTGAGGCAGCACTTCTGGCAGCGCTGGCAGCTGGAGTACGTCGCCGAGCTGCAGCAGCGGACCAAGTGGCGAGTTCCCGGCAGAATTCTACAGCTGGGCGACCTGGTCCTGATGAAGGAAGAGAACACTTCTCCTATGCACTGGCGACTTGGAAGAATCACCAAATTGTTTCCTGGCGCAGATGGGATATCTCGAGTAGCTGAAGTTGCTACGACATCGGGCACATACAAGCGAGGCGTGAAATACCTCTGCCCGTTACTGGACGAGACAGCAGAACCGTTGAAGACTGATGTCTCCAAGGGCCCCCAGGATGTTGCCGCTACGGGTACAAGTGGTGAGGCGGGGGCGGTACGCAGCTAAACCAGTTTCGGTGAAGTTTCGTCCCTCCGCCGCTCCTACTCGCATCGCATTCGTCTCTCGGCTCTTAGCGCGCTTGTGTGCGCGTCATACCACCTTTTCTCATTTTAATATTAGTTTCTACAAAGTGGAATTTCGATTATAGAAGTTATTTGTACCATCTACGATTTTTATTTATTATTAATAAGACCCCAAGTCTTAACAGTAATTATTTGTTTGTACGTACAATAAAGAGTTTTACTACTACTACTACTTCTACTAGGTACTAATTATTTAAACTACCTATTTAAAATTAAGTATCCATTAATTACTATACAAATGCACAATATGCCTTTGTGACATTTACCTGATCAAAAATTGGAAGTGTATTATTAAAGAAATCGTATTGTTCGTTTATACTTTGCAGAATTGTTTTCATTGCGAGACAATACAGCGTTTTAACTTTTTTACGGAAAACGCGTTGTATTGCAGTTGTTACGACAATTGAAAGGAGTTATTTTTGTTGTCTTTTTTTTACTTTTTTAAAAAGTTGAAATGTAAAAGTGGCCAGTAAGTATTTCATATGCAACATGTACGTTCCTCTAAAGAGGTTGCAATCATTCCGATTTAAATTATAGCGGTTCTAGGAAATGTATGTAAAGAATTTCATGTCAAGATAACTCCATGTTCTCCCTTAGCAAAATTTTTGAAAAAAATACATATTATAGGACGTTAGTGGGAGTTTTACCAGTGAAAAAATTAGAGCGGTCTCTAACATGGAAGTGATAAAAAAAAATATCTGAAAAGTTTGAATGGGTTTTTTTAATTTTTTTTCTATAGCATAATGAAAATATAATTATGGCCATTTGATCATCTTGGTTAAATGTACATTATATGCCAAGCTCATTAAAATTGGTTAACAGAAAAAAAAAATATCAAGGAAAAATTAAATATAGTTTTTTTTTTTTTTAAACGAAAAGTATGATATTTAGGGTGCTCAAATTTGGCAAAACCATTACTAATGCAAAGCCACACAATCTATAAAAATTACAAGCCCAAACTCAAGGGGGGCAAAATCTCTTAGCTTATCCTGGCACGGCCTTTAAGGGAATGCTTTCTCTAATTTGTGCCGATTTCAGAACTGTGCCTTTGGCACATGGGATGCTTAAGAATATTTTGTTTATTTTACATATTAATTTATTTGAAAAAGTCTTACAATATTAGCATTTTATATCTTTATTACATTGTGGATTTATAACATTTTTAAGTTTTGTCCCATTTCTATGGAAATAGGGTTGTTAACAAGATTCTAAAATAATCATCGTCGTATAAATCAAGAAATAGGGCACTGTTCTCATAAATGTGATGAAATGGGCTGTCATCGTCTCACTCGCCTATTGCGGGTTGTAAACTTCACATGAAGCTTTAAAAATTAAAGCAGTAAGTAAATAAATGTTTAGGTAGGTACGTAAACCCATTCCACTTGCTACTTTAATCATACTTGAGTTTTTACTGCTAAATGCTTATTAATTCCGAAGAAAGTAGTCACTGTTCATCGGAATAAATGAGTATTTCATCAGTGCAGGGAGTTATGTTGTCGTCGTCTTCAGAGACTAACATGGTAGTCGCTCGCTGGTTCGGTTGGGTTTAGCTGGGACAGAACTTTAGTAGGAATTGGTGTACGTTTTTGTTTATCCATAAGAACAGCCTTTTAGAAATAAAACGGATATAAAGGGATCTGACGATCTAGCAATAAGTCCTCCGGTCGAGGCCCAGAAGGATATCCCCCAGCAAAATCAATCAGCTCCTGCTGAGGCAAGCAGCGCCATGGGTCTTTATGGCTCCATGACGCCTACACCCCTGCTCCTCTAGATATTATGTATAGGTATTGGGTTATAGCTTGCCCTTGACGAGGGCGGACCCCTTCCTACATACCATACCTTCATGTCTGTAATCCCAGAATGGGGTAGGCAGAGCTACAGAATTACCGACAACTTTAAAAACTTGTTGATAATTCAGTAACCACATTTTGCAGTTATAGGCTAAGATGTTTACCAGCGTATTAGTGACAGGTTGCAAACCCATCGCCTAACACCCCTTCCTTATACCACATGATATCCTCCACTAGAGATACAGCACAAGAATGCTGACATAATCGTTCTGCTGCAGAGGTAATGGTTTAGTTTTTTTAAAACCACACTAACGGTCCTTGTGACAATAAGGTAACCCTAACCGAAAAAATCAAGTCTTCCTGCGAGGATCCTCCGTTATTTTCTTCCAAAACTTTTTTTTCAACTGATTCTAATTAGACATAAGTTTCGCTTATGATTATCAATAAATAAATATTTAAAATATTTAAGAAAATTTCATATTATGTCGCCTAGAATAGACAATTTTATATTTTATTGATTAGAATAGGTAGTTCAAAATTTCATATTATTGGAAAAAAGGGCATACTGAGTAAGAATGTGTTTTTAAAATTTTCTATGGTTTTATTCTCGATTTTCTTTATATCTCCAAAACTATGGAAAATAAAACCGTCGTAGTTTAAAATGTAATTTGACAAGTTAGACACAATGAAAAGAGAGAAACTGTGGTGATCAAATTTGAGGGAAATCCACGTAGTGAGCAATCGAGCCTGCCAATCATTGCGTGACGTACTAAATCAGAACGAGTTTTTAACGTGTTTCCGCGTGGGAGTAAGGGCGATTGTGCACTACAAGGAATTTTAATGTCCGGCAGTCCGATTTTGCACAAACTAGTCCTTATGGGTTAGTATTTATTGCGTAACCATAAAAAACCGGACTACCGGACGGCAAAATTCCTTGTAGTGCACAATCGCCTTAAGACAGCTAGTGAAGAGACTAGCAAAGAGGCATTCCATCATAATAATCAGTGTAACATTACAGCGTGCAGGCGAGATACTTTAGAGGCCAAAATCGTATTTGCTTCTTGCCCATACCCTGTTTGATCATATCCCCTTTTGAAAAATTCATTACACATTTACAAATTTTTGGTTATAGGTAGATTAAGCTTTGATCTCTTGATCGGAACGAACAACGCTTCAATCAGCGTTATGCGGTGTTTGTATGAAACCGATGATGCATGCGTCGACGGAACAACCGCCCATCCTATATATTTTTAAAGTTCCGACACCAGCTTACCGCAGTGTAGTGCGTTCCGATCACCAGTTTCACGACCGCTTTCCTCATACGAGGGCGACACTGAAAGTTTTTAGATCTGGCCACTTGTAACAATATAATAAAAAATTAAGTTAAAATTTTGAAAATAGAACTCTTTGCCAATATTATTGGGTATGTATTTTATTCATTTGTCATTTGTTTTACGATTTGGCGGCAAATTGAAAGTTGTCTGTGTCATGTCAGCATGAATTTAACGCGAGAAAATTTTCGTGCAATGATTTTTTATGACTTTCGATGTCATTTAAGTCAACAAGAAAGTTATGTTAGACTACGATTGGCCTTTCACGATGAAGCCCCATCTCGTGCCACTGTTTACAATTGGTTTAATGAGTTTAAACGTGGTCGTAATAATCTCACCGATGATCTGCGTAAGGGCCGGCCTTCTACGGCAACGACTGAAGATAACATCAGTGTTGTGCGGCGTATGATAGAGACTGATAGAAGAGTGACCTATCAGCAGATTCGTACAAGCTTGGGCATCGGTATGAGTCAAGTGCACAAAATCCTCCATGAACATTTAGCGGTCAGGAAGCTTTGTGCCCGGTGGATACCTCATAATTTGACCGAGGCCCAAAAACGTCGTGTTGATTGGTGCCGGTTGATGGTTTTAAGATTTAACGGAGGTGACTCAAATGCTGTGTTCGACATACTTACGGGTGACGAAAGCTGGATTTACTGTTATGATCCCGAAACCAAAAGACAGTCTGCTCAGTGGGTGTTTCCTTCCGACGAGTTGCCAACTAAAGTGAAGAGAGGTCGAAGCGTGGGAAAAAAGATGGTAGCCTCGTTCTTCGGAAGGACAGGTCATTACGCGACAATTGTTTTAGAGGATCGAAAAACAGTTACTGCAGAGTACACTAACAATTGTTTGCCACTTGTCTTGGAAAAAGTTAGGGAGAAAAGACCTCGCAGTAGGATCCTCCTTCACCACGACAACGCCTCGTCACACACCGCCAGGCGAACGATCAACTATTTGGCGACGTCAGACGTGGAATTACTGGGTCACCCGCCGTATAACCCGGACCTCGCACCTTGCGATTTTTATTTATTCCCGAAAATAAAAGAAAAACTTCGAGGAAAACGTTTTATGGACGCCGAGGAAGCTGTGGCTGCGTTTCAAAAAGCCCTCGAAGAGACCCCTAAGGACGAGTGGGCAAAGTGCTTTTGTCAGTGGTTCCATCGGATGCAGCGATGTATTGACGTCAATGGACACTATTTTGAAAAGATGTAATAAAGCTAATAACTTGCTAGTTTAATCAGTTTTTGATTTTCTAAGAACTTTCAGTTTGACCCTCGTAGACTAGGTATGCACTAAAGGGCCGGATTCTCGATTAGGCAAACGAAAGGCTACAAAACTAACATAACTTAAACCTACTACTTATGATACAAATGGTCAGTTGAACTAGTTGTACATACCTAGTTGGTTCATGAGGAAAGCTGCGTTTCACGCTGGTCGGCGCAGGCGGCAGAACTATTCGATATTAAAAGCGAATCCTTACGTTTTACAGCGACCAGTGGGGCACAGAAGGGACAATGGTGAAGATCCTGAAAGCTATGAAGGAAGCCGGGGCGGTTGGCCTGGACGCGCTATTGGCACGCGGACCCTTCGTGCCTGGCTGCCGAAGACTCATCGCCGCGCGATGTTTCAGCTCCATTCTGAGTAAGTGTGAGGGATGCCACACGAGCGTTGCCGGTGCGTTGCGTCGTCGCCGATGCGTTGTTCTTCATATAAATTAGACCGACATGCCACACGGTGCGTTGATACACTTGCGTCGCTTAATGTTGAAAATACAGCGTTGCGACGACGCAACGCACCGGCAAGCCATCGCTCTATCTCCGTTCTGAGTTTAAACTAAACACCTACTGTACTAATCCAGTTTACTAGCAGTGTTTTTACACTGCACAGTAAACTTCTGCAAAGCAGTCAATTCAATATATGTATGGCGCCTTCAATCTATTTTTGAACGCACGGGACAGTCATCATCATGGGGTCATGGGATGGGGCGGGAATCATGAGGTAACCGGTGCCCTGCTGTACGACTATGGCGGCCTACTGCGCCGCTTATTTGTTTATTCTATTTGAGATAGCATCTTTTGGCAAAGTTGGCCAGGAGCAGTGCAAAATGAACATTTTTTTGTTTTGCTTTCTATGTTGTCGCGAATAAAAGTTTTTTTGACATTTTTAAACCTTACAGAGCATTATTGTTGCGAAAACAACAATTTAATATATGACAATAAATTAATATTGTCCTCTCAAATAAACCATTTTTTTTATTGTTTTTTTTTTCAATATTTACAGAACTAAAGCAGCATGGGTTTATAAACGTAAACAAAGACCCGGACACTTTGGAAGTAACAGAAATATTGCTGGGACCTAAATTTGACTAATGTTTGTTTGTGTAATGAACAGACCTAGGAATGTACGGGGCAAAATTAAATGACAGCTAGGGATTGCCTATATCGATAAACTCAATGCTCGATGCTTTTCCCATATACCAGTGATCGCTTCAAGTTTTGTTTGTAAAAATAATATTGCAATTAAAACAAAATAGCAACATAATTCTGGTTATTCTTTATTTTTAAAATATTTTTTTACCTTCACACATAAACATCATATTTTTATTACTCCTTAAAAATCCTGATCATTTATTTTAACAATAGTAAATGCTAAGGCACGGTCACTAGGAAATGCACAAGCACAAAAAAATATGATGATGATGAGTGAAGGTTAAAAAATCCTCAATCTGGTAATCCTAAACAAAAAAAAATAACCAGAATTATGCTATTTTGTTTCATTTGCATACTTTCAATTCAAAAATATTTTTACAAACAAATCTTGGAGCGATCACTAGTACATGGGAAAAACATCGATAATTGAGTTAATCGATATAGGCAATCCCTAGCTGTCATTTAATTTTGCCCCGTACATTCCTAGGTCTGGTAATGAATTAATGTGTTAGGATTTTATCGATTGTTTGTTATTATTTACATTGTTTTATAAAACGTCCTTCTCAGTTTCTGAACTGTCTTATTTTATACTCGTTGATTTGAATAATTGATAATTTGACTTCTGTTAATTTTACTACATTACAATTTTTTGATTATTTTAATTATAAGTTAGGTGATGTACCTACTTGCTACACCAAGCTTTGTTATATTTATAATTTAAGTTGTTTGATTTCAAATGTTTAACTTCTATGCATGTTGATTAATATAAGTGTTATTTGATTTCGTATAGGTACTGGGTTTATTTCATTTAAACACATAATATTGATATGAACAATTTATTTGAATAATTTGTATATAATGATATGATTTCTGTACAGCTGTACATAGGTCATCAACTAGATTCAAGTCAACTAGATAATTTTATGAGTATCTTAAATTGTAGGTAGGTTGTGGCTTAATAATATACACTAGTAGGGTGAATGAAATCTGTACAATAAACAGTTGACTTAAAGTATTATCGATACTTTACAATAGGCTACATTAAACTTAGTTTACTTAAAATACAGTCAATATACTAGAGAATTGGAATATTTTTAAAAGCTACTACAGTAACACTTATTTACCTCAGCAGGCAATATTTTTACAGAGATAGATAGAAACTAGAGTTTTTAAGTAAAGAAAGCAACTATAGGACATAATTTGAAGGAAATTCCCTACCTTGGTATAAGCATATCACTATATATTTTTTCATTTATACAAAATCAGTCTCCTACTATTTTTGTTACCGAGCACTGTCGTGAGTAACGCAGTACCAGTAAAATGAACTATCGCTAAACTGCAATCCACGGCATCCGTGCTTGCGTCAGGACTCCTCTCTGGACGTTTGGACGAGTTCAACAACAAATAGGTACGTATGAATAATTAACACACCCAAGAGATACCGTGTGAACCATTTCATATCACTAAGACTAAAGTAACTCCATTAGTTTACATGAACCACTTCAAGCACACAATAATGTTTCACAGCCGTGCTACAGTCCTTCCAAACTCACTCAAACTTACTTAGTCTGTTCTTATAGCCTTGGGAATGAAATGACATTGAAAATAGCTACCGTAACCGCACAAATTCATTCAATTATAAATAAAACAATAGGACGTACTTTACAGATAAATATGAGCTCACGACATTTGACACACACTATAATTAGTATGACAATTAAATTAGTACATAATAGGTGGCAATAATAAATTATATTTCATGTATGATTCATGTTCATTGAACCAGCCGCGTATTTAGAATGGGTAAAGCAGCGGAGGTAAAGGTATGAACGAGTAACAAAGATTTATTACTGAATATCTACTTACATAACTAAACATTTATATTAAATTTGTTTAAACACACATTCAAAAGTCATTGTAAAGCGATTCTTACACGTAAGCGGGGACTATAAGACTCGCGCGTCATAAAGTTCATTAAAACGTCTACGAAAACTCTATAAAAGTCGTTCGTTCATAAAACGCGTCATATCATATCACAGATTTCGAGACGTTTCTTGGCTTTTAAAATGGAATGAACCGTAAAGCAATTCGCGAACAGAAAAGGCGAGGCGACGAATGCAAATATTAACAGAGCTATCTCATTGATCCGTTTTAAGGTCCGGCGGGGAGAGGGAGTCGCCGTCGTACTTTCCGTCCGCGTAGTGCATGCTCTCGAAGTACTGCTGCGGTTTTCCGTTCCAGAGGGAGTCGCCGGAGCGGAGCGAGTCGAGCGCGGCGGCGTCCTCGTATAGAATGGACTTGGTGAGTTCGAGCGCCAGGTTCTGCGGGCTCTGGTAGGCCAGCGCCAGGTTCTGCGGGCTCTGGTAGGCCAGCGCCAGGTTCTGCGGGCTCTGGTAGGCCAGCGCCAGGTCGGGCGGCGCGGGCCGCAGCCGCGAGAACAGCCGCTCCGCGCGCGCCACGTACTCCGCCGCCAGCACGGCCGAGGCCGCGTTCAGCGAGTCGTGGTACGACTCCTCGCGGGGCTGGGGCTGTTGGGACGATCCATTAGTGACACGGTTTTATAGCCCGGTTGCTAGTCGGTTAAAACACAACAAGACCAAAGCCGATATTCAGGGTTTTCAGCATATATGTACCTAATATCATCAGCGTATTGCGTTTGACGACGCGTTTAGCCTAATTGTCCCTTGTGCCCTGTCTAGAATTAGCGATCGAGTTTGTTCCTCAGTCTTGGATGCTATACCTATTTAAGTTTGGTTTTCGTTGTCTAGTACCCATAGTACCAGGTTATCCCCTGATATTTATTTATGGGTTAACAAATGTTTGAAGTTGTGAATTAAAGCGTATAATCAGTGATTTTCGGCCACCGTTCTCACCGCCGCCAGGTGCTATGATACCATTTCTATATACGTTTCATTTTCTGGTCATAATTACCTACACTTTCTAGAACGTTTTACCTCTAAAAATGAGTCGCAAACGAGTCGAGGGAAAATAGGGCGATGCGCTCAAACGCATACGGCGGCGACGAGTCTCGGGTGCTCAATGGGTCCTCTTTGTATTTGTTCATGTAAACTATTTTTTCAATTTGCTGATGATATTTAAGGTGTTGCTGATCCACTTTTGCAGGCCTTGATCGTGTCGTTTTTGCACCGCCAAACCAAAAGACAGGCTTCAATCTCAGTTTTTGTAGCAAATAGGTTCCATTTTTTTGTTAGTTACATGCAAAATCTATCTGAAAATTTGTTATCAAATTATTACGCATCTTAGTGTGTTCATACAAGCTGCATCGTTTTCTAAGAGTGTGATGTGTGATTCTAGATACCGTATTTAGTCGCAATATTACTGTTTTAACACTTATTGTGCATCATGATTTTTATATACCGATTGACATTATAAGTGCATTAGCTGTGTTTTCTCAAATACATTCGATCAAATTTGCTTAGTGGATTGCCAATGAATTTGCCACTATGCCACTATGTCTAAAACAAATGTAAACAAAAATAACAAATTAAATAACATAACAAATGTAAATAATAGAAATCTAATATGTGACTACTGTGTATGACCTGAACCAAATAGAGACATAATAAATACTCACTTACCAGTCCGTAATTTCACAAGAGTTTTAAGGAAGTTAATAACAAAAATAGCAATGTTTCAATCATTATATTAAATCTATGCTACGTCTATACCATACCATAGCTTTGAGTTATTCACTTAGTTAATAGTTAAACACTAAACAAAATGAACTAGGTATTATCACAGTATAAACATAACTAAAGCAGTAAACAAGCTACGAACAATTATGTTCGAAACTTCACACGTCTCTACGAGATCGCTAAGCGGACATGGCAGTGCTGTAAGACTCGAGTGTCGCGTTGAGAGCAATGGTTTCCTTTGTATTTTATACTATTTCTTCTTTCTTTAGTTATTCGACTGATTGCTTCTAAAATCGATATCTGGGATCGGTGTGGTCTCACCTCGAATCCGTTGACAGAATGAGAAAAAGTAGCCGCCATTTTGAACTTTTTAGTTATTCGACTGATTTGCTACCAAAATCGATATCTGGGGATCTGTATGGCCTCAAACAACGTATCCGTTGACAGAATGAGAAAAAGTAGCCGCCATTTTGAACTTTTCAATAATTTGAATGATTTGCTAGATGAGATACAATAAACAAAAACTTTTCTCAATTTTTACAAAAATTTAGAGGGCAACCCTTACGCTCAATAGGAGAGTAGGTATTTATCTCGAAAAGTAGGCCTAGATTCTTTACTGCTTTAGTTATTTAAATACTGTGGTATTATCTACAAATCTATTGTTAAAAATCATACAAATTTCATACAGGTACTAGGTATTCTCTGCTATCCCTTGATATTAGATACTATTCCTTTTTATTAGGACCTCATAGCCAAATAGTTATCTGAGTTCTAACTACAGGGCAAACATGCGTTTAAGAAAATCAAGGGCGTTTTAGAATTACTTGGCTAGCAATTGATCTCGCTTCTCTAGTTGGGGTACAAATAACATTGTATCTTGACTTACCATTTCTTTTAGGTATGTCAAAATTAACATAGTATGTTTAGTTTTATACATAAAACGGCAGCTTATTAATTATTATATTGCTGGTTGTATTATAATCAAACCATGCATTTTGCAATCCCCTTCATGGTGCAATAGTAGTTTATGCAACTGATGCATAATGAGAGGCCTTAGAATACGAGTGTCGTTTTATGAAACGAGCGTCAGAGAGTTTCATAATAGGATCACACGAGTGTTTTAAGGTCTAATTATGTACAGTTGCATACACTACTTTATCTACACACATATCATAAGTTCAGAATTATCCTACTTTCGTACTAGCAAAAAACCAACAAACAAATGACAACAATTAATGGCGGCAATTCGATCCTCCGTCAAGACGAATGTTTTTTTTTATCATAGAGAAACGAATGAAGTCCCTATTCTCAAGTCACTCGAGATCAAATGTCGTGCGGTTTATATAAAAAAAAACATACTGAATTGACGTTTCGAGTCGATAACTGTTTTAATATCTATGAATACTAGAATAGAAAACTCTTGAGTTTTGAGAGCTGTTATTTAAACTCATAACCTTGCCAAAATCTTCATCAATCAAGATTTTACAGGCTACCACAGACAAAAAAAGTTGTCATATTAAAATTGGTTGTAATAATGCTGGTCATTTCCTATAGGGTTTGAACGCATAATAGAGGTCTTATTATGTGTGTAGATAAATACATTTAAGGTGTCGTTAATACAAGTGTTAATTTACAAGGTATGCAACATGCTTGGGTTACCGAGGTTACCAATTATTCATTTTTTATTATTAGCTAAGTACTTCATTTCGTTAACATAGTTTTGTTTTTTTTAGTAAAGCCTTGTTTTATAAGTGATCCATAGCCTTTCCCCGCCAATATGGTCACAGTTATATGTAATAAGTTTAGGTTTTATACATCACTTTGACGTGAAGCTGGGTCTCCCCTGGCCAAAAGCCGGCGAGTCACACCGGGGAGGCTCAGAACATGCTCCTAATCTAATCGGGACCGACACTACAACATAAACTATAATAGAACTACAGAACTTAAAGGTCAACCGAATCATGAATGGAACCAAAGCATAAAAAAGGAAGAGAAAAAAAACGAAAACTTACGATCGACATAATGGCATGGGAGCTACGAGAGGCGCCGCCGCGGCGCCCGCGTCGGCTCCGCCCGCTTGGGAACCAAAACCGAAACATGAGAACGGCACGGGTTAGCGAGTCACTGGGTGCACTGTCACACGGGGGGTGAGTTTCGAGTTTTAACACGACACGGTTAGTTTGGGATCTTTCGGCCGGAATCTTTGGAATTGGAACATGTACTCCAGGAGGGCGCGCACCTTGTTCTCTTGGGGGGGTTGGCGGCGCGCGGGCGCGGGCGGGAGCTCGGGCCGCGAGCGGGCGCCCCCTGACGCGGCCGCCGGCGGCAGCTCGGGGCGCGAGCGGCCGCCGCTGGACGCGGCCGACGGCGGCAGCGACGGGCGCGAGCGGGCGCCGCTGGACGCGGCCGAGGGCGGGCGCGGCGCCGGCGAGCGCGCGGGCGGCCGCGGCGCCGCGCCCTTCTGCGCCGCGTGCGCCGTGTGCAGCGGGATGCGGCTCGGGCGCCGCCGCGGCGTCTCGCAGCCCGCGTCCTGCGAGGGCATGGCCACGGGCTGCATGTCCCGCATGCTGCTGTGCGAGCGCCGCTCCGGGCTGCCCGCGCCCCGCGAGCGCGGCCCCGCCCCGCCCTCCGAGCCCGCGCCGCGCGGGTCCTCCAGTTGCCGCCCGCGTGATTTCACGCTGTCTAGTTCCACCGTCTTCTCCTCCAACTGAAATGTGAAAATTATATCATAAATTTACAGGTCGCTGAGGCCCCCCCGTCTCGTGCAAATTAGAAAACACACTCGTAAATGTGACTGGTGTCTCTTGCATTAAATAAATACCTAAATCAAAAACTACACAGACAGAAAAAACAGTCCGGCCCGATCTGTCTTCTTTTCTGAGCCTACAACCCGCCAACCCGCAATGGCAGCGATGTACATCTTTCAACGGCTATAATATTTTTTTAAATAATAGAATAAACACGCACCCAGTTTTTGAACTCAAAACTAATACACTAAAGCAAAACAAGCGTTGAATATCGGATAAATAATCAAGAATGACTTTGCGAATGAATTACAAAAGCAAAGTAAGGGTTTGTGGGTGAATATTTGAGAATGATTTATTTTGTTAGAAACATTTGTCTTTGTGATAAATATCGCGTTACCGCAACTCAAGTAATCATATTATCTAGACTAGAGACTAAAATAACGAATTGTAAGAGGCACGTGTCGCTAAAGCTTATTTTGACCAAAATCTAAAAAATGTAAACAGAGGTGTTGAGCATAATGACAAAGTGTGAGGAGAATGACAATTGTTGAGATTTCTATGATGCTTTGATGAGAAGAATGACACTGTCAATTTCTTCGGCATAAATTAAAGGAACAGACGTAGCAAAATGATTGTATTTATTGGTAACTGTAGTTACATTATTTAAAGGCTTAGTGTGGGCTAAGCTTGACAAAATTGTCTTAATATTAATGAAATCAATCATGCAAAAAAGGGAACGATTTTTTACGTGTTCGTTGAAGTCTGACTAACGTCCGGTTCCTATATTCAATCCGCGGACAGATAGGCTTACTTCGGATTAAAATTTGACACATTTTGTATGGGCAAATGTCAAATTTTAACCCGAGCTAAGCCTTATCTATCCTCGGATTGAATATAGGAACCCGACATAAGTACATAGTGTACCTGCGAAAATATAATTATTTTGTATCATTATAATAATAACATTTATTTATTTATTGAATTGCACATAATATGTAAAATCGTTGCCCTTTCTCCACACTGTAACAAATTAAACATGAACTAATTCTTCGCATAATGATATATAGAAAATATACTTAAATTTCTTTTTTAATTAACTTAACTAAATCTCACTTTCAACTTTTACAAATTAAACTGTTTTAATAAACCTATAAACCATACATATTAGTTAAGGTACAGCTTATTTATCAATACACATTAATTATTTATTTTTGGTATGTTTATTACAACAATAGGTTTGTATCTATATCAACAGCGACTTTTTTGATTTATGTAAACTAACTGGGTAGGTATATTATGATGAATACCCATAGTCTAATGATTAAATAATCTTATATATAAAACTTCAGTGATAGAGAGAAACGCTCCCCTATTTAGGTATTTGTTTTGTAATTAAACTTGTTTAAACATTTCAACCTTACTAAATATTATTCTCTATCTACAATAGGTAACATCATTTTTTATTTACATTAAACACAGGAAAGTGTTCCTCTTTCTCTTTACCGCTATATTTAATAAATTAGATTAATAACTATTATAATTATAACAAAGAAAACACTTCTGAATTGTTAATTGTAACTCTTAAAAAGTCTCATTTTTAACAAAATAAACTTATTATTCATTAACTAATATAGGTAGGCATCAAATATTGAGCAGCTGAGCAGCGTTATTGAGGAGAATGACGTTGAGGAGAATGATTTTTGGGACAAAAATTGTCGTAACTTGCAAGTTTACGTTGAAATTTGTCACAAAATGAAATAATTTTATTACAATACAAGTGTATACTTACGGAGTAAAGATAGAAAAGGTAAATGACGAAAACTATGACACGTTCGAGCAGCGAGGAACAAACGTTAAAATATTTTCTAAACGACACGTGTTGTTTGGTTGAGCGTTCACGGGTGTCTGATGAGCAGTTTGCGGGGGGGGGGATAGGAACGACATTCGTTCCGTTACATGTATTTTTGTTAACTAAATATGCCAAGTATCGCTGCGAAGAATGACGAATTATTCGTGACAATTTTTTAGCTTCATGTTTTGAATGGAATAGTGATTAAGTATTCTTTTTTTTTACTGGAATTTTGAAAACTAAGTATTAAACTATAAATATATATATTTTTTTTGTTTTTAAGTTCATAAATTAGCGTATAATCCTTTTCATTTAAATTTATGTCGTGTTGTGACACGAGAAATATTGCAAATATGGGTAGTTTTTAATTTTTGTATTTTTTAAATATACAAAATGAAACTTTTAATTAAGAGCACCTCCAAGAATACTTAATGTAGAATCCAATCACATTAATGAATTGAGACTTTTTGTTACTATTGGAGCACAAAGTAAATAGACACTCTTTTTCGCCGTTTCAAATATTCACCCTTGTACTATAATGCAGGAATATTACACTTATGCATTAACAACTGAAGATTTAGATTTAGAATTATCATACGATGTAAGTCATTGAAAAAAGTAGGTTTATATAAGCCGTGCCAGCTCCAGCTGTGCCATTTAATCCTTATTGTATTGACAAAATTTATTTAAAAAATATAAGTATTTTGTATTTTCCATGTTATCTATCAGATAAAGTTTATCTTAAAGATTGTCGAATTGAACGTCAATCAAACATTGTTCTGGTGAGATAAGGAAGTACTTAATAGTACATTATTGCCTAGGCAGCGAAGCAGGCAATTGCGTGCCGAGAATTGGTTTAAACGGACGAGCTTTCGAGTCCGTTTAAAAATACGAGGCCCGCAATTGCCGTTCCTGCCGAGGCATATATAGTGCTTTTCTTAAAAATCGAAAGATATAAATCGCATATAAACAGAAACTTCACGTGAAATAACATCACTCTTTACCGCCTTTATTTTTATGACAAGGAGAAACGCAAGCTTTTATTAGAAAAAAAAAACTCAAGCACACACAAAAAAAACACACAAAAACACACACACAGAAAAAAAAGTTACGTTTCGATTAAAATATGGATGTATAAGACTTGTGCCCTCATTTTATTATGGCCGATTTCACTTTTTTAAAAGTTACAAACTAGATAACAATGAAATTTGTATGCAACATTGCGGGCTTGTGTAGCGAGCACGCAATGTATTTTTTATTTTATTTGGGAACTCTGTAAACTATGTACTTCGCGTCTCAGTATTTCGTTAGTAATGTCAACTTTTCCGGTCATCTTTGAGAAAAATAATATTTTTTGCGACTATGTTCTATACAATCTGTCGTTCAAAATAATGAAGTACTAATTTAAATACATACATACATACATTAAATCACGCCTGTTTCCCAGAGGGGTAGGCAGAGACCACTTCTTTCCACTTGCTACGATCTTGACAAATTTATTTCGCTTCTTTAAAAATTCATACATAGAGTCATGCACGCACGTCGGTTTAAATGAGCTCATAACAAACTGTTACAGATATAATCGATTGCACTTCGTGGGTACAAAGGGCGTCAAAACGGAGCAATACGTGCTCGTGGTTAGTTAACGTCTAGTGAATAAAAATATAAGTCCACTTAAGTCCAGTACCATTAAATTTTATTATTTGAGAGTTATATCGTAAGTGTGAGTGATATAACCTTCTTACACTCTATAAAAAGCTGTTCCATATTATTCAACTACTTAATGACCTAATTGTTATTTTGTATTTTCTACAAACTGTGTATACAAGGTAGTGAATTAAATTAGTGTCATAAAAGACATAATTAACACGTCTATCATAGGAGCAAACAAAAAAAGCTTACGTACAAGCTCTTTACACCCTCTTTGGGAGGGGAGCCCCTGAGACAACCTGCATTAAATAATATGCTTACCCGGAATTTGAGGTCTTCGTTTAAATCGCGCGCCTGCTCCAGCCTCTCAAGTAGTGAAGTGCGGTGCTTCACCGCGCGACTCATCCATTCGCGCAGGACCTGAAACGTAACAAAAAAACGTTATACACATGTATTCGTTGTGTTGTGTTGTGTTTGTTGTAATTAGTCCTGTGCTTCTATTCAACTCGGTAAAACCATATTGCCTTTGACATGTTATCGTATTGTAAACGTTACGATAACTCTTATTTACTTACCAGTATGCGGCCGAGATGAAAACAACACGATAACACGTCAAATATTGGTTACCGTCGTAGAATAGTGACCTGAACTGTCACAAATTCTCTCAAGTACTTTTTGCGTTAAGTATTATTGTTTTTTAAATATGTTCTTTGCTCGGTTTGTGCACCACTTGTTAGTTTTTGTATGATTATTTGGTTGACTGATAGAGAATGCCAATAGGCATTAAGTACGCCATTTGTTTTGTGCAATAAAGGTTAAATAAGTAAATAAATAAGTAAATTCTATTGTATAGAATACGCCGCTTGACGTTATGACTGTTTTATATCTATAATGGTTTCCATAATCTATATTCTTGCGGCTTGTTGTAAGTCATACAACAAACAGGAATAATACCACAAAAAACCTTACAATGAAATATAGGAACTTATAATATTTTTCCAATTTACGTAATATTATGATTAGTGTCCGACCGAAGTTTCGGTTTCGGTTTCGGCCAATTTCGGCCAAAAAAGTGATTTCGGCCGCAGTTTCGGTTTCGGCCAGAATCCGGCCGAAACCTTGGGCCGGTTCGAAATTGCTTCGCGGCCTCTCGCGGCTCGAATCGGGAGCGCTCGGCTTAATTCGGGCGCGCTCGGCCGGGTAGGTATAGGTAATGCATCGGCGGCCGTCCCAGACGGGACCACCGACAGTATTCATATTCATCCCGTTTGTGACGTTTGTTTGTGAACCACGTGGCGCGCGAGAAAATATGGTGAGTGTTGTTTATTTATTAAATTATTATTTATTTTTTAGAATCTGTTACTGCATTTTATGCTGTGATTAATGAACGATACGTTTGATATTAGGATTGTGAATTTAGTTTAGACGTGATAAGAATAGGTTGTTCGCTGATTGAAGTGATAATTTCATAATTATGTAGAGTTGATTAAAATGTAATTATTTCATATTTTTTGACAATGTTGATTTATGTTAAAGTAGCATGAATGCTGTGATTTCTCTTGCAATGTTTGACTTTGTCACACGAGGTATTATTCTAAAACTTTGTTTAAAGATCACTGATTACAGTGATAATACTATAAAATTCAAAATTCAAAAAATCAAATTCAAAATATTTATTCAGTAAATTGGCCACATGAGGGCTCTTTTACACGTCGGTAACATGGAGTGAATCTAATAATTTATGTAAAAGTTGATGTATGTTTATGCTGTCATTTATCTTGCAATTTGTGATTGTGATTTACTTTATCCAGGTATTAAGTATATTAATTAAGTAACTTTGTTTAAAACTTTAAAAATTTGATTTTATTTGGTTTAAAATTTCATAGTTTACCTCTAATTATATCTATTTTTATTAAAAATAAACGTTTTTTATTTTGTTTAACTAAAACAGTAGCTGTTCTCATATAAGAAATCCTTGCAATAACCTTTTCCTTACGATTTGTACAGTAATTTTGAATAATTTCATAAGTCTTCAAAAGTTTCGGTTTCGGTTTCGGCCAAAATCAGAAAAAAACCGAATATTCGGTTTCGGTTTCGGCTAAAAATCGTGTTTCGGTCGGACACTAATTATGATGGTTTAATCGAGCTAGATAGGTTTTATAATGTAAGTTAAGAAAACTAACTAAATATTAATAATCAATACACCAAGCATAAATAGATCACAATAGACGATTATAATTTGTTGTACATACAGTCGAGTTCATAAATATGTGTACACTTTAATACCTTGTCTATTTAATGTCATGTTTAAACTGCCATATAATGTATTTTCACAACGATTAAAGTGACAAGTACTAAAGTGTAATTAATAGTAGATTGTACAAGAGCATAAAACGAGCCATTTTACCCGAGACGTGCATATAGGTGGGTAGTCACGTCGAGGGTAAAATGGGTTTTATGCTCGAGTTTTACACTCTGCTTTTCACTTCGATTACAAGGAAATAAAAAAAGGATTAAGCATATATAATTGAATTAAATTAAAATTTATAATGTAAATAAAATGTTATGTTCACGCATAAAAATTGAAATTGAAATTAAAAGTAAAGTTCGAACAATTTAGAATGTGTAATGTAATGTTCTTTCCTGGCATTTGTACAGTATTTGTTTGTGACGACATAGTCGTAAACGGGTTATTATCAGATGGAGATGGAGGTCGCTCTGAAGTTACACTATCTTCATCCATCGGCCGAATATTTGATTTTATCTTGCACTCTCTGGATGTGGAAGGAACTGGCTTATGCGGGGCCAAATTTATGGCCTCTGTAATACAGTCTGATCTTGCAATCTGGTCGGACTTCCAGCCTCCGTGCCGTTTTAAGGTAATGTTAGCTCCTGAATCAGCTTAGAGGGTGGCTGATGTGCCTGATGTCCTCCTGAAGCAATGCCCAGTATAGCTTCCAGGATTTCCCAAGTTTAAAAAAACGCTATTTCTTAGCTTTCTGAGCATTGCTGCATACTTGTTCCGGCCGATGACTTGCGTTGTACATTTACCGTTTTGTTAATTCAGAAAAAACATATTTGTGCTAATATTTTGACGCCGTAAGGCTTGGTATTTTTTTACTATATTTATTACTCTCCTTTTACTACAAACGACCTTTGCATTTTACTTTTAGTATTGGGCAGGTTTATTCCTTGTAATTAGGTCTATGTCTTCACATCCTTCATGGTAATATTAGCAACTTTTATACCTCGGCATGCACCGCCGATGCTAATGAGGGCTACCTACAATACGTACTTTTGTCACCAAATAATTTTCGTCGGGAGCGTTATTTAAAAATGTTTCCACCTGGATTGCTGAGAGAACTTCAGATATTTTAGCTTTGTATCTGCTGGAAAGTCTCTTTACAAAAGCTGTTAGCTTAATATATGTTTTTATATTCACGACATGGTTCAACTCATTTTAGCATTGAATAAATGCTCCAGAGGGTTGGGGGCTGTAATTTCTTCGACAGTTCGTCAAAATAGCTTAAAAAACACACTCCGCAAACGTGTTTAAGTTTTCTGGTTCATCCAAATCATAAAACTTTCGTATGTGCTGAGATAGATTTTCTTCGATTTAAGAAAAAATAAAATTGTCGGCAATATCTGCTCAATTACATTTTTCGCACTCCTTTCCATTAAAGTCTCAGGCGAAATCATTATTTGATTGTCACTATCACTATCTTAGACATTGTTTAATTACTTACGAATAACTTATTGAATTAACAACTGCAACACAACAAATTTAGCTTGTTTCTAGTTTTGTTTGACAATTAACTAGCTTCCCGCCACACTTTTTTTTTATTTTCATCTATGTGACTTTCGACTATGGTCTGAGCCTTAATGCCAAGTTATTATAAATATTTGCGTTATATTTTTTTTACGTAAATGCACGCCCGTATTAATCATAAATTTGAATTTAGATAGTAATACATATGTCGTAATTATATTAAGATATAACCTAAATCTCATAGAAATATATCAATTAAGTGGCTGCAAGACCTAATTGCCTCAGTCTTAAAAGAAGAAATTACTTTATGCCCTAGTGCATAAATGCATAAAGAAAGACTTTACGAGCATACCTATAATGTTTATTAGTTCTAATCTAATCGCATGATACTAATAAGTATGTTTTATGTTATTATTATTGTATCAAATACGATGATTGTTTTTATAACAACATACAACGCAATGATGTCATTGATTTTGAATACCTGTCATGATCAGCTCCCACGATAGGATAAGGAGGAACTACAATACGCCCTGAGACCGCTTGGTATAGGCCAAGGTCGTTGACGCAAGCTAAACACGCTTGCTCACGCGCAATCATATAGCTTTTCAAGCAATTAAGTATTTACTTGGTCATGTTTATTACCGGTATCAAATTAAGAAGTAGAATGCCTTTTACAAGGTGAGAAGATAAAAGTAAGCAGTATGGTAAGTACTTTGGTAATTTAACTTTAAAGCTGTCTCCAACAAACCTTACCAATATATGATCTCTGTATTTAGTCCTTTTTTACGGCTTTTGTATTTTGTAGTTATTTTTGTACTTAAATTTACAAAAACATGAGATTTGGAAAAGTTACCTGCGGGTTCATTATCCTTTGGTATGTTAAAAGCACTGCTCATAAACGCTCAATTTTCATTAATCTTTTTGTATTTTTTTCACAAGGTTTCGTATAGGATGTTAATCTGAAGAAACCAGAACCTGGTACTCTTTCACCCTCGAGCAACCAAAAACATTTGAATAGCCAACCACAAAACCAACTATTTAAGTTTCAAACCATAACTAACACAGTAGGTACACAAAATTTTGAATTTGTGTTGATATTGAAAATAACAATGAACAGCATGTCGAATAAAGAACCAGACGTGAATGCAGTAACCACGTCATACATTACATCAATAATGCGGTACCTACTAATCAATATATGAACAGGTTGAATTACTAGAAATTTTGCTTTGAAGTAAGTGTCTGTAAAAAAATACTTCCCGATGTTTCATTTTAGTATCTAAGTATTTTCCAAGCAAATATTAATGTGATTAGAAAATGGCGGTATTCGTGAAACAATGCTGCACCAAAAGTACTCATAAAAAAGTATTGAAATAAGTGAGAATTGTGAAATTATTTATTACGCAAACTAAGAAGAAGCTCAAAAATGGTTACTGTATTGTCAAGGACGCTTATATGAGTTGCAAAAGCCATTACAAACACAGCTGGCTCGGCTGACAAAGAAACTAGATAAAAAGAGTTTTTTTTCTTCTATTATGTTTTTTACCTATTCGGTTGGCCTGTCCGCCACAGTCCATTAGTTATTTTTTCTTCCGTGTAATTTTGCCGAAATCTGACTTACGTCATGACGGTGCCTCGTTAGCGAAATGACACCAATCTGCTGCCTTACCACAGTTGTCGTTTGCAGCAATACCATTATGCTTATACAAAATAAGGTGTCTAAACATCCGCTGGAATACAGCGGAAGCTGTGAAATCGGTATTATCGTACCCTTGACTTCTGTTTCCTGTTCGTGACAGAAGTGTTTATTCACAGTAAATTGGCCGGAATAGTAATAACTAAATTTAGCGTCTGTTATTACCCCGCTTGTCTCTAAGGTCTAAAGGTACGTACTATTAAGGTCTTTGCCAAGCACGAACGTTAGTTATGCAATAAATTTTCCTGTCACGTCCTGTCTTCGAGTATTTTTATCAAATCGATATCTTAGAGTTTTTGGATTATTTATGTTACGTTATTCTAAGTGCGGGCAAGGGACCACAGTGCGACAAATTACCGAGGTCCGCACGTACTCCGTTACCTCACTAGTTCTGCAATTAACGAGCTTGGCCGAGTTACTGAGGAAATCGCAGCAAAACTGAGGTTTTTTTAGCAAATTACCTATTATGTAAACACCGAATCTGGAGCCCAGAAGCTGTTAGCAGTGTCAGAGTAATTTGGAAGAAATTGCGTCAACAATTTGTATTCAGCACTTGATTGGGTAAATGTGACGCGTGACGCGTGGATAGCGTTATGTCTAATAGTACTTGTTGGTTATGCACTCAATTTGTATGTTAATTGGTTGATGGAAATCAACTAGTTCAATACGTTTATGAACTTGTCCGTAAATTTAACAAGACCTGACGTAATACATACAAATTTATTGATGTTGAAAAATTTATGATTTAACCCTCTGCGACTGACGTGACGTCTACCAGACGTCGCCAAATAAAAACCACTGTATACCGCGATACAGCTCTATATCGCTCAGTATCTTCTTCTAACGACTCGTGGCATTTTAAGTTAACCTTTGTATAAAATCCTGTTTTTTTTACCTAATTCAAGTTTATTACATTTGTTTGTTTGTTTGTTTGTTTGTTTGTTTGTTTGTTTGTTTGTTTGTTTATTATAAATTCCGCATTAAAATTAAGTAGTCATGCTATGCACTCAACAATGAATATTTATCATTAAACCATTAGTATTTTTTCTATATTTTATCAAAAATGACGTCTGACAGACTCTACATCAGTAGAATGTTTCTAAAAAAGTCACCATAGTTTTAAAGGCTTAATTCGAGTTATAATTGGTATCTTAAGGAGATCATTAAGTGTCAATCAATATTTATCTAACTGAACTACTGCATTAGCATCTATCAAATAATGTCAACTGCAACATCAAGATACATTAAAAAATGTTGGTCTGTGTTGGCAAAACAGTAGATAATGGGTACTTACTTCTTAATGCTTGGACATTTAGACAGTAAAAGTAATAAAATAAACATAAAATTGTATTCACCTGATTCTGTACAGTGGAGCTAAGCAGTTGTCTTTGAAGTTCGACGGGATTACTCTCATGGAGAATCGCCGCGAACTTCTTGGAGTCGGGCGTTGGGACCTGCGGCGGGCGCGGCGGCGTGTTGAGGGCGCGGTCGAGGCGCCCCAGCGGCGAAGAAGCGGCGCGCGGCGGCGACGCGGCCGCCTCGGCCTCGAGCTGCGCCGTTCGACTCAGCAGCGCATCTCGTTCGCCTCGTAACCGCCGCACGTCAGAACACTCGCCACATCCCGAAAGCGCCCGCGCGAATGATTCCTCCGCCGTGTCCCCCGATGGCCTCTCATCCAGCTCCCCCCGTAGAAGTTCCGCTTCGTCTCGTAATCTGACACCTTTGCGCTGAATGACGTCCAACAACGCCCATAGCTCGTCTTCAAGCGGACGGGATCGGGTTGCGGAGGAGGACTGAGCGTCCTTTCCACAAGAGGTTTCGGTACTGAAGCCAGAGTCCTGGACGGAAGGTTGTGGTTTGGCGCGAGTGGAATCTCCGCCGCCGCCGGCCAGTTTTCTGCGAACGCGCACGCCCGGCTCCCAGTCGCGGCGGGCGCCGCTCGCGGGCGTGGACGGCGCCATCTTGGACCGCAGGTTCGGGAATGTCTCGATGACGAGGTCGCGAAACTCAAGCAAAGCGCCGACCTCATTCTGGAGTTCCTGCAAACATGAAGATTTGTAAGGTACAATAGCAAGCTTTCTACTCGTATACAGACAAATACAAATTCATTATTTTTGTGTTTGAACAAAAGAAACAATGGGCCTCGTACAGTCGCACGGTCCAAAAAATCTTAACTAAATTAGGTAGCCCTAACGAACGAGAAAGATAAATCATACGATATGTACGGTCGTCACATTGTTCCGAATAATTTCCCTTATTTCAAATAAATTGAGTCGTAAGAGAAATTTAATTCGATTGTGGTTTAAATAAAACAATTTATTGTTTTATCCAGCTGATGTTCAGATTTGACGAATGAGCTCGACCAGGTAGGTGGTCAAAGTCGTCCGTCGAAGGGTCGTTCAGCTCAAATGTTCCCAGTTAGATTTGCACGATTCTGACTACTGTAATCACCAATCACTCGATCGTGTTACGGCAATGATACATAATAAGACCACTTGCAATGCTTTTACCCAGTATAATCATTTTATAACTAACATTTTACAGGTTATTTTAATCTTATTTCTGGTTGTATAATAGGTGTTTCTGAGACACCTTTTATAACTATTTGTGAAACGCTTGCATAGCTATGTCATAATCATAATATAATAACCCCCCAATTGGCATATATTTTTGGCAGAAACATATTTAAAGCGATATTTGGTACAAATAAAATATATTCTATGTAATATATTCTCCTTACATTTGTTTTTAAACGTTGCTACTAATTATGAGTGAACCCCTCAGCCACAGTACGGAAATTATTTGTGCGGGTCATTACCTTTCATCGGGTCATCTGAGGAGTCGAATTTACTCTCTTACTGCCTAGTTCATTGCCTAGCAAGACGACGTACATATATCATGATTATGAAAGTAAAGTATCGTGGTCTGGTACTAACCTGTAAGGCGACGAGGGACTTAGCCTGCTCCGAGATGAGGTAGTGGAAGGGTTCGGGCTGCGAGCGCAGTTGCATGCACTCCATACCCGAACCGCCGGAGCCCCCGCTGGCGCTGTCCGTGCCGCCCGTCTGGAACAATAACACAATCAATCATTAGATGCAAAATATTGCTAAGAAATCAGTCACTTTATTATAACGGAGTCTGACAATACTGATATAGTCGGTCAAAAGAGGTCATAAAATGTTAGCACAATTTCTTATAATACCTAAAATGAAAATGTAGCTAAAGTTGACGGACGCATCCAATTGTTCGACTTTACCAAGAAAACAAAAAACAAATTGAGTAGAAACAGCTCGTGCGCGATCGTCCTGCGATTTGTAATAGCCCCTCTCCACGATCGTTCATCATGGGTCAACCCAAGAGACGCATTTAATTCTTAGAGCGGACAACATATTCTTGTATCATAATCAAACGCATTTCTTTGCCCCTTACGCTGGCCCATGATGGGCAATCGTGAAGAGAACCCAGGTGCACTTGCTTCCCTTCCCCAAGCTACCCAGCCCGAATCCTGCAAATTCTTTAACATCCCACTGCATGGGTAGCACAAGTTGTATTTTCTCGCTTGTCGCTCAGTGCATCTCTATCGTTACAGACTAGTTAGGAAGGGAGATCCGAGCGACAATCAAGTCGCGGGCAACTTGTGCTAGCCTTACTGGAGGATCGTCCACGTAACGATTTGTCCACATTTTGGTCTATTGATTCAATTCAACGTTTGGTAAAGAGTGAATTTACCAACGTATGAAGCACTCAGTAGAGAAAAAAAAATCAAAATATAAACCAAAGAAGGTTTTTATTGCAACGTAAAAGGGATTATTATCATTTATATTCAATAATAAAAAAATCCTTCTTTTGACACGCAAAGGTACGCGTCCGCGAGCACGCCCCCCTTACAGGGACATACATGAACACATCATGATAGACGGCTTTAAAAGGAACACTTGGACTTTGTCTGTACAACTAGAGAACTCACTCGCCGTTCCACGCAAGCTGAGCAACTAATTACTAGAAAGTTCAGAAGTAGATACCCCTATTCTATCATAACTTGGCGCATGGCACGACTCCTTCCTTTTGTAGTTACAACAATTTTCGACATTAACCATGTAATATGATGCTCTTTTTTGCTACACATAAAATAGTATTAATAGTTGTAGGGAAATATGTACAGATAAATAAATATCAAGGAACTATCACACAAATTGACCTTGTCCCAAACTAAGCTATAGGCTCTAAGCTCTATGTTTACCTACTAGAAAAAGATAAACTTACTTGTATAGAGGAATACATAGAAAACACCCAAGGCTTGGAAACAAATAGTCTCCCACAAAGGGGTAAGTACCTACCTATTATTTTATCGAAACACCTTTCAATAAACGTTGAATGAGTATAAATGAAAATTGACTTACAAATAAGATTGCCTTTTAATTTATCAATTTACTCTG
This sequence comes from Acleris emargana, assembly GCA_927399475.2. Lineage (NCBI taxonomy): Eukaryota > Metazoa > Arthropoda > Insecta > Lepidoptera > Tortricidae > Acleris > Acleris emargana. The sequence goes on along the minus strand of OV656841.1, from coordinate 10,415,204 downwards.
CATTTGCATACACTTTTACTATATTATTTAATTCTATTCCTGACGACCTCAAAGTAAATGCATATAATTTGACATGCCATGTAATTTATAATAAAATCTGAATCTGAATCTGTATTATAATATAACGCAGACTTTTCAATTTATCGGAAGGCCTTTATTTTATTTAATAATTTAAACTTTATTGCACAGTACAAATGTTAATGTACAAATGGCGGACTTAATGCCTAAACGCATTCTCTACCAGTAAACCACATGATTAACAGTGAATACCTGGTGCAAGTGGAGATCTAAACAATGTTGAAAACTTAGTTAAATACCTTCTTGATACTAAAAAAAATATATAATACTTAAATAATAATGTTCCCAGAAGACCTACGTTGACGAATCGAAGCCAATTTAGTTGGCGGCAGAAAAAAAAAACATCATCGTATTTACGAAGCCCAAAAATAAAACGTATACCATGATTGATGAAGAAGCCTTTCTCGCTGCAAGATTTTTTTTTTGGCAGTCTTACCTTACCTGCCCTACATTTTTAATGTTTAAAATATCGGGAAAACATCATCCATCAACATTCAGCAGAAAATAGCCTTCGATGAAATGATACAATCGATGAAGTGAAATTCGATAAAATGATGGGTTAGCCAACAAGGCTAACCACGTCGTCACTCGTATCTCTGAAGTCATGTTCTGTCTACATCTTGCCCCTAAACTGACGTCTTAAACACTACAATTTATGCGAGTAAAGTTGTCGTCGTGTCGTTGCCGTCGCTTACTTTAATTTAGCAGGCTGCAGGAACTCTTAAGTTCCTCGTCCTTATCAATTAAATAAACGATTACATTATCGGTCAAAAATATTATAGGCAATGACAAGTCGCCCCCAATAGTCGCTAGAGGAAACTCGGTAATGTCGCCGGTCCATCCACCATGAAATTGCGTCAGGCCTGAGCGCGCCCCGGAAAACGCGTGTTTTGTTTCTTCCTTTTGACTATTGTGTTTATTTTGTAACCAACGTTGCAAAATCGTAAACAGAAAAATGCTTGTGTCAACAAAAAAAATGACTTATGTAAATGTTATGTCAACAATGTTTATAACATACTGGAAAACAGATTAGCCTAATTGTGCAAAATGTGATTATAGAATTATCAACAAGTTTTTTTAGGGTTATTGGTAATTCTGTAGCCCTGCCTATCCCACTCTTGGAATGAAAGCGTGAGTTTATGTATGTATGTACCTACATTTTTAGTTTACCTATATATAATCTAAAACTATTTTAATCATGAGAATATTTTAACTCGAACAAACTATAGGCCAGTCTAAATGAACAACAAACATCGCACACGCGCATTTAACTACGATTTTGTATATGTTGTTAGATCGCTTGAGAGTAGTTAACACCCTAGTTTGCAACCCTGAAAACCCTGTGCTACCCCAATTCGAAAAAACTACTTTAAGGAAGTGTTCCCTTCCAAGACACGTACCGGCTGAATTTAATACCAAAGTGGTGCCTCTAGCTAGGCCACATAGTTTCATCCAAAATAAAAAAATAGTAGAATATCGGACTTTGGCTAAATAATAAAAAAATGTACTGAATAATGTTGGTATTTTAAAAAATAGTTCAAAAATGTGAATTTACCATTTTAGATGTACAATATGGCTTCAAATAACAACAACACTTGAAAAACACTTCCTTAGGGTATTTTTTTCGAAGAAACTGAAACAAGTGCCCAATTTCGCAGTTTTTCGAGCACCATAGGGGTAGCACATGGTTTTCAGGCTTGCAAACTTGGGTGTTAACTACTCTCAAGCGACCTAACAACATATAAAAGAAATCGTAGTTACATGCGCGTTTGCGATGTTTGATGTCTTTATTGACTGGCGTACTAAATCAAACTCACAAAACAATAACAAATATTGGTCTGGTTTAATACAAATATCAAGTCGAAGGAAACGGTAGATGTGAGGGAAAAGGTCTGATACACTCGCGGTCAAATAATACGGGTCAGAGTGCGTTTTTCATACAAACGAGGCTATTTTGAAGCCTTGGTTCTAGGGCATTGGTTGTTTTGAGTGAGGTTTAATAGTGGATACTCTGAGGTTCAATAGAGGAGGTCAAAAGTGCTTAAGATACCTAACTGATCGCACAATCAGGTAACACCACAGCGAGAGAGTTTTGGGTCAGCATTTGGATTTCCTTACATTTTTTGCCATTTTATAGGTTTTTCCTGAACATGCACAATTCCGGCGTTAACTGCAGATTCAATCAGTTGGGTGTCCTAGGCACTCTGGAAGTCCTGGATCGATGCTCGGGGTGTCCATCATCAGATTTCACTAAAAGCATCCCCTGGCGAGGAACCAAAAAGATAAAAAAAAAAGATAAAATATGTTTATTCAGTAAGTAGGCCGCACGGGCACTTTTACACGTCAAAAAAATCTACCAGCGCTTCACAAGAGACCATTGCTGAGAAGAAGCGCCGCAAGAAACTCAACAGTAAGTCGTTTTTTAAATATTGCTAATGATATTAAACAATAATAAACTTAACCTAGCATTATATAAAACAATGAATCTCATATAAAACCAAAAATTAATATATTCATGCGTAGTTGAGCAGGAAAATGTGTCAAAACTCAGAATTGTCACTAATAAGCAACAGTAATAAAAGAAATTGAAAGTATACAAGTTATACTTACCTGTGACGGTGCAAAACCACCTGCATAAAAGTTTCGATACATTCTCCTACAGAAACCGTGTCCCCTAGACAATATACAAATGTTTACATATTTTTATGACTAAGTTATTATTAAATTATTTAGGTGTTGAAAGCCTCTTCAAGGGTTTGAAATAGCCTCTTTAGTATGAAAAACGCACTCTGACCCGTATTATTTGACCGCGAGTGTAGTTGTGTTCTCTGGGAAAGGCCCGGCCAACAATTTCGGCTGCCAAGGTGATGATGATGAAATACAAGAAAATTATAAAAATAACAGTTTTTTTTTATGTACAGTCAACAGCATAAATAAGTGACCATTTATGTACCTTGTCGCTTTCAATCGTTTCACAATTTTGTATAATATTTCAAACACAACGTTAAAGTGACAAGGTACATAAATGATCACTTATTTATGATGTTGACTGTACTACATTATTCGTGAACGTATGCGTCACTATGTTAAAATTTCGGTTTATCATACAAATTTGCTACGGTGATTCGAAATCGGCTGACTTTAAATACCATTTCATCGGTAAACCTGAATATGATGAACACACACATGAAATATAAATTAGTATGAGTCAGTTCCGATCACTTCGTAATCTATCTGCGTAACAATACCTTTCTTACATCCGGTGTACACATTTGACACATCACACAGTTTCAAATTATCGACTCTTGGTTAATAATCAGCAGTACAGTTATTTGTTACGTTGTTACTAAAATCATATAAGATTAAAAATCAATCTTAAATGAGTTACGGTTCAGGTAAAACGTTAAATCACCGATAGTTTCACTTGCAATTTCCTATCTAAATAGCCGGAGTTTAGAAATGTCAATCAACTGGTCTTCGACGGATAATAACGAGATAATCCTCTGAACACGACTTTAAAACAACTCACTCGACTTGTTTTCTGTTGAGGAGTACGTAGCAAAATAAGTTTTTGCCGTGAATCATGTTTTATCATTGATAAAGTAATCTTGAAGTGGCGGTAAAGGCCTGTTATCGACAAGTACGATGTCAGGCGTGTGCAGTTAATTGTCAAAATTCTTGTAATATTAGGAAGTTAAGTTAATCTACATCTTATAGCGGAAACACTATTTACCTTTTAACAGCTGCTAGCGTAACGAACTTCAAAGGATGAATAGCGTTGTATCACTCGTTAAAATTTATGGAATGGACTACGGACTGTGAAAACGTATCGAGCCATTAAAACTCAACCCGGTCTGAAACTACATCTCGTAGATATATCATTAATAACTATTTGTATTTCGGTAGGCAAGAGGATTCATTAAATTATGATAGTAAGTTGAGCTATATTAATAGAAAAACGAACAGTTGTTTGTGTGTTTTACTAACTAATGAAATGCCGGGGAAAGTGCGACCGGATGGACCGTGCTTGTGCTTTCCGCATACCAACCATTTGAATTTTCCACTATTGTAAAGAAAATTATAGTTTTTCGATAATTGGCGGGCAATCAGACCAAACTGGTTTGCGCTGAACGCCGTGAAAGCGAGTTACGGTAATTGCCGGGTGTTGACAGACTGCGCCACAGTCGGCCCCGCTCTTTGACGACGTTTTGGTGGCGATTTCATAGTTTCACTTTCTTCGGATTACGTCACCGCAAGGCCGTGGATAATCCTAGCTAAACACTGGGTGTTATAATAACAATTCACTAATGCGATGTGACATTAGCTCGGTGCCACTTACACCCCGCATGCATTGTTTATTTTCACAGACGTAACAAAAGTTTGTTCGTACTCATTTAGTGGAGGTAAATTCTTTATGTCAATTTCTTATGGAAGGGATGACGATGAGCTTGGCAAATCTATCAATTTAAATATTGAATCGAAAGTAAATGTCATCTTTGAACAGGGTCTTTGAGAAATAATGTCACTTGAAAATCAATAACTTGGAAAGCCGTTTTTCTCCTTCTTCAATTAATGGCGTTGAGAACCACCAATTAATCATAATAATCGATGGTGATTGTACGAAAATGCGACCTTAAAGGTCAGATTGCACAACGATCTGAGAGCAGCTAGTGCTTTAATGACAATTACTTATCTCACTTGCTGTCATTACGTATGCAAAATAAATGAATAGAGTTACGTTTACTCAGAATACAGTAGCACTCGCATTATCGTTTCTGGTTACGTACAGTCGAGTACAAAGAGATGTATCCACTTTTTCACCTTATTGCATTGTAATAAGGTCCAAAAGTGGATATATCTCTTTGTAGTCGACTGTACAAAACGAAGAGGTGAACACAATTCAATCAATTTTATCAACGAAGCTTTTAACATCCAGTATTTGTTATATTAATATAACGCCAAATGAATATATTATGCTAGTGAAGGATTTGATACGAATAAAAAAGGTTGATTGATGGCCTAGATGTTCCGCGCGCTGCGCCGGAGCAGAATCGGACACCTCGAGATCAACATCAGGTTACCCGCACCGTTACTTAAATAATCTATCAACTATATTAATAAAGCCCGTACCGAAGTTTTTTTACAGAGAATATTTATAATATTAATTGAACTACAATGAACAGCTAGTCTAGTCTATTTTATTTATATGATGTATAATGTCTATTTATAATGAATATATACATTTTAAGGTTGAATTGCAAAAATATTGTACGTAGTTAAGGACTCAATTAAAAATCCTTAACAATCCTTAACTTTTTCCTTTGTGTAACAAAGATTAGTCATATTTTCATATGTAGATAATTTTCGTTACACAAAGGAAAAATAATGGAAGAAAGTTAACGTTATACCAATTAACTCCTTAACTATGTACAATATTTTTGCAATTCACCCTCATGGTTTGAGGGTTTTGCGACTAAACAAGTGGATTGTTTTGCACAGTAGTTTCGGTGACTTTGTTGGCGTTTTTTTCCACTTATTTTTAAAATCTGTCTCTGATGTTGCTGGTGCACAGTTTTTCGCAACTCTGCTTTAACTAATGCCCAATACCGCTCGATGGGTCGTAGCTGGGGACAGTTTGTTCATATCTTTGGGCACACATTGCACGTTGTTTGAAGCCAGACACTCTTGTGTGGGCTCGGGCATAATGTGCAGTAGCCAGATCGAACCAAAACAACACATTCCGTTCACTCTGCCTTATAAATGCTACAATCACACCTTTTATACATTTTTGGACATAAATACTTGCATTTATGGCACCTTCCATGATAAATGACCCAGTACGTATTTCCACAGGAAAATATAATACCTTGCCAGATAATTTATATATTTAAAGAGATAAATTATTTTCCCAAAAGTCATTTCCATAATAATATATTTATTTTGATCGCTTATATTCACCTTATTTTCGGTTGTAAAGAATCGGTCACCTAGCAAAGTCGTAAAATATTTTTTCCCATACGTCTCATCGTCCATGAGAACGTATGATCTGTCCAAATTGCAGAGCAGCTTGTACAATTTTTGCGACCTTGTAACAGAACTATTGTACTGCTTTATCGACTGTTTTGGAGCTTTTACTTTTAATAGGTCTTTAAATTTTGACGTTCTTTCACTCTCAGGACCATAGGTGTACTGGTTTCCAATTATTTTGCCGCATCCCGCACCGATAAACCAATTATTCTTGTGAGTAGACTTTTCTTTTCTATTTTTTGATTTGGAGGACCCGTTAGGCGTCAACTTCGAGCTTTGTCTTGAATTCTATATTTTATTTTAAGTACCGATTAACAATATTTCGTACCGTCGCACGACTTATATTCGCCATCTTTCCAACCGCTACCAAAATTGAATTAGGATTTTCAAGGTACATTCGCAAAACAGTTTCTTTACGAATTATTTTATCGTCCTGTATTTTAAACAAAAACAATACCTAACCTGAGTTAATTATGTCAATCGATACGTCAAGATATCACAAACTGAGAAAAGTAAATAATAATAAAAAAAAACATCGTTTACCGTATCGTATTTTACTGGTATGCAGACTCTGTAAAAAAACTTTTCGGTACGGGCTTTAATTTTGGTGTTACGCCAGTTATCAACACACACATCGATAGCCTGTTCGTAAGAAGGCGGAAAATCATTACAGAACATCCGATTTATTATGGAATTTCCTATGCTATAACTGGATTTCTGTGTATTAGCAACTTAATTATGAATTATTGCGATAGTACCTACAGCTTATGAAAATGAATAGGTTTGCTATAACAGCAGCTCTGCTGCAAAATGTATTTACATACATACATAAACTCACGCCTTCATTCCCAGAGTGGGGTAGGCAGAGCTACAGAACTACCAACAACTCTAAAAACTTGTTGATAATTGCATAAATGTATTTAATGAACGAAAATTTACTTGAATTGTTCATATCCAACTTATAATATGTACATAATTATACTGTCATGGAATTGTTTTATTTTCCGTAATTCAAAGCGTGAAACGTGCCTACGACTGAATTATTTCCATAACAGCATTATATCACGAGTGTTATTATTCACATCGCGCATTGCGAAGCTAAGCGGCTCGTGTGAAATAAATACTAATGGAGCTCCAGCCAGGCAGGAACTTTTGTTTAAGTCGTGATTCAATAAAAATAAAACATCAATAACGGTTCCGTCCGATGGATCCGTCAGCTCATGACCGCGCCGTAGTACGTCATGTCATAACATCACCTATTCTTTTCAAACATTGCGTGATTAGGCGTCGGATGTTTTTGCAACGTATGCTTCTCTTGTCGAGTTAAAAGTAACACGTATTATTAAGTAATTATGGTGCCAATTAGCGTCGAGAACGAGAAACCACACACGTCGGCCAGCGTAGTCATTTATTTCAGTTAAGTGATATGTACCTACTTGGTTTATTAAGCCCAAGAAAATCGAGGTTATTCGGGCGTCCGCACTCCGCCCTACATGAAGCGGATAAAAGAGGAATCCTCAATGTTATTTATTTAACGGCTATTTCTAATATTTAATCTACAGTTACAGATAAAACTATCCTCAAAGGTTAGCAACGAGCTAACTGTTCAACACATTCTGAGAAGTGACAAGTTTATCGAGAAGGTAAGTAAATGAAATATAGGTAGCCTTTTCTAACTTCTGTAGTGCAAAAAGGATAACCCTAGATAGGATATTTAGAACGGCATTATTTTTATGATATGACCAGTCGGTTGCTTCTAAGCATCGCTTTCCCAAAAAATGGACGAAAATTAATATGCAAATTCCTATGAGCCTGTAACCCCATAAACTACGATTAAATATGCTAATTTTATATTTAGATTAATAATTTATGCTAAGACCTATTCTGTTGGATTCGGCATAGATTCGTGATTGCATCTCTTGCTTGTTGAATAGGAACCGTAGATGTGGCCCCAACATAAGTTATAGTAGCAATAATATCAATTCAACTAACATAACATATAACATTTCCTTGTGTTAAAACTAATTAAATAAATGATATCAGTTTTAGAGAATACTCAACAGATTCATGAGCCATAAAAATCTTATCGAGGGCTTTAACAATTTAGCTCTAAATAAGCCGGTTTTAACTGTAGTATCTATAAATCTCTAATCACATCCACTCCGTCTGTACAATCTAAATGGGAGCTTCGATGGCGCGATCATTCGGTTTCCAGCGAGAGAGTAGCACCTGCCGTGTATGGGTAAATCGTTCTAATTAACAACTTCCACCTTCCATGCACAGAAGAGCAAATTGATCTCGCGATCTCACAATGCCGTCATCATTACGACACTTCTGAGAACATGTAAGGTATTTCGGGTAAGTAATACGAGATATAAGAACTGATAATATAACACTCATAATATATACGCTCACTTTGTATAAACACGTTTAGTATAACGTTCACTGGATATAATGAACGGAAGATATAATTTCAAAATATCTATTTCCATAAAGTATAACGTTATTAATATATAATATCAATTTATATAACTATTAAAACGTATAACGTTCATAACACCTAAGATTTAAAAGATATATTAATCAAATTATCTAACATCAAAAAACATAATACACGTATAATATAAAAACATGCATATGTTATTTATTTGAAATTAAATTCTATTTTCAGTATTAAGTGGCCTTCTTAATTAACAATCAACCTTACCTTACTAACTTTACTGGCAGCAGTCTGAATTTTCTGGGCAGAAAAAATAATAACCTCGAAGGCCTAGGCGGGAGCAAAGCTCCCGCCTAGGCCTTCTAACCTAACCTAACCGAGTCGGTTCTGACCTGATTCGTCATGCTCGTGGCATTTTCTGGTTAATTAAACAAATTACAAGCAAGACCGTTCTGGTAGACTCGAGTTCATAAATATGTGTACACTTTAGTACCTTGTCTATTTATTTTATGTCATGTTTAAACTGCCATAAGTATATGAATTGTCACAGCGATTAAAATGACAAAGTACTACAGGGTACACATATCTATGAACTCGACTGTACCCGCTCCTTACAGTACCCACCCATTGAGTATAGCATACGATATTAGATCTTATAATCCTTATACTAAAAGATATTATGTATTATGATCGCTATATGTCATGTATGTTATACGAACTGAAATTAGTCATTGTGAGTGTTATATTAAAAAATATTATATAAAATGAATATTATATGACTTGACCGTTATTCCTTATAAAAATATTGATTTTGTTATTATAGCCAACGTTCATTATATCTCGTAAACGTTAGTAACATGAAAATAGTTATTATGTAGTTATATCTCGTGGGACGCACCCAGGTATTTCGGATTTCACTCCTTTTCTAACAGATCTGAGGTATTATACAAATAAGTATTAATAATATAATTAGGTTACTCTTAAATGGAAACGGTATAATAACTCATAACGTGATTAAGAACATGTTACCTAAATATTTAAATAAATACATTGAATTGTGAAATGAATTACAGAGACAAAATTTTGCTGCCGACCGTACTTTATTTGGACATTCAAGTCTGTGAACTCATGTTCCTGTGTTTCCGCCTTCCGATCCCATAAATCAGGTCAGCTCATTAAATACCATGATATTGTTTTGTCATTGGGTTTATTCACATATTCCAAATTAGCGAGCTAAATATTAAATAACGGGAAATGGGTAAAAATTCAATTATGGGTAAGGACCAAAAAGTTGTCCACGCTAACTCACTCTAATCAAATTTTCTATGAAACTTTTCCGTTGTGACACGAAAGTTAGCCATACAATTGTAGGGATAATTTTCGTCGCACAACGGAACTTTTTTCAACTTCGCTGTTTGTATGGTTAACTGCGCTTAACAGTGGTCCAACTTTTTGGTCCTTACCCTTATAACATTTTTCCCTAACACTAACATGTGAACTTAAAACAAAGCTTGTAATAAGATAGATGCATAAAATTGTCCGGTGTGTTCCAAGAAAGGAGTTCGCTTAGTCACGCCGTAGACTGCCTGGCTAAGCTCAGTAGATAGTGCGGTTTCTCAATAACTCGCCGTATGTCGACTTATCGTTGCAAAATCATCAGTATTATTGCGCACGTGCGAATCTGATGGGTTTGTCAAATTTAATAATTAATACACTGAAATAATTGGTCGTCTCTAACAAGATTGTGATTGTTGTGCAGAAGCGTCTGATTCCGTAGGAGCCTGACAACACCGTAGATACATCAACGAAGACGTTAGATACATCAACCAATATGTTAGTTGAATCACTAAATAAATTTGCTGTTGTTACTATCATCTTTGGTTGATATAATTAATATCTTAACTATTGTATTATTTTTTTGTTAACTAAGAGAAAATCTCTCCTAGTTGGCTCTCTTTTTTTCAAGTGTATTTATTTAACCTTTAGTGCACAGAAAAACAAAGACAAAAGCAAAGAATATATTTTCAAAATAATAATACGTCACGCAAAAAGGACTAACAAAAGGTACATGATATTGATTTACACACGTATATATACAAAAATACAGAAATAAATGCAAATATAAATAAATAATAATATGTTAAGCACTAAGTATGAGCTGCTCTTATTTTCTTTTTTGTTACCTATAGTATTTTCAATCCACGAAGTCCTGCCCCACTACATTTTTTTATATGATTCAATTTGAGTGGCGAGGCTCGAATTAAACAACACTATAAATAGTTCCTAGCCTACTCGAGTCACGAGTAACCGTAACTTACTACAAGAGTAAGCAAAATGATGTTGGTAGTCAAACCACATTTTATTAGAGCCATTTTAATCCTACAAAAAAGGTATCTACTCTAAGATACCCGAAGATAAAACCTTTGCCGAAACCTACGTAAATTGCGTAGGTTTGGGCAAAGCACGTACTGCGTACAAATTATAAATGATCGCTTTCCATGAAATAAGTATTATGGTAATAATGTCCATTTTCATCAACAGCCCAGTCTATGACGAAAATTTACCTAATCTGCAAAAGTGTAAATGTATTTCTACAACAACTATTGTGCAATGAATGCTTGAGGTTTATTTAACAACTAAAATAAACACTCTGAGTAACACACAGCGTAATTTAAGAAGTCCGACGTGTATCTACAAATTACCTTATAAAAAATAGGAAACGAATTATATCCAACCATGCAAATGCAAAAAATCACATAATGAAACCTCGAGATACCTTTAACAAAAAGCGAACTGGTACAATTACTATACAATTTGGAAATTAAATAGGCGTGGTCGTGGAAAAATCGCTTATGATTGGGGGTTAGAGATAAACTACGCAGTAGTATTCAAAGAGGTTGTTTTATCAAACGATGAAGCTTAGACTATAATTTATCACAAATAAGAGATCATGGACCTTTAATATTCTGTAAGAATGACATTGGACATAAATTATGAGAACGATCGAGTGCCAGGCACTGAGAAAACGGCAAACCTGAACCGTTCTATTCGACCGTTGTGCCATGTGAAATTGCAATAAACTTACTTGAATTATAATGATGCACCTTTTCGATCTCCCATTCAATTTACCAAATAGACATTAAACTAGCGAGAAGGGAGAGGTTAAATTATACAGTGCATAGAGAAATTGTTACCGAGGGAAACCTAAACATCAATTTATTTTAGCTGAAAGCGAAAGTAATTATTGGATTTCTGCGACACCATTTTTTTTTGGATGTCATTATTTCAATAGTTTAAGTTTAGTTTTTTCTCAGCTTTGTCTGAGATAATTAGACACCGTTGAGCTCTGTAGTGGTCAGTTTAAACTTTAATTGGCGTCTATTGTGGATCGATGCCAGTAGTTAACCGAGAAGAATTAACCAGCGAAACGGTGGTGAAATTGCGGGTAATTTGTTGGCAAACAGTTGACACTAGCAAGGCAAAATAAAAGAAGGACCGACGTGACTCGATCGAGCGTAACGTGCTTTCACTCTCCGAATCGCTCGTCTAGACAAGGTTCATTTTCAAATCCATCCTATTAAACCATAAATCGTAGTCACAACTTTAACTGAATACCTGGTTTCAGACAACAAGTTTTGCAATGAAAGAAATGTTTTTTTTTAGTAGAAACAGTCAAGAACGAATCCATTTTATTTTAACAAAAGAACAGTAAATGAAAATGAATTCGTTTGTTACTTGCTTTAGTACTAAGTTATACGAAATATATTTATATTTCAAAACTAAACGATAAATTACGCAATTAACCTTACGATAAAATGTAATATATTCCGGGAACTAATACTATTGGATTTAAATGCGATTACTATCTGATGTAACCAAACCCATGTAAATAAATGCCAACAACCGAACGTTAATGTAATGGAATGTGTGTTATCTCTATCCAGTGCCCTAAGGCGTAGATTAGACTACCACAAAGCATAATGTACGATAAAACGGGAATAGTTTTCATTAGAAATACCGTGAGAGCATTAAGAAATACGATACGTGATAATGAAATACCGTTTGTTTGTAGCAAGTAGCTCACGCATACGGAAAACACCGCATACCTGTGGACAGTCGAGCGTGCGTCCGAGCTCCGCCCAAATAGCTATGCACGAAACTAAACCGTACATACAGAATAATGTATACCTACATGAATTATAAACGTAATGTATTGCATGTTCGAACTGATTCGGTGGTCATCGAGCACGAACTTGTTTAAATACTACTCCTAATACTTTCATTGCAGCGTCACTGCAGCCCCGATTCCAGCGAACATGAGGATATGTTGCAACTGAATATCCAGTTGCGATAACTTCGAGGCATTTGTGACGCGATTCAATTGTTTCAACCTGTCAATGTCGAGCTGTGCATCGGATGCAATGCTTTTTGCAATCACGATCACAACCAGGCGTCTCGTATTTCCAAAACTGGTAGAAATGTTACGACAGATTTAAATTTAAGTAGGTCAACTTCGTGGAACGCTACCACGTTGGGTTAAGTATGCTCGCCTAAAAGCGTCCAGCTTAGTCAGCTGCATTTAGGAAGCATGTGGTCAAGCCTTTCAAGTATCGTTCCGCAGCTTTCATAAGCCCTTGATTACTTGGATTAATACATAGAACGCGGATCTAATCTTGTAACTAAATTCCTAGTTCTGCTTTATTAATTTACCGCTACCAAAAGCAGACGGCAGTTTTTATAAATCAATGCGTAGAAATTTGCTTAGAAAAATTGGGACCATGCTCGATCCGTCGAGGTTCCATAACTGAGCACGTGTAGTTGTAAATGTTTAAGGATAAGGATCTGATAAGGGCTAGACTGAATCCAATTAGAAACACGCGTTTATTAATCCCTATTAATGAGTTTTACATACACGACTTAATTAGAAGGTTCACCTTCACGACTTCAAGCAACACGTCACAAATCAAATATAATGAACCTGAAATCGGTGATTGTCTTTCCGAAAAATGTGTCTCCTCCGAAATTATTAACTGCGTGTCTCCGAAATTATTGACTGTTATCGAGTTCACAGGAATTCTGAAACTGGCAACAGTGGCAGCGTTGGTTGAGAAGAGAAAATTTAAAGATATTTTTATTTATTTTATTTATTTAATAAGTACAATTTTATTAAAAATACTAAAATTAGGCATTGCCCCACAAAACTGGAGTAACAGTTTGACTGTGGGAACGGCAGTCAGTAAGATAGGCATTCATTAACAAGTAATAAAATTAAAAATTAAATAACAGTATTATGCTGTCCATAAAGCATCAGTAGAGTATACTAAACATACATTTCTAATATTAAATAAGTAAATCTAAATAATGTTTTTTTAACAGTCTCTTGAATTTATTTTTATTTTTTTCACGTCTAATGGCTTCAGGCAGACTATTGAGTAGGTATGGGATACGCTTCTTGAGAGTTCTGTCTCTATAGTAATTATTTATCCTAGGAACGAAAAGTAGTAGTAGATAGTAGAGCAAGATTTCATTTTCAGGAAACTGACTATGGTGTTCGGCCGCCAACGCTTTAAAAAAATTAAATAGCATTTTGAGTAATTAAAGTACTGAAGCAGGGTTGCTCGACGGGATCTCAATGAAGCTACTATTTAGAACAAGCAAAGGACAGAACATGTTATTTACTAATAACACTAAAGTAGTGTAATGACAGTGAGCCATGCAATCAACTTTATTGTCGGCGAGACTATTAGACTAATAGAATACTGCTGCGAAAATAACGAGTTTGGTAAGATCAGTGGGTTTGCCAAATAAAACAGAAGGACATACAGTACCATTGTAGAATCCTACATCTGTATGCGGGAGTGGATTGACTCGTAGGCCCGTCCCCTTACAAGGCGAACGTTTAGAGATTCAATTGTTTCAACGATGCGTAGGCGAGCGATTGTTGCACCCACCAGCTGTTCAGTGGTGATGAATTGCAGCGTGCAAAACAAATTAATTACAATTAAACACGTGCATTGAATAGGGACGACTAATAACGATTAGGATTAGATAATGTCATAAATATCTCAATGTCTGACGTTAATAATTAGTGGTGTACATAAAAATGTTAAAACGATTAGGGAAATAAACAAGGTTAACCCTGAATGTCTTGGGATTTGTATTTTAATGTAATAATCGGTATAAAAACCAATCTCTACTTCACACTCTGTCAAGACCACAGATCACACAAAAAAAACTTGGGTTGTGGTATAAATAAATGGACGTATTTCTTCCTTCTCGTGAGTTTATGTATGTATTTCTTGCTAAGACAAGGGCCGACTACTAAACTTAACTGGGCTAAAATGCCCGTCTCAAGAAACATCAAAGTAAACGTCAAGTCATAGAAAACTATAATTTTTCACGTGTCAGTTTATCAATTGGGCTCTCAAATTCTTCTAATAAGACCGCAACGTTGCTTGTACGGTCATACTAATCCATGCAAAACACGAAAACTTTTAACCGCTTAAGATGAAGAAACGTGCGGCATAAAAAGCCAAAACCAACAGAGAACAGAACATAAACACGTTTCATAATTTGTTCCTATATGCGCTTGAGTTTTGAATTGTGCTCAAGGTGGTAATACCTATTCCAACGGTGTTCAGGGCCTCTTTTCCATATTGTTATCACTCCCATTGCTATCGTATTGTTAACTTTAACATGATAGCTCTTATTAACTTGATAGTAAACGCGGCAGTCGTCAATAATACGATTGCATTATGAGTAAAAACAAAGCGGTACGAGTTTTAAACTACTTCCTCCACTACGTTTTTACCCATCTTGGATTCGGAACGGAACCATATTTTTAACGATTCGTCTTTATTTTCAAGTGAATACGAGCTATCATACTTAATGGTCAGCATAAGGCTATTGTTATGGTTTAAAGTGGTCTTACGAAATATCTAAAGTAAGTATGTGCTTTATTAAATAGAGATGTCCAAAAAAATGTGCTTTAGTTGTTTAATTGACCAATCGCCTTTCGGTATAGCAGGGCGGGTCATTTACACCGGTGCCGGAAAACCTCGATTTACTTTTTCTATTTTGATATCCCGTGTAAAAGGTTTTTTTTTTACAAACAACTGTACATTATGGTTGTAAGAGTCATCAACGTCGTATAAGGTGTTAAGAAACATTTGGCCGATCCGTTTAGAGCCTTATTAATTTAAAACTAAACCTACCTGAATGAAATTTTAAACACCATGGAGTTTTAACAACAAGCGCGATGCTAAACGGTAATTTTCAAACATTCACAGCGCGAATGTCGGATTGGCTCAATTACGCCATAATTCGAGGTCTCGTGCGCATTGGGGCTACGCGACCAGGCCGGCGTCCGACCATCCTCTTGCTCGACATAACGTAAACAAAACCCTTGGCTTGGAAATCACCGGCTGTATGACAGGCTATAAGAATGAGGTTTCGTTATGCGGTTTCCTTGAGGGTTTCCTCCATTTTACATTAATAGGTGTTGTAAGTTACCTATGTAATGATTTCACCGCAACTGAACAAATAAATAAATTAAATCGTCACCAATAGACGTGTAGAACCTTAATTAAAAAGGATACCTACCTAATTAAGAAAGAATGTGTGTAAATACGTAAAATGTTAAAGAAACTAAACAGATTTTCAATTATAAACCGACAGTTGAGCAAACTCGTTGACCGATCCGTCTCAGGTACGGTTTGGATAAAATATTGACCCAGTGCCAGATCGCTATGTAGGTATAATGGTTGAGACAGGGCAATTTCGTGAGAGTAGGATATAATTTGATTCCTGATAGATAATCACTTGGCCGTTTGATGCTTGAATTAATTGTCACGTCAACCAATAGACAAATGTATGTCATGCATGACAATTAGAAACAAAATGTTGGTACACGGGTTAATTTACCAGTTCTGTTAAGATTAAGACTGAGCTTAGGTCAGGAGTCAATTAGGTAACTCTTTTTCAGGCAGAGGCTTTATAATTGACCATATAGATTTAGTTAAAATGTCAACCTTAGTAGTTACTTAACTATAAATAACTTGGATATGTATTGTATTCTTTGTGAAACCATCTATGAAAAGGGCCTTAAAAAGGGTTAATATAGGGGAATCGTTGCGGATGCCTGGCGAAGGTTTTTGCCTAGGCCAGGAGAACTAGATAAAATCAAACTGTATATACGAATCAAGATTTATCTTTAACTGTTTGTTTTGAAAATATGTTTCATCACTTGGAATATAAGATGGCGGCAGAGATTTAAGACTAGTCTCTAAATGGGCAAACCTTATGTTACACTCTGTTTTGGGAACTTGATTTTAATTAAGAACCAGAACTAATTTCGACATAAAATTTAATGATCATTTAACCAAATAAGCGCGTTAGTGTGAGCGCAGTAGATACCATATATAAGTTATAATCAATATGGAAAGTCACCTTCCGATTCTCTAATGTCCTCTTATGAAAAAGTTTATGATGCAGGATGTTGTCATCGATATAGATAAATCATCGTGATGCCAGCCGATCATTATCGGAAATCGTTCGTGTATTCGGAACAAAATGTACGTAAAGCGTGTCGTAATCAGTTCTTATACAGAGGATATAACCAAATCGTACCCCTTTTATTACTAGTTTATGGTATAACTTATATTATATGATGTCACCGACGGAGCCAGCTTGTGGAGATTTTACTAATTGGATATCTTATCCATCTATACACTTAAGAATTCATAAATACTAAATGAAAAAATGTGTGGATTCAGACTTACTTATTACGGTTTTATTATATTAGTACAGATACAGATGTGCAAGTGATTTAAAGCCATCATCGGCACATGATAAGCGAAATCGCGAGTTATGTGAAAATACTGGATGTATTTTGCATGATTAACCTAAATAACCAAATTACCTTTCAAATTATAGTACATCTCCTGATAGGTTTAAGCAATTTTATAGTGTTTTTTTTGATTAAAAAAAAAGTTTTATAATGATGAGGACCTACGCGCTCTATTTAATACTAGAACTATACCTATACCTACCAAATTTCAACCCAAAAGCTTTAGCCGTTTTATAGAAAAGAGGTCTTGACTTGACAACAAAGTCATTTTATAGGGGTTCTGTTTTTCATTATTTGGGACGGAACCCTAAGAGCAAGTTATAATACTTTCATATAAAAGAATGATGGGCAAAAATGTATGGAATCCAGCCCAATCACCAATAGTATTATAACGTATGTAGGTTTATTGATCCCACTATTTGCTATAATTGATATTATGACAACTAGACTGCGAAGGCTGGGAGAATCGAGATATTTTATGATGAAATATTTAAGTTTGTATAGACCCGGAATGAAAACGTGGGTAACTTTCAACTCTATGGGGATGTGTTAAGGACAAACCGTCACATTCAGCAATTATGATGGCCTGATCTCGCTTTCCATAAGGCTCGTAACTCTCTGCTATGGCACATGTTGAAGATTTGATTTGCAACTATTTAATTAGTGCTATTGTATTTAATTTTAAGAATAAATCTGTACTAATATAATAAAGCAGAAGAGTTTTTGTTTGTTGGTTTCTGTGTTTGTTTAAACGGGCTATCTTTCGAACTACCCGTCGGATTGGAATAAATCTTTTTGTACATGATAGCCAGATTCAGGAGAAATAGTTCAGTCTAAAAAAGTCGGTCAGGCGTGAGTCGGATATACGGTAAATAGCATTGTAACGCATGCGGGGCACAGCTAGTGCAGTAACAAACGTTGTGTGTGTGTGAATATTTGAAGGCTGATAACTCTCTTCTCCGGGGTTTTTGAAGTTTGTCCCAGTATTAGAAAATGAAACGTATGTAACTAGCTTTCACATGGTACACATGAGATTTGTATTGGTTATATGGGCCAATTTGCCCATCATTCTTTACAAACTTGACCCTTCATATTTATAAATTTTATTGATAAAAATCACATGTTACTTACGGTTGTTTTGACCATGTTTTTTATACGTCTGTATAAAAAACATGGTCAAAACAACGACAATCGAGTATATGGATTATTTATCAATTTTATTATCATGCGAGAACAAAGGATTGAAAGTCAGGAATGTTCGACGTGTAATATTAACACTGAGAAAATATAGTTTGCTTCGATAACATAATTCTTAGGTTATTACCAGCATAAACTACTCTTATAAGAAAAAAAACCTGACCGTTGATACTGGTGGGTTCTGAATTTATCCAACGTGATAGATAAAAACACGAGAATCAATGAAACCGGTTAAATTAACGTTTTTGTGTTTAAGTCTCTGAGCTGGGCTGCGGACGGACGGACATAGCGAAACTATAAGGTTCCTAGTTTGACTTCGGAACCCTAAAAATGGTCGTGTGAAAGCAGTGGATGCGATTCGTTTAGCACAGGTTGGCCGTGTAAATTGGCGTAGGTAATAGGAAAGATACATATAGAGGCCTCGGCCCACGACACAGATCTTATATTAAACAATTTACTCCCACTATTTTATAACCATCACTGGGAAGGGTGTGGGACGCTACAATTCAACCAAATATCAGGAATATCAGGACTGCTAGCTTCGTAGGCAGGCTACCAACTAGGCCATCGCGTCGTCAAAACCACCTTATCCTATTTTGTCTATGGATCTCAAACCATATTAGTTTAAGAAGCTTAAAACTTGTTTAATTTGGTCCAGTAGACATTAAACTATCCAAAATTAATGATTTTGTTTACAAGGTGACGCTTATTGAGGCATTATTAACACGTAACTATCAAATTCTGGGTATTTTCTGTAAAATTCTAACATTTTCAATAAAGAAAAACCTTCCAATTTCGTTTAAGATATATACAGCTAAAATATTCAAAAATACCTCGTCTGTCACCCCCTTAAAGCTTTGCACCTAGCGACCTAACACCCTGTATTAGTGATGAGACAATGATAAAAACGTAACTTAACTTGTCAATTTTGATTTAATATCGTACCTGCGATACTTGGTTCCTGGTCCCGTTACTCTCAATTTTTGTTAATTTATTGCGCATATCTGATTTGCTTGCGGGTGCGGTTCACATGTCGGTCATTTGTATTCCTCATCATCCCTCGTCATTTGTAATTTTAGGTGTTTACGTTATTGAATTTAGTAAATAAATCGTTCACGTTGGACCGTCTGATTTTGGGGACGCGTATTTCTTGAATATATAAAACTCTGCGTTGTAGCGGGCTTCCAGGATGCTTACGTATATTTTTCCTTTGAATTCTTGTTATTTTATTTTTATCAGTAATTTTACATTTGCAGCTGAAAATGTTCACTTTTTGTTTGTTTTTGTTCACCGGCCAATGAATCAGATTTAGATTATTTATTTAATAATATAAGTTACATTATAAGTTAAGTTGTTGTTATTTTCGTTGTCTGTACAGTCAACAGCATAAATAACTGATAATTTCTGTACCTTGTCACTTTCAATCGTTTCACAATTTTGTGTAACATTACAAACACAACGTTAAAGTGACAAGGTACATAAATGATCACTTATTTATGTTGTTGACTGCAACGGGCGGAGACGATATTTTAGGTTTGATACTGTGTAGCATGGAGTTAAAACGATGGTTTTCCATGAAATTAATATCTGACATGTCAAATTTAGGATTTTTTTGCATTTTATAGCGGGCTGGTTTCCAGAACTCGACGTCTTATTTTGCGTGTGGGTAAGCATGTAGGGTGTTATAACGTAATATGTATTTGAATGAAGCAAACTGTCTCTATTAGCGTTTACATATGCCATATGATTATTTGTGATGAAGACTTCAGGTATTTACGACCTTCAACGTGGATGCCAGCAGATTTAATGGATATAAAGTAACACAAAATGTGAAACATGCATTACTATCAATGTAATACACATTCGTGCGTTAGAAACTGCATAGCACGGTCGAGCGCCACGTGCGCATAGGCAATGAGTTCAAGCGGTAATTGCGATGGGCACTCTCACGCAGCCGAGGCAAAGACTGTTACGATTCAATGTTATCTGTAAATCAAGGATATAACGCTAGTCTTTTGTTTGAGTCGAGCCTTATGATGCAACTATTGGGTGTCGCGACTTCGTATGCGTATTTTTTCCCCTATTCTCATGATTATTTCCGGGGTGTTAATTGGTAAATCTATCTCTACATAAGACAGTGAGTTTATTCCTCAATTATTTATGCTGTGCTTGTCTGTTGTCAGGGAAAGCTTTTATGAACATATTTAATGTATACTCGCAATTATTTTACTCATTAGAGACCAAGATGTAAAGGCATGTTATGAAAAGTATTTCATGATTTAAGGACACTGGATGGCTATGATTTGGTCATATTGGTTAAAAACTGTAAAATCACTCGTCAACGATTGCAAAAGCTTCATAGGTTTCTAAAGGTGTGACCGTGATGTGGAGCCTTTCCTCACTGGCTTATACAGAAAATGAGCAACTTAACACGATTAATAATTGGATTACTCTTTCCCGCTAGGTGGGACCGAGCATGTTTACCTCCGTCGTCACGCTGCACCGCCCTTGTGTCCAGTGCATCCAACCACAACTCAAAAACATTATTTAACTACGAAAAAGTACGTGTTAGTCAACCTAGGTAGGTATACGTAATGTCTAACCCGGCCAAGTGGAAGACAGTAAATCGCGAGGAAACGCCGGTGTTTAATTTTCTAGATTATGGAATCATTTGAGTGTGTTCAGCCACATAGTTTCTACCTAATTTCATTGTGAAACACGATTCGCAATTACTAGTAAATCGATTCGCATGTAATGCTCAAGTTACGTTTTGACCACAAAGTCGATATTCTACATTATAACTTTAGTATTTAGCTGCATCATGGAGCGCATTAAGTAAATCATCTATATCAGATCAGAGTAGAAAGTTGAATACAAATCAAGGAAACGATATAAATCCGCGTAACATGGTCTTACTCAACTAACACAAGCAGATTACGCTGGCAACAACGCAGCATCTAGTGTGAAACACGGATTCGTTACTATACACGAATGAATTGCGCCGGCAGCAGGAGATAACAGCAATCCAAGTAATTGATGTGCAAGAAGAAGATAAGTGCCATCATAGAGCCCGGGTTAATACGGACGGATGAATCATCTGTTCGGTGTGCTTAAGGGCATTTAATGTGCAAGTTGCCGGCTGTTGACTGGCCGAGTGCCGGGCCGGGTCAAGTACCCAAGATATAGACGCGTGATCATTTAGAAAGACGCGACGCGCTAATAAGACCGACCAATTTATTTTTGTCACACTGACAAAGTAGTATTGACATGTTTGTGCGACAAAATCAATTAGATGACCTTTCTATGTTGGTATAATTTATCGCAAATTATTTAGGGCCCATTTTTTTTTTGTACACTTCAAAATAATAAGCTGGTTTAATATTTACGATCATGCAGTAGCTACACGAATTAAATTCTCACGCTTCTGCAACGAGAGTCGAGCATAAAAGCGAACCGAGTTTCAAATGACAATAGTGTTGCAGTTAATATTCATCATTAGAGCCATTACGTGACAGAGCGGTGTCGGTACGGCACGGTTAACGGAACTAATGAGGCCGGCCCTCCGTCAAGCGCCTCGCACGCAACTGCCATTTCTGGCTGCATTCGTGTCAACTCAGCTTGATCCTGCATCTTTATGATCACAACTGGAACATAACTTTTTATTGCTATCTTTAATAACAAACTAAAAATGTGAACCACAAAAAACATTTTAAGAGGTTCTCCGAGCACAAAAGATAAACGATATCTCTTTCAGCACATTGAAGTGGGTCGGCACAGTATCTAACACAAGTTCGACAACGTTATAGCCTAGAAACTTCACTTAAAGAGTTTTAAGTGTAGGCTCGAACAATACAGTGAATCATCGCAGCTGTGAATGAAGCTCCGTATCTCCGCTCCGGTGTTCCGAGTCAGAAATAGATTCTCTGTTGTTGTTCCACAATGGGTAAAGCTTGGTCTCTTTTAACGGTTGAAACTTTACATTGTGGATTGAAGCTAATAATAACTGAACTTAATTTAGTAAACACATAATATCCGTGAATAAAATGCATTATTAATAAGGAAGCGGCGCCAAGCTGCTAATTTGGGTCAATTTCAACCATGTTTATGGCTCTATACCGTTTTTAGCATAATTCTTTCACCTCCCACAGATTAACTCGTATATTTACTTGAAACGAAGACTAAGCTATTAATGTTCGTTTACAGCAAACACGTGGGTGTTAAGTTAATAAAGCAGTTCGTTAAAGATCAACACGACATCGCGAGGGCCGTATGGCATATGGCAATGATTTATTTTAATATACATCTTGTCTGCCATGAGGTGCGAGCGGCGAGAGCCCAGTTGCATAGCATGCGCTTCTAGGAAGTGTGATTGTGAGATATCTATCATACATCGTGGTGACACTTCAAAGAACGGCAATCGATTGTTCCGTGAGTAGGACACTTTCACTGAAAGCCTCGCTCACGCCTCTTAATTCAACTCCATGCGATCCAGTTCCGTATAGGTACTCGGATTAAAATCTAGCTACATAATAAATTCTGCTTCGCATGCACACGTTTCACAAAGGTTACAAGACACTCGGCCCGCCACATTGTTTGACACCGCTTTCTATTTGAAGTGTTTCAAACCTAGATTACGCTTTGCACTGCTTTGTGCGACCATGACAACGATAACATTCAATATTAACGTT
This sequence comes from Acleris emargana, assembly GCA_927399475.2. Classification (NCBI taxonomy): domain Eukaryota; kingdom Metazoa; phylum Arthropoda; class Insecta; order Lepidoptera; family Tortricidae; genus Acleris; species Acleris emargana. The sequence goes on along the minus strand of OV656841.1, from coordinate 10,391,926 downwards.
TACGTTATGAGGCCTTGTCCGCCTGTGTCGAGTCGCGTTAAGTCAACATTCGCCATTGAGCGATAAACAAGGTATTCAGCTTTGTTTACAGGGCAATTGTTTTCTGAATTTGTAGCTCATGAAGCCACGCATGACAGATCTCTTGTTTCTAGTACATGCTGTACAATAGGTCGGGAGAAGGATACACTTGAATATTACACATATTTCTAGTATCAACGGTACGTTCTATTATAATAAGCGAGTAAGCAATTTCTCTAAGAACTAATTAAAGCACGACGCAACCCGATAGCGCGGTATCTTGTGGCAAGCAATATGACACACGAAACGACATCGAACAAGCCGTGCCTTGGCGAACTCGCTTCGCTGGGATCTGGTTACTTGTGGTTCAATAATGGAGGTCTTGTTTTACCCGTATAAGTTATCTATAACTTCCTCGTGTTTGATATTTTTTCAAACCACTGTCTGGCTATATCCGATTTCAAAATATTAACTTGAAAATACGATATAACTCTAAATGCCAACGTACCTGATATTTGTATGAGAATTTACTTGCAGAAAGTAATGTAGCATCTCTCATACCAGACATTACATGGATAATAGCAACTGAACTTAAGAATACCTTGATGCGAACGTGAGCGAAAAGTTAGTGCACTGTGAAGCCTGAAACTTTTTAATTTATCACATTTCAGAGGTTTGCAGTCGTACCAACATCACGGTTTAAGCTCCGAAGAAATGAACTCGAGAATCGCACCGCATACTTGTGCACATTGTACTTCGTTTTTCGTAAGCTGTTATTATACTAGACAATTGTAAATTACGAAATGAAAATTCGATTTAACAGTTGACATAATTTGTGGTGGAAGGCGGATGCGGCGGCGGAAACGACGTCACGGTCCAGGGCACCCGCGGACCATAGGGTGACGTCACCGGGCACCAGACGGATATTCACCATACAAAACCAAACTGGTTTGTTGCAACGGAAAAAAACCTTGTTTGGAGTCAACTTAAGCGTGGGTATCAAGTACCTGGCATATTTGTAGTGTTCCTATTATGGAATTAAAGATATAAAATCTTGCTACCAAAATATTTTCAAAGCAAGTTGCCGGTTGTCACCTTTGCATGCGGAAACTTGACACGCATTGCAAATTTCATAAGTTTTTATAGCAAATGAAATTTTACATTTTGTCTGAAAAATACCTACTTACACAAAAATATTTCTCGATGAAAGCAAGAAACACGGAAGTTGTTTCGGTCACGATTTTCTGCTTGAACTAAGCTATGTTGACATTCAGTGAGCGAGCGAAGGCCTTCCTTCATTTCAGCGAGTAAACGCTGCAAAACATTATCAGTTTCATGACAGACAAGAGTATCGTATGACTTTTCAAGGCCTTTGAAACAGCGAAAATAAAATCTTCAAAATAGATCAGAGTTTTGAATCGATAGTAGATTTGTAAACCCCAAAAAATACGAATACACATAGGTTTATAGAGAGTCGTTCAAGTATTAAAAGTTACAAAGTGGCTACTCAGGACTCCGTATGCGTAAATTACGTTTCAAGAATTTATTCTTAGAGTAAGTACTTCTTCATCACTAGAGGAAATTTCCTGTTTCTACTTTCAGGGCTTTTATTCTACTTCGGTTTTTCTTAATTCAATATCGTAATCGCACCGTTGACCTTATAATGAGTGTTACTGTCAACAATATGATAAGCTAACTAAGTGAGGAATAGAGGCTCAATAGTTTAGGCTGTACGTTTTATGTTGGTAATGGAAATGTTTTGTAAGTGAAGATAATGTAGATATCTTTAATGGTGTAATACAATTCGACAAGATGTGTCATCTACGGCAAAAGCGATTTCACTATTCTTACACGCATCGACGTCAGAAAAATAGCAAGTCATAAAGCGAGCATTGGCATAACATAACATGTTTGGTTTTTATGCAACTCCTACTAGGCAAATTAAGTTTCACTAACGATTTCTATCGAATGTAAATATGTGATTGCTGTAGAATGAATTACAGCAAAAGACAAAGCATGTAATTTACATTTAAATTTGAGATTTTAGAATTAAATGTTGGGGAGTGGGAACTAGTTTTAAACAATTACCTATGTATACATATTGACGACGCGCTGGCCTAGTTGGTAGTGACCCTGCCTACGAAGCTAGCGGTCCTGGGTTCAAATCCCGGTAAGGGCAGATATTTGTGTGATGAGCGCGAATATTTGTTCCTGAGTCATGGATGTTTACAATGTATTTAAGTATATATTTCTCTATATAAGTATTTATATCGTTGTCTAGTACCCATAATACAAGCCTAGAGCTTAAATTGGGACTAGGTCAATTGGTGTGACATTGTCCCCTGATATTTATTTATTTATTTATTTATGTAAACTTTCCAGGACGGAGTGCCGTACGAACGTTTCAATCTTGAACGTACCCGGCATAAAGACTCGCCTATCGACTATCTGCACGCAACGACTCCTCTAATACTTTCATATGACCCGACATGAGCCAGATGATCTTGGAAAACTCACTATGTACCTAGATGAAAAAAGGAACAGTGAAAGATCACCAACCCGATGGACCGACGCAGTGAAAGAAGTCTTAGCTAAACTAATTAGCAGAGGTCTATTCAAAGAGCCGAAGTTAGAGCGATTTGTAGAGCTATGGTGAACCCAGCAACCACTGATTGCTATCGCGACTGAATTATGAGGAAACGAGGAAGAAGATTGTAAACTTCTTTATGGCATAGAAACAAATTACAATACCATACATAAACAATGTTTAGCAGTGTTTATTTTGTAGTAAGAGACGCCATAGTCACTTAATGAACACATGTAGATGTGTATGCATAGGCATGTGTTGGTAACCTTAGCACAAACAGTGACTGGTGCAATTAACGCTAAATCGTAAGTGATCGTGATTTGTATTAAACATTATCCCAAAGTGCATTCAGAGTGTTTGGAGTGGATGGTAATAATTAGCTATTTAGAATCACGAAACTTCATAGCATAGCCGTGATATGTTGAAAAAAAGTAGAAAGTTAAAAGAGTGGAATTCACGGCTTGGAGTATCGAATTCAAATCACGAATCGGCACCGCATCTGTAGACGAATGTGTCGCAGCACGCGAACAATGCAATAATCTTATGATACCTCAATTACTAACACGTAATATATCGTTAAATTTAGAAAATACGTTGCACAATTTAAACGTTACTTTCTCGATAAGTTAACATCCGGCATGCAACGCATCAAACGTTAGAGTTCGGTGGAGATAAGGAGTTGAATAATTCAAAATCGACTAAAAAAGGTTCATTTAACCTGGCGGTTTACAATTAGATTGCACATGATGAATAACCTTGCGTGGCCGATAGTGTCAATCAATCAGACACTTGGGCGGTTAAATCATGCACTTACGCTACTCGAGCCTATTGCGTACGCATGAGTGAATAATGAGAGGAATTAGGAAGCGATCTTTATCTGTTACAAATGGAACAAATTATCGAACGACGAATCGGAAAAGTGAGATAAAAAGCATTCTAGTTTCAAGTAAATCTACAAAGGAGACAATCGTCAATGTAAACTGTCTCAGTGTCTATCAGTCCCCAACTAGAATGGGTCTAAATGCGCAGATTTACGCCCTATACCAGAAAGGTTTAGGTACTTAACTAAATGTAAACAAAAAAGCCACGTGATTTAGTTCGTCAGCCAATAGCAGCAGAGCACTGACACGTTGAAGCTCGACAAAATAGTTGTGATTGGCTGTTTAACAGAGTCACGTGGTTTGATTTGTTTACATTTAGTAAAGTACCTAAACCTTTCTGGTATAGTGTCAGAGAAATGATGTAAGTCTACCTAGATGTACCGCTCTGACTTACGCCCTCTGCTCACAATAAATATCAGTTACAGTGATAGATCGCCAAGTGAATTGGATTACATTGCCGGCTTCCGTCCTAAGGTTTTGGTTGCTATTCGAGCGAAAGGATTTATATTGTTGCTGTATTTGAAGTAAACAAAGATAATGTAAACAAGTTTTTAAGCTGTAGATTCGGTTGGCAGGGGTAGGTACAGTACACAATTCCGAAGCGTCATAATTCCGAACGCATTTTTTTTATTGAAGACTTAACTTTTTTTATCGCTTATAAATCAAACCTAACCAAAGTATTACAGTTCAATTATGCATTTAATCTAAAATAGCTCCAGCGTAACATAACTTTCGGAAAAATGAAAATTAAGGTGTTCCCGGTTGGCAGGTCAAAGATCAATTAATAAAGTTTTTTGTACAAGTAAACAGGTAAGTAATTAAAACCTATTTCTATATTAAGAAACTATTAAATAATAACTAGCGTTAGCTTATAGGATTCTACATCAAATAATTTACTTCACAATAGAAGCGTAGGTACATACTTCTTGATGAGTGGCTTCGCTACTTTGACACTGAATTTCCCCAAGTACTTCAGGAGTTGATTTGACGACATAAAAGTTGATTATAAATACGAGAGCATATTTATAGACCCCCGCCTTCCTGGTAGCCTATTGCTACGAGTGCTACTTAGCTGGGCTAGTATGGCTGCATCTATATCGCGTGTCAAATGTGGATAATGCATCCGTCACTCTCGTAATTATTCACGTGTCAGAAGGTGAAGGATGCCTTATCCAATCTTTATCACACGATAAACGCAGCTATATTAGGTTAGGGCCCCAGGTCTTCTGTTATCCTTAATTTTGAGTCTAGCTTTATATAGATATTATTTCACTTGACTCAATCGTTTTTTCTTTTTGATCTACCTTAACCCAATACTCACGGTAAACACGACGTTGATAATAAAGTAACACTTCATACAGAAGGCAACTATGTAGTACAGTAATGTGATAATGACGGCTCGCTTGTAGAAGCGGGGAAGCCGGGCCACTAACCTAACCCATTTATGAGGGGCGTAATTCAATTATGTTGCTCTGACGCACGGACAATACAATCGTAATACTCTCTTTGTGACTATTGGGGGCTTGGCTTTGAAAGCAACTACAACAGGTTCTTAGTGGATTCAATAGTTGGTAAACTGGGTAGCTGTGACGAAACTTCATAATACTCATGAATAATTATAATAATCCTTTGGGGATGTAAAAAGGCACGGCAATATAATATATAATTATTATTAATTAAATAACCCTTATAACAAAATATTGCTTCACAACTAAATTGGGTTAAGCGTTGACTTAGAAACCTAATGCGGAGAAACGTTGCTTACTTACTTATCAAGAGGATTGACGTGTCTGTGGGTGGAAGCTTATTATCTTGTGTACCATTTTATATAGATGATCTCGCTAATAATCGGTCTTAAGGCCTACCTCATTATAAAATGAAGTCTATTTTATTTATATTTTTTTATAAATTCAGGTTCCTAAATATCTTACCAGTTTTGCAGTTACTTCCCGCTCATAACACCAAGTACAAGTTGTATATGTTGGTGATGCTTAGTTTGCTTACCTGTAAAAGAGGAACTGCATTAGTAATCGATCAAAAATCAGTTATTTCAATTATGTTATTATATAAATTTTAGAGTATTGTTTCCTCACCTAAAATTATGACATTTTCTTACTCAATACGAAATTCGCGTCAGTATAGTTGAAATTAATTGAGTAGCGTCGAGAACATACATTACGAGGGGAGGTCCAAAAGTTCGCGGAATGGAGGGCTAAATAATTAAATAAAAAGACGTTACTATTTTTCCTTTTCAATATAATCTCCCTTAAGGTTAATACATTTGTTAGATCGTGATATTAATTTTTCTAAACCCACATAAAAATAATTTTCTTCTTTGCTGTCAAAATGAGCCAAAATTGCGTCCTTTACTTCATCATCGGTGTGAAATTTTCTTCACCAGGGGGCCAGGTTCGGGCTGTAGGGGGGATGAACCAATTCTTCGAAGCCACATTTGTTCAGGGCAGCCATCGCAATACGACTCTTGTGAACTGGAGCATTATCCTGAAGTAACAGCACACCCTTAGCCAGCTTTCCTCGCCTTTTTTCTTTGATAGCTTCCCGCAACTGCTCCAGTAGCCTAGAGTAGTACTCTCCAGTAATTGTGACATCTTTGCTTTTGTAATCGATCATCAAAATTCCTTGGCAGTCCCAGAAAATCGTAGCCATCAACTTTCCGGCCGATTCTGACACCTTAAATTTCTTAGGTGGGGGGGTACCCTTCTTGTGCCATTGCATCGACTCCTGTTTAGAGTCAGGTTCAAAATGATGAACCCAAGTTTCATCTCCAGTAACAATCCGCTTCAAAATCGACGTACTTTCTTCTCCACACCGTTCTAAAAAACTGCTACACGCGTCGATTCGCTGCTGTCGCTGATGCGGCGTAAGCATTCTCGGCACCCATCTTGCACTCACTTTAATCATGCCGAGGTGTTCATGTAGAATCCGCAAAATAGTGGTTTCAGATACTCCAACTAATGCAGAAATCTGTTTCTTCTTCAGGCGAGCATCTTCTAATACTAACTTTTCAACTTTTCCGTCGGTATCTGATGTGGTGACCTCAACAGGCCGTCCTGGGCGAGGGTCGTCTTCAATGGACTCTCTGCCAATTTTAAAAAGACCGTGCCATTTGTAAATCATTGTTTTTCCAGGGCAATGATCACAGTAAACTACTGACATCTCACTCATGATGGTCTGAGGAGTTTTTCCTTGCTTAGTCAGGAACTTGATGATGGCTCGATACTCAATTTGCTCCATACTTCCAGGATTTTTCCAGATTGACTTGCTTGCTCGACGATATTTTGTAAAGTAATGAGCTCTTCAGGCTGAAAGTTGGTATATATACTCTTAATGAGTTGGCCATTAGTACTATACTAAAAAATATAGTCATCCCCACCCCCATCCCCTCCATTCCGCGAACTTTTGGACCTCCCCTCGTATAATAGAGAAAAATGAGGTTAAGAGCTTTGTCTATGCATTCGTTTTAGTAATGTTGGAATGACTTGCACTTACAACCTAATTTAATAATGATATATTTTATGTAACGCTACCACGTGTAGTTCCGGTAGCCATTCCAACAATAATTGTTTATCTGCATTATGGCATAATTCACATTGTAGGTACATGTATTTTTCTCAACATTTTAAAATTGAACAATTCTTTGTGTGTTTACCCATTGTTTAGAATTCAGTGTACACAATTTAGTAAAAGTATTTTTAGTTTTAATACATTTATTCTTATACGTACTTGTATATCCTAGAATTAAAAGTCCTCCAGCCAATCTGGTTTGTTTGACATTCATACTTTTAATACAATACAGTAGCTATTCTGGTAAAATGAATTTCAGTTACTTGATGAATTTTCAAGTGTACTGGATTGTTAAATTTGTATAGTAAAAGATAGTTGCATCACTCTTTGTAAACTTATCAGCGTTGAATAAGAGCCCAGCAGGTGATAATTATTTAGTACTGAAGTTAATTCAACTAAATCCATTGTAGGTAAAGCATTGTGATTTAACAATAACACATTTTCATTGGTGGGACTTAATAGTATTTTTGATTGAACGGTCATTTTTAAATCAGGATGTTCACAAAAGTTTTAAATACAGAACTAATGAGTAATGACACATGAGTAAGTTGAAATTTTGCATAGTAAATAAGTAATGAAGACACGTAGGAAATAAAATAAAATAAATAAATAATGGTGCAGTCTAGGTCTATTTGAAACAGTTATATTAAGGAGTGGTCCGGAAGAAAGTAGCAGCACATAATATGGAATTTATTTTTATTTTGTGATAATTTCTAAGCAGTGCATTTGTAATAGTAATCTATAGATACTATTAAATAAAATAAACAATAAGAATGGTAAAAATTAAAGAGGGATTTCAAGTTTTCGCCTTTTACATTAAATCACACCTAAAACTTTTTGAACAGTGTCTTTTGAGAGAATTTATGAGGTGTTTGTCATAAACGTATTTTTTTTCTTTAAGTTTGATGGGCTAGTTAATACCTTATACAATTGTCTTTTGATCATTAGTTAATATTTTTGATTTGACTTTAGTTTCGTGTAGTTACATGGATTTTCAAAAATTGTGTATTTGCTATTTTTACGGAAATTTGACTCCCATAGAAAAACCCCTGTCAGAGGTTAGATTGGAGAAACTTCCTTACTACCCAACATGAAATCCAGTTTATTGGTATAACTTATTCGTACAATAATATTCTTAAAAGCATAAAACCAGTTCTGAAAATGGAAATTCAATTGTGGTATTGTAGAAAACGGCAAGCGAAGATTGTCAAATTGTGTTGTACAAAGATTTATAAAGTACATTGCAATAAATATTGAGAAAACTCAAGGAATCTTTCACATTTCAATATTATTGTATTTTTTTTAAATAGTATGATATCTACAGATTACAAAAAAAAAACTGCTTCATAATTAGCAACAAATAAAAATAAATACCAGATAATTCATTGCTACTTTTTTACTGAACCACTCCTTATAACGTTCCGATGTTACCCACCAGCGAGTGATATTCAAATTTGCGCCTGCTTCGGCCCGAAAGCCATAGGATAAGTAGACTTCGAGTCGTACTCGTGACCCCAGACAATACAATTTTCACTTTTGTCCATTGGGTAATGAATGATTTGTTATCTTAAGAAACAACCTTATCGTGTTCTTGATAACGATGATGAATATATATGTTTTGAGAGATTGTAATAGCGTAGGTATACTTATTGTTAAAACTATTTAAAAAATACAAAATAAAAACCTATTACATACATAATATATTAAATACAGGTTTCATTCTACTCTTCTTAACACTAAACTTATTATTACTAGCAAAATATAGCGACAGTTTAACCAAGACTATATTAGTCAACGATGCAAATTATAAAATCGACGAATTCTGCATTTCTATCCTAATTAATTAAGGTATCTCCAAACTAGGCATCGCAAACCAGTGTCCGTTCCGCATGAATGATACCCTCGAAGAACGCAACGGTACGTGACCGTCCGCGAATGTCCACGAACGTCCCTTCGCGGCGGAAATCGGTTGTTCCAACCAAACCCTCAATTACTTAAAGTAGCTGTCAGTCTAAGTTACTCGTAATACCATTATAGCTAATCACTTTGGCCCTGCGCTTGCATGCGGGTGTACACTGTACAGTGCAAGAGGTCTTAAAAACTATTTTGAAGTAGGGTAAAGTCAGATAGACAAGAGTAAAGAGCGTATAAGAGAGAGAAAACCAACCAAACTGTTTACGTGCTATTACACTGTAAAAACGATGACAGTCGAACTGACAACGCTTCGTTCTAAATCATTACTGTTTGTTTTAGCCACCACAACCTTAACGTACAGTCAACAGCAAAAGAAACTGAAGAAATAGGGTCTCAAAATAGTATACACAATAAAATTAAGGCAGATGTAACTGACTATTGTAGTTTAACATAACCAAATGAACTCCTGATGTGTCATAACATAAGTAAGTGGTCACACTCATTTCCAAACTCGACAACTAAGTGACATGCCATTCAAACAGTAAAAGTCATTTCTCAGTGTTTCAAATTAAACAGATTTTTTAAAATAGTAATTATAATATTACCAATGTATCATATGTAACTCAATATGGATTTTTGGGACTTTATGACCTCTCAAGTCCACTTCGGAATAAAGGTCAGACGATCGGTTAGTGTCGGTTATATTCGTTAGACAATCACGCGAAACAACTGTATATTATACTAACTCTCATTTCGTCAAGGGTTGAAATAAGTTCTTATTACCTACTTCATCTTGACTTTTTGGCAATAGGTATTTTATATAAATTTTAGTAAATCGGCAATGATTTCATTTCGACATTTTAAAATTTTGATTTCTGTTGTGTCACTGGACACGGGTAAAATGAGAAATACATTTTATGGTCCTTGGGTTGTTGAGAGATTTGCTTAAAATATTTCGTCATTCTTTATTGAAGTTTACACAAGAGACAGTTATGACATAATGATTTGTCATTTTGCTTCTGTGTCCCTGTGTTATTATGATCATTTTCTTTAATTAAATGTTGTTCACTTAAATCCTTTATGTCTGGGGCGTCATGCTAAGAACATGATTTGAAAAAGTTTTTTTGATCACTTGCTTTTGATGTTGACTGTGCCTTTATGTAGTTGGAAATCAACAAATCAATTAAATTATCATAAACTAGCGTCATGGGACTATATTATCTTCTTAGACAAGATGAATGACAGAAACTTGTTCTCTTTGAATGGATGTTCCCATTTGTAAACCGTTTTAACGGCATCACTCAGCGAATCAAATATAATGCTAGAGCAAATATGCAAATTTCAAAGGTTAGTAGAGCATTTTAAAATCTTACAGCCGAAGAATAACTAGAGTGCAGATGTATGTAAAGCAAATACTCGATGGGCAATCGTAATCAAAGCAGAATAAATCGACTCATTCTCATGTATTCAGTACACATTGTTGAGTGAAGCAATTGACACTTTCTATTTCTGTCCAAGCGTGTCAAGCCGACGTGACTTGTGCTTTGCTAAGTGACATAGGTAATTATACTCGGCGGATTCAGCTTCTCTTCCTATCGATATAATAACTTAACGCTTGTTTTGACACACATATTTATTGATACTATTGAATTTAAATAAAAACATATACCTACCTACCTACGTGCATTCTAAGTATCAAAGTTTGCTGACGGCAGCACGTTCCAATATTTAATCTATCTCTTGTTTACATAGGTACCAGACATAAGCGTCATATCATATTATTATTTAATTTCCTGGCTCAAGAACGACGAGGATGGCAGCTGCTGCATTATCTTATCAGTATTCTTAATAATACGACCCCTTTTTACATTTTTACTTCTTCGAATCAGTGTAAAACAAGTCAGCCTTATAGCGTAGTTTCCATAAATCTAGGCAAATGTCAGGTCGTCGTTCGTTCGAGACGAATGCACCGTAGATGGTAAAACAACCGCAGCACTCCGCATGCGGTCGTCGGTAGCATTATTCTGGGACATGAAAATGGATGGCGTGTAACGTGACTTTTCTGATTGAGACAAAAAATGCTACGTAACGGTCGTGCTTTAATAATTTGATATCTATATTGAATAAAACCATGGAACAATAAATATTCAATATAAATAGATGGTAGGCGATAGTAGTGAGCGGATAAGATCGCAGAGTTAAATAGGTATAGTGTCAGCGATCGAAGTATTTGCTTTACAGCATTTAATCAGCGGTTCCCTAATCGTGGGCGGCATCGACTACCGAGAGGTGCGGCTGATCTCGAGATAACAGATAGAAAGTGCCGTTGAAACAACACCAACCGTGTTACGCGCGCTGAGCAAACTCAAAACGGGACGGGTACGGCTGCAAAAGGGGTACCCGAGCGATGCTCGTAAAATGTTTGACCGTATGGATTACCGCGAGTTGTAGATTCGTTGGTAAAAAACGAGGCATTATAGTTTTGCTGTGTTTATTCCGTAGTAATATCTTGTGAGTGTCAATGAAAATATGGTCTTTTATAGCAAGTACTATACCACCACACCACAGGTATTTGCTAGGGTAGTGATTTGAATAAAATTTGCCCTTCCCCAAAATTAAGAACTCTCAAACCAATTTTCTTGATATATGAGATGTAACGTCCACTTCGTCAGAAAAGACAGTGTTAAATCTAAATCTTTGTATGACCCACATTCAAGTATGGCATATGAAATGCCTTGGATGAAAAGAAAAACACCGAGATAATAAATAAATATCAGGAGACTATCGCATACAAATTGACCTAGTCACAAACTAAGCACTCGGCTTGTAGGTACCTATACTTCAGTAAAGGTCGAAATATGATCAACTTGCAGATGATACATTATGACATAGGAAGCGATTAGCGGCGCGCTCACGCTAAAAGACCATTGTAGCTGCGCCCGCGGCGCAGAGGTCGTAGTACAAAACGCGATTCGAAATCGACGTGCCCAATGTCAGACGCACAAGGTCGCCTCTCACGCCGCCTCTGCGCTGTGTGGTGTTATTCTGTTACGGCTTACGGGCGTTCCCAATACTGAATCTCCAGTTTAATAGTCGACCGTCAGTAAGTAACCGGGGACCTACGTATAGGTCCTTAAATTAGTACACACAGTTAAATTAAAAATCCATATTTTTCTATCTTCCGTAGCGCTAAACCAGTGGAACATTTAACGTTGGGAACGGTTGTATAGTGGCGAGTCTGCTCGAAAGATCTGGCCCTACTACGACGCTGGTTCTTATCGATGGTGTACTCGCCTTTAAGTGCATAAAGACATCAAACCGGACAAAATGCATTACCGTAACTCACCGATACATTTGGCTTAAACCCAATAGGGGTTTTGTTAGTTAAGTTGTTTTTAAACACAAACATTCAAGTCTCGAAAAACATATAAAGGTTTTTGTGCTTTTGAAAGTTTTACAGTTGTCGAATAAGTTTGTTTAAAATATATGTAAGTTTCTTTTCTTTTACGGCATGAGAAGGCAAACGAGAACACTAATATGCTAAGTGTGCTTTGAGGTCCATGGACATATTGGACATGCTGCATATGCGTTGTCAAAGAGGTCAGAGATGAAATCCTCTTTGATAGTAATCTCACCAGCTGTTTTACTAAAAAACACAAAAGTGGGGTCCTAGTAGGTCAAACACCGCACAACAATGTGAGCGCTATGCCCCCAGTCCAGGATAATTTTTGAAGAATTAGAATGCAAGCGGCAAATCATGTAACAGTTGGGGTGCGGGTGACAAAGTTATCCCAGGGGTTTTGACCCTACAGAATACGGATCTGTCTGTCGCCATTCCTAAATTTTAACCGGAAAATGTGCAGCCCATACAAAAACATTAATCCTAAATTTTGAAAATTTTTGTTTCAGTACCCTAAAAAAGTTCCGATTGTTATGGTTTTTTGATATACAATACACACACAATATAGTCATGGCAACACAATTTTTTCATCCCTCCAGCTCTTTTCCTGCCATCTTGGAAAAACTGTCACTTCTTTCAGCTTTTTGCCTATACTGTCGTTTGTTGATGTTTAGTAATGCTAATCATAGTTCGGCTATACTATAGAATACAACATTTGCTAAAACACTACCCCTAGGGACGAAGATATGGAATCGTCTATGGAAAGCTAGCATCAAAACTTTTTCTAGTTTTCCTTCCAAATATACGTTTTATTGCATTTTAGCGCAAACTGTAGTTTGGCAATATTGTAGATCACGAAAGGGTCTAGCAGGCTAAGGAAGGAGAAGTGGCCCCTGTGACGAATATCGGATTTTTATAATGTCATTTGTTGGCTATCTCATAATATAGAAACACCCTAACTTTCAGCCCCCTATCTTGAACCGTCACCGAGATACTGTCAAAAACGTCATTTTATGGACACATTTTTCCAAGTCGTTTTTCTCCTGAACTATATAAGGTAGAGCAATCAAACCAAATCATAGCTACAAAGGATGGGTAGGAGTATAACTCAGATTTTTTTAAATATTTAATTCCATGAAAAAATAATGATTAAAATGTCAGAGAATTATTTGACAGCTCTTTTCAACAAGTATTTGTAAAGGTACAGCTACGGAAAAAATCACATAAACTGCTAATAGTATTAGCTAGTACCATGCGAAAAATCAATTCAATATAATTGGTGCAACATACTTAAAAAAAATTAAATGTCAAAGAAAGCGTGAAATGAGTCTTTCATTCTCAAGGAGATTTTTCGATCCAATGAGGTTTAATTTCGTTGCCTAGCAACAGAATGTTTATTTTGAACTTCACACATGGCTGTCAATAAAGGTCAAACTGCTGCATCTAAGATACATACATACATACATACATACCTTCACGCCTTTATTCCCAGAGTGGGGTAGGCAGAGCTACAGAATTACCAACAACTCCAAAAACTTGTTGATAACTCTGTAACCACAATTTGCACAATTAGGCTAAGATGTTTAACAGTGTATATTAGTGACAGGTAGCAAGCCCATCGCCTAACAGTACTACAAACCTTTATTCCGTTAGTCGCCTCTTACGACTTCCACGGGAAGACATGGAGTGGCACAATTCTAAGCCGGCAACCACACGGCAAAAGATAACATGTGTAACTCAGTTTTCATCGAAACTAACTACGAAATCCATGAAATGACAGATTTACTATGTTATAATTATTTAATACAGAAACTTAATGGTCAATTGTTTCTAGTACAGCTATTAAGTATCACCGTTTATGGAGTATAAAATAACTCATTAGAGCAAACATCGCAATACAAGTCACGGAGATTATGACTATCATAATATTCGTCGTCCCAGGTATAGTAAAATCTTATCCTGCAGTATTCGCAATATGTTTTTAACATAAAATCTTTATCAGAAAGCGATATCTGAAAAAATGCAAAGTGAAACACTTTCTTTGACATTTTTTTAAAGTATGTTGCACCAATTATATTGAATTGATTTTTCGCACGGTACTAGCTAATACTATTAGCAGTTTATGTGATTTTTTCCGTAGCTGTACCTTTACAAATACTTGTTGAACAGAGCTGTCAAAAAAATCTCTGACATTTTAATCATATTTTTTTCATGGAATTAAATATTTAAAAAAATCAGGGTTATACTCCTACCCATCCTTTGTAGCTATGATTTGGTTTGATTGCTCTACCTTATATAGTTCAGGAGAAAAACGACTTTGAAAAATGTGTCCATAAAATGACGTTTTTGACAGTATCTCGGCGACGGTTCAAGATATGGGGCTGAAAGTTAGGGTGTTTCTATATTATGAGATAGCCAACAAATAAAAAACTATTTTGGAGACAGAACGTTAAAAAAAAGACTGCCTTACCTCCTAAATAGCCTACCTGCGAACATCCGTCATGAACCAAATATTTTTAAGTTTAAGAATGAGCTCAAAAAATATTTACTACAGACACTTGAGTGACAACTGCTTTCATTAGCAATTGTCACTCAGGTGTGTATCATATTTATAACCTTATGTACCTGTACTCACTTACCTTATTTGTTACTTACTTAGCCAAATAGAGACTCCTGCCTGCAGACAAACTGTAAAAACAGTTTTGCGGGAATATTGTTATATATTTACTTTTGTACCGTGCCTAATAATTAAATAAATAAAAAATAAAAAAATGACATTATAAAAATCCGATATTCGTCACAGGGGCCACTTCTCCTTCCTTAGCCTGCTAGACCCTTTACTGTAACTTTTAGCTAGTATAAAATCAATTGCTTTTGTGGTACTGAATATTTATTTAAAATCTTTCAAGTGAACGTATGGGAATATGCTAACTATGCCCAAGTAATGGTGATCGAAAATAAGTGATACGGGTGGAGACTTCATCAAAACCAATATATTCCCATTCTAATGTAATGACCCTCGCGCCCACCCCCAAAGCCTGCACGGATATTGTATCTTTCAATTCATCATCCCAGTACCTCACTACCATGTGCTCGTGCATAAACAACGGGGTGACACGCACACGCACTAAGTTGTGCCGTGGTTTTCGCCAATGTTTGAATTTTAACTCTATTTTCTAAGATGTTAGCGTTTGAAAGTCACAATTCCGGTTCAAATTTCGGTATGGCGACAGGCAGATCCGTATTCTGCAAGGTCAAAACCCTCTGATAACGTTCATCGGTTGGGGTGACCAACTGTTACATGATTTGCCGCTTGCATCGTTTAGAGACGCGTTTTCCAGTTTTGGTCCTACCCTGTTTTCGATATAAAAATAACCCGATATCAGGTTCTTGGTATCTACTCAATTTAAAAATCAGCGTCTGGTGAAGTGTAAATAATTAAAGCACGTTCAATGGTAACTTATCGCGATCTGAGCTCACTTCCACGTGCCACTGGTTGCCGTTAACATTACAATGTGTTGCATAAATTTTACACTACCTACCACACGTAATAATAATGCTGAAATACACTACAGGTTCTACTTCTAACCTAACCGAGAGTTAGGGAATACTAGTTTTCTATTTAGGTATGTATGCTTTATTTTTTAGAAAGCAAGTAACTTAAACTATCAGGTGAGATTGAGATTCAAACTAACATGAAAAGACAAGGTTATAGTTCGAGTTTTTAGTACTGGTAGAGCCGCGCTGTACTATATTGTTAAGTATTATGTATTAACAATATGAATGGACCGTTTCGACCGAAACAACGAAACCCTGCATGGCCCAATTCCTCTTCGTGATTACATTATTCACGTGTATGGATACCGGTGATAGCGTATATTATCGTCATGTTACAAGAATCTTCTTCATAACATAATAACAGTATTGTTTCTAAAAATAGTGGTTCATGATAATGCGCAACAAGACTTAATATTCCTGGCTCTAAAAATACTCGTCTTAGATATTCACAATATCACATCATTAGCGGTCAGAATGCTTTGGAGAATAACATACCTTAACACACCTACCCCCCTTGCCTAGCTACCTACCTTACCTACCTTTTGTGTTTCTGATTGTTTTTTTTTTAGTTTGATTTTTTCTGTTTGTGCAGTAAAGAGTTTACATACATACAAACATTGCAATGCATAAAGTTATCAAAGGGGACAACACACATTAACTGGTGGAAACCCAAAAGGTGGACATGATAACTCACGTTATTTTTTATTTCTATCGACGGACGAAGCGTTCAGACCAGAATGACTGGATATCAACATTGACAGCGAACTCATGAAAATCCGGCAACAACGTTTTAATAATGAAATCAATCATATTGTGGCATATCACGCACGTCCCATATATTAGACCGACGAACCAATTACCCGTTAACAAGATAATCGTGGGTTTGTTTGCATAATTTTCGAGATCTTGAAGCATCCCAACAAGCAAAATCAGTACTTATAGTGTTTTCAAGCCTATTTTTTATTGTACTTATAAGATACTTGTAGTTTGCTACAAACACGGAAATGGACGCAGTTATAGGAGCATCGCTTTCTTATAACCATCTTATAATCAACTAGCAGAAAGTCACTAGGCCCTATAATACACTTACAGAAGTTCTACCAGAGTACAATTGCTCCTATAACGTTCTGAGACTACCCATTTATAAGTTTTATAACTCTTATAAGTATCTCGCATGAGCATCATACTAAAGCAATCTTACTTATAACGCACTACTAATATACTTAGTTATTAGTTATAAGTACATTTTATAAACATCTTTCCGTTGTTTCGGCCGGTTGGTGTGGTGTGTTTGTGGGAAATAAATACTAAAAAACAAACGTAAGTACCTATTTTTCTTATTAATCTAACTAATATAATTTGTAATAGTGTAGAGCATATGTAAGTATTGTAAAATACTGTATGTATAGTGTGTGAATTTACCAGGGAAGTCATTTTTATTGTAAATGTCAACCATAATTTGTTTAATTTTACAATGCCCATGGAAAAAGTGTACATATCATATATGTTGTTAAAATAATATTACCACATTTATTATGAACATCCGCCATTTTCTAAAAATTCTCTGCATTGAGTACGTTATAGGACAATTATAAGTAAATTTGCACTTATAGCAGTTTTAATCCAGATAACTTGCCGCCATATTAAAACGTATTAGGGTTCCTCACGAAATATTCTTACTTTCTATGAATCCTAAGAAAGTTAATTTAAGTTAAAAATAATGGTTCGGTTTCCGCCATGGTTACAAATTTAAATAAAACTACTTAAACGGATTATATCGCGTACCATTTCTTAAATTCATCCCGTATCAAATACACTAGATTACAGATTACAATCATCAATGAGACCATTTTAGTTTACCTGTCATGCTTTTTTTAAATAAATGATTGTTGTCTTTTCAGTTCTTTTCGAAATGGTGGTATATTTAGACGTTGACTGCTTTTTAAGTAAAGATGACCTTATGAAACTCAACGAATGTGAATGGCCATGGTCAATAACACATTTTACCCTATCTGAAAAGTGTTATGGATGTGGACGATTCACTGATTCAAGAATTAATCCCCACTTTATTGTTAACGTAATCAATATTAAGAAACTACTTAATATAAAACAATTGTGGTGTCAAGGCTGCCAATATATGCTCGTGTACAATCATTACATGGAAGATGAGTGTTACTACTGCTATTAAAAAAAAACACAATCAGTATCAACCAAGTTTTAGAACATAATATTATTATTTAGATTGCATACAGAATACTGTAACGTCACTCTTTTCATCGTTGTAGTCTATGTTACTTTATTAGTGTGTAATAAGGTCCGTGCATCTCTTGGTAAAACGTTACTTAATCTTTTGTTAACAACAGTAGATAGTTCATTTAAGGCTTGGTGAGGTATATTAAATTTTATAGCCCATGTTCTTATATCTTCAACCAAATCACAATTTTTTTCATACTCGGTGGTTTTTTCTAGGTCAAAGTCGTATTCATCTTGTTCGCTATCCGAGTCTAAAACACAGTCCACCGCGGAACCCTTATTTACTTCACTTGTATTTGCACTTGACGCACCAGGTTCACTTTCTAATACAGATGAACTTGTTCTCGTTAAATTGGGCTTCACTAATTCTGTATTCCATTTTCTCACTTTTCTTCTAAAATTACCGCTCCTTTTAAATCGTTTCCATTCGCTTAAATCCATTTTAAACGACTTTCCCAATACGAATTCGAACAATTGATTCAGCAAAAAATACCAAACGTTTACTAGTAAGGTGTTTGATCTAGTGACTTATAAGATTATTTCACCTAATAAGGCTCTTACCAAGTACAATTTCATTTATAAGAACATTGGACAAGACTAATAGCGATGTAGACTTGTAATAACCTCAGCTTAGTATCTTATAATATCTTGTTCTCTTACAAAATGCTACTATAAGATCAAATATTATTCAGGCCTATTTGATCTTTCTGCAAACTGTTATAGGAGACTTAAACCTATAACTGTCTTATAAGACGATCTTGTAGGTAACTAGAAGTCTGTAAAATAAAACCAAATGATCTTAAGACTATCTACGCTGGTGAAATGTTACTATAAGTATAAGTATCCTGTAACTGTTCTGTGCTACAATCTTGTAGCAAACTATAAGGCTAAAATATAAACATGAATGCTCTTGAGTATGTTACCGCTTATCGTATGCTATTATAATTTTACTCCGCTCGTTGTCAGAGACATTTACGGTGTAGTTTACGTTGCTTGCAACAAACGTCATCACATATTTAAAGCTCCTGTAAAAACAAAACGCAGCGGCTGACATTATGGTGGCAGCACTGCTTCTTCTTCATTACGGTGTTTTGTGTCAAGCGTTGTCACTTTGCTTGTAAACAAAATAATCAAAATATTACTTTACAACATGGAAATTATATGTGTTTAGTGCAACAATTGTTTCATCAGGAAGGAATCTACGATATTCATTATCAGTACGGTAAATTCAACCGGTATTATGGTATGTAATCATTATTTTAATACAAGTGAACCTTTAATTTAAATCACGTAAGTCAATATATTTTTGAACCTTTAAGCAATACCTATCATATCTTACAATATAATTATGCGTGTACAACATTTCATAACACGATTCATCTTCAAAAAGCATGGTACATTTTATAAATACTGTTTTTTCTAAATAAGAGGTTAGGGCGGGAAAATCTACCATAAACAAAAATAAAAGTAGGCCGTAGTACAAAATAAATCTGAATTATCTTTTTTCTTATTTACTCAAACACTCCAAAGCGGACATAGACAAGAACAATTATGAACTTTTCTTTTCGCTTCTGTTTTTTCCGCGGCAAAACGGTTATTCTTCCCTCTTTTCACCGGTTACAATAAAAATAAAAAAGTCAACAGTAAAGATGGGAAAAAGAAAGCGAGAAGATCCCGAATACATAAGAAAGAAGATAAGAAAGCTGGAAAAAAGTTATTACAAACATCTCGCAAATCACCTCCGCCACCTTCTACGCCGCCGGTAGTGACGCCAGCTTCATCTAGGCGATCACCAACACCTCCCGTACCGGAATTGGTGATAGAAACAGTTAAAGAAGATGAAATGGATCCTGATACAGAACTGGAACCTACAACTACAGGTGTGTACGGCCTTTACATTTTTTGACAAACGCAATATCACATACATTGCGCAAAAA
Organism: Acleris emargana; assembly: GCA_927399475.2. Taxonomy (NCBI): domain Eukaryota; kingdom Metazoa; phylum Arthropoda; class Insecta; order Lepidoptera; family Tortricidae; genus Acleris; species Acleris emargana. The sequence goes on along the minus strand of OV656841.1, from coordinate 10,371,793 downwards.
GGAGTCTTGTTACAATTGGCTATTTACTCATATTTATTGTAATTGTTATTATGACAAATGCACTATCACATGCGGATAGACAACCTGTCAGTACTGTACCCTATATAAATTGGTACAATTCATTAATGCAGACATTCCTATGGTAACAGTACCTACACAATATAGTGGGGATGTAAAATTGTGAAGCCTTACATAAACTATTCTGACTAATGCGCTATCACATTGCGGATAGACAACCAGTCAATATCTTGTCACTGACACATGATAACGAAAAAATACCATATACTTGGACCGAATCAATTATACATATTTTTACTAAGAATAAAATTTCAGATGATACTGAAGAACAACTGCCTGAAGAACTTCTGCAAGCATTAGGCCACGAGGGCGAAAATATAGACGAAATGGGAGATCCTATAAGGATCGAACTTGCCCTCCGCTGGTCGAAGATCATGGCCGAAGGATTAAAAAAGGAACAAAAAGAAGCATTGCTTAGTAAGTATCTGCAACCAAAGAATTTTCAAGCTGCTGTAGCCCCTATTTTGAATAAGGAAATAGCGGCAACATTGTCGGAACTGTCTCTTAACAGGGACAAAAGAATGGTTGCTCGACAAAATACTATCGGAAAATTGATGTCATGTCTGGGCAAGTCACTGACTGACATCCTCAAAGGAAATATAAATAGTAAAAAATTGGTTGAAGAGATAAATGATGCTGCAAAAATTGCTGCAGAAATGTATCATACTGATTTAAATTCAAGAAAATTCTTCGCCCTGTCTAGTTCAACCAAAGCCGTGCAAGACACCTGTAAGGAAACAAAGCCTACAAAATTTCTGTTTGGAGATAACCTTAACGATCAGCTCAAGTCATTACAAACAATAAAGAGAACAGCCAATCAGATTCAAACACAGGAAAACAGGAAAGCATCTACAACAACACAGCATTTTAACTGGAGGAGCCCGTTGCAGTACCAAGCCAGTCAGCGAGGTCGCGGCGGGCAACATCCAACGAGGCGTCGCCCAGCCACGAACCAACCATCCCGCCGACTGCCACTAACACGAGGGGCGCCGAGACATGCACCTCGGAGAGCCAACCACCGGCGATACTGACGCAGGTACACGCAGGTCGATTACAATACTTTCTTAACAACTGGATAACATTAACTGATGATCCAGTTTTGTTAGATTGGATTCAGGGATATAAAATTCCTTTTGATAGACCTCTCCCCTCAGATAATCATATCAAACAAAAGTGGTCCTTAAAAGAACAGAGCTACATAGAAGCAGAAATTAAAAAATTGCTTGAACTTGGTGCTATATCAGAGTGTTCATATTGTGAGGGCCAATTTACATCTCCAATCTTTCTGACTCCCAAGCCGAATGGTTCATTTAGATTTATTCTTAATCTTAAGGAGCTAAATAAAGCCATTGATACAGAACATTTTAAGCTAGAAGACATCAGAACAGTCTGCAAATTAATTTCAAAAAACTGTTTCATGGGTACAATTGACCTGAAAGAGGCTTATTTCTCAATACCAATTGCAGATGAATCAAAAAAGTATCTAAGATTTTATTTCTATGACAAACTGTTTGAATTTAATGCCTTACCTTATGGCCTCTGCACAGCACCTTTTGTGTTCACTAAAGTACTCAAACCTGTTACCACACATCTTAGGAATAAAGGAATTTTACTGGCGGTTTATTTAGATGACTGGATCTGTTTTGGCAAAAATAAACAGGACTGTAAGACTAAGTTGGAAGAAATTTGTAAGCTCTTATTAGACCTAGGTTTTATAATTAATTTTGAAAAAAGTTGTCTTATTCCAGATCAAAATTGCAAGTATCTAGGCTTCATATTAAATTCAAATAAATTGTCTTTATCGGTACCAAATGAAAAACAAATCTCAATTAGGGAGAAGTTAAATTCATTTAAATGTAAGGTTCAATGTACAATTAGAGATTTTGCACAAATTCTTGGGTTACTTAACTCTATATGCCCAGCTATTCCATATGGATGGCTATATACCAAGATAATAGAACGCGAAAAATACTTGGCCTTGCTTAAATCAAAAGACAACTATGATGCTAGGATGCCACTATCAAGAGAGATATTAAAGGAATTTGATTGGTGGCTAAATAATATGAATAAATATAATTTAATCAAGCAATACAGGTTTAAACTTGAAATACATTGCGATGCATCGAATTCTGGTTGGGGAGGAGTATGCGGAAATGACACAGCCTCCGGGTCTTGGTCTATGCAAGAAAAATGTTTTCATATTAACTACTTAGAACTCAAAGCAACTCTTTTGGCCTTAAAATGCTTTACAAAAGACTTACAAAACTGTGAAGTTCTGCTTAGGGTTGATAATACCACCGCTGTCGCTTATATTAATAAAATGGGGGGCGTTCAGTTTCCACACCTTAATGAAATTACTAGGGAAATATGGCAATGGTGTGAAACCAGAAATATTTGGATTTATGCCTCCTATGTCAATACAAAAGACAATATAGCAGACATAGAATCAAGAAGAATAAATATAGAATGGGAATTATCAAATAAAGCTTACCGGAAAATTGTTAAAATATTTGGCACTCCTTCAATAGATTTATTTGCATCAAGAAATAATTCGAAATGTGCAACATTTGTAGCATGGAAGCGGGACCCAGATGCCTTTGCCATAGATGCGTTCACTATAAATTGGTCAAAAAATTTTTTCTATGCTTTTCCACCTTTCTCAATGTTGTTAAAAACATTACAAAAAATCAAAAATGATAAGGCCACTGGAATACTGGTTTTTCCTTATTGGCCTTCACAGCCTTGGTTCCCTCTCATACAACCTTTAACCACTTCAGAATTGTTAATATTTGAACCAAATAAAAGCCTACTGTCATCCACTTTCAGACAACACCACCCGCTACATGGGCAGCTTACCCTGGCTGCAGGACTGCTATCAGCCAAGCATATTTGAAACGTGGCATTCCAACATCCTCAATTACTATAATGTTAAGCTCTTTATCATCTAACACATACAATCAATATCAATCATCCTTAAAGTTATGGTGGCCATTCTGTGCAAAATACTCAATTGATCCATATGAAGCATCAATTTCTTCGGTTCTACAATTTCTAACTGAGCGGTTTAACGCCGGTGCTTCATATGGAACAATCAACTCTGCCAGATCAGCTTTGTCCTTACTATTAGGATCTCATATAGGAAATAATGATAATGTAAAGAGATTTGTTAAGGGAGTATTCAGGTCAAAACCTCCAGGACCCAAGTATGATATGACTTGGGATCCTGCCATGGTCCTTAACTACCTAACTTCACGTTACCCTAATGAATCAATAGGCATGGAAGCTCTAACCAAAAAACTGGTTACAATATTAGCCTTAACAACTGGACATAGAGTACAAACCTTATCACTTATTTCAATACATAACATACAATTCATAAATAATAGTGTAAGGATATATATACCAGACTTAATTAAAACTTCAAAACCAGGAGCTATACAACCAACATTACACTTAGCAGGTTTTGACGAAACAATAGAAATATGCCCAGTAAGAATTCTCAAATCCTACTTGAAAATTACTCAACCCTTAAGAAAAACAATTGAATACTTAATTTTAACTTTTAAAAAACCCTTCCGACGTGCATCTGCACAAACAATAAGCCGTTGGATCAAGGGAACCTTGGGAGATGCTGGGGTTGACACAAATGTATTCACAGCCCACAGCACCAGGCATGCCTCAACTTCAGCTGCTAAAAGATATGGGATTAGCATAGATATGATTCGAAAAACCGCGGGATGGACCAACAGCTCGTCCACATTTGCAAGGTTCTATAACAGGCCGTTACAAGACCCCACATCGTTTAGCTATACTATTTGTAACTCTGTAAAATCCTAGACATTATAAAATAACATACATGTTCAATATTAAAGTTGTTATTTTGACTACTTATTAGGAATAAATTTATGTTTCTGTTTCTTTTTTCAAATGATAGTGTTTTATATCGTTATAGAAGTAAATAAAACATTTTATGTTCTCTATTTTGTTAATTTATCACTCGCAACCCAACTTTAAACATCTACACCGTAAATGTCTCTGACAACGAGCGGAGTAAAATTAGATGATTAAACGAACTTACCTAAGTGAAGTTCTATCATAATTTTACGAAGCTCGTTGTCAGAGACAAACGGCCCACCACTCCCGCTTATCATGCTTTCCCCTTTATACAGGGTTGCTCACTAGTCACTTTGAACGTAATGAAGAAGAAGCAGTGCTGCCACCATAATGTCAGCCGCTGCGTTTTGTTTTTACAGGAGCTTTAAATATGTGATGACGTTTGTTGCAAGCAACGTAAACTACACCGTAAATGTCTCTGACAACGAGCTTCGTAAAATTATGATAGAACTTCACTTAGGTAAGTTCGTTTAATCATCTAAGTATATGGCTCTACGTCAATGCCTCTATAGGAACGTTATTAGTAAAAAAGTACTTATAGTCTTTATTTATAGGAATACTTTGCTTGTTGGGATATTAATACGCATTTGGCATTGTGCCATCGCTCACTTTTGGTCTTTTTGAGCGGTCAATGAAAGGTAAACTTTAAAACACACTATGTTTTTTTCTTGTTGATAAAAATTATTAATAAAGGGGGTTGTGCCGCGGTTTGGATTTAAGTGCGAATCCCTTTTTTTATTATTAGTGCCATGTCCAATAACCGAGACAATTGAAACAAGTACCCATAAACGTTTTTTTTTTACTAGAAAATCGGTGGGGCCGTTTAGGATAAGCTCTAAAAAAAGGGGTCGTCATTACATCGGTAGTTCATATCTATTCAATAGTTATTTAACAGCAATTTGGCCCTTACCTTATTTCAACTAGAAGAAGCAGTAGGTACAATTAGTTAAAATGTCGATATTAGATTGTATAATTGCGATCGGACATATTTATCTTATAGGTTTTTGTATTAATCAAGGGCGGCCATTGAAGTCTAGATAATTAATGTCCAAGTAAAACACTACACAAGTTCAAGAAAACCAAATTGAAGTAGATTATGGCAAAAGAAAGATAGATATTACGATATTACTTCAGTTGATTGAGGTCAAATCAAGGCAATTATAACAGAAACGTCAAACTGCGTTCACGGTTAGTTATATCTTAATAAAAAAAGTAGAACTAAAAACTTGTTCATAATTGGATATCGCTACTGCAACTTAAATTTAGATAAAAAAGTAAACCTGCAGAAGTGAAACCTACCCGGCGTGTTTTGCTCTCGTTTTTAGCGTCACGAGAAATCGCTTTAGCTCAGAAAGCTGAGGTTAATCGCATACGGCCCGATACAGATTCGTAAAAAATAGAAAATAACCAAAAAAATAAATAATAAACCCAAATCAATCGAGAAAAGGCCTCAGTATAGGTAATGCCGATAAGCTCCGATCATCGATAGACGATTCTTTCATTTATGGGTGTTTTTCAACCAATGAAATCTTAATTCAAATCATACAATTCTCGCCGTACAAGGATATATTATTTTTCAAAAAACTAGGGGCATATTGGCAAATTAGTTATTATTGTAGAATAACAAGTACTCTAAAAACCTAACAATATTTTAATCAACAGTGCAAAGTAAATTAAAAAAGGCAAATAATACAAAATATCTGTAGAAATCATAAAAGATGTTAAACAAATATTTTTTTTGGTAAAAACGGCTGAATTGAACCAAAAACAGATATTGCGAATACTCATTCATATACACGCATTTAGGTAACTCCCTAAAGTAGTTACCTAGTGTTATCAAAATTAAACACGTATTATGATTTTACATACAAGTCCTTATCGGGCCTAATTACTGCAATTAAAAAAAAAATGATTTACAATGAATTTATTTCACAGGTAAAAAGGGTTAAAATAGAAGATCTAGGACACGTAGGTAGGCCTACCGTAGCGATGTATTTTAAACCGTCGTCACCGGAAAATGTTAATTTTGTTATAGCGCCCACCTGTCACACAAATAAAAATAAACGACACAGGGAAAGAGAAGTTTACCGGCTAAAGGATAAAGAAAAAAACCTTTTAACTTTCGAATATATACTAGTAATATGTCAAAGGAATCGCTCGTTCCCGATTCACCAGTATTTTTAAATACCAGATTTTATATGTGGCATACGATGACATTAACATTGCAGGGTATTGTTTATTATTTTAATCTCAAATTTCGAATCTGGTGTTTGGGAATCTGATAGTATCTGTCATATCATATGTATGGTAATATTGTAATTTTGGTATAACGGGAACGAGCAAAGGGAATCATTAGGCTTAGACATGTTGCGTTGTATCAATTTAAACGAATGTCAAAATGGAAAACCTCCACGGAATTGAAATAACAAACACTGCATTGCAAATCTCTATCTTGCGTCAATGTACAAGTTATTTATCGTAGAGCTTAGGTTGGGACTAGGTCAATTTGTGTGCGATTGTCCCCTGATAGTTATTTATTTAGTTCCACAAATGCATTTCTATTCTGAATCCGTTCCAGACCTATTAGGTTATTCCCAAAAATACCGATATAACAATGAATAAACTGAACATTTTCGTTAAACGCAATCTGTTAGAGCAAATCAGCATAGAACTCACCGTCGTTTCTAAACCCACATGCATAACTCACGAGCCATAAACTATAGCTTTTGTCTTACTCAGAACAATTGTTATTTTTCCAACATTCCATAAGCTATTACTCAAACTTCATTGGCTCTTTGTTAGATTACGAACAATAATCTTATCTTTCTCTATCGTTGGAGTTGGAAGTCACAGACTCCCGAGATGATAAATACGGCGACCCACTTCAACAAACAACGTCGAAACTATCAATAGATAAAACTTCTGTCATCCGTTTTATTGTTTATCTCAAATATTGTGTTTTTAATTTTTAAACTATCGAACTAAAGCTTCTTTTGAGCACATGAAATGAACGTCCATAAGAAAGTCAAGAATTATTTAGTAGTTTTTAACGAAGTCAAATAAATACAACCATAATGTCATCCCGCCGGTATTATGCCTGATACTTCAACTCGCGCACATCCTAAAAGGGACAGAGGAACGGTGCACCTTTTGCAATGTAATGTAAATATTTAAGAGATGGAATTTAAGGCAACATCTTGAAAACCAGTTTCGATAACACCTGCCTGTGTAATATATTCGAGGAGCATTATTAAAAATATCGTAATTGGAATTGTAAGAAACAGTTAACAAATAGACAGATGTCAAGAATTGTTTAATTGACAGTTAATAAGACTTAACCCTGGGCCAGGGTGGCTAATGAACAATAAACAAGTTGATAACAACCTGTATATCTTAGGCGGCATTTCACCAAACTTGGAATAAGACTTACTCCGAGATAAGTCTATACAAATTCGGCGTTTAATCTAGGTATAAGACCTTATTCCAGTTTGGTCGAATGCAACCTTAATAATGTAATAAGGAAAGGGAAATACAATAAAACTTTTAAAATTAGCCTGTACTCTTTTGGCTATATTTAGTTTTATTTCAAATGAATACAAGATTAATGTTTGTTTATACTGAGAAAGTAATAAGTATAGTTGTTTTCTTATACGAAATACTTGTATGTATACTTCTGAATACAGTGTTCAAGAAGAAGTTTGACGTTTAGCGAATGTTTTAATAAGTAATTTTACACCAGTATTAAGTTTATATCTTCGAAGTTTGGTTGCAAAAATATGTCAAGCGAAATTCTGCAAGCTACTCGTAGTTATTATTAGTACAAACATATTTAATCAGCTAAAGAATTGAATAATAGCGATACAATTGGTCAACTAAGGACTGTTCAATTTACTAAGCGGATATACTTAATTCAATATTAATCCTTCAACTAAAAAAATACTGATAGGCAGTGGCTGGTTATAAAATAAACATAGACAAGTCTATCAAGTGTCATATATTTTTTTTTAATTGTCTAAATATTTTTCACGATGGAGCGAATTAATATTAAAGAACGCCATGCCATCTTGCAAAAATGGTATACAGGCCAATTTTCACTGCGCAAAATTGCGAATGAGTTTAAATGTTCCAAGTCAGCCGTGTTTCAAATCATAAAAAAATTTGGAGAGCACCATACGCTCGACGATTTACCAAAATCGCGGCGGAGAAGTAGCCCGGCAAACTCAAATGTCGAAGAAAAAGTCGTGCGGCTGTTAAAATCAACAAAGTACATGTCCGTTCATGAAATTGCTAAAAAAGCAGGTATTAGCGTAGGCACTGTACAAAATAACAAGAAAAGAAATAATATACGGACATATAAGAAGCAAAAAATGCCGAAGAGAAGTGCCGAGCAACAAATACGGTCCAAAAAAAGATGCCGCAATTTATACGATATGTTGCTGCAAAATAAATCTCGATGCATTCTCATGGACGACGAAACGTACGTGAAATTTGACACAAGTACGTTACCGGGGCCCCAGTATTACAATGCGGCTGTAGGAGAAATTGTACCCGATTCCGAAGAAACCATAAAAATTGACAAATTCGGGAAGAAAGTCCTTGTATGGCAGGCAATTTGTTCCTGTGGCCTCAAAAGTACGTCTTATTTTGCAACTGGAACTATTGGTGGCGTAATTTATAGAAAGGAATGTATCACAAAACGGTTACTTCCTATATAATATAGAAAGCACAGTATTCCCGCTTTGTTTTGGCCTGATCTAGCGAGTGCTCACTATGCTGGTGAGACTGTGGGGCTATTAAATTCAAAAAACATCGATTTTGTTAAGAAAGAAAACAACCCACCAAACTGCCCGGAGCTCCGCCCCATCGAGCGATACTGGGCCATTGTAAAAAGATACTTGAGGAAGGATGGCCGAGAAGCTAGTACATTGGAAGAATTTAAACGCATGTGGTTTGCTGCTTGTAGAAAAGTATCCAAAAGCGATGTGCAAACACTTGTGCGACGAATCCGGGCTAAAGTCCGAAATTTTTACCGTTGTAATTAATTCTTTTTTTCTTGTGTTATATAATACTTTATTTTAATATTGTCAATAAATATTCACCGTAATAAAGATATATTTGTTATAAAAAATCCGTAAATGAACCTATTTTTGATGTCCGCTTAGTAAATTGAACAGTCCTTAGTTCTTGATTGGTTGTCAATTTTGGTAAGTAATATTTGTGGGTAATCGTATGAGATGTAAGTACAAAGGTGATATATTATTTGCCGGTATTGCATATGCATAAAGTGCGTAAGGCATTCACACTTTTAACGACGCAATGTATAATATCTGGAAATCAATACCACAACAAAAAAGAGCATAGATGCATTATAACCTATTATCTATCTTGACTCTGTCGTATACAGCCAGTAAAAAGCTAAGTCGCTTTTTACAATCAAGAACAAAAATTAACAAGATTCTAGTTTCAAGAACACTGACCCGGACTGGCTTGTAGTATGAGTCATTCAGTAATTGACTGAGCAGCATAAACTTTGAACGGTCGGCTTCTGGTTTTAAACAAGTAAATGATATGCAACTATATGTACTTAGTTTGAGTTTGAGCCCTTCACAAATTACCTTGAAAGCTTGTTTATTAAATCATATTAATATTATTATAGTTGTGTTAAAGAACATATTAGGATTATTTACAATTTAAGGCGTTTGAACTATTTGAGGTTTTAGAATCTTTAACTTTTACATACCTGATGTAGTTTATAATCTCATTCGACATCACATTTTGTCGAATAAGTTAGTATTCTTCTTAACATAGAAAGCAAAATAAATACGACCTTTTCCGAACAAAAACGATGTCGTCACTATAGTTGTACGAGTACTCGGGGAGGCTTTAGCTGGTATGAAATTTGAAATATTTGAATCGGAGAGCAGAGCAGCGGAAATTTAACTGACTCCTAGTCATTTTTGTAAATTATATGAAAGAGGGTACACGTCCAAAGTCATGTCGTTGATTATGTGTTGTTGATTTTACTACTATAAAATCAGATGATAAAGTGATGTTTATAAAACTATTTATTTGTTGATGATTAAATTGATTAAGTATGATGTGTTTAGAGTAAAGAATATTCTACAACATGTTTTGACTCCATTTTAACTAAGTAATGCAAATAACCAGTTATAACCGGTTATTTTCATACAAAAACGGTTAATAATCGGCTAAATTGCATTCCCTAATTTTAACCAAGAAAACGTAAGATATAGTGCGTTTAATTCTTGCTCGTTTGCTCTGTCTAAATGCAGCGTCAGACTCGTCAACCATCAATGACAGCTAGGCATGTTGACTTTCATCAAACAATACATGTATCATATTCTTACCGTGACCCTTGTTTATGGTTTCCGTTGATTATTCGTGACAAAGCTTAATGCCACTTGTTTCCCTAAGTATTTACATATCTCACATACACCGATGGGATAAACACCGATGTGGTACGAAAGGCTTTCTCATCACGACTAATGTCTTGTAGAACCTTAGGCTAAATTTGGAGTGTTATTTTTTTTTTTTTTGTATTATCGGAATGTTCTAGGTGAAAAGCGCTCGTCAGTGGGTGTATGCTAACCTGTGGTGCGAGTACCGCCACTGTCTCCGTCTCCGCCGTGGTGCCGGTGTCGCGCGCTAGTCCCAGCCACGCGGGCCTGCATGGCGTGCGCTCTGACCCACCGGCCTGCCACACTCGACCATCAGTCACAGACGTTTCCACCGCAATTGTACAACTCAGCACTTAGGACACTCCAGACCGGCCCCGGTTCGCTCGGCCGTGACACACGCACTCACTCGGAACTACTGCTCCCCATCCCACATAACGAGCTACAGTTGCTGCACTCTTTTTTACTGACACTGCGACAATCGTCCAATGTTTTCAAAACAATAAGTAGCGATAAAGAGATGATGTAAACCGAAACAACTGTCAATACCGAGAAGTTGTTTGTCGTCACTTTATTGTTTTATCACTAAGCATAAGTCTGCTCGGTCACGTTGATAACCAGACAGTGCCTGCCTGGGACAACCTTAACGTGATAAGATCGAAAACAGCGCAACAGTCCGTATCGTTCGAACGATTTTACCATACTGGCTGGCGTCAACCGTGCGGGACTGAGAAAAAAAGAGAAAGAAATACTATGACGTAGCATAGCTGGAGGTGTAGTCCGTAACTGGCGATATTCTCGCAGGCAGACAGATACCAAAACACGTTGGTAATAAGGCACAGTTTTCTTGAGTCCTTGTACGTATCACAGCTGAGTCAGTTTCCTCGAACGTTGTGTGTGGAAATTCGAATCAAGCGGAGTAGTACAGTCATTGAGAGAGAAAAGGATAGAAGCGTAGCCCGACCGTTTTGCGAGTTGCGACTTCGGCCGAACGTTCGCCGACCGCCAAGGCCGGCTCGCGTCACGTTTCGCGAATACTAGACGTACCTGCGTGTGCGTGTGTGTGTGTGTGTGTACACAAAGTACAATACACATGCAGAACTGCAGTTTATTGTACTGTTTCATTCCAAATATCCATTGACTAACCATGTGTATATAAAAAGATGATGATAGATGGTATGGTCAGATCAAACAATGTAATTATTGGAAGCAAGCTTAAAAAATACTTAACGTCAATGGTTAATAACAAACAAGCCCGTTAATGCTTAGTCTTGCCTGAGAATATTAATAGAAAGTGGTAGAAATCCTGCAGATTTCAGATGCATTTTTATTCTAATAGTGGGAAAAAAACGTGTGCATTGTTATTCTGCGAGCTAGAGTTGACTGAGTATATATTTTCGCGTCGGATGATCAGTATGCAGAGTGTGGCGGATACAGAAACCGGTGATAAAGTCGTAGTTTTCTCTCGCAGCATCCGTTTAGCGAAGTGTGACGATCCGCTTTACTTGGCGATACGAAAATTTATAACTACTCCAACTGTATGTATTCAAACTGCATAGACAATTGCAATAACTTTCCTCTCGGTGCATTTCGTGCGCTTACTCAGCGGCATTCCTAAGAGTGTGGAAATTTACACGTCATCTAAGATACTTATTGCTTCACTAATTTTAATATTAGCTTACCCGCGACTTCATCTGAGTTCATCCGATTTATTGTTATTCTCTCCAGATCGTAATTTTTCCTGGGATGAAAGTTATTGTAACAAAATATTTCCATGTCGGTTAAGCCTTTTTAAGACCAAAGTGTAAGTAACTGATAAAGACAAACTTAGTAGATTCGGCGAATGTTTTATTATAAACGGGTTATACTCTCTGCATTAGAGATTAAAAATGTAATCGATGTTATAATAGCAAACTGATAAATATAAAAATATTATCACATTTTATAAGGCGGGTCGTATAATCAATAACGATGAGCTAGCTGTGTGGGCGGGCGGGTCAACGTCCGCCCAGGTTTAACATTTTAGGTACTTTCAAATGCCCATAACCTATCTTAGGGAGCATACTTCAATAAAAACCTCTTTGAAGACCTGCTTGTCCTAGATCTAGTCCAATTTACAAATTATTACTTCAATAACTATTGACAGTACATGCATAGAAAACAGAATGCCTATAAAAACGATGCTTTGTAAATTTATATACAAAAACCACATATGTAACAATAACAACAACAGGTTTCAGGACTTGTATTTGAAAGGTGTCCATAAATAAGTGTTATTAAGATACCACGCACGCATCTACTTTCTTTTTTATCCCAAAGGCGACTCGTCCAGTTTGTTAACATAAGTAAATGTCATTGAATGTCGCCGGACCGGTTGAGATGAAATATACTTTTTTTTTTCATTGGAATACTTCGATATCAAACCCCTTGGGTTTATTTTAACTGCGAATTTGTTTTTAATTGGTCCTGCTGGTAATTGGTAGTCATTTAGGTTTTAATTACAAAGCGGAATTTATATTTTTCTTATTCAACACGATTTTAATTAACATATACGTAGTTGGAACTTTTTACACTATAGGTAGGACATTAAAAAGGGCAAAAATACGATGTCCGACCAAGTGCTCATAAATTATATAACCGCGGTTAGGCTTTTGACCTGCCGAAGATCGAACATCCTAGAGCTGTGGTGAAGCACGCCCAAAATAAGCACGTCCGCGTCCATGACGAAGAAGTTTTTTGGGAAATGAAACGCGTGGATCGTTTAACTATTGACTTTAACACGTTAACAGTCTCCATGAATATCCTAATTTCCTCGTAAGTCCAGCACGTCGCAAACCTGGTCGTGACCCATATATGGGGCATGGACCTGTGGTGCTACTTCGTCGTGACCCATATATGACGCACTGGACTGTGAAGGCGTTAATCCGCGACTGTACAGCCGGAAAAATATCAACGAGAACGTCACCCACACTCACTCTTCAAACTTTTACAAGGACCACTCAGCGTCAAAGCGAAGCCTTTTACTCGTACAAGCCATAAAAACTAAACGAAAGTGAAAGAAAGAACAATACAAGAATTTCTATTTAGTTCTCTAAAGCTTGTTCTTGGAATGCGCACTAACTGGCTACTTAGTTCCGCTTTGCGTCTATTTCCGTGTATTTCAAAGAACGACTATGTCCGACTTCTGTTATGTGCAACTGCTTAAACCCCCGACACGAAAAACGGGGTTTCACATGTATAAGGGTGCCTCTAACCTTGGGGCTTTAAATGCGTGGATAGTATCTACTTTTGAAACTGAAGTTCTTTTGTTCTGTAAATTGTTAAAAATATGTTCAACTTAAATTTCAATTTTTCAGAGAATTTAAGGTAAATTTCAATGTACGCTATCCAATTCTACATTTGCCTTTAGCCCTCGTACCAAGGAAATGTCGCCCGCGTAATATGAGATAGTGTTTATATGGCCATGATTGAATACATTTTACAATTAGACTTTAACATCAATTAGTTATCTAAACACGAGTTTTTTTTTAATGATGCAGAGCAAAAGTAGTTCAGTTTAGCGAGTACAATCGATCATTGCATTTAAAGCCCCAAGGTCAGAGGCACCCTGTATATGCCTATTTAAAGTTACGTTAATCGGTTGGTGAGGATGTTCACATTGCAGGTCAGAGAGAAATGGGAAGAGAGTTAACAAAATCGAACAAGACAATATAACTTCACACACACGCGCTATTTATAAGTGATTGTGACACTCCAGTTACAACACCATTTTTGGCTCACATTGACACCCGAATCGATGTAAAGAGTCCGTCACCTACAATATTTTGACAGTTAACATAATAGGAGTGACACAACATGTGTGTCAGTGAACGATTTAGTGTAACTGTACCTGGCGCAATTTGGTTCGACATGAAAGAATATCTTTACGGTAAGAAGAGCATAGCAGGGCTAGTTTGACTACGGAACCCTAAGAACCACAAGTATTGGTTAACTTTAAATTTAATGTTATTTGGTGATAACTTTTAGATAAATATTGTAGTCGCTTCTAATTCAAGAACCACTAAAGACGAGCAATGGGAAGTATTTAGCTGCCCATTGCTTGCTAAACCGCTAAATCAATCGTAACGAAACCTATAATCGTACTAGACAACGATGTATGAGGTATACTAAATTACATGTTTGAATTGAATGAAAACCTTTGCCAGCTGACGGACCACTCCATTCACTCCAGCCTCCGACATCTGTCGACGGCCAGCTGCCGTCGATCAAATAATTACCCTGCCTTTATACACAGGGTTTTTATAATATCCCTTACGTATTGACAAAGACAGCCCGGCGTTGGCATTTTAAAGCACAGTACCTGTAAGACCGAGCGTCGCTCGGGTTGAAAACGATTTTTCCCGAAGATGACGACTTGACAGATCGATTTTTCGACTACGTAAACCTAAGATTGCAAATTTCACCGAAATCGATAGAGCCGTTTTCGAGAACTTGATTACAAATATATATCGCTCATTTAAACTTTATAATTATATTCCAGGAAGCATAGTTATACTAAGTTCCAGTATACTATGTAATTGAAAACTAAAAAAAAAACTAGGTAGTAAATAATAAATATCTGAGTACTATGATTGTAAATATTGTATTTGGATTTTGGGTTTTCTACAAAAAAAAATTACATATACGAATTCGAGCGGATATAAAACCTATGACGGTAAGCTTTTTTAGCCAGTGTCACTTTCGAGTTATCAAAGCAAACCATCTAACCCAACCTAACCGCTTTGTTAAAATATAATAGAGAAATATAACATTCTTCGTTAAGTTTTTAAAATGACTAGACTTAACAATAGAAAACAATAGTGCGACTGCTAAACAATGGGTCTCTGAAATAAAATATAAATAAGCGCGAATGTCCGGAAGAAAGGCAGCCAAATGTAAGTATGTATGTGGTGTTGTCGGTTATTAGTAAATAGATAGTGTAGACGCAGATTCCAAGCCCTGCGGGGAACGCCGCGGGGCGCGACTAGCCGTAGATAAATAGTAGAAAGACTGTTTTATTGCTTAACCCTAAGGTCTTCCGATACTAAGGAGCCATGTTTTCGATAGAAAGCTAACAAAACCTTTATTCCAATGGCCTGTTTAGTTTACGAAAAATAGTGTTATTCAAATATATTCATGGTACCAAGATGAAGGCATGACGTGACCATGTTTATATGATGATAAATGTTTTTATCAGTAAGAAAGTATAAAACAATAATAGTTACTTAGTTTAATAATGCAACATTTAAAAAATGTGTCACGCCACGCAGCTAACTGTCTATCTTCTAAACTAAGTCATTGCTTGTATAATTAATTAGTTAATAACATTAGTAAGAGAATTTTTACTCGATGTTGTGCAAAAACATGTATATAATTTATGGTATTGCCAGGGCATGCAAAGAAAGAAAAGCCTCGGTCGATGTCCTCCAAATAAACCATTAACGTCCCATAAAACTAGTATTAAGTTTAAAAAGACGCTAACAAAACTATTCCAGCACAATCGCATTCCAACATCCCGTAATACTGTTAAAGCCGTAAATTTTACACGACCTGACACGGCAATATAGCACTGAGGGAGTATTTCCATGCGTTCGTGTTTAGTCTGACCACATTGTACATTAAACCATGGAGACATACACAACTTATTGTAATTCAAACGCATCACGATGCGTTCGTGCGTCCGACGTAACCAAAACAACTAAAATAGTCACAAGCGAGGCAATGAGTTGAATTGACGATGTCCAACACAATTGACAAGCAGCCACTGACCTGAAGAGGTCGCCATTATGCAGACACAAACAAGCTTTATGTGCCCAGCCCAGCCCGTTATCAAGCTAAGCAATTATCGGCATAATTGATAATTTTCGCTATAAAGCCACTGAACCAAGTGTTGTTAGAGTTAGCCAACGGCAAACACAAATTGTTAATAAAATTCGCATGAATTTTAGCTGATAGGGGCTTGGCTGCCTTCCGCATTAGTACGGCGTATAGTATAGTATACGACGAGCACGACGTTTATTTGTAATGCAGAACTGCAAACATCCTATCGTTAGTTACGTCGCGACCCATCGCTGGCTATCCGTGAGAGCTCGCAATAACAATCATAAAACAAAAGAACATAGCTGCATTCAATTTTGAACTAAAACATCGCAGTTATGATGTCATCGCATTCAACGCTGTATAACAGTGAATTTTTTTAATTGTCCATTTAAACATTTCAGAAAGTAAAAGACAAATAACGCATCTTCACGAGTCATTTCATTACGTGTGTTTCAGTCGATAATGGGCAAAGCTAAATTCCTGGAAATAAAGTAAAATACAATTTAGGCCTCCATTTATTATAACCGCAGCAGAAGTTAAATGTTCCCTGGAAATGACTTTGATGCACGGTATTATTTATGAAGAAAGTATATAGTTAGATATGTCCTTTGAACGTCGTCCGGAAATAAGACCAATAAAGGCAGCATTATGCTTTTAGCTCAATAGGTTAAGTGAGTTCACATATCAACATTGTTTCAATATAGATGTTTGCTGTCACTGGTAGCTGGCACAAATTATTGGTGCAATCTACATGTTAACATTTACACGTTATCGAACATTCGGACAATAAAGCATTAATGATTTCGATATAGTGTGATGTACAGAGGCGATGATAAGCAGATTTATTTAGCTGGATATTAAATGAATTTCATCATCTGCCGGCTTGATTAACTGGCGCGGACCCCGCAGACCCGCCGTTGAGTTCTAGTTGCTGCCGCCGCAACGTAACACTTCCCAGTTGGCAAGGCGATGAATTGAACGGGAACGTGGGCGAACCGACAATTAATCAACATTATTTTCATTTTATTTCATGATATCCGAGAACAAACTGCAATTACTGCGCCGAGATAAAAGGTTATATCATCAGCAATCATACATTGTGTAATTTACAGGGAAAGTATTATGAGCACAATCGCCAAACTAAAGTAGCGCACCTTTTGTCGGATTAGAACACCATGTTTCTTACGTTTACGTAATGTGTATGAGAATCGCACTCGTTTACACAGATCTATAGTTTTTGCATCAAGAATGAGGACGGAGCAAAACATGCATACATTAGCGTTCGTAACGGTAAGCCAAAGAAATATGTTATTAAAGCTTTCCACTTGTGTATACATAATGAAATTATTCAAGTACCCACATGCGTCATTACATTAACTCATTACTATAAACAAATATCTGAAAAAAGATTAGAAGTTTCTAGGATGGATCAAAAAAGACCACCAAATATGCCTTCAAAATTGAACTGTTTCTATTATGCCATTCGAGTGGTTCTTCTTACCTGATCTGCGTGGGAGATGGTGCAATCTGATGAGATTTTAACATAGCATGTCGGCGTAAAAATGACGTGCTCTAGAGCAACTAAAACAAATCGTTGCGAGTTTATCCATCAACAGACATTTGCACAAAGTTTATGCTCTACTTTCGGATAATTGTATTGCACTTGTTACGCAGAACGCGGCAATAAAGTAACCTCGTCAACCATATGGTGTTAGCCAACGCGAAACATAACATTATGCGTGAATAATTGCCAATAATTGTATGCCTCTTTCCATGCATCGGTATTAGTACAGAACGCAATTAGATATGATAATATTTGATGAATTGCGAAGTAGTGTCCGTCCGTAGCGTACAAAATTGAGTCTATCATGAAGACATGCATCACTATCAACTTGTTACTTGTTACAATAAAATTCAATTGCGACATTGGCATGGCAAAATTGACTTTTCATATAAATGGTGGACGTGTCTGATCGTTTTTCTAACGCATACGCAACATTAAATGCATTGCTAAACAGTTCGTTCCCTCTCAACTATTAGGTATGTGGTAAAATGCCGCAAAATAATCAATAATTTGAAGACAAGTTGTACCAGCGAACTTTATCTGATGGCATTGGGAACTACGTCCCATCGGTGCCTGCTCCCGACATCTCCGGCTCTCCGCCTACAAATTCAAATGTAATTTCGTGTGGGTAAATACTTGTTTGAAAATCATAACTTGACGTGCATTTTGTTAAACAATTGCTATTCTATAGGTTGACGTCATTCGCATTCATCGACCTTATATACGCGCGATCGATTGCTTTCGTAAACGTGTCGATTTTATATAGCGTTAACGTTTCAAAATTCAAATAACAACTCAGGTTACGAAAGTTTAAATAACTATTGATTGGAAGATAACGGGACTCAGTGCGAAGAAACTGATCGATCAATCAGAGCACTTTTCTGATGATGGCATTTGCCTCGAGGCGACCACCACCGATAAGATAAAAGCGATCTATGTAACTTACAAAACGAAGTACTTTTTGAACCGTTACTGCTGGGGCGTCTATTCAACACGATAAAACAATATTGCTTTTGACGTGTTATCGTATCGTCAACGTTACGATAGCTCTTATTTAGTTGACAGAAATTTCGGCCGAATTAAAAACAATACCAAAACATGTCAAAGGCAATAAATATCATTTCACACAGTAGAATAGAAGTCCAGGTAATACGAAGGGCAAAACACTTTTGTTGCAACTACTTCCTTAACTATAGTAGCGTATAGGTATTTTTTTTTTTTGGTTCTCGTGCTACTCCGAAGTACAAAAGCCTCGAGCGCGAGGGCGGAGTCACCGACCGAGCGTGAAGGCCCAATTATTGCCCTTCAACACGGCAATGAATCTTAAGCCAACGAGTTCTGTAAGCATCAATCGTAGCTGTGAATAAACAATAATTAGCTATTAGTAACGAGTGTGATACTTGACAGACGTGATGAATGATGCGGATCCAAATAAAGAGACATTTTAGTTATGTTTTTAAGGCTTGTCAAAGCGCGCCCACCCCAGTATCAACTACATGTCGGGTCACAGAGGTTCTTTAAAAAAGTTTCACTTTCTTTTGATCGGTTTTAGCGTGGGATGGGCGTGACGCGTGCCCGGCGGCCGGCGCCCGCGCCGCCCGCACCGCACGTCGATTGCACACTTTCCCTGTTTTTATGGGAATCTCATGGGGCGTCAATGATATAACAATATTGTGAAAGCTAGTGAAAACTGGCTTGCCAATAAATACTGCATTCGGCTGCGGCTTTCGGTTGCAACTCATAATAATAGTTTTCGCCGCTTGCATGAGTATCGCAGGAAATCTCAGGTTGTGTGTCTTCCTGTCATTTAATGCCATCTCTTAACCGGTCTACGACGCTTCCAACTTTGCATTTCACTGTTTTCCGGATCTTTATTACATAGTTATTGCATTTCGTAGAACGACTTAAACATATTGTTGGCTTAGAGTAGTGTTTTATGGGATTACAAAATGTAAGTATTAACCTTCGTTACGGACTGTAGTTTAAGCAGTCATACGTCTTCGTGATAATTTAATATAATTTACACTTAGCAATCTATCGCGTGTTCAAGGTTGGAAATTAATCTTCCGACAGCTTTCAATTTGTATAAAGATAGTCAAACCGACCTTCTGTAGTGGGTGTTCGCGGTATTAGCATTGACACACATGCCTCGCAAATGCAGCGACATTCGCCATTTTGGCTGAGAACAATTACAATAATGGGTGGATGTGGAAACCGAACATTTGTCTTATGTGAAGTGTACACCTGAGACAATGTAGTACGGTTTAAACTAATAACTTCAACATTTAAAAACCTCCGATGAAATTTAAACTGTCCAACCGATTTAAATTTTCATATATATGATTAAAACCCTCTTGGCCATAAAAAACGGCATTGAAATCCGTCGTTAAACATAAGTTAACACCCTCAATTCCTTTTTTTGGGTTGGAGGTGCGAGGGATACAAGTTACATTGTTTTTTTAAATACACGTTGTATTGTTGTATGTACTACCCGTTGCATTTAGGCTTCAATTAAAACAGATGCCTTTGTGTTGTTTTTTTACTTAACGTGTTATTTATGCATGCTTAAACGCCTTAAACCAATAGAAACGGACTGAATACATATTTTTTATTGATTTAATCAATGTGTTTTACAATTGATTATTTGATTAAAATGATATATGGTTGCGTTGATACGATTAAGAATAATTTGGACCACGCCGTCCTGCCAAGTGAGGACGGTAATTATCCTTTGTCTGATCTTAATTAACCATTGTGCTTTCAGAGAAACCAGTTTTTTCAAACATTTAAATAAGGAGATTAAAACAACAGGACCGTTAGGAACTTGTTTTTTTTTTAAGTCGTAGCTTGATGACTAAAAGGAGCTTTAGTTCAATGCCATTATCACCACGACTTGATATCCGTCCAGTGAAAAATCCGTCAAAGCCGTGTCTGGCGAAGTCAGAGTGCAAACTTTTAGCAATAGCTGCTGACATTTTTAATTTATATATTTTTTTTATTGTAAGGCCCGTGGATTTTGCAATCTCCAAATTGCAAATGATTTCCATCCTTAAGGACTATAACAAGGAATGCATTTTTGCCAGTTATTTTACCGGCTGTCTTAGACCTGAGAACAAACAATGCGACCGCTACTTTTTGGCGGAAAGTTATTAGGTAAGGTAATGGTAGCAATCCGGACGGATTGTGCGTTTTTCACGGAAGTTTTTGCGGCGCTCGACAGTGTTATGGAATTATCTTATTACGGCGGCATTTCCGGACCGCCACTACTAGGGGACCTTTATGAAACGTTACGAGCAAACTCTTCAAAGCATCTGCGAATCCTCCCCAGTGTTGCAGGTGACCATGGGCAGCGGTGATAACTTTTAATCAGGTGACCAGCTAGGTCGTTTGCCTGCTCTAGCATAAAAAAAAACTGTAGTCTTACCACCACTAAATTTGAGGCAATAGGTTCAAAGATTTTACTTTTAATTTGCCCTTTTTGAAACCCTTGTCTATTCACAACAAAGAATAGATTTTCCAGCAAGACCGACCGCAGCGGAAGAATGGCCATCGTCCACTCCTGATCTCAACCCACTTGACTTTTTTCTGTGGACTGCATTTGCCCGCCAAAAGTCCCGCCCTAACTTGGATTCCCTAAAGCGCGCCCTCGTCAGAGAAGCGAAGTAAATCCCACTGGAAAAGATTCGTGCCACGATGGAAGACTGGCCAGAAAGTTCAAGTGCTCGTATAAAGAAAAGAGTCGATCATTTTGAGTAATAATTACTTACTTGTAGTTAATGTTTCATGTATACTTTTTATTTTTTTATGAATATTTTATTTCGTCTCAAAACTTACGAACACATGAGGTATATAGTTTCTTATCATTCTGTTAGATATATTTTTTTTTACTTAAAACTGGAGTTATTATTTAATAGGGTTTGCCCATTGGTTAAACTAAAATAGGACGGAGGGACGAGTTTGGAAGTAGCTACCAACCTGAAGGCATTTTTCGGTCTTGTGTAGGAACTTGATTAGTAAAAGGTCGAAGGAAGGGGATTGAGCTAACGTAACTTCAAACTCCGATTTTCAAATAAAAGTAGGGCCTCTGGCCTCTTCTTAGGACGTCCCCAATCTGATAGAGACAAACACAATCGTAATTGTCAAATACATTATCAAACTTAAATTTGATTACGCTTATCACCGACAAACTATTTACTTACTTAATTATTTGCTGACAGACGGAATTACGAATGACTTCCGGTTACAAATCGTCACCCAATCTCATCTCATTACCCAGTATTTTTCAAACATAAAAAATATTTGCAAATATAGAAGAATGCTATTAGCACATAATTAGATACGATGAAACAAGTATGTTTATACAGTTAACTATTCTGGGTAAAATTGCAAAAAATGCGAATAGACTTAAGAGGCTTTATCAAGACGAATCAAGACTTATGTCAAAGACCTCCAAAATAAGTCTCATGCATTTAAATACATATAACGATTTTGCAACAATGCGAACGTGATTAGTGTATGTGCACTGTCGCACGATAACACAACAATAGTGAGTGGAAACACTAATTTGACCATTGTATCAAGCGACTGGCACGTTTATGACGAGAAATTTGGCAATGCACTCACAAAGAAAGTTTACTTTGTGAACTGGCTTAAACAAACGAGTTTTAACACTCATCAAGGTGATAAAGTTGAGTTTCATTCGGCGGTGCAGATCAAAAATTTTAAGTGGCTGTGATGTGATAAGTGATTCTCGATTCTCGAGTAACGAGTGGATCGAGCATTGCATATACAATATGTAAAACATAATACATATTAATGTAAATTGGAGTTCATTCGTTCGAAGAAGAAAGTGACATGGTGACCCGCTTACTTCTGCCTTCGAAGAAGCGAGAGTAATTGGATGACGATGACGTACAGTGGCCGGACAAACGGGCGCGTCCGTCTCTGACCTCAGGCAGCAGCGATTAGAAATACGACTATAAGAAATTAACAATCAAAGCTATTAATGCATTAGCAACATTTAATATCAATTGCTTATACCATAGATGTTACGACTTGATAGAGTAACTAGTGGGTGCAGTTCAAAGTAGTGTTCCATTCATTAGTAAAATGAACGACGCGTAGTCACGATTCACGGACACTTCAGTGAAATGCGGCAGCCTCAGGCAGTGAAATTCTACGGTTTTATCACTAATTCGGTTGTCAGTGGAAACAGACAGAATAATACATGCTATATACTGTTATGGTGATGCTAACACACCTGTCAAATATGACTGTTACCGAGGTACCTACATGACGAAAGGTAATTTAACAGTGATCTACTTTCGTAATTGGAGCTGACAATGTCAGATTGTGTAATGGTAATGGCCGAGATCATAGCGTGGTGCGTTTGAGAGTGTCAATGTGCTTATTTGCACACAGGATACTTTGGCCGCCTGTAGGTACGTCTAACAATGTTAAAGTTATAGAAAATATGAAAGCCTTAGAAATGTTGCAACTGTAAATAAGGTTGATTGCTTCCAGATTGGCTGGAAGCGGTGTGGTAACGAGTGACCTTATTCAACTCCGCATTTATTACTTTATTAGGTATCAACACTCCGGCAAAATTTAATTAATTTTATAACTTTGCTTAAAACACTTTTTCCGGTCGTAACTAACTGAAAGTAGGTACCTAACCTAACTGTCCGTAAAGGATAGGCTTAAGTTTTCAGTATTGCCATTATTGCATTTCACAACGATGTTATCTGTAAAATGAACCGAGCATGCTGATTTACCGATTAAGAAACGTTTCAGAAAAATACCCCATTATTTTGTACGTTGCTTCTTTTTCTTTTAAGAGCTTTGAAAACATCAAGCAGCATTCCTGTTCAGACATGCAATAACGCCTATTTAGAAATAACAGTGTTCAGATAGACGTGGTTTGGACGCGTTTTACAGTTCCGCGTCTCTCTTTTAAAATGTATACCACGCTGGTAGACAGGCAGTCCCGCACTATTCGGCACTGATTGACGATCCGTGTGGATGAGTGTTATCTATTTCAATATACCTAATGTAATGGTGCTAACAGCGCGACGCACGCGGACTATTCTCGAGTGGATGATCGGACGAAGACTGCTGCGTCCCCTTTACTGTATGAAATTTATTCTTATTAATCAAGGGGAAAGCCGCGACGGAATTTCGTGGCGGCTTAGCACGTAGAAATCCAAAACGTCTTACTTGCTAAGAAATACTACGAAGCCGCAAAATTTCGCCGCGTTCTTAACTTATAGGTGTCTGTAGTATTACTGTATATCTTAGAAGTCCACGTAAAGTCAAAACAACCGAATGTAAACAACTTCATTGCAAATTTTTCGCTCAGCATCCGCCGCCTCTGCACGGAGTCTAATGGATCGCAGCGCACGCGCGTTTTACCACGCAACACAGGTACTTTCGCCGATTAAAAACAGCCGACGCGCAAGAGATTCCGTACGTGACAGACGTACACTTAACAGTAATTCTATTACGAAAGTACGTCACGATCTGTCAAAAGGTGACGGTGTTCGTTTATTTTTTTAGCACTACAACGGTGAAACAAAATAATTAGTATTGGCACACTGAAAACTTACGCGTAATTTGATTAAAGCATTCTTTGTGTATTATGCTATAAATTGAATCGTAAATTCACCAGCCACCGAACAAAACTGTAATTTGTCGGTATTAGCGGAATTCTGTTTGCGTCAATACGTTCAGTAATAGACTGCTACCGTGACGGTGCGTGATGAAAACTTTGCGAATAAATATTTGTTATTTTCAATAATTCGGTCTTAGACAATTTCATGTACATACAACTTCGTATAACGTAGAATACTAGAACCTCTTTTCTACTTGTTTTAACCCATATTACTTTCGAAACCATATTCAGGTACAACTGACGAGTTTTTGTATACGGCCGCCTTTACTGTTATTAAATAAGAGTTAGCATTACCTTGACAATATGATAATGAAATGATTGCAGATAAAGTAAAATAAAAGGCTTTAAGAGGTGAGTTTTAAATTTGGAGATACACTTTGCAGAAGTATCTTGTGCTAGGAATTATTGCATTTAAACATTTGCCGCGTGGTTGCCGGCTTAGAGTAGAGCCACTCCATGTCTTCCCGTGGAAGTCGTAAGAGGCGACTAAGGGAATACAGGCTTGTAGTATTGATAGGCGATGGGCTTGCAACCTGTCACTAATATACACTAATAAACATCTTAGCCTGTTTGTGCAAATTGTGGTTACAGAATTAACAAGAAGTTTTTAGAGTGGTTGGTAATTCTGTAGCTCTGCCTACCCCACTCTGGGAAAGAAGGCGTGAAGCTATGTATGTATGTATGTAACATTTAAATGTATTTACTAGTAGCCGCATTGACCCATTGGTTGTGGGCTCGTGGCACCAGTTCTACCAGCCGTTTCCTAGTTTTGGTTTGACCCAGCTGTGGCCAATCATCGATAGGTACCGAGATCCCCGAGAGTCCTTTCTGGACTTCATCACTCCTTTCCTCACTAACACGCTTATTATGATCTCGTTATTTACATACGAGACACATACGTACGTACATACGCTTGTAATCCCAGAGTGGGGTTATGGGATTGACAAAGCTAGAGAATTAAAAACTCGAGGATAATTCAGTAACCATATTTTGCACAAATAGGTATTAGTGACATACGAGAGTATACTATAGGATAGGTAATATAATGTAAAAAGACTAGATACTTATGACAAGATAGTAACTAATTTTATTTTGCAAATAACGTTTACACTTCAGTCCCAATCTTTGTATAGTGCACACTCCAATAAAAATAATAAATGTGATAGTGACTATAAATAACATTTTAATGAGTTGGTCATAACATAACACTCGCAACCGTCGCAAACAGCCACTCCCACAGTCGCAGTCACGCTCACGATACGGCTTGCACCGAACGAGCTAGAAGCACCTAGGTTGGGTACACATTACTAGCTACCTAGACTTACTGCAACTACACGACACGCCCCTCAATAAATCTGACATAATGCGGTATATGTCAGTTTCATTTATGAAGTTAAATGGACCCGGTAGGTACATGCAATTAGTCAAGTTATATATTCTGTTAGCCCTCTACTAAATCAATTTGTATAAATTACCAAAAACCGACCCACAAACCATTTCGCAGGACTCGCAATCGTAACAGTATAAGTAAAGGAACTAGAAATAACAGTTTAAATTAATAAAAACCACCCGACGAGACTCGACAAGAGATCGTTTTTAAGCGTTACTTTTGATTGATGCAATTAAAAAAAAACAGAAATATAAGCTTTCAAATAAATAAAACCCGCATTAAAATCGGTCCACCGACGAAGACATAGACAAACATAATGTTCCTCTTTTTTTTGTCGGGGGTGAACGCACAGGCACCTATTCTGTAAAAAGAGTCATTAACTTCCAGCCATGGTGACAATTCGTATATCTAAGACCCATGTATCTTCAACCACAGTCCACACATTTATCAATAATGAAGTCACTTCCGTGAACTATGCTTGCGCTGCCTTATCGATAACTTGACTTTCTCCAACAAGCCGAAAGAAAAAATAAACGATAAATCTTTACAAATATACGGTGATTCATTGCCACAATGAGCGTATATGTAATTCGAATACATAACAAGACCCGAAAAGATTATTAACTCCAATCAGCCATCGAGTGAAACTTCACCGGATGATCGAAAAGAAATCGATAGTGATTTCGTTAAGTCAATTTTGGTAGCCGACCTTTTCATTTGACATGGATAAAAAAAGTATACATGTATTGTAGCTGTTATTAAAGATCATTGATCTCGATGTAGAGGATGCATATAAAATTGAATGGGCGGCGGTTAATCAAGATCGGAACAAGAAATCAGTTGCTGTTTAATTGTATGAAGAACCAACCAACCTAAGCTAAAAACGGAACAGCGAAAGAACCTTTGGTATTAGTATTTAATACCGATGTAGATAAACACGTGGTTTAATCGGACAGACAACAGTCAGCACGTCCTGTAAGATTATTGACAGAATCGTAGTATCAATTATTTGGTACCACAAGACAATAGGGTTACGCAACAATCATTACAATACAATCTACGAAAGATAGCATCAGATAAATTGGTATAATGTTGCCGGAGAAGTCGTGGACGTTAATGCTCGGTCGTGTGCACATTATTAAGGCGAGTAAAGACAGCGTTATGTAATAGTCGATTGACGCGATCACTGATACTATACTGGGAAATGAAAATCACTACACATCACTGACAATCTAACGCCAATTTTCACAATTTAAGGGTCCCTCCCGGTCCAACGTAATGTTCTGTTTACCTAATATGTTTTTTCTATTGTTCTTCTTCTGTGTACTTACGTTGAATAAATAATTTATATTCTGTTCTATTTTATTCTTAAATTACAGTTAACATGGTTAAGAAACCTTTAAACGATGTTACAGTTGGGTTGTTAAGTGGCAGAAAAGACGTAGGTGACCTTAGAGGAGGTAGAAAGGTATTAATCAAATGCGTACTACATGTAGACTAGAACTGGATAAATAAATGCACATACATGCAGCTGCTACATAATGTGAGCGAGTGGTTATTCAATTTTCGTTATGAACGTGGAGAGAATCTCTCTAACTGACCATTTTAGGCCTCTTTAAATGAAATATTGTGTTGTAAATTAATCTATCTAAATAAACAGACAATTGGCAAAACGGCCCTAAAAGAGTAGAAAGGGAAACAAATTAAGCCAATAGTCTCAGAAATGTCAAGAATGAGAGAGGGTAATGGGTAAAGGTTTCGGAGTTGTGCACTTTTGGCAGCGCGTCGGCTTTTTAAACGCTAATTCTGCGACTTACGCGGGGTTTACCAACAATTTAAACAAACGCTTTATAATTAATCTATCATTTACCGGAACGTCCGGTACTAATGAAGAGCAGGAAACCATTTTGACGTGTAAAAGTGCCCTTACGTTAAGGCCTACTTTCTGAATAAACATCTTTTATCTTTTTTTTTACATAATTGCTTAACTCTTACACGTGTGTTTGATTGTTATCAAACTGCACTGTAAGCGTTTTATTAACCAACTTCAAAAAAGGGAGAAGTTCTCAATTTGTCGAGATATTTGTTTTTATACAACAAAACCATTTGAAGTTATTCGTAACTATGCCTAGCACATATCATCCAAGCAGAGAAGATATAAAAATATCTTAGAATAATTTTGGAAAAGTAATGGATAATTAATAATAAGAAAGTGAGTTCGAGGTAGGTACGTATTTGTCACTGGTCATTAAGTACTATTTTAAAATATACATCTGAAATGATATTAATAGAAACACACGTGAGGACATTCATTCAGCAGTTAAAAAATAGAAGGAGAGAGATAGAGAGAGAGAGAGGACACTTTCAAAAGTTCATTCGAAATCTAAGATTAGCCTATTACAGCTAACTAGAGCGCATCGCTTTGTATACATAGAAGCGACAAAAACTCTTTAATATGACACTTCTTAGATCCAGCCGCAACACCATTTTTTACTCTCTTTGCTACTGTTTTTCTCGTAAATTAACTTTCTGCGTGGGTATCACTTTCCATCAATTACCTTGGATGAAAGTAGAAGGCCTTCTAAATAGATTGCTACCGGTGGTAGCAGCTTTGCGATTACGGCTTTAATACCAGATAAGTTCGCAAGCAATGCCGTCGTTGACCCTAAAGTAACTCGATATACCCAGGTTTTACTGAGTGAAAAAGGAACGTGATTTCCACGTGGTGATACGGCATAACCAATTGACAAGGATATAATTGATCAATTTTTACTGAGAGCAGCACTTAAATTTTCATTCTACTGTAATGTAAATAAATGACTGTATGTGTCTGTTTTTATATAGTGTGTAAGGATGGATATAACGTCGTCGGTCTAGAGATAATTTGTTTCTAATAGTATAGTCGAAAGTAATGCGAGTATGTGTCCTTAATAAATATTATAATTAAGAATATTCGAATTGTTGGAATTATTAGATGTAAGGATGGAAATACTATACTGAATAAATGTCTTTATCGTTATCTTTATCTTTAAGTACCTACCTACTTTGATTATTCCGGCAATGTAGCGACGAATTGTTTCGAATTGTAAATAATATGTTTAGAATAATAGAAAAATAGACAAAAGTAATATGTTTCCTTAATATATACCTATTAAGAATGCGATTCGAATTGTTGGAGCTATTAGGCACTTAAGTGAGGACAGTTAGTCACAGAGCACTCTTGGTAAACAAGTTTTAGCTTTAAAGTCAGCAACCTGCACCCATTCGCGTGTCAGAAAGGGGATTGTCTTTGTTTTGCAGGGGTCAGACTGCGCATGGCATAGAAAAAGCTAGTTTACTGCTATTTATTGTTATTTAAATAGGTTAATGTCAGCCTTGTTACCAAATTTAATTAACCGAATTACTTAATTACAAAAATACGTGTCAAATTTCTTCCCTATAGATCAGCATTGGAAGCCAAGTAACGATGGAACGAAACGTTTGTAACGAGCTAATGAGTGAATAGTAGTCCGTTTTTTTTAAAATCCAGTTTCGGGTCTGAGCTTTCACCGTCGGCAGTATTTTATTAGTACATTACTTCAATTTTTATTAACTGTTTCCGTTACATGTTGTCCTTATCATTTAAGTTGGTTTTATTATCCCATATTGGTGTACTTACCTACGTCACTGTGAGAATATATAATATAATATTTATATTACCTTGATATGGTCCACTTTCTTTAAAAATAAATCCAGAGTTTCGCTCAACCGGCGGCGTTGAAGCGTAATTGAAATCATGTTTTTCCAAAGCCGTACCGTACCGGTGCTTATAACATCAATCCTATTTACCAAATGACGATAGGTTACATTAAATATTAACAATAATACAATACAAAGTAAAAATTACGAATTAAAACTAAAACTATGGCAAATAAAAAATAAATTAAAGCAAAAGTAAACCTAATTATAACTAAGCTAAATACGATTAAATTAAACCTAAATAAAAAATAAAAAAGATAGGCCCCCGTGGCAAAGGTCCACAGATGCTGGCAGCATTTCCTAGTTGAATAGCAATGCTAATGCGATGCCCGAGGAAGCTGCCAGCTTTGTGGTCTCTGGTTGTTTCTATTAGCCTTTTTGAAATGTCCTTAAAAACGCTAATAGCACCGGGTCCCCACAATATAGTACAATTTGTGCACAGTAGAGCCGATATTTACATAAAAGGACTTGAATTGACCATGCGGTCTTCTTATGAAATAATTATACGACACACCCTTACTTGAAAAAAATAACCTTAAATCACCCAGGTTGATCACAATTAACAACGAGTTGTAAGGCAAACAACAAACTTATTATTACAATAACATAAAATTACAACAACACAATCTGATATGAATATGCCAAAAACTATATCGTTGGTGTAACCATATAAGCGAAACTCGATCGGACAAGCGATAAAACGAACTTGCTATTAATCAAATAATTACAGTGCAATTTAAAACTGCTTAAATTAGAAGAAGCTTCCTATATTACGAATAAACTGATATAAAAATAAGGACTCAACGATATTTTTTATTGCATTGGTAATAAATACATCATCGTCATTGAGTCACTATGAACAGAGTTAAGAAGAAAGTGTAGAATAATTTCGGTAAATAAGTGTGCCAAACCACCTCCTGTAGCAAGCGCAATCATATTACTGAATCTGCTTAGTTTTTTGAATTTGAGATTTGGTATATAAATATATGACTAATTTTCGTGACGCAATGGTAAAGTTACGGTCTCTTTATTTAGTCTTTAGATGTATACTTTTTTCAAAAACCGCCCAAGTAGCTGCTATAATAGAACCATTATACACAGTTTGCATAACTAAACTAAAGGCGTGTCAATCTAGATAAAATCACAGTCCCTATAGTCGCGGCAAACGAAGCGGCAAAATGAAACCCCGACCGGACGCGTCAGCCGATATCGCATTAGAAACCGCTAGGGGACACCGCCTCATACGCAGACGCATAATACAATACTCGCTGCGCACCACAAACGGATTAGTACTCAGTTAACTACTTACGCGGTTAACTTACTTGGTAGCTGGAAGTAACCCCGCCTGAAAAGCTAGCGAGATGGAATCACAGTAACAACAATATTCGTAAATGTATAATTTTGTTCTCCCACAGTAACCTACATGTCCCCATCAAATATATTATTATACTCTTACTTAGGTACTCGTAACGAGTAGTCGGCAGTCGAGTTCAGAAATATCTGAAAATGACTGTTTTTATAAAGGTGTTGTAGCGGGTTTAGATATCTTTTGAGCAACGTGAATGCTCTATTGTAATTTATATTTGAAGGCGAGTGTACTGTACATGCGCAGAACTTAAATATTAATAAATTATTCATTAGTCGCAAACAGCTCTCTTTTTCTGGTCTAGAGGGCCTTAAGATAACATATTCCTGCTGTAGTTCTCATTACGGTTTTTTCTTTAATTGTTTTTTTAGGATTTCGTAGTAAAAGTAGGAACCCATATAGTTTCGCCATGTCAGTCCGTATGGCTGTCTGTCTTTATGTCTGTATGTCACACTCACTTTTTCTCAGAAGCTATAACAGTGACAAATCCGAAATTTTGTACACATTTAGATCATATTTATACCGTGTACAAGACATCTTTTTGGTTACTTTTTTTTTTACCTACAGAAAACCATTTACTATCTATAAGGACTGTTCAATTTACTAAGCGGACATCAAAAATAGGTTCATTTACGGATTTTTTATAACAAATATATCTTTATTACGGTGAATATTTATTTACAACATTAAAATAAAGTAATATATAACACAAGAAAAAAAGAATTAATTACAACGGTAAAAATTTCGGACTTTAGCCCGGATTCGTCGCATAAGTGTTTGCACATCGCTTTTGGATACTTTTCTACAAGCAGCAAACCACATGCGTTTAAATTCTGCCAATGTACTAGCTTCTCGGCCATCCTTCCTCAAGTATCTTTTTACAATGGCCCAGTATCGCTCGATGGGGCGGAGCTCCGGGCAGTTTGGTGGGTTGTCTTCTTTCTTAACAAAATCGATGTTTTTTGAATTTAATAGCCTTACAGTCTCACCAGCATAGTGAGCACTCGCTAGATCAGGCCAAAACAAAGGGGGAATACTGTGCTTTCTATATATAGGAAGTAACCGTTTTGTGATGCATTCCTTTCTATAAATTACGCCACCAATAGTTCCAGTTGCAAAATAAGACGTACTTTTGAGGCCACAGGAACAAATTGCCTGCTATACAAGGACTTTCTTCCCGAATTTGTAAATTTTTATGGTTTTTTCGGAATCGAGTACAATTTCTCCTACAGCCGCATTGTAATGGTTCACTAATGTTTGACCAAAAAATTATTGACAAATGATCATTTGACAAACAACGTTTCACCAAATGATCATTTGGCAAACGAGACATTTGACAAAAGTATCATCTTACAAAAACTCACTTAGCAATTGATCATTTAGCAATTAGTTTACCTATTTCTGGGCAGAAAAAAAAACAACCTCGAAGGCCAAGGCGGGAGCCAAGCTCCCGCCTTTGCCTTCTAACCTAACCTATCCGAGTCGGTTATGCCCTGGTTCGTTTTCCTCGTAAAATGTAAATTTAACTGTTGATCATTTGGAAAAGTAAATCATTTGTAAAATGACTATTAGTAAAATGATCAAGTGACGAAACATTTTTTTGTAAAACGTTGTTTGTCAAGTGTCATTTTGTCAAATGACTTTTGGTCAAACAGCAGGACACCCATTGTAATACTGGGGCCCCGGTAACGTACTTGTGTCAAATTTCACGTACGTTTCGTCGTCCATGAGAATGCATCGAGATTTATTTTGCAGCAAAATATCGTATAAATTGCGGCATCTTTTTTTGGACCGTATTTGTTGCTCGGCACTTCTCTTCGGCATTTTTTGTTTCTTATAATTATGTCCGTATATTATTTCTTTTCTTGATATTTTGTACAGTGCCTACGCTAATACCTGTTTTTTTAGCAATTTCACGAACGGACATGTAGGTACTTTGTTGATTTTAACAGCCGCACGACTTTTTCTTCGACATTTGGGTTTGCCGGGCCACTTCTCCGCCGCGATTTTGGTAAATCGTCGAGCGTATGATGCTCTCCAAATTTTTTCATGATTTGAAACACGGCTGACTTGGAACATTTAAACTCATTCGCAATTTTCCGCAGTGAAAATTGGCCTGTACACCATTTTTGCAAGATTAATTTGCGTTCTTTAATATTAATTCGCTCCATCGTGAAAAATATTAAGACAATTAAAAAAATATATATGACACTTGATAGACTTGTCTATATTTATTTTATAACCAGCCACTGCCTATCAGTATTTTTTTAGTTGAAGGATTAATATTGAATTAAGTATGTCCGCTTAGTAAATTGAACAGTCCTTATATCTAAACTTAAACTTGTGGTTTATGGAAATATTGTCTGTTTGTATTACCGGTGCCGGAACCCTACATATAGCAGTTCGATATGCTCTTGCCCGGTTTTTTAATTTGAGATGTTTTTAAAAGTTAACGGAATTGCCGGGCAATAACATGTCTAACCATGCACAGTATAGGGTTCCAAATCTTAAAAAACAATAAGTACGTACCTACTGATTCTCTATTTAAAGTTATTTGGTGCTGTCTTAGGCGATTTTAGTAGGTATAAACACTTTAGTCGCCTGCATCTCAGGAACCAATCGGGTCTAACGTATGCGGAATGAAATTTGCACAAAGTTTTTATACAAATGTATAAGAGTAAATGATTCGATATTTAAAACTTGATATTATCTTTTGTTTTCTGTATCATCCGTCAAAGTGATGCACAAGTCATTCGCTTGTAGGATTTGTGTAAAAAAATATGGCAAATCTCGAAGAAATGCGTCGAAAAAACGTGTGTGATTTTCGCGACACACATCCAGATTGGCCGAAGTCGAGCATTGTTAAACATTTTACAGAAATGGGGGAGAGTCGAAGGACGGTATATAATATATTATCATCCTATTCTCTTCGACATACGACTACTAGAAAACCAGGTTCGGGCAAAGTGTGTTCTTTAAGCCAATCTTTGAAAAGAAGCCAACTGAGAAAAATTACGGCGGGTCGGGTAGCTAAATCCTACAGAGAACTCGGAAAAAAATTTAACTGCGATGGCAAAACAGTGAAAAAGTATCTACATGATATGGGCATTGTGAAACGAGCAAGAAAAGTAAAACCCACCGTGTCCGAAAACCAAAAACTTACCCAGAAGAAAAGACTTACATCTCTGGTCAAAAACATTTTCTATGCAAAAAACGACGTAGAGTGCATTATGGACGATGAATCCTATTTCACCTTAGACGGCAATGAATGGCAGGGTAACTTTTATTTTCAAAACGCCAATATCCCAGCTGAAGAATCAGTAAAATATGTGGAGCACACTAAGTTTCCAAAAAAGGTTTTGTTATGGCTTGCAATTAGCCCTCGCGGTATGTCGAAACCGGTGTTTTTTGAATCTGGTTTAGCAGTCAATGCTGAACGATACATGCAGGGTTGTTTGCCGATTGTACGTGATTTCATGAAAACACATCACAGAGGAACTAATGTTGTGTTTTGGCCCGATCTAGCATCTAGCCATTATTCAAAGAACACCCTGGCGAAAATGGAGGAGCTAGGAATCCCATATGTACCAAAGGATTCAAATCCGCCTAACGTACCACAACTTCGCCCGATCGAAGATTTTTGGGCCAATCTAAAAAGGCGTGTTTACGCGAATAATTTCCGGCCAAAAACTATACAGGCTCTAATTCGAAAAATTAAATTAGAACTGAAAAAAATGCCAACTTCGACTTATACAACAGCCATGGATAAAGTGCCAGCAAATTGTCGAAAAGCAGCACGCATGGGGCCAAATAACTTTTTACATTAAAATTTGTTAGTAGATTGTTTATAAAAATACATGACAGGTTATCATTACAAACATTTTTTTTATTTTATAAGGTTACAAACATTGTGCAAATTTCATTCCGCATACGTTACTTAGCCGAGATAGATTTCCTTTAAAATTCGTTATATGCGCTTTCGTTGAAGATATAGAAGACACTTAACTCTTAACAAAAATTTGCGCTTTATAGCTGAAATTTTTTTTTGGCATAGGAAGGCAAACGAGCACACAGGCCACCTGATGGTAAATGGAAACTGTGACCGATAGACATTCGCATTCACAAGACTGCAAAAGCACTGCCAACCCTGTGGACTAAGATGGAATGCCTCTATGCTAGTCATTTCACCGGCTGTCTTATCCCCAAACCGGAACACAACAATGCGAACAACACTGCTGATTGGCGGTAGGTTAATGGTATATGGTAGATGGATATATGTATATTTCATAAACGGAGCCCTTAATCGAAAAATTCTTTTCACAAACCCATTTCAATATTCTTGAAAGACCTCTCCAACGATAGCCCACACTATGGGGTAGACGAGAAAAAAAAACATCCCCACGTTACGTGTAGGGGACGAACACTAAAAACATACATTTTTTTAGATTAAATTTTACCACTTTGGCGTGACCAATATGTACCTAGTTGGTAACTAAGTTCTGTTACTAAGGATGATGCAAATAAAACTAACTTATGTTTATTTTTTAATTTCAATATGTATAAAAATTAAAAGCTTAATTAATATACATTTTGAAAAACAATTAATCATTTTTCTTAGTTTCCGCAATTCCCGATACGATCTTTTAACATTCACAGCCGGCATCGATGAAATTACGCATGACTTTTCTGTAAATTTCATTTTTTGAAATCGCTTAAAAGTTAGCCTTTGTTTACCAAAGAACTTTTTTGTATAATATTATAAAAAATCCTATCTCTGTATATGTTTAGAGACCAAAATTATATTTCTCAACATGACTTAATTCCAACTTATGAAGCAAGAGATTTGGTGTGTTTTCGTATTTCGGCAAAATCATGTGAAATCTTAAAGTCGATTTAATGAGTCATCATTGATTGACCGGTGTCCAAGCGGATCTTTAGTTGCTTTGAATACATTCGTATCAGAATTTAAAGCTAGAAGTCTGTTCAATATGTCACGCAAATTTGAACTCTCTACAGGAACTCTTACAAAAGTTGGGGCCGTTATCAGTATCATCGTCGTGCGTGATTTTAACTATGATTTTATCGTCCGAAATGGGAATACTTCAAGCTCGTACATAAAATAATTGCAATAGTTTAGAATACATTATTTTTATTATTATTCTATATAAATCAAAGTTTTGATTAATATACAGGTTTATGCAAAACTGCTTTAATTTTTTTTTTAATTGTAATTAATCTCAGTAACAGAACTTAGTAACCGACTAGGTATATTCATGCCAAATTACAGCTCTCTAGTACTAAGAGTCTCTGAGCTAGGCTGCGGACGGACGGACGGACGGACTGACGGACATGGCGAAACAATAAGGGTCCCTAGTTTGACTAATACGGAACCCTAAAAAAGATCTCCAGATCGGTCGTATTTCCAGTGAAAGCGTACGTTGATAACCGCCTTATCAGTGACAGGCGCAACGCATTAAGTGTTTGATAAACTAATGGATGTTCCGATATGTGCTTGACTAGATCCCTAAATTTATTTCAAGTTGTTAGTTGAACAGGAAATAATTTTACTGGTTGTGCAATAATAGCCTCTTATCGGGTTTTTTTAACGGTCGCGGAAAAAATGTTCGTATCGTAATTAATAACCTTAACAAAGTAGGTACGGACGTGGGAGAACATCGATTTATAATTGCATCAATAAAGTATCAATTTGTGTTACATGATTACAGTAAGAACACAACTCCGTTATTATTTTGACATTTTGACCTGACATTTACCCGATAGGTCCTTTGAAAACTAAAGCGTATCACACTGTAATGAAAAAGTAAACAATATTAAAAGAAAGCATCATAAATGCGTCGTGAGAATCAGTATCGATTAAATCATCCATCGAAAGCCTGAGAAGATGATCTAAGTAGCCAGAGCGCAGATTATAGCCGTCGATAGTATCGATGCTAATGCTGATCGAGATAACCAGTCAGTAACTGAATAACGTAATGCTATTATTAAATCTATTGTTGGAATATTTGCACCGGTTTGACTACTCATTACGAATTTGACCCGCCAAACATTATATCACTAGATCTGTATCTAGAGAAATATAACGTGGCTGTCGTATAACTACTATGCACGTTTCAAAATATTATGTTAAACGAGTATATCTTGAATGTGACTTAGGTTATATGTATTTTGAAATACTCATCGCACTGGCAGTATCAATTAAAGGACATGTTTACAAAATACTTAAAGTTTAAACAGACGCCATCAAGGGCTCAAGTCGAACGAGGCTGTGGTAGAAACATCCACATAAAAACACAAAATCATAAGGATGATATAGGAAAAATCACTATTAATCTTGAGAATTGAATATAAACTAAGTGCCCATTATGAAAACACGTCCTAGTCATAGAAAGACTTTTTATAACCTTGTTTACATATACAACACGTTTTTTTCCGTAACTAAATTCTGATACTGTGTGGAATAAATAGGCTTGACACCGATTGGAAGATCCCTAGCTTAAGATTGAAGTTTATACAGTAATAGGCTTATATTTTCCAGACTTTATTGAAACTAAGCGCTTAATGGACTGATGACAACCGTCCTCCCTTATCCTCCGGCTTCTGATATTATAAGTAATATAGCGTTAAGCTAAGCCTTTAATCGACCAGTGAGGTAACCAGGATCTTGTTTATTTGCCTACCGGTAGTTTTGACTTTTGATAGATGGGTTCAATTTATCTTAGTAAATAAATAACGAAGCTCGAAGGAATAATAAAAATCAGCTGCGTTTGAGGTAAAACCATGATGAAACATTACGATCGTAGGCAAACGAAGCTGCCAAATGCGCCTTCATAGATATTTAAGGCTTGATGTTATACAGGCGTGGGAAGACTCAAAGGTCTGACTGAAACCGACTCAGAACGTGTATCCTCCGACTCAAGGCTAACAAATTTACAATACGAAGTTGTAGGCGCAACTTTCACGGTCAAACGACGTCGCATTATAAAAAAACTTTGCAATCATACGGATTTTTTTGTTTGATTATTCATTTAATTTCCGTGTTTATGACTTTACCATACCACTCTCATAAAAATAGTTCCATGAAAGGATAATGATAGGTATTTAATAATGGTAATTTCCGGTTGTTTTACTTCTGTAACTGAATTATTGCTGAATTAGGGGGTGTGTAATGTTTAGCAAAAAACAAATGGTCTAATGATCATCTTACATAACACGAATTGCATAATTTCGATCTGTATAATGAAATTAATAAACCATCGATATAATATTCATGATGCATAAAACGAAATGCATAATTTCAAAAACTATAATGTTTATTGTCGCTTATAAATATTTCTAACGGCTTTCATTACTATTAATGTGGTCACAGTTCTAACCTAACCTTGTTGGAAAACATTGACTTAAAATGTATAATAACAAGAAAATGATAGTTAACGTCGGTGATACTGCAAAACCGCGTAACTAACAAATTTATGATAAAATAAACCTTACCGTCTTATATTATTTATTTAAAATGTTACATACGCGGTTTTGCAATTCCACCTACGTTATACTAAATGAGCATTTCTAAAAAAGTTTGTACATTTCATTCACGACTTCAATTTGCAAAAAAAATTGCAGGTTGGTAAAGTGAATGAAGCTGAGCCTAAATAACATAGTCTCCCAAAATGTCCTCATACATTTGTATGAAACTTTCCTTTTTTGTTACCATGAACCAAAGAAAGTTAGTAACAAAAAAGGAAAGTTTCATACAAATGTATGAGGACATTTTGGGAGAACATGTTATTTAGGCTCAGCTTCATTCACCCTACCAACCTGCATTTTTTTAATCAAATCTAAGTCGTAAATGAAATGTACAAACTTTTTTAGAAATGCTCAAATGACGATTATGTTATTCAATCGTATGGCAGATAAAATGATACTAAACGTTAATTATGGTTTTTGTGATTAGTTTAATGAAATTATACAAAATGTTATTATTATACTGATTAAAGCGGACCCCTAAGTAGGATGTCCCTTACAACATATTAACGAGTTTACGATTAATAGTAAAAGCTTCCGGTAAACTTAGGGGGACGGAAGATGGCCGATTGAAAGATGTCCAGCTTTTGATTTATTATGTTTAATTAGTAGGCTTGGGACTTTTGGATGCTCGCTATGGTTCTAGAATCCACGGAGTCGCCATTATGTTAAAATATTTTTTTAGAAGTCAAAGTCAAAGTGGATAGTACATACAACTTGTATGTATATAATTACCAATAATAAAATACTCTATTGCTAGTAAACAAAATAAACTAAAACAAATAATTTAAGTAACAATAACAAAAATTTATTTTTAATCTAATATTAGTCGCCACTTCTAAGTTTTTGATGAGGTACAGTCTTTTTGAATCAGTGCATCATAATCATCATCTATTACTATTTCATGTTCATCATTAAAATGGTAGTAAGAATGGATCACTATTATTTTTTCTATATTTTGCGGGGTTCAACGAGTTCTGGACCTATCAAAAACTCTTTTGTGTGTTGAAAAAGATCTCTCCACGTCCACTGATGTTAAAGTTGTATTCTCGAGAATTTTTGCCGATTCGTCATCTTTGTGGTGCGTTGTGGTAAAATTCGTTGATGTAATTTTAAATTTTATCAGAAATTGCTTAAACCGTGTTTAATCAAGTGACAATTTATTAATCAAGTGTTTTTTTAATTGCTAAAATAGATGTCAGTCAGTAGTCTGTCACAACGCAAGTATCAAAGAGGATGCATAATTAAGTAAATCGTACATGTGTGTGTAATAACTAATAAATTTATGATAAAATTAATTGCAGTCATAATAACGTGGTTATTACCGATCGATATAACAGCGTAAATCTAACATGTTTTATTTTTACACTTTGACTTTGACTTCGAAAAATTATATTTTAACATAATGGCGACTCCGTGGAATCTAAAACCATAGCGAGCATCCAAAAGTCCCAAGCCTATTAATTAGTTACCATACACACTTGACATTGGCGAAATCACTGCGGGATACCGCCCTTGGTGATTTTAAGTTTTAATTTTATAAAAAAAATATCTGCGCACATATCATTAGCAGGGATCGGAAATTCGGATCGATATTTACCTAAAGTTGGCAAAATCCCGGAAAAAGAAAAGCAAACATGGCGTCGGCGTCTTAAAAATATTATTTTAATAATATAAGTTCCGGGATTCTGGGATTCAACAAAATGTTAATATAATAGTTACTTTACATGTAGGATAAAACATTCATTTTTGCTCCTATAAATTCGTTAGGTTAATGAGTAACAGGTAAATTAAATAATATTTGGTAAATCTATACATGAAAAATAACTTCAAACAGTTAATATAAATAATTGATTATGAATTAATGGCGGTGCAATTTATTATTTTGAAATCCCAGAAATTTTAGTAATGAATTCTATGATTGAGTCCGCCTCCAGACAACTGAACAACAAAGCCGGTGCGAAAGTATAGGTAAATATCGATCCGAATTTCCGATCCCTGATCATTAGTGCTCTAAAATGCGTTCAACACAACACAACCAATTTTACTATGAAAACTGTATGTGGTAGTAGGTAAAATCTGTACTGTATTGTTATTACAGTATCGATTTCTGTAAGGTTTTAAGTTTAAATTTGGAACAGCTGTCAAAACTCAAGAGGGTCTCTATTTTAATATCCATAGAAGTTGCCGATACGAAACGTCCATTCAGTTTTTTAATATAAACCGTACATTTGATCTCGAGTGACATGAGAATAGGGACTTCATTCGTTTGTCTATGATTTAAAAAAAAACATTCTTATTCGTGACACTGACACAGCACAAGTTTGTTATACCACCATTTTTGTCGTCAAGTCGTCGGCTTCTGAACCCATCTGAGAGTACTTATGATGCGTGTGTAGATAAAGTAGTGTATGCGAATGTAGGTACATAATTAGGTCTTAAAACAAAACCAAAACCACACTCGCGTTATAAGGCTCATTATGCATCAGTTGCATAAAATACTATAACGAATTTTAAAATATTAATACTCATGATCGCAATTTTCAGGTCAGTATCAAGGTATATTCTTTGAAATGACGATTACCGTGTCATCATTCTAGTTTACAATAGTCCATGCTGTGAAGAGAAGTCATTATTGTCACTTTAACTAAACATTTGGTAATCACAACAACTAATGTCCTAATTGAGACGTAACTAAAAAATCAAATTACATTCAATGTTTAACGCTTATTTTACAAATATAATTCGAATTACGTCGTAATAAATGGTGTAGGTATCCCACTTAAACACGGTTTTATGAAATTGTTAGCCATAGAGACGTTATTAGTGACAACAGCGTAGCGTGACGACAAGGAAATGCGGGTTACCGTTTAGAAATCGCTCATTCCTAACGTACCGTATACACACACTCATAAATCACCTTTGTTTCTGCAAGCACGCTAAATGTTGCGAATACAGTCATGTTTGAAACCGGTCGGGTACTTTTGCTCGGTCTTGTTAATGATGTTGTAAAGAACTGATTAATTGAGCTGTTGGGGGTTGCCATTAGTCAATAAATTCTTCGTTTGCGACCTTTGCATGCTACTGGCATTATTGTAATAAGCCACGCTTACTGAGTCTCATCGTGTTCACATGATAATTAAAGAAACCGAATAACTTCATTGGCCAACATTATCAATACCATGTCAGCCTAAAGACGTCTACTGTTAGCCATAGACCTCCGCACTCCACTCCACTAATAATCGCCTAAAAGAACGGTCCTGCGATGCCAGCATCCACCTTGACCCGTTTTGATAACCTTGTTTTGGTTGGACTTCTACTAGAGATGTGGAAGGAAGGTTCTTTATCGCTAAGCGAAGCCAAATTGCAGGTAGTGTAGCAATCCAATCGGTAGATGAATAAAAGTATACATGTGTATAAAATAAATTCAGGTTTTGCTTTGGAATTCAAACTACGTTCCAAAGATCCCACTCAGACACACAATATAGGTGACATTAGTTTCGTTCGTTCCATTCATCGGAGCTCTCGTGAAACGACCTATACCTACGTAGGGAACCAGTGAGTAACAAACCCGTCAAGTGAGCGAAGTCCTTTCAATTCCGAGTTTGTGCGTAATTATCGATTGCATAAACTCCAATCACTAACTATTCATTAGGCACGGCGCTCTTGACAAAGTAAAGTTAATTACAGTCGTAACTTCGAGTCGCTTTAACCATAATGTTTTTAAAACGACTTCAACTTTTCTCATATTATTATATAGAATTCTACCTTTTGCTAACTACAAGTTACGGGAGTAAACTGCGATCGCGAAGTTATTAGACTTCTGTTAAGTTCCGTAATAGGTACTTACATTTAATAGCTGTAGAGCTAAATCTTTCTAGAGAAAGTAATTAATTGGCATTTATGGCAAATAAGCATAGAACATAATATGGATCACGTGTGGTTGAGCTTTCTTATAGCATTCGACGCGGACCGGTAATGAGGATATAGAGGACCATTACTCTCGATATAAACCGTGGCATTCAGACAAGCAGACAAATTGCGGTTAGAAACCAATATTGTGCATATAGAAATTTAGAAAATAACGATAAACATCGAATAAAATCGCGATTTTTGTTTTCTCCTATTATATCAACAGCAGCGATGCTTTTTTTGAAAAAAAAAAAAGTTTACTTTCGTTTCTGGATACTTTAATTAATATTTGCCAATACTGCCTCGCTATAAACGAATTATGAAATCAATTTAGTACCACAAAGGTTTGGGTCTCCTTTAGATATAGGTAATTGAGTTCAAATGTTAAAGCTAAATTTTGCAACTTCTATTTTAATAAAATGCTTATTCGATGTCGGGTCTTGAACTGAAACAAAGCAGTCTTCACAAGTCAAAAAGCCATTAGGTGTTGCGTAAAAAGAACATTACGTTTTAATGGAAATTCCACGGTTCTTACAGTTAAACGTCTTTTAGAGTCCGAATGTTGCAGAAGCTATCGATGTAACACAGAATTAGTTGATGCAATCGAAATAAGTCAGAGCGTTGGATAGATGCGGTTTAATGATGTAAACAGAACGTTTGATGCGTCAAATCGGGAGCGATGTTGTCATATTAGTATTAGAACTGTTAGATCATACAGGGTGGCCGCTTTTTTCAACATTTGAATTTCCCTAACTTTTCCCGGTTTTCCAGGTCATTCTTCAAGTTTTTTCCTGACCAAAATAAAAGGATCAATCAACTTTTTTACACACACAATTTGATCCGTTGCTCACCGTTCAGATTTTATAAAATAAAAATACTGGGACCCGACTTATTGTTAGTGAAATTATTTTTACATTGTAGTAATGTTTTCATAATTCACATTATAATTTATAATCTATTGTTTAAAATGTATAGAACAAAAACCGGTCAAGTGCTTGTCGAACTCCCGCACCGTGCCTATTGAAGATAAAATGGTTGGAAAACGCAAAAGAAAGTACTCATATTGTTATGAACTATATTTTCTATGGAATAAGGTCCATTTTACAAGCCTAAATCTAAAAACGCCTTTTTAAGGTTTTTTTTTCCAAAACTGTAAGATATGACAATTTCATTTCATTTTTCGCGTAATTATAAAAAAATATCTTTAAATCAGGATTTTTTCAGATTTTTGGTTCATATAAATCAGACAGAACAGTAATTTTTTGTGGCTTTGCGGCTATAAATCAAAAAGTACGTCACTAATAATTCTAAAAAAATGTTCATGAAACACCCCATTTGCTATATTCAAATCACTTTTAAATTTCCTCCCCTCATATTAGAACCTTTTTCAAATATGTAGAAAAATATTTTCATATTGTTTTACTAGAAACAGATACGGGCAAGCAAATTATACAACTATGCCAAATGTCTACAGTTTGAAAGAAAAACTGCTGTAACATACATACAGACAGACACCAAAGTCTCACCATAACCGGGGTTCCTCTTTTACCATTTTGATACAGAACCCTAAAAATGGGGTACTTAACTCAGTTGAAAATTCAGTAGGTACTTATATTTAGTTATCATAAAAATTCACGGACAGTAACTCAGTAGACACGTTTACCCTATTTTCAAACGTTTTAGAAATTAAGATATGGATAAGTAGGTACTTGACAAAGATAGATCGATAATCTTTATTATTATTTTATTTATATCATAGGAAGGCAAACGAGCACACAGGCCACCTGATGGTAAGTGGAAACTGTGACCCATAGACATTCGCATTCACAAGACCGCAATCCTAAGACTAAATCTAAAATCTATCTGGTAAATTGACTCCATAATCAAAAACGAAAATAAGCGCAGATATTATATTTAAAACCTACATGTTTGTTGAAATCCGGTAAAATAAGTGTGGGTAAAAAAGTTGATTGACCCAAGAACCCAGATCGAATATTGGCTTTTTTTTGGCAGTAAGTTTAGCTTGTCGTCGTATTAAACAGAGATTCTGGGATTGTCCTACTTTTTTGGCGGTAAGTCGGAATCTGTTGAGGTCGCAAGATACCTAACTAAAATATTACCGGCACAATAGGTCTAAAAAAATCTTAAACAAAAGATACTTGTTTTATCATATTCTACACGATACATAAAAAGTCCAGTTGTTGGGTTACAACTCAACCAAATTTTTGACCTTTATTAAATTTCCCTGACTTTGCCCTGACCCGCGAAATTCCCTGACTTTTCCCGGTGTTCCAA
Organism: Acleris emargana; assembly: GCA_927399475.2. NCBI lineage: Eukaryota > Metazoa > Arthropoda > Insecta > Lepidoptera > Tortricidae > Acleris > Acleris emargana. The sequence goes on along the minus strand of OV656841.1, from coordinate 10,327,072 downwards.
AAAGTGACCACCCTGTCATAATAGCTGCTTGCTTGCTACTAGAGATTATTTTCATGTTGCTTATAAATCTTATAATTACGCTAATTCCTAATGAACCATCTTGGTACCCTTACATGGTTAATCAAAATGGTGTTCTGGTTGGAATTGGGCAGTGTGATTATACTTTTTTGAGGAGAGCAGCTATTTTACGGATATACTAAACGAAAAATGGTATTATCATTTAATAAAAAAAACTGCCTTCAAAAAGCAAAATATAACTTATTTTAAATGGTAGTGGTATGCTAACAATCACTAGTTTATGCTGTTAAGTAGTCCCACTTCTCAATTAATAAAAAACTATAAAACATTTAAATCTCGCCGCAAGCAACGCCGTGGGAAACTCATAGTCATATACTTACTTCGTCACTACTATCTACTACTACTACTACCTAAATATGCTTCGTCATAGTCGCTCAACTATCTTAAACGTAATATATTGTCGCCACCCTTGAAATATTATACCGTTTAGGAGTTCCGGTGGCCATCTGTGGTCTTCATCATAAGTTCCGCTTCACCAAATAGTGCTTTCCAAGAGCAAATACGCGAGTTACAATGAAAAATACCAAAATCGCCATAGATGTGCCTAAAAATTTTGAAGCGTTCCGTCGATTCCTCATGGACTCCATCATCAGATATTCATTTTGTTAAAATTACCAAACGGGTAGCACCAGCTTTCAAATAAAAAAAGATTCATCAAAATTGGTTAACCCAGTCGAATGTTCTGCGGTAACAAACTTTTTTTTTTAAAACAGACGAATTGAGAACCTCCTCCTTTTTTGAAGTCTTTATAAAAGAATCAGCACGGCAATTAATACATGAAATTTGTATTAATTTTTAAATAATAATGAAACGTAACGTACGCCTAATTCATTAAATTTATTAGATTTTTACACCATTAAAATATGATAGATAACTATGAAATTACTTGATAAATATGTAACAACACGGAGGAAAATAACAAATGACGTTAATCATTATTAAAATATTGACAAACCGTCTTTACAATTCATAAGGAAGAGAATTGTAACTTTAGTTAATCGTATCAACATTTCAAAAGAGCTCTATTAATCAACTACTGGCGTGCAATATAGACTTCATTGAAATGAAATCGTAAATTAATGAGATCGCCAGTAGAATAACACGTCGAACTTCAAGTTAATTAAGGGCGATAACTGGTAGCTAAGTGAGAGCAATAAACAAAGATACACAAGCGCTGGAAAGTCATGATATTATGGATAATAATGTTGCTGATTATTCTGGTTTGCAGTATGCAGCGTAGGCGGTGCAATGTTAAACTTTATCTACGCTACATTACGTGAAGCACGCACCGGTTTCCTTACTTTCCTTTTTGGAAACATAACCGTTTTAATTTTTCCACTGTATCTGACGCTACTGAAAACACTTTGGCACAGAGGTTTAACATTCGATCACAACGCAGCATAAGTTTCGCAAGCCGAACCCAAACTGGCTGATACCGCTGAGCATTGCCAGCTAGGTAGATATAGGTTTTGCCAACACGCGACCGGTACGTAACTATCAACTTAATATCGAGTGTGCACGGAACTTTATGGGGCACTGAATCATACTGAGTCAACATGATGCTGAAACAGTGAAAGTGTCTATAGTTAATTTAATGAGAGCAATATTTATTTCACTAAATTTATTTCACGTCATAAAGTGCACATATCACTACTGATCAAATTATAGTTTTTAAGATTTTAATCATTACGTCCAATTTATTCTCTGAAACGTTTGATACATTTTATACATTATACAGAAGGTTAAACCAGTAGGTTCGGTATACAATATCCAACTTACAGAGCCCAAAATCTATTTTATATTTGCCTCCGTTAATTTAGAAAACGTTAAATTTTCTACGATTCAAGACTAATTTAACGTTCTGCAAGTTGGATAGTGTAATACGGCTTTAAATCCATTAGACGCCTTTTGGCATTGTGACAGAAGGTTAAAAGAACAGACGTCGAAATCGATTGCAGAATTTCAAAAAGAACATTGATGCATTTACCTAGTTATCGAATTATGCCAAATAACGGGGCTGGCACGCAAGCCAGCACCAGGCTGCCCCTGGCACCCGAACTGTAGCATGCGACCTCGAACACATAAAAAACCTTATTATCTTTCTTAGCTTAGGGCATACACGCACATAAAACGTCGGTACGTCGAGAGTTAAAGTTCAAGGACCTCTTTTGCGAAATGATAGTTAGCTATCAGTTATCATTGTTATCAACAATGATTGGACAGATTTAATGTAATTTATAACTAAACAGTCTCAACTAGGGACCAGAAAAGGCACAATCGATTTCCGAATCGATTAATTCATTTCGAACAATATACAATGCCTGAATAATTATTACTTATTAGGCTTTTATGCAAACCATTTATCCCTGGTAATCCCGATAAAATTGTCAGGTGGTTATTAACCCATTCATTGCCGACGCCTCACATTTTTACTCATCACGCAGTGCCGGCGTAATGCCGAGGACGCGAAATGGCGTCCTCGGCATTACGATTACACATACATGGGACGCGAATTCGCGTCTTCGGCATCCGAGATAAGAATTATGAAAATTACAAATGCACTGAATCCAAAAACCAGCAACAGTATAATATTATCCTTCATAAATAAAGTAACGTATTGGTATCAGCATTTTTGTACAGTTGTTTTCTAGCAAAAAAAAACAAATAACTCGAGGACGCGAAATCGCGTCCTCGGCATTGCGATTACACGTACATGGGACGCGAATTCGCGTCTTCGGCATCCGAGATAAGAATTATGAAAATTACAAATGCACTGAATCCGAAAACCAGCAACAGTATAACATTATCCTTCATAAATAAAGTAACATTTTGGTATCAGCATTTAAGTACAGTTGTTTTCTAGCAAAAAAAAACAAATAACTTGAGGACGCGAAGTCGCGTCCTCGGCATTACGATTACACATACATGGGACGCGAATTCGCGTCTTCGGCATCCGAGATAAGAATTATGAAAATTACAAATGCACTGAATCCAAAAACCAGCAACAGTATAATATTATCCTTCATAAATAAAGTAACGTATTGGTATCAGCATTTTAGTACAGTTGTTTTCTAGCAAAAAAAAACAAATAACTCGAAGACGCGAAATCGCGTCCTCGGCATTACGATTACACGTACATGGGACGCGAATTCGCGTCTTCGGCATCCGAGATAAGAATTATGAAAATTACAAATGCACTGAATCCAAAAACCAGCAACAGTATAACATTATCCTTCATAAATAAAGTAACATTTTGGTATCAGCATTTTAGTACAGTTGTTTTCTAGCAAAAAAAAACAAATAACTCGAGGACGCGACATCGCGTCCTCGGCATTACGATTACACATACATGGGACGCGAATTCGCGTCTTCGGCATCCGAGATAAGAATTATGAAAATTACAAATGCACTGAATCCGAAAACCAGCAACAGTATAACATTATCCTTCATAAATAAAGTAACATTTTGGTATCAGCATTTAAGTACAGTTGTTTTCTAGCAAAAAAAAACAAATAACTTGAGGACGCGAAGTCGCGTCCTCGGCATTACGATTACACATACATGGGACGCGAATTCGCGTCTTCGGCAATGAATGGGTTAAGAGTAAGTAACTAACCCATTTGTAGCTCCACTATTTCAATTATAAACTATTGATAGCAGTCATATTAGTGGAAAACAATAAATAATTAAATCGACAAAGTATTCACCCACGTAAGACCACTAGTTTCGTGCCTTCTAGTTCAATTGCAAGCAATCATATTTCTATTGTTGACTCTTTGTTCAGTTCCCATATATGCCTTTATGGCTAGACAAGCTTCATTTGTTTTAGAAGCGTGAGAGTAAAAAGTGGATAACTATTGCACAGCATTAATACGTTGTTTCGCGCAAATTAAATTGTGTCAGATACTTGCCCCACATCGCATTGTCTCGCGTGGGATCGGCTCACCATTATTGTTCATTGGCGACGCGAGTTGGCAAAATAGAAATTGTGAACAATGCAGTGTTCTTTTTAAACTTCCCCGTAGAGAAGTGACGTCTGATGTTTTCTGACTGGTACGTTCCGTCGGTTTTTGTTTTATTTTACCGGAATTTCGTTGACCCTTCAACCTATATAGGTAACTTAAATTGGAGTTCTACTAGTTCTAGCACAGTTCACTCCAGTCCAGTCCTTTTTTGGATCTTAAGCCTAAGGTTCGTGATCTCACTACCATTGATTGAGAAAGGTAGAATCACAAATCAATACGAACTCAGTTATACTTAGATACCAAGTACCTACCTCGATCATCGTATTTCTCATACGTAGAATTAGAAAGGTTATTCCAAGGACAGTCCGTTTATCATAACAGCGACCACTAAACTTTAATTACATCGACCCGTGCCGGTTCAGTGCTAACGAGCCACAATCAGAAATCTCGAGTTTCACTCGGCTTTCCTTGCCGTAAGAAATATGCATTTGTGTGCACATTCATACGATAACGCATCGTGGTGTCAGCCACCGTCGGGGAACTAAACATTCGCTGGAGATTGTCGTTTGGATAATTTTCTTTATATAAATTAGACATACTTACATGTAAAAGTGCAGAGTTCGCATATTTATGTGTTCCTTAATTTTATTAAAAACGAAAGCATTAATGGAACGAGGCGTTTTAGATTTCTACAGGAATATTAATAAATAACTAAAGGATATTCTAGTCACAGAATATATTTAATAGTAGTTACAAGTTTAAACTCTAGTTTGGTCTAGTCTGACCGTAATGTATTACAGAATACCTAACTAGAGATTAGCTTAAACAGCCAAAATGCTTGTGTTTAATGATGTGATGACATATTAGACTTATATTACAGACAAGCGGCGTAAGGCAGGACAGTGCCGCCGCCGCTTGAAAGCTTGGTCATGAATACAAAATGCCGTTTCGTTACGCCGCATGTGTATTACTTATGCCTTAGAACCTAAGGCTTAAGTTAACATATTAATTCACATCATTCATTGTATTAATTATTTCTACTTTGCGGTAATCCATTTGCCAATTGAAATACATCGTTCGTTCCTGCCAAAAAAAAACAGTCAAATAGAATAATACCGCCGACATGGATACCTAAGTTAGACAAATGTATCATATTCATAAGAGACTAAAAATCTATAACAGTTGTTAAAATTAATAAACAAAGCCGATGAACGTCTCAACTAATCGTCGTCCCTCAATTAGATCAGGTGTCAAAATAATTCAGTTTAAATCACCAGCCTTGCTTTAAAGTATTACATTTTTATGAACATGAACGATCCATATACCTAAATCCGCAAGGTTTCCTTACCGTGGATTACTGGTTACGCAAAACGCCGGATGAGTGCATTTAATGTAGTTTTAAGCGCGGGTAACGTCCACTTATGAAGTGGATTTCATGCCTAATATAAAATGTAGATGACGATAGTAATAATGTTTTAATTCGTACATGGACTAAAGAAGAAAGATTATATACTTACATACAAAAGCGAGAGAAAATGCTGGCTTGGAACGTTTTAGGACTTTTGTTCAGGCCTGTAAAATTGTCATTTACTTTTAAGTTAACAGAATTTACTTGGCAGCTGATATTGATGTGTTAACTTGCTTCTGCCCGCGAATTCGTCCGCGTAGATTTCGATTATCGTTATTCCCTTAAAAACATGTGTTAATCCAGGGTAAGTATTTACTTTTTGCGTGAAGTATTGTTGTTTTGCAATATGTTCTTTGCTTTGCTTTTTGTCTTTCTTTATTTGTGCACCAGTTTTGTTAGTTTCTGTATGATTATTTGGTTGACTGGTAGAGAATGCCATTGGGCATTAAGTCCGCCATTTGTACTTTTTTTGTGCAATAAATAAGCTATGGCATCCAAATCCGTCGAGCCGTTGCAGCGTGAAGGAGTAACAAAGTAACACAAACTATCGCATTTATAATATTAGTAAGATGATGATGATGATGAGTGGGGACGCCCGGCCGGAACAGGCGGCCGACCGGTTGATCGGTCCCTCGGTCATTCCAACTATTATTAGTAATACTACTATCCTAATAATTGGATTGGTAATATTAGCGAATATGTAATATTGGTTATATTAGACATTTAAAATATCTAACCACATTCGCCTTCCCCGCATTCCATCTGGATACTGGAAAATTTTCGGACTCCTCTGGATGATTTTAGATCACCCCAAACATTGGTTGCACTAAAACAACCGCCTGTGATTTTACTGCCTATCAGGTTCAGAGCCTATAATGAGGACAGCCAACACATTTTGCATAAATAGGTACCTATTTAACTACCAATTCGACAAGTTCGCGACTGAATGGCGAAACACTTGAAGATCTGGCAATGACATGGTTGCTAGCGTCTCCATTAAAGGGCTTGCTGGTATACTACATGCAGTTTGCTTAAAACAGGTTTCATACCTTGTGCTGCAATTTAGGATTTATTTATCGATTTTATGTAATTGCAATGGCTTTCTAATCACCACTTAAAGTTTAATTTTACAATAACTATTAGTGAAACTGTGCCATTTATTGTAAAAATATTATGAAGTTTGTCAGTTTTCTGGTAAACCACTAGGATGAGACATAACTTAGACAAAAATATATTGTGAAATTAGAGTAGGTAGTTGATTAACTATTAAAAAAAATATGGTCATTGTCATTATATAGATTTAGGTTAGCATCTTTCCTGTGAAACTTGAAGTTAATGATTTTAAGGCCTAATTTTCTGGCTGAACTACTTCGCTGGTCTACTTTAGTGCTATCCCATAAAAACATAACTTATAGTATTGACCACAGGAAAGACCACATTTGATTTTTAAATGTATATGACCCAATATATAGGACCCAATTAGAAACATTATCACCACTCAAATCTAGGATGAAACAAGGTCCTTCTTATGCATCAGTGCAAAAAAATGTCTGACATTGAATAAGTTAAAAGTGCTGATAGTGCGTTTAGTGATAAGATAGTAAAGTGCTATGAAACTGAACACAAAGTCAAGTATAAAAATAAAAAATAAATCACCTTTTTATGCTTATTCCACTGAAGAAGTTCAATACACAATAATTGCATCAACTTGTTTACTACTATCAAAACACGCTCATTACTTAAATCAGGGTTGGCACGATTAATTCATTTTGATTTAAATCAAATGATTTTTTAACAAAAATCAATGATGGAATGCAATGTGTTTGATGTTACTTTCTTTTGCAGAAGTCATCTCATCATAAAAAACGTATTTAGAAATTACAAGTCTTTAATATTTGGGATATCAAAAATAATTATTATAAAAGGTAAACAAATTAAAATTAAATTAAAATTAAAATATTTAATAAAAAAGAATGAATGAATGCTTGTTAGAACTAATATAGTAAGACCTTAACTTTTATACAAAGTTTAAAAAACTCTGTGTGGGGATTCCCTTTTTCTCGGACACCCAAGGGCTAGTTCAATTTCACGCAAAAGTATAGTTAAACTCTATGAAATAATTCATAAAAAATTGGGATTAATTGGGATTAACACAAAAAAATGTGGTTTATTTGATTTTTCCAACCTTAACTTTAATAGTCTTGAAATATTTACTAAATAGAACATTCATTTAACCTTTAATATGGGACTGATGAAGTGATTTTACCTCATTGTACTGAAAAACTGAGGATTTTTTATTGGCACTAGGTTACTGTGCAAATTGTAGTTACAGAATTATCAACAAGTATTTAGAGTAGTTGGTAATTCTGTAGCTCGCAAGGCGTGAGTCTATGTATGTTATGTATGTTACTGTGTCCACATTCTGGCAAAGTAACAGTGTGTGGAATCACATTCCAGCATACATAAGGTTACAAGAACACCATGCCAAAAATTGTGCACAGATTGTCTCTTGAAATGATATAAGCCCATCAAAGTAGATAATTCCAGATATCCTTACGGGATACATAGCATAAGACATTTGGATGATTATGATGATGTTAAAATAATGGCGAACCTACACTAATATTATAAAGCGGAAAGATTTGTATTTTTGTATGTTTGTAAAACTAAAAAACTGAAAAACTTCTTTACTAATTTCAAAATATCTTGATCCATTAGAATGCTACATTATCACTAAATAACAAAGGTTACTTTTATCCCGGAAAAAGTAATGGTTCCCATGGTATGACAAAAATACGAATTACAGTCTGACATTGGAGGCAGAAGATAGTTTTAAATAAACATGATCATGACCAACCCATCTTCATACCATGAAGGAACTAGAATATTAATTAGCAACTTTAAATTTAACATTTCATTTATATTAGAATACACTTTTGTAATGTTCTCTAAATGTATCAGAATAATCCAGCAATACTTTGTTGAATACAAGTGATTGATATAATCAAAATACTGAGACAAAGTAGTTTCTTAGCATAACAATACTTGAGTTTCTTCAAGGATACCGAAATATCACTAATAAATAATTCAATATTATATGTAGAGACAAAAGAACCTATTCAGTAGAATTTTATAAAACCAAGGCACAGTTAGGGCACACTACAGTATCACTAAACTATTTTTTAGGTGTGAAAATGTTAATGTAAGGCAGGGTAAAGAGTAAAAGTTGAACAATAAGATTACTCACCACATTGTTATAATTGAAGGTTGCAGTGGCAGGAGGGTAATATTCTCGATTCATCTTGTCTCCCATCGCGATCAAACACTAATTATATTCACACACGAATCTCACGTCCCTAACATTTCTCCAGACCTCCAAAACGTAAACGAGGCCTAATTTGGATAAAAATGCTGAACGACCGTTGGGCTGCTAAGTGCTCTTACTAGTCCGCACAAGCATTACTAACACAGCAAAACTTATAAATTTCATCCTATATCGAAATAATATCGAACTATCATCACTAAATTTGGCCTTTTGGAAAAGTATAGATAGAGGGGTAAAATTTATTTTATTTTATTTGACAATTTACCTTGACACACATATATGTCAAAGCCGCCATGTTTTATGAGGAGTTGCAAGCATAAATAAATAAAGAAATCGACTTGCCGTTTATTGTGATAAATGTGGTAATTTATAAAATCATATTTTTTGGTTGAAGTACACGCTTTGCTTGTTTTTATTTGTATCAGTGCATTAAATTGTAAATGGCTTGGCTTGGCATAAACATATATTTGTGGAAACTTCTGCGAGGACAGGCTGTCAGACATTTCTTACAGAAGTTTTCGCGTATAGCTTGGGAACAAAGAGTTAGGTAAAAAGGAACGCTGTCACAGCAAAGAATACAAAAAACATAATTATGTATTTTATAAAAATATTTTTGGCAACATACAATAAATATTATTACATATTTTATAAAAATATTTTGGTAACATGATCCAATGATTTACCTTAATTCTTCGTTAGTTCGTTACCTACCTATCAATTAATTATGGGTCGGCGACCAATACTCGCCCGAACTCGCCCATGGAACTACAGCCATGTTTTCCTACACCCATATTTATTATGGTTGATAATGGTTGCCACTTGACAAAATTATAGTTGCTACTATACCGCGTCAACATCTTAACCAAAAAGAAGGGTAATGTTTTTCAAGTGTATGTAGGCATTTGCATCCTTCTGCGCGGGTAGCACATGTATTTTATATTTGGTCGCTCAGTTCGTCTCTTTAGTTACTGACTAGATGGAAAGGGAGATCTGAGCGACAAACAAATCCCGGGCAACTTGTGCTAGCCGAGCTGTAGGCTAAACACCTTGACGGATTTTAGAATGCGGGTATTGTTGCATTAGTATTTACACAAGCCGTGTCATAGGATATACCTAATATAATCAGAGATCGGAATATGGGCGCCATTACTCTCCATAATGTGGACATGACTCCAAAGATTTTAATTAAATCAATACAATTTTGATCCTTTGCAAGACAGTACCTAATCAATACATAATACAAAGACTTGTTATTGTATAGATTTGTTAAAGCAAATAAACAGTATTTTTTATAACTTTTCCGTGGTTAGTTTATTCCTTTTCACGGTTAAAATAAACTTATGAGGAGAAAAGCTTATTTCTCAATATACGGATGTTAATGGAGAATATTTTAGTAGATTAATATTAATGGCCACTCCTTACGTCTTTGTATTATTTATTTATTACTGTTCTACGAAGGATCAAGATTAAGGTTCAGGCAGGCCTGTGTCACTCCGCGTGTAGGTATTAAAAACATACCTCCAGGCGCCGGCCACGGCGGAAGGGCCAATCTAGTAGGCTGCCGCAAGCGAAAGACGACACACGTATAACCACGTATAACCACGTCTAACTTATTATGAACCGTAGTACAGTGAATTAAGGCCCATATTTCCTCAAAAAAAATTAGATGGTATGTAAATGAACACGTGCTCGAATGGAACGCGAGCTAAATTAAATCATATTGTCTATCAGATTGAGTACATATTTCTTTGAAAACCGTTGTGAAGTAAAGCTTCTGTAACGCTAGTTACTAGTTATTATTCTGTGGTTCAGGTAAGAAATCAATTGTAATTGTAATTTGTTTAGTTAGAATCTTCGAAGTCATTTTCACATTTTATTGCGAGTAATGACGCCCATTTGTCCGATCTCTGAATATAATAGAACCCCCTTTTGTCTTGATACTGGAGGGGTATTCGGATTTTCAAAGATCGCAATTTAATAGATTTTTTTGCGAATTTCTTATTTGAATGTGCTTGCATTTAAGATATTTTCCAGTTTTTTATTAAGTAGAACCATGTGCAGGCTTTGCCCAGATTGCTACCACCATCTTATGCTTTAACCTACCACGAAGCATCAGTGTTCACATTGTTGTGTTTCCTTGCGGCGATAAAACAACCGGTGAATTACTATCATAGAATCATTCCATCTCAGTCATCAGCCTTATTACCTAGTTGGCAACGTATTTGCGATTTTAGTATTTGTCATAAGATCCTAGTCTTGAGAATGCGGGCGATAGAGAAGCGGATCCAAACATTTTGAAAGGTCCTGTTTTAGGTTTCCATTTAACCAAACTGTGTGCTTTTTAATGAAGAAAATCATATTGTATTTACATGATTTGTATAAGTTTTCGCATTTACTGGTAAGTTTGGAGATTAGATCTTTGAGTCTTTTGTTATTTATGTACTCCGTATGTATTTCCAAAGTATTCAGCACTCCGAAAGTTCGATCTTCTAAGCTTACATCCAGGGGGCGACATTTCTTGCCCTTTTGCTTTGCAAGTGCAAGGAACAATTTATAAGCGTCTAGTCTGGTAAAGATATTGTTGGAACCTTGTTGGGAATTTGCGAATACTCTTGAAGGTTCGAGAGTATCGGCTGCTGCCATCGAATTAATAATAAATGCACACTTTTATAATAACTAAAAGCAATCATGCAATTTTTGAGTTGTTTTGATAGCTAACTGTCAATGCCAAAGCTAAAGTCAATTCAATTCAATTACATCGCTTTCTCAAATATCACTACATAGTATAAAACAGTCGCTTGCGCTGTCTGTCCCTATGTATGCTTAAATCTTTAAAACTACGCAACGGATTTTGATGCGGTTTTTTTTAATAGATATAGTGATTCTTAAGGAAGGTTTATATGTATAATACATTCCACGCGGGCGAAGGCGCGGGCGGGTCGCTAGTCTATGATAAATGATAAAATCTATGACACGTTAATTCAGTCTACTCAACTCCATTTCTGCAAACATATTATATCATTTCACCAATAAGAAAAGTTAGTTATGGTGTAGTTGGGTCGAAACACTTTCATAAGAGAATTTTATTTTTAGAAAATATCAGTGAACGGAGATAAGACATGGAAATCACATTTAAGAACTTCAATTTATCGGGACAATTTATTAATACACCCACATTTAAATAAGACGTTTAATAACATGCTTTTGACAACCCTGAACGAACATTTTTAAATATGGATATTTCCAAGATCCTGCTAGATTTTGATTTGATACTTTAGGGGTGGATAGTAATGGTTTCAACGAATATTTTAGGTAAGTATCAAATGCTAATACGCTAGGGTTAGGGAAAAATAAAATAAAAACTAAAAAAGAAAAAATCAACTATTACTTTGTACTGCTTCCATAAAAACACGCCTAGTTTTTTTTATTACGTACCTGAAACAAGATGCTATTGATATCTAAACAGATAATCGGTGATTATTCTATACTTTTGCAGTTACACGCAATTCTATGAAAATTTTGAGTTTCATAGAAAAATAAGATTAAAAAAAAATCTCGAGTTCTGAGTAGAATTGGCACACCGGTATGATCGTCTCGCATTTGAAATGGTGAAATCTATCGTTTGAGTTCCAAAATGATATACAGTGGTGGACATATAATTAGAAACACTTGCGACGTATTTCACATTATACAAGGCACATTGCCGTAAAACTTTTGTTTTTGGAAATAAAACAACAAAATGCATAGAATACGTTCAACAACTTATAATTAATTAAAAAACAAATAAATATCCGAGTTTACAACTACCATTTAGATATTTAGTTACGTACAAACAACTAAACGACAATTGCAGTACCATCCGTCATGGACAAGTAATTAGAAACACTAAAGAAATGAGGTAAAAATCAAAGTTTTAACGTGTCAACGTCAACAATTTCATTTTATGTAAAATAATGTTTGGTTTACTAAATTTCTTAACAATTAATATTTAGTTGCATAGCCTTTTTTATTAATGACGGCTCTGCAACGACGTGGTATTGATTCAAGTAATTTCATACATTTATCGAGTGGGATCGAGTTCCATGCTTCAACAAAGGCTTCGTAAAGTTCATTTTGACTGGAATTACGTTTAACGGAGACTTTTTTTTTAACGACGTACCACAAATTTTCAATTGGATTTAAATTGGGACTATTTGCAGGCCAGTCTAACATGGTAACACGTTGCTCACTAAGAAAGGATTTAACACTGCGGGCCGTGTTTTGGGTCGTTAATGTCGTTATCGTGCTGAAAGATCCAGGTCACAGGCAAATGGTCGTCGGTGTAGGGAATCATTGTCTCTTCTAACATGTTTTTGTATTGAAATTGATCCATTATACCTTGAATCTTACGGACGGGTCCAACTCCGCAACCAGAAAAACATCCCCATACTTTAATATTACCACCGCCGTGTTTGACTATGCTCCTGGTGTATTTATAATCAAAAGCATGGTTTATTGGACGTCTAACGTAGCGTTTGACGTCTGAATTCACCATATTTATTTTTGTTTCATCCGAGAATAACACTTTTTTCCATTCTCGTACGGTCCAGTTAAGATATTTCTTTGCAAATAATAATCGCTACTCTCGGTGTTGCTTGGTAAGAAGCGGTACCTTTCGAGAAACCCTCCCGAACAATTTAGCTTCCACTAATCTGCGGCGTACCAGTTTCGAGGAAATGTTCCTTTGGTCATCAGGTGAAAAAACTTCATTTCTAATCTCGTTGGAGCCTTTGAACGGGTCTTGTTTAGCTACACGTATTATTTGCGAATCTTCCCGGGGAGATGTTTTCCTTGGACGAGCCTTTCTAACAACACTTTTAGTAGTTCCGTTAGTTTTATAATGAGCAATAGCGTTGAAAACTTTCTTCACAGAACATTCTAGATGTTTAGCAATTCTTCTATAAGTCCACTTTCGATCTAAATGTAATTTAACGATTAATTGCCTGGTTGACTCGTCACAACTCTTATTTTTACCCATTTTTAACAATACTTATTATTCACGTAATTTTCCAAATTGACGTTTAATTGCCGCCGAAACAACAGAAAAAGCGTAAAAAGAGTTTTTTTTTTTAGTTTCAAAAATGGAACGAACCATGGATCCTGTTTCTAATTAGTTGTCCAAGCGGCCAGTAATAGAAATTCAACTATCATGATTTTTAAAATCTTTTAATAATTAAAGATAGAACAGATTTACTTTTTAAAATATTTTATGAGTTTTTTAACTCATTGGCTATATTCTGGCATAGTCAATAGTGATTTAATCAATATAATTTTTACTCATAACGATAGTTCATTCTGTGTTTACCTAAGTTTTATGTACTGTTTCTAATTATATGTCCACCACTGTATATCCGTTTTTAAGGGCAGATTTCACACTGTGTGACGATTAGATTATGTACCTACTTATATTGAGTTGTTATTTTTATTACATTTATTTAAATGCCTCTTTTTACATTTCCAACTATTATTGTATCCTTGACAATTTATGACTGTAGCATTTGACCTATTTTTTTTTTGTTTTATTACTGTTTTTATTTTGGTTCATTATTATTATTACTTTTGTACACATTGTCATTTTTGTTTTTTTTTACTCTGACGATCTTATTTATTTATATCTGTGAATTCTTTATAACTATGCCACATACAAATAATCTAATTTCCAATATGAAATAAATGACTACTACTCTACTACTATGTACATTTTAGTACCTTGTCACGGTTATTGGCATACTAAATTCAAACCATTCTCAAGTTAGTACTATATTGCGACAAAGTCTTATCTTATTAGTGGGGTCCTCACGGACACACTTTGACCCTATGGGTTCTTTTGTGTAACTGCCCCTCTAAAAGGCGACAAGGTACTAAAATGTACAACTATTTCCGAGTTCAACTGTACCTTAAAATAATAGCATAAGTGCTATCTGCGATCGCAATTATGTGCTAATAAACTCGAACTTTGATTGGTCAGTCCCCTGATTTTACTTTAATGAACAGAGCTAACACAGACTACCTTATTAGGTAGTTCAACTTAGTATGAATTTCACGAAACGATGTTAATAGACATTTAACATATACAACATTACTTCATACATTTTGACAGCTGTTAACAATCTAATCGTATGTTAAGTGGTTGATGAAATTCAACATTAGTGTAATAAAATAAATATTCCCTTATAAAACCGTATAATTTTCCCTTATGCAAATAACCGTAAACCTTAGTTTTACATATTTATAACCAATTGCACATAAAAATATGTTGCATGAACAACAAAATAATATTTATTATTTATATCACGATTTATTTTCTTTAACGTTATATTTCGTTAAATATTTTTGTATACAATCTGAACAGACTCGTTGTTCGATCATCTTTAGCGACATGGCGAATATAATAGACTTTATTTTAACAACCATACATTAGTTCATACATTTTGACAGCTGTTAACAATGTAATCGTATGTTAAGTGGTTGGTGCAATTCGACATTAATGTAATAAAATAAATATTCCCTTATAAATCCGCATAATTTTCCCTTATTGCAAATAACCGTAAACCTTAGTATTACATATTTATAACAAATTGCACATAAAAATATGTTGCATGAACAACAAAATAATATTTATTATTTATATCACGATTTATTTTCTTTAACGTTATATTTCGTTAAATATTTTTGTATACAATCTGAACCGACTCGTTGTTCGATCATCTTTAGCGACATGGCGAACACTTCGTAGGCGATTTCCTTGTCTCTGGCTAGCGCCGACTCTTCGCAGTAGAAGCAGTTGTTGAAATATAAGCCGGTCACGTTTTCTAGTTCTGGTGCGGTGGCGACGTACACTGTAGTGGCAGCTGCTTGTTGCTACAACATAAAATAAGGTAATATACTATTAAACGTAATATTTGCATATAACTGGAAGACCGCCACCATAAACCCCCAAAACTGTGAAGTTGTCATCTTCGGGAAAAAAAACCCGAGCGACTTTTGGTTTTTCATGTACTAATTATTGATAACAATAATAATGCTTTTTGCCTAGTGCAAGTAACTTTATTCTAAAGTTTTATTGGAACACTGGATAAATCAGACTGATTCAGCTTTAACGCCAAGTATATCGAGTGTCAAAGTTATTGTAAAAGTGCCCGTACGGCCTAATTACTGAACAAACATTATTTATCTTTATTTTGATCAAATTGTTATATTCGGTACGCTCGGAAATAGTTCAGCAAGTATAGAGCCTTGTTGCAGGAACTGAGTAACAATTATTTAATATTATTTGTTTGTTGTGACTTGGTCATATTGGTTTATAATGTTAGAGTTCTATGATGAAAAGTTCTCGGAATAAAACTCGTCTCCTAAAGCCAATTATATGAAAATTCAAAATTCTAAATATTTATTCAGTAAATTGGCCACATGAGGGCTCTTTTACACGTCGGTAACATGGAGTGAATCTACTAGCGCTTCGGACAAGACTATCATTGCGGAGAAGAAGCGCCGCAAGAAACTCCAGCTCATGAACATGTGTACATTGCTTATAAGTACTTGCATTTTACCACAGACCTTAATCTAACTAGACAACGCGAGTGTACGTACTGTCACGTCGCGTGTCAAAAAGCAGTCTAAATGTCTGCTTTCTACGCGGCTCCGTTTAGTCCGCGTTCAACCGTCATCACCTCCGGATGTCAACCGATAGCTAGAAAATGTCTGGTTGTTCCGTATTAAGTAGTAAAAACTGTACAAAATTATGTTTTATCTATTTAAAAATCATTTATTTACGTTTGTCGTGGTTATACTATGAAAAATAAGACTGCGGAATTACTTCATATTCATGATTTATCGGTTACTTTAGGTGCAAAGTTGTAGCTAGTGATGGGTCGTTACCGGGAATATTCCCATGGCGGGAATATTCCCAGTAATATTTCCAAGTATTGGAAATTTAGGGAAATATAGAAAAACTGAATTATAAAGTTAAATTTTTTTTTTTTTTTTTGCTTATTTGGTGAACATTGGAACAATTTAAAATAAAAAAAAATACGGAGCTCCCCCCCAGAAAGTAAATTCCCAATGTTACCGGGAATATTCCCAAAATTACCAGGTATTTTTCCAATGTTACTGGGAATATTCCCATCGTGTAATTATGGCCAAGTACACTTTAAATCACGGTAAAAACATCTTAGTTTCGATCGAAATGAAAGAAAAAGTCGGAAAATCAGTTTAATTATACAAATACACACGGCGTCAAAAAAATCGCACCTTTTGAAATTTTGATTTCAAGCGAATAAAGCTCTTAACTTATTTATTGTACCCTACCAATATTAGTATCATTTGAAAGCACAGTTAATCAACTTTAAAAACGCGAATCGTTCTTTTTCGTAAAAACAATGATCACGACACGTTAGAGTCTTTAAAAAAAAGTGATGGAAAACTCATTAGAGGACTCACTACTTGTGCCACCCTGAACACGAATAAAAGGGGGGGTAAAAATGAATTATGGGTAATTTGCTATCCAGACATCACAGAAGTCATACCTGAACAGCTCCAGTAAGAGAAAACTCTGAAAAATGGATATCACGGCAGAAGAAGCAGCTCAAGTGGTAGCACTACTGCAATCAGGACTACGGCAGGTTGATGTTGCTCGACAACTCAACATAAGCCGTTTCCGGGTGAAACGAGTATCCCAGCGGTTCCAGGAGACTAGAGGCTACATCAGGAAGCATGGATCTGGGAGACGACGTTTCACTTCCGACAGAGACGACCGCTATATTGTGTCAACGTGTTTGCGTAACCGATTCTCCAACGCTGTTGAGGTGCAACAGCAGCTCCGAACAGCTCGGAGGACGTCGGTGAGCGTCTCCACAGTAAGAAGAAGGCTGCGAGAGAAGAAAATCCTGCCTCGTAGGGCTGCTACGGGCCCCAAATTGACAGCAGAGCATAGGCGAGTCAGACTTCAGTCTGTCCTCTTCTCCGACGAGACGAGGGTATGCCTTTTCTGCAACGATAGGCGTAGAAGAGTGTACAGGAGGCAGGGAGAACGGTACTCACAAGCCTGCTTTGAAGAAACCGTCAGCTACGGAGGAGGATCCTGCATGTCCTGGGGCGGAATTTCAATCCAGGGCAAAACCGACCTTGTGTGCGTCTCCCGCACTGGAGGTGGACGTGGCCAGGGGTCCCTGACTGCTCATCGGTACATCACAGAAATCCTGGAGGACCACGTGGTCCCGTATGCTGGTTTTGTCGGGCCTGAATTCACATTCATGCACGACAACGGCCGCTCTCATACGGCGTTGATTGTTCGGGACTACCTGGATCAGGTTGGGATCCCCGTGATGCAGTGGCCAGCGAGAAGTCCTGACCTGAACCCCATAGAGCACCTTTGGGATGATCTGAAACGCCGGGTGCGGTCTCGTGATACTGCCCCTGCTACCCTTGAACAGCTTCGGGACGCCGTCGTCGAGGAGTGGAGTGACATTCCTCAATAACGAATCGTGACGTTGGTGAGGTCAATGAAGGATCGCATGGAGGCTGTAATTAAGGCTTGGGGAGGTAACACTAGGTTTTAAGTTTAGTTTTAAGAATTTGTTTTACTGTATTTTTTTAATTTTGTTATGTTTTTAGATTGTGTAATTTTGGCGTGAATAAATGTTTTTCCTCTTTTCATGAAAAACGATTTTTTTTAAGCTTAGTAATCATTATCACATTTTACACTATCATCACAAAAAGCACGTGCACTGAGTCGAGTCAAGGGCAAAACTAAGTCCTTTGTGTTTGTGCCATTTCAGATAAGAAGTTTGTGTGAAAGAGAAAAAAGGTGATATGTGTAAAAGAGAAAGGAATATATCTATGCATATTGCTTATTTAACTAACTATATAATCATTAAATTTCATATAAATCACCAGTATAGTATATTCCCACCTTTTGGGAATATTACTGGTAACATTAGAAACTTACTGGGAATATTCCCAAACGGAAACTTACTGGTAACGGGAATATTACCGCGGCCCATCACTAGTTGTAGCGCCTGCCTATATTAAACGCGCAATGGAAATAAAACGATCGAACTTTTGCTTGCGTCGCTCGGTTTCTTAGTCCCTAAAAAGGGGGAGACGGTACACTGTACTATTATCATTGTTCTGTCTAATGAAGCAAATAGTGATGTACAGTACAACTATTTGATGCTTCAAAAATCAAATCGATTCTTAGGTAAATTATTTTTGTTGGTTTAATATTTTTGTCTGAATAACATAATTTAGGTTATAAATTACAAAAAATCTTCTATGGTTAAATATTTAACAGGACAGCTTGTATTTGTGTAAGTAAAGTAACTTGGATTAACTTGTTTATTTAAATCGAAGGTTTAAAACTAAGTACTATTAAATTATCTTTATAAAGTTTTAAAAAAAGTTGAAATATAGGTACTAACTAGTGGTCCTGATATCCGTGTTACACGCGGAACCGTAGCTCCGTGATCTTAGCACCGGCGGTGCTAAGTTCCCGAACTACACGGTCACGCCAAGATACGTATCCGTGTCTGCGTTCGGCTACGTATCTGCGGATCTCGGCTCCGGCTCCGCTCCGCACGGTCATTGAATGAAAGCTTAAAATTAAACGTCACGGTCACGGGCGGATCGGATCTACGTGTAAATAAGAAACGTATCTCCGTGTAACACGGAGCTACGTATCTTAATTACACGTAGCCGAATTTCACGTGTCGAACGGGCCGGATCTCCGTTGCCGTGTTACTCGGTAACGGAGATTCGGCTACGGGTACACGAAACACGGACACGACCAGGAGCCCTAGTACTAACACAAACGTATTTTATTTTAGTGGCAACCCATGTTGGTCTTGAATTAGATTTTCGAATTTACAAAGACTGACCGCGTAGGTCCCTACCTACTGTCACACGAGCCGCGCGGCGCGGGAGGCGGCGCCTTTGAATCGATTTCGCGCGGACAACAGCGAATCAACATCACTATTTCACTCTTGTGACGTCACAGTAGGTAAAAAAAGTGACACGAAGGGTTTTCATACAAATTGAGGTGATTGTGTAATCTATTTAGATAAAGGTCTGTGCATTTAACACTAAATTTGACATTCTTATTCCTTAGAAACCCGAAGTATACCGACAATTATTGTTTGTTTGTACACTTGGAAAAACTTATATAAATAAAAAAGAAAATATTATTATTTTATTACCCAAGATTTGGTGAATGGACGGACAAACAAAAATGCGAGGCGGAACAGCCACCAAGATTTGCTTAAATTTGTGTAAACCATGTTTCCCGGGTGCAGCGAATTCACGCAAATGCCTTTGGTTTTCCATTCTTCAGAAAGGACCTAAAAAAAATAACACCGTTAAATGGACAGATAGAAAGTCTTAAAGTTATTTTTTTTTCTCTTCTGAGTTTGAAAGACCATAAATAATTGGTTATAATTATGAATAAATATACAATAACGTTGAAGATACGTTTCTTGTATGAGGAGTATGAGGACCATAATTACGGTTCAAAAGATACATCTCTTTAAATGTAGGACAGTCGGACGCATAGCGTAGTTTAGTTATAGGGTTCCGCTTGGTACCTTTTGGGTAGGTATTTAACTCTAAAAAGTTAGCATTCCTGTATGTATATACAGTGTGAATTGACCACATTTCGTCATTGATCTGTTGATTACGATTAGGTATGTTAGTTGACCATCTTTTCAAAAGTTACACCAACTTTAGAAATAATGTTTTTTTATTTTTTCACATAATACTTGCCTTTGCAGTTATAACATTAAACAGTTTTGAATTGTTATAAGCCATCATAGCACCATATTGGTCCTTTGACATGGACAAACTTTGCTGTACGAACATGTTTTTCAGATCTGCAAACCTATAAAATAAAAAATAAACAGTTAAATATGGTTATTAATTTACGCTCTTGTTTCAAACATGGATTACTAATGTATGGGCAAAAAACTTTTCCCAAAGTATCACATCCTAAACTATTTTACTCAAATTATCATTTAGCAAATAGTCATTAGTCAATGCAACATATCGAAATTTTATTGATAGCTAAATTATTTTTAGCAAATTATTGTTTAACGAATAATTACTTGGTCATGTTTTATTTTACCAAATTTTATGTAGTCAAATGTTACAGTTGGCATAACATATTTTACACAAAATAAAATAAGACGAACGATTTCCATCGTTCCTAAACTAACAACCCTAATAAACTTTGGTATTGGTAGGTATTTGTTTTTACTGAAAGTAGATACGATGGAGTTATTTCCTTGACACAGTCGACGAAGCCCCGCTGGGCGGGTCTTCTATTCAGCGTAGATGGGCTCTTCGGGCCTGATGAACTCTAACCTAACCTAAACCTACCTATTTTAACCCAACCTAACCTAACTGGACACGCTATAAATTGAAAGTTTGAAGTGAAAATTTGAACAAAACATTTTGTGGAATATAATATTAGCCAAAGGAAAACGTTCGCGTAATAAAATCTTGTCTTATTTAAACTTGATAAAGTAAAATGATATATGGTATACTTAAACAAATTTTTAAAGCCCATCACCCTAACATCAGGAAAAGTTCATGTGCCAAGGAAATATATTTTGACCTTGGTTGACCTATTAGCTTTTAATATAGAAGCAAATAGATATAGTAGTACCCAGCCCCAGCAAGCCAATATTGGCAATAATGCCTTGCCTCATATTTTCAACTAAATCATAGGACAGCGGAAACACCCTTGAGTATAAATTTAATTCACCAAAATATAAAAAATAAATACCATTTAAAGATGTAACTCAAGTCAAGGTCATGGATTCACTACAAATTCGCAAGTTTTTGTATCAAAAAAATTAGAAAAGGGAAAATATTTAAACTTTTCATATCCTCACAATAGAAGTATAAGCATATTATGCATAATTAGGAACCCTTTTAATTTACTCACCTATGGGACTCTGAAGATAGAAATACAACTCTAGAGGCTCTCTTAAGCAGTGGTTCCAACAATATCGCCAAGTACAAGTGGCTAAGGTGGTTCACTTGAAACTGAGTTTCATAATCATCCTCAGTCTCTGTGAAGGGAATACCAAAAACACCAGCATTCAGAATCAGCATATCTAAATGGCTGAAAAATAAGGAGGTTATTAAAGATTGTACATATGTTTTGTTTAAATTCTTAAGGTAAATAAAAGTACCACAAGCTAGCATAAGAAGCATCTCGCTGCTACAAGCTACTCTTTCTACCAAGATGGGTAGAAGTTTTTTTTGACAATTTTACGCGTCCCGGACGACGGATGTTGTTATGCTTGGCACTAGGATTAACTGCAATCTGCATTCAGAGTTAACAGTTCCCAGTAGCAGATTGCTAATATGTATTAATTACGTACTTTTAGACACGTCAATTTATTGTATAACAGCACAATAACTTATTAGCACAAGTGCAAGTCCTCTGTAAAATAATAATGTAAGTAACTACATATATTTTTATTCGGAATTCAAGTTAACAACCAATGATTTAAAAGCTCTTAAGATTACTTTAATAAAGACTGTGCGTTGCTACATTTACTGCCTATTTCACAATCGACAAGTAAAGCATATTTGACAGATAAATTTAGCCCTTTCTCTTTCTTACACTTGTAAATAGACAAGGAGAGAGACAACTTTAAATGGCAGATAAATTTACTCGTCGATTGTGAAACAGGCCCTCAGACTAGCATCTAAACTTACTCTGAAAACAATGTCTTGACAGCTACAGCAAACTTCTTTACGCTTAGCAATGATGATAGATCCAAATGCAAAGCTTTTAAATTTTCTTCTGAAGTATGGGTTTCTTTGACAATGTTCTCTATAGCAGTCTGAGTTCCTTCCATATCCCTATTGGCCATTAGTATTTTACATCCATGCCTTGCCAGAGACTTAGCTGTTTCATACCCAATACCAGTATTGCAACCAGTAATCAATGCATATTTTCCTGACAAGTCAACACCATGTAATATCTATAATATTTTAAGTTTTTAGTTCATAGCATAAATAATATTTAACATTTATTATTCATAGCATTAGTACCAATTTCACCAAGCGATGTTAACCACTTAACTTAACAGTCGACTAGAGCGTTAACACAGCTGTCATAATGTATGAATGAACCAGGGAATGCAATTAAAAGCATCGTGAAGCTAAAAATTTCCATACAAAATGCGAAAACGTTACTCTACCCTTAAACATAGTAAGATTTTTACGATTTTTGAATATGTTGTTGTATTGTTTCGTTATTATTGACAATCAATGCAATTCATATTGTAATATTACATTGATGAATAAATAAACTAAAATATCATTAAAAACTATGTCTGTACGCTTTTCCTTTCCACGAAAATACTCCTTAGAATGAAACAAATCGATAGGTTATTTATGTTATTATAAAGCACAGAGCACTGAATCGTCACCGCGCGCCTCTACTAGTGACGGCAGTGAAGACAATATTCGTGCTTCGCAGTTGCGCTGAGCGCAATTGATGGAGAGGTAAAGGCCGTCAGTGTCTATTTGGACGTTGTAGAGTGCACATGATCAAAAAAAGCGATATTATGCCTCATTGTGCTGTGATATGGTGTAATAACCAACGTAAAAACGGGAATAAACCAAATTCTGGCGTATCATATCACAATTTTAAGTATTTAAAATAAATTTTTGGTTAAGTATTTGAAAATTGCGATTTGAGGTTATCTTGGAACACAAAACCTCCTCTTTTTCTTCTTCTTAACACAAAACCTCCACCGCGCCGTAGGCAGTCTCACCAGCCAGTGACGCCAGTAAATGCGTTAGTGAAGTGTAGCGGTGTATGGCGTCATATCGATAGAGTGCATCAATGTCCATAAAGTATCAATGAATTTTTATTCCATTTAAAATTGTTAATTTAATATTAATTTTCCTTTACGAAGTGTTCCTTTTAGGTTTCCTAATGATGCTTACATTAAAGATAAATGAATATTAGCGACGGGAAAGTTAAACTGGTTTCTTCAGATTACATGGTACGATTTGCTCAGACCATTTCGAGGCTGGAAGTACCACGAAAAGGAGTACCAGAACATAGCTATCTTCTGATGCTATTCCAACAATGAAACTCCATCCTGTTTTTAACGAGGTAAAACTTTCACAAACTGATTCACTTCATAAACATATAATTTGGTAAACTGCTTTTTTCCGGAACTGATAATATTTCAGGATGTTTTTCAGGACTATCGTGTCAAAACGCTTTAGGTTAGGTTAGTTTCATAGAAATCCTGAAATATGTACAGTTTCGGAAAAAAAGCGGTTTGCTAAATGATGTTTGTGAAATCAATCAGTTTATAAATATGTGGAAAAATATGTAGACATCAGACAGACTGAACAAAAAAACGCAACTCCAATTTATTAATACGAAGTTACTGTAAAAAAAATGTTTTATTTTTGGGGCAGTGATGGCGCTCCGGTTCAAGTTTTTTTATAATCTTGATTTTAATAAACAACCCTAATAAAATTATTTCTATTATTTTGGCACCTAGTTGGTAATGCATGCCTAAAGGTATAATGAATAATATTGAATATTGCCGCAGTATTGTTTTTAAAATAGTCATGTGTCCGATTTTGTCTCATTAAAAATATCGATAAAAACATCGACCTCACACCGCAGCACTCTTAAACACTTGTGACTTTCTTGTGGCGCACAGATGGTTGACATCTAAGACAATACGGATATGTCATTTATGTAGTAGTGCGTGCACTAGTGTGAGTAAACTGTGACGCCCACTGACACGCTTGATTTGTATGGAAAGTTTGGAGCATACCGTCTCTAGTAGGGGCGAGGTTCTGTGCTCTGTGTTATAAACAGTGATCGGATCTCGGATGCAATTTCCCGGGATTTAAGTCCGTTATCTTAACATGGATATGACTTACAATCCCGCGAGTCTCTTTGATACCTACATTTATAAAAAGGTGAATAACTTTTAATTGTAAGTAGTTTACTGTTTTGATTGTAAGTAAAAGTAATAAAATAATATGTAGTTAATAAGTTAATAACAACATTTTTACAGTACTGCATAGAAGAACTGAACGTAACGTGTACGTCTTATCTTAATAGTCTTTTCATAAACAATTACCACTTATCAACCTCTTTTATTAAATGATATGGCTACTTGAAATAAGCACTCGATCTTAACGACAATGTCTGGACTGACATTGTCATTCAGATCGAGCTCTGCTTATCATATCACCAGAGATCGGAATAGGTAGAGCTAATTTGCCTAAACTTGATGCATGTTCATTCATAAATGTGTTCCTATTTCACTCACTCATGAATGAATATGCGTCAAGTTTAGGCAAATTAGCTCTACCTATTCCGATCTCTGCATATCACATTCTCATTAACGACAAATAATAATAATTTCAGGTATAAATAACCATTACTAATAGACAATTCTAGTGTTCGTTAAGTGTGCACATATTAAGTGACGTATTTTTAATTTGACGACTTTTTGGATTGTGGTGGTTTCTTAGAAAAAACGTACCTAGACAAGTAGAAATTAAAATATGGCGTGGCAACCTAAGGAAGAAACTATTCTAAGTTGGATTAAATCGTATCCTGACTTAATGTTCGAATCAACTAAGCGTAGTATATATTGTACAAAATGTGAAATTTATATTGGGTGTCGAAAGAGTACGATTCAGAAACACGTCGAAGGAGCTATACACAGAGGAAGGTGTTCAAAGAAAAATGAAATTGAAGACTTTTACTTTGATCTTATAGAGTTTCTGATACTATGCAATATTCCATGGTTGCAAATTGAGAATCCAGCATTTTTATCTTTTTTCGAAAAGTATTCACGCTGTGCTTGTGGTTATCGGCCGTTCCATCGCTTACCTAGTGAGTCAACAATTAGAAAAAACTACTTGGATAAATTTTATCAAAACCGGATTGCTGCCATACACGGTAAATTGGCAAATAAAAAAATATGGATATCGCTGGATGAAACAACAGATTTTCTAGGTAGATATGTAGTTCATTTCTTGGTGAAGCCTTTGAATTCGACTGTTTCCGAAAAAACTTATCTAGTAGCGTGTAAAGTCTTGGAAGTAGTTAATGGGGAGACCATATCA
Source organism: Acleris emargana (assembly GCA_927399475.2). NCBI lineage: Eukaryota > Metazoa > Arthropoda > Insecta > Lepidoptera > Tortricidae > Acleris > Acleris emargana. The sequence continues at coordinate 10,301,133 of OV656841.1, read as the reverse complement.
AATTTTGTTATTGATTGTTTAGAAAAAATATGGGGTGAATCTTACGAAGACAAAGTTGACAATGTTCTTATGTTGTGTACAGATAGTGTTGCGTATATGTATAAGTGTTTTACCAAAGATGATTCATGTTACGTGCTTAGCTCATGCTTTGCATCGAGTAGCTGAAAACATTCGATCTCAATACCCTGATGTAGACACTATGATCGCAAACTTGAAAAAAATATTCTTGAAATCTCCCAGTCGTGTGAAACTGTTAAAAGAAAAATACCCGAATTTACCTGTACCTCCTCAGCCAGTGATAACTAGGTGGGGTACTTGGCTCTCTGCCGTTTCTTACTACGTAAAATACTTTAATGAAATCAGTTCGGTTTTATCATGTTTAAGAGCTTCAGATTCAGTGGCGATTAGAAAAGCTAAGCAAGTGTTACAGAAACCCGACCTTAAAAAAGATTTAGACTTCATAGACGAAAACTTTAAAATCATCGAGGTAGTTTTAATTCGCCTACAAGAACGCAACACATCAATCGTTGATGCATTGGTAGAATTTGATCAAGTGAGGATAGTTGTTAATTGGTGTTCTAGTTTACCTATCATAAACAAATTAGAAGCAGTTATTAATCGAAATCCTGACCTTGACACTGTGCGGGAATACGCAGATCAGATGTCAAATGAATCTACAAGGGACGAAAATTCTATTTACAAATTCGCTTCGCTTACATCAGTAGAAATCGAAAGGTCTTTTTCCACTTACAAATGGATCTTAGATGTTAAAAGAAATCGATTAACGCCTGAAAATATTGAAAAAATAATAGTATGTTACTTTAATTATATAAACACGACTAAAACATAGTAGTTTTAATTTCATTTTATTTTTAGGTTAAGTTTTTGTCATGTTACTATTTCTTTTGTCTAGGTATTATTGCAAGGGATATAATTAGTATGCTATTGTGTTGCATGTTATTAAGATGTTTTCCTACTCCTGTACTTTTATCTGTCATTTATATAGTCACGAACACTAATATAAGAATATAGATAATATGTCCGCAGAACATTCCGTAGAAAAGTCTATCTAGTCTATTCCCCTTAACAGCAGTGCTTTTTTGAGCCAAAACGATATGCCTAGCTGCCAAAGCTTACACCTAGGTTAATTTGACCAAACAAAATACTTCACCAAATTAAACCACCAATCACAATACACATTGACTGTCAATCGGAACGTTAGGTTCTTTTTGGTATGTAAACTCTTTTACTAATTTAACTCTTTAAAAAAAACATTTTATTTGGTATCAACCAACCAGAACGCAGTTATATTAAAATCGACCAATCAGGTAAAAGAATTCATTTCTCAAATCATCAGGTGTGTTTTTAGTCCCTATTTCACAAGTTAAATCGATTGTGCAACTTTTTTTTTAAATATGAAACCTGGCAAGTGCACATCAATTTAAAAACAAAGTTAACCATAGACACATATTTTGTTGTTTTCGAATGTTTCTCGCTCGTTTGTTGTTCCGTGCTTCGTTCGTTCGTATTCTAACCTAGGTATATTAATTTAATTTTGCATTTTATTTGAAACCTAGTCGTAGAAAAAGTAATGTATGCAACGGTGTATAACTAAGTCAAAAAATACTCGTGGCGTCTTGCTTTACGATGTTCGCCTGCGGCTCACATCGTAACCACACCACTCGTCTTTTTTGACCTCTCTTATACAACTGTTGCATAAACTACTATTATTTTTAAATTTTGTTTCAAAAAGTAGAGTTATTTTATATCTAAAATATGTTTTAAAAGTATGTGTCAAATAAATGACCTATTATAGATAGATAGCGAACATTTTCATTTTGTTTATTTAGTTTAACCCTCGACAAAAGTTATTAATTATTAATAATAAAATAACCCATTTCCCAAAATCCCGGGAAATCCCGTGTCACATCCATGTTAAGCATAACGTTTGAGGTCGTTCACCCCAAATTGCATCCGAGATCCGATCACTGGTTATAAAGGTAGCGCGTAATACCCATTGGCCCCATTGCACTATAAAATAGTTATTGTCTCAACCTCTTTAGATAAATAAATAGACGTAGCTTACCTACTCATGTCGGGTTCTTATATTCAATCCGAGGATAGATAAGGCTTACCTCGGGTTAAAATTTGACATTTGCCCATACAAAATGTGTCAAATTTTAATCCGAAGTAAGCCTATCTGTCCGCGGATTGAATATAGGAACCGGACGTTAGACACTCAATAATAATCACTACTTGTCATTTGACTCATTTGTAAATTTTGTAAAGACGTGCTATTACTTATTAGGTACATATTTTACATTTGTGAGTGAAAATAAATAATGCCTCCTAAAAAATAGAAGACTTGCTTATAAAACCACCTCAAATAATTAAACATGGGTCCAAGCTATACTGTAACAAATGTCAAGTCACCTTTCATCGTTAAAAATATTCTCTTGTTAGGCATATGAAAACCAAAAAACAATCTAGTACCTATTCAAGAAGAAAAATGACAATTTTACAAAGACCTTGCTATGTTTATGGTGACCTGCAATATATCGTGGTATCAATTAGTTTTTTTTTTTAATGGTTTTATTCAAATTTGCATTTCTGGACAATATGGTAATTTTTCAGTGCCTTCACAATCTCACATCAGGAAAAATTATCTTTCTTCAATTTATAATCAAACATACTAACAAATTAGGAACGAGATTGGGAACAATTATTTCTACGTGTCTGTAGATGAGACTACAAATGCTAACGGTGACCAATTTGCCAATGTTATCGTTAGCGAACTTGTTCATTATACACCAAGTCGGCCGTATGTTATTGCAAGTTTACCGCAGACAAATAACGAAATGTGTTGTGATTCCAATAGCGATAAATTTAATAAAGTGCTATTGTTAGTGACTGACGCAGCACCTTATATGACGAAAGTGTGTAAAATATATTATTCAGTTTTAAAAAATATGACTCGCGTAACATGTAAGATATCTGCTTCCAATTGTTCAGGGTGATCTTAAGTTCATTGCCGTAAATTTTAATATTTTTCAAGAGTAACAAAAATTACATTCGCCGTATCTATCGCTAGACTTTGGTGTGCGAATGGTACAGAAAGTACAGTTTACATTATCTAAAATATATTTGGACGAAAAGGGGAAAATTAAACACAATAATTTTAAAAATAGTTAATGTATTTAAAAATATTTAACCCTTAATAAGGCAGAGGCAATATATTTACCACATATCAATAAACTGAAATTTGACTTTACTACCTACATTTTATGATACAATTTTAATTGTATTTTCCCGAAAAATAACTTCATGTATTTTTACTCTTTAGAGACTTGCGATTCCATTACTGTATTTGACGTTGGTCTAGTATTTTTAGTTAACGAGGCCCTATTAAGGGTTATGGGAATAAAGGCTGGTAGTACTCTTAGGCGATGGGCTTGCACCCTGGCACTAATACACTGGTAAACATCTTAGCCTAATTGTGCAAAACGTGGTTACACAATAATCAACAAGTCCTTAGAGTTGTTGGTAATTCTGTAGCTCTGCCTACCCCAGTCTGGGTATTAAGGCGTGAGTTAATGTATGTATGTATGTATGTATGTATGTATGTATGTAATTAAAATGTTTATCGCAAAAACTTCGTGTACGACACTATGAGTATGAATTTTAAAGCCACCTGAAATGGATTTATCAGCCAAGACGGAGACGGTTAACGCCCGAAAATATGGAACAAATTCTGGTTGTTTACTTTTACAATAGTAGATGGGAAATTCATGAAGAACAAAATTTTAATTGTTTTGAAAAAAGAAGGGGTTAGTTATTATTTAATATGATTTTTACGGTTGTACGTTATTTTACAGACAGAAGTTGTTTAGAATTTCATTTCTCGTAATTTTTTTCTCGTATTATCATTTCATAGAATAATCAATTTGTAGAAGAATTACGTTGAAGACATTTAAATCATCGAATTTTAAATTAAATGAATTTCAATGTTAATTTTTTCATATCATAATAATTTCAAATTAAATATTATTAGTTCTCATGTTATTTAGTTCATATATGACTTAATTACAATAAAATCATCTTATACAGTAGTTCAATTTACCTATAATAGTTTATTCAAGGGATGTAAAAAAAATAACCTCGAAGGCTAAGGCGGGAGCTTGCTTCGCTTCGCTCCTGCCATAGCCTTCTAACCTAACCTATTATTCATCATATAATCCTTATACTAAAAGAGAATTATGTTGTATTGATTTTGTTATTATTGGTGTACGCTTATTTTTTGCAGACAGTAATTTCGTTTTGTTTCACAAAAATTAATCACAGAACATATAGTTTCCCACGAGTTTTAATACTACTTTCATTGAAATAAAATACTATGAAAAAATACATTGACCAAGCAATATTCTTTAAAAAATAATTATATTCTTTGATAAGTTTGATAAATGAAAAAAATAAATTATAAAATAAATTGAATTGATTTTCTGTGACTAACATTGATTATATTTAAAATTGTATGGTGAAATTGGTACTTAACGTTCACATTGCTTTAGCATTAATATTGGTAGATAAGATATAACATCCCACATTATCATGTTTTTCTTACACAACTTACTTGAAAAGCTGTGGATGAGGCATCAAACCTTTGTCGAAAGTCATGGACATGCATTTTCTCCTCCTTTGCAAACGCCAGCCTGGGATCCACATAAGTCCTATTGCCAGTTTGTGTCTGAACATACAAAGTCTTCCCTTTTTCGTCAACAGTTTTAGACCAACCAAATGGCAGGTTCTTTGGTATAACTTTTTTACGTCCTGTGCGGGGATGTGTCCATTGAGTTTTTTTTGTAGAAGTACTGAAAATGTATGAATTTCGTAGTGATATAACTAGCGACATAGATTCAGGGTTGGTCTTATAGAAACGGTTAATTTGAGTGAGCTTTTTAGATTTCCAACTGGAAAGTTCATCATGTGGACCTTTAACATGGTGATAATTGCAGGAATTTGCCAGATGCGGATGGTTAGCACTGATCTTTGTCCTTTGGGGACACTTGTGTTCAGCAATTAAATTATGTTATGATGATAAATTATTTTTCTGAAGTTAACGGGAGGTTTAAAATTGTTTTATTAAATTTAGTTTATTTTATACTGTTACTCCCTTTGAAAAGCACAATACTTATGCATAATTTATCTTTTCGCATAACAACCATTTAGGCTGAGGTTAGTTTTTATAATAACTAAAATAAAACCATTTCTATTGTAAAAACCGTTTTCGGCCAAACAATTTTATGCATAAAGATACACTATTAGTAAAAAACTATGCGATCAAACAGTTAACCAAAAAAAGATCCCGATGAATTGAGATCCTACTTCTTTTTTTTTGAAGTCAGTTAAAAAAAGTTAATGGTGGTCAAAAACCTTACTTCACGAAGTAAACACTTCCATCTTCGGTTGATTTTTCCTCCCACCCTGGAGGTAATTCGTCTTCACTATCTGAATCCAAATTATGCATACCTAGAAATAAAGCGCTGCGGACCTTCGGTTTACTGTTGTTAATTTATTCAGTTTATTCTGTGGTAACATTAGACAGTAACTTTGCAGTCAATATCACCTTTGTTATACCAAATAAAACCTTGATAGCAAAAGAATCACGCAATAATATATATATATATAATAAGTTAAGGTAGTTTGCGTGTTTGCGTATGAATTTTCAAGTTCTTTTTAAACCCATTTTAGGTTCGCTTACTAATAATCCAATCCAATTTTGTGTCAAAATGACAATTGATCACAGAAACAGAATAACTAAATAACTTAAACGATTTACTGCCAAAAGTGCCAAAGCAAAGAGTAGAGCACAGACAGACTAATAAGGAGTAGAGATAAAAGAGAGCCTTCTCACGGGTTATTCATGCAGACCGATTTGAAGCGCCATCTAGATTTCTGAACTAGTACCATTGATATATTGGAATCGTTATCTTAGAGGGCTTAACTAGATTGTTTCCCCTGGTTTGCACCGTTTCTATTATGTACGGAAGGCCTTTAAATGTTAGGTGTAAAATTTAAACTACCGTTATTTTGATGTTAAAAACTATCTGGCGCAAGTTTAGCCACGTGTAAAGACTCCTTTGGTATGTAACGTGTGACGTGTCTTAATTAAAAAGGTGTGCGATGTATGAAACTTAAGTTATTTGTTTTTCTTAGATTGCGGCTCGAGAATAATTCAGTCGGTTGGTGCAAATTTATATTAAGATTTTTACATACATACATTAAATCACGCCTGTTTCCCAGAGGGGTAGGCAGAGACCACTTCTTTCCACTTGCTACGATCTTAAAGATTTTAAAGCATTATAAACCGCAGTTCATTTTGCACCCTTGCACAAATTATGGAACGTGAATGTTTCATTATTTTATAGATTGTACTTTTTTACAAATTAAGTTAGTATTGAAAATTGCGCGGTTTGGGGAAGAGCGAAACGCATGGCAATGCTCAGTCAATTACCGAAAAACGTTTAGCCATTAGCCATATACAATACATATAGCCATTTTCGATCGCAGAATCTTCAAATCAGTGCAGCTTTAATCTATAATATAAATTATATTATTAAGAGGTAAAGTTATGAAAAAACGTAACCCTTATAGGATCACTCGTGCGTCTGTCTGTCTGTCCGTCTGTCACAGCTAATTTGCTCCGAAACTACTGGACCGAATACATTTTTTTTAAATCAATCTTGGAGGACAACTTAGGAAATTAAAAAATAAAGTTTTGCTGTGCCACATATCAAATGAAAGGGCTCGTTATGAGAATCTCAAATATATTTTTGTTAGTATTTTAAAATAAATAGTTTTTATTTTATTCATGAAAGAAGACAAATATTGACCATTCCCCCTGATCTCCAAAACTCCTGAACCTAAAATAAAAAAAAATACAAAATGTAGTTAATTTCTTATAGATTATAAGCAGAGGTCGGAATAGGCAGTGCCTAAACTTCGCGGGAGGACGTAACTAAGAGTGGTTACAACCACCAAAAATAATGATTTATTTTTATTGAATGCGGGATTTCCGGGATTATTTAATAATACATAAATGTGGCGACTAAGGGAATAAAGGCTTGTAGTACTGTTAGGCGATGGGCTTGCTACCTGTCACTAATATACACTGTTAAACATCTTAGCCTAATTGTGCAAATTGTGGTTACAGAGTTATCAGCAAGTTTTTAGAGTTGTTGGTTATTCTGTAGGGGTAGTTGGGGGTAGGCAGAGTATCCCACTCTGGGAATGAAGGCGTGAGGGTATGTATGAATGTATAAATGTGGAAATTGAAACTAAAACTCAATATCACATGTTAAAAACATTTTCTTAGAGAGCGTCCCCATTATCAGCAGGGTCGCATAATGCAGGTAGTAAGTACACGGCTAAAGGAGTCTCGATAAAATAAACAAGGTATGTAAAACAAAGTAATGAGGTAAAATATTATATACGACGAAATACTTTGTTAGTTTATTTAAATTAGAAATAAATCAGAATATATGTCATTTAATCATGTAAAATTGTATTTCCACATTTATGTAATAATAAAAAGAAATCATTATTTTTGGTGGTTGTAACCACTCTTACGTACGTCCTCCCGCGAAGTTTAGGCAAATAGGCACTGCCTATTCCGACCTCTGATTATAAGCCTAGGGAACCTATAAAAAAAACTATCAAAAAAAAAACGTATGGACGGAACCCTCTCCACGCGAGTTCATCTCATACCAGGCCGATTATTGAGAATAAAATACTATTCTTTATTATTAATAATTTCTTTATTATTATTAACATAAAATAAATAACAATTTAAGCCCAAAAAATGGGTTTCATGGAAGTTCGTCACTTGTCACATGGATAAAGTAGCTTGAGAATTTTTTTTCCGCTAATCCTATATGCAACAAATTTTGCTCTTTGCTCGCGGCAGTAGGAACGTCATGAAGCCACAAACTGAAAAAAAAAGAAAGTTTATTAGCTTGAAATATTTATACAAAAGTATCAAAACACAGTCAAGTTCTTAAAAGTTCGTTTTTAGTCGGGCTTTATCAAATTAAAGGAGACAAAAGTTTAAATTTATCTAATGCCGATGGCAGTTGTGTTTCAACTCAATCTACTAAGGCTGGTTTTGGTGTTTTCTCAAGTTGACCATTGGTGCCGAGATGCCAATATCTATGATTGCTAGTCAACCGTTTAGAATAACGCTGAGGGTCTTTCTTTCTATAAAATGAGACGCCTAAGTTCGTTCCAAAAGGGTTTACCACAAGCCAATAAATTCAAAACTTCGAGAGCCTAGTCCCTGTCACTCGTCACTCGAGACTAAATCGAGAGAAAGGGATGAAGCTAACGTAACTCCGAACTTCGATTTTCAAACTACCAACGTTCGCTGAGCCACGCGCCGATTTTTCGGCGCCAACGATCAGTGCGCAACTAAAACCACACTAAATGCAAGTAGCCGCGTGAACAGCAACTTACACTACACTCAATGCTCTGTGGACCTGTTATGGCCATGTATATCCATATGGGTAAACGTCGTCAAAACATCCGTCACTTGAAAGGCCCTACCTTGAAAATCGAAGTTTGAAGTTAGGTAGATTCTTACATTTTTTTCATCCTTTTCTTTTCCCTTTTTCTTGATTTAGTCTAGAACGCATGTCGAACTTTAACCTTTCAAGTGACGGATGTTTTGACGACGTTTACCCATAAGGATAGGTATACATGGCCATAACCGGTCCACAGAGCATTGAGTGTAAGTTGCTGTTCACGCGGCAAACCATCTATAACGCATCATGTCATTTATATGAGAAACGCAAACGCGTTCGAGACGTTTTTTACATTAGCAAATTAATCTAAGGACTCTGGACCGATCGTTGTAGAGATCTTTAGGGAAGTCATGCTTGTGTCCTAGTGAGCGAACTGGACTTCTGTCGGACTTATTGATGATAATGATGATGGATTGCCACTCACCCAGTAATAACCCCCCGAACAGGTAGAAAGTGGCTTCGCACGAGGCGTTGATGAGCACTCCTGCGACATTGGTGCCGAACACGGAACCCACTCGACCCAGCATCAGGGCGAGACTCACTGCCATGCCCCTGAAACGTAACAAGTATAACGTTTTAAAACTCGTGAAGACATCTCCTTTATACCTTAATCACTTCTAGGGTTCCATAGTTTCCGTAGGGAACTCATTCATTGGAGTATCTGGAGATATTTTCCAGGGGGGGCCTGCCCGGGGCTCCAGTTTTTTTTGTGTCCACCCTAGAATTTCCAATCGGTAACCCAACACCCTTGGGTGGGCCATTCTGGGGTGGGCAACGTTTCGCCGTGTCTATCCTTCTGTATCTCTTTAGTCCGATTTTAGAGACAATTAACTCGTCCCTTTTTCAAACTTGTTGTCACTAAGGAACGACTAACATAATGCTTAACTGAATGCGGCCGTAAAAGTGTTAATTTCGCTAGAGTTATTACTTATGTCCTACAGTCGAAACTAAAAATATTTAAAATCTCGAAAATGTCTTAAATAAAAGCACATTATGCCTATGACGAATATAAAAGGTAAACGACCACGAGTCACCGCCATACTCAGATACATTTTAATGACAATTAACCCCTTCCTTTTTCAAACTTACGTATGAAAACACATAAGGTCATTAAGGAACGACTTTATAGTCATTCGTCATGAACTGACTCTGAGGGCCTAGTTAATAAACTCATCTTGGCTGAGATGCCCGGCACAAGATACATACATACATACATACATAAACTCACGCCTTCATTCCCAGAGTGGAGTAGGCAGAGCTAAATAATTACCAACAAGTCTTAAAACTTCTTGATAATTCTGTAACCACACTTAGCACAAGTAGGCTAAGATGTTTCCCAGTGTATTAGTGACAGGTGGCAAGCCCATCGCCTAACAGTACTGCAAGCCTTTACTCCCTTAGTCGCCTCTTACGACATCCACGGGAAGACATGGAGTGGCACTATTCCAACCCGGCAACCACACGGTATACATACATATTTTGTATATTTTTGACGCATCTTGAGACGACCATTAGAGTCGAGATCAGTTTGTTAATACGGTCCTGAGACTCTGAGTGCGGCCGATAGAAGAGTTTTTGGTTAATGAGAAACACGGGATTTAAATTTTTATAGGAATTCAAATCTTAAATAAAATTCTTCTCAAAATCATTTAATATAGCACTTGCAATGGAAACGTTGGGTCCGTGGTCTTCCGACATCAAGAACTTTGTAAAACAGGTGACGGAAAGACAGGTGACGGAAAGAGCCTGCCAGAGCATCACCAGCCGCCAAAATAATGGCGGCTGGTGATGCTCTGGCAGGCTCTTTCTTTGCGCAGCGGGTCAGACTGGCAAAGCGGGAACGCGGCTAGCATTTTAGGGACCATGCCACGAGCGGGTGAACTGCAAGGGTTATCTTATTTATAGTAAGTATTTTAAGAGATTTTGTATTTTTTATGTACCTATTATATTTTATTATATACAGTGTGTGACATCCATACGAACATATATTTTGACAACAGTTAATATGCATCCTAATTAACGTAATGTTTAATGTTATAATATAATATCATGTGTATTGTTTACATACTCGTAGGTTGTACTTTTTTTCCATACTTACCAATTTTGCACGCAATATATCAAAAACAGCTCAATTATCCCCACTTAAAGCCCTTAAAGCTATCGTTACTTAATTTTTTTTTTGGATATCACACACTGTATAATAATTATAGCAGCAAATAACTTTATATCTAAAGTGAATTACTTTTGTTCATATTTTTCGTGTTTTTAACTTTGTAGTAACAGTGACGGAACCCGACACTGTGGCTCTATTCTACTTGATGAAACTATATTGATTTTGTCATGTTGTCATATTGTCAACGTTATCACAGCTCCTATTGTATTGAAAATAATGATGGTCGAAATAAAAACAATATGATAGCATCATTTAGTATTTTTCACTTCTCATGCTCAAAAAGTTTGTCAAATTAGACTTATCAAGCGAGACTCAAGTGATACATGTACAACCGAGGGAAAATATAAATATATATTTTCACTAGGGAAAATATGAAATTGAAAATAGAATGATTTACATTTACAAAACATCTTAATTTGACCAATCAAAATACTTCACCAAATTAAATCCACCAATCACAATACACATCGACTGTCAGTCGGAACGTTAGGTTCTTTTTGGTACGTACACTCGTTAACTAATTCAAATCTTTAAAAAAAATAATGTATTTGATATCAACCAACCATAATAAAGCTATATTAAAACCGACCAATCAGGTAACAGAATTCATTTCTCAAAACATTAGGTGTTTTTTAGTACCTATTTTACAATTGCTAAAATATCATAAATCGTTTGAGCTACGCTTTAAAGCGATAATACTCACTCGGTCAGCGCCGTTTAGTCTATATTTTGTATCTGTGTCAAAGTAGTTTTAAAAAAAACACGCCGCCAAATTAAAACAATATTTTGCCGCGGAATACATTGTGGGTGGATAATTGTATAATTATTTTATTTTCTCACAATCGAAGTGAAAAGTAGAGTGTATAACTCGGGTCTAAAAGCCATATTAGGTACCCCTCGCACAATTTTCCCTCGCTTTGCTCGGGAAAATAACCATCTCGGGGTACTATGGCTTATTTTTGACCCTAGTTATACAATCTACTATTATGCGTAATGATAATGAATGTGTTTACCGAGTAATAGAGTAGAATGGAGACCCTGAGCATTGGCCGATATGTTTTTATGCGGTTTTGTAAGTAGTAACATATATATATATCTTACCTTAGTTGAGTAGGAAATATCTCCACAGCATACGCGTTGATGGGCCCTATAGCGACAGCCACAATCTGCAGCGCTGACAGCAACACCGCAAAAACCAAACTCGTCCGTATAAAGTTAATAGAAATACAAAAAGCGCCTAAAATAAAATAGATTATCACTAGAAGCGCTTTTTTGCCAATAATGTTTAAAGTTACACTGGCCAGTAACGAAATTACGCAGCAGGAAACACTGGCCATGGTGTTTACAAAGAAGGTTAGTCGCTCTATCGAGTCGTTGCACACAACTTCCATGGTGGTCTGAAAAAAGAATAAGTAACAATAAAAATAAGATCAGTGTTTGTCGCGTGTAGTGGCTTGGTCGCTCGGTGGAGTCCGGGATATCGTCTCAATAAATACTAAGTACTTACTTATAGTATATCACAGTCTTATTATTATAGTGTTTACAATCTTCGACATCCCTCCCCGCTACTTATTTTTTCATACATTAAAGGGCGTTTTCAGCCTAACGGGTTTTCAGCGCGTATAAGCTCGTTAGTGCATGCTCGTAAACGTGCCAATTTACCATAAGTAGGTACGCTAGAGTATAGTAATCTGTGCATACGTGCATCTCTTTCGATCGTAGGAGCGCTTGAAATATCGTAAACGCGCGAGTCACTAAAAATGGACACACTGATTCAAGCGAACACGCAGAAATGAGCGAGTAGGTATGTACATGCGCGGTCACAATATGTTAAAGCGTGAAAATATAGCGCGCGTGTAAAAACGAGCGTAAAACGCGCAGAAAAAACGCTAGTCTGAAACGCCGTATTGTACACATGTGTGCTTACTTTATTAATTCTTAATGTTACCATTTTACCTTAGTGCTATCTTGGTGATGTCTTTGACCGATGACTTCACACGCAGTCACTCCATCACCACTGCCACTTAGAACTCTGTTCAGCAGTTCTGGGACCCACATGTAAAGACCGTTGAGACTGAAACGAAAGTCGGAAACGTATATATCAATCTTACACACTTGGGGCCAAGTAAAAATAGCGTATAAATCTAGTATACTGTGTAAATGATTTATCCTCTTTTTTGTTGCGAGAAGTCGACTTACATCCTTTATCACTAGGACCCCAGGCTTTTACCTAGTTTTAAACCAGGCAGCATGTACCGGTGAAAGCGGATTGTGAATGATGGTATGATTATAGTACGAACCCTGAAGAAAAAACCCTCAAAAATGAGTTCAGCTCGCGCAGATTCGATTCTAAATAGAAATCAAATCGGAATATAATGATTGGAGGTTTTGGAGGCGGTTCATTGTTTATTAAAACCTCAGGTAAGGTTTGGGACTTGATAGCTGTCATCTCAGTACAAAATTTGTGTCTTGATGCAGGTGTCAGGTTCAATTCTATTTATTATTTAGGTTATGGCTCCATCGAGGTCATTTTGAAGTTATATTTGGTACTGCGTTGACAGCTGTCAAATCAGAGGTTTTAGAACAGCGCGAGTGTAGCTACGTCTTTATACAAAGGTGAAAAACTTAAGTAAACGACCTCTTGCATGTAGTCGTAACACACCTGTATAGACCAGAGTACATTCCATAATATTAGTTTTGTACACAACTACGTGCAAAAGGTCATTTGATTAAGTTTTTCAACTATAGGTTCTCAACTCACCTAGCAAAAACGCCAAAGAGTAGGAAACCGTTCAGACACATCCACTTAAGATAAGGCGGCTTTATCAGAGGTAATGATTGTATTTTCAGTGCCGTGAGAAAGCTGACCTTCTCTTTCTCGGGTTCTTCAGGTACTATGAGCACTTTAATCTAAAAAAATAAAATATAAGTGAATTCGAGTGAATATTTTAGATGATGAATAACTAACTCCTTCCTTTTTCAAGCATGTGTATAAAAAAATGTCACTAAGGAACTACTTCATCTTCACTATCAATTTATTAACTAACTTTGATTGAGGCTGGTTCTGAATAAATGCATCTCGAGAACTTCGATATAAGTACGATAAACTGTGCTCAGTAATCACGTGTACACAGAATAATTACTTACTGTACTTAATTTAAAATAATAATTATATCGCACTTGATAAAAAACTTACAGGAAATTTTTCCTCCGATTTTCTTTTGTTTCCCGCGTACATTGCCTCCAATACTCTCAATGCTTCTTCATGCCTTCCCTGAGAAACCAAGTATTTTGGGCTCTCGGGTCCAAACGACAGGAGAAATGCAGCCGCGAGAAAGAAACACGAGTATATGATTACGAGTAACCGCCATGACCGGAAGTGGTAAGCGCCAAAGTCGATCCGGAAGTCCAGTGGGATGATGCCCCATGCCAGCACTAAAAAATGTAAATGAATGACAGAGTAGGTAGGTATAGGTGAAAAACTCAAGTACCTAAATGACCTCTTGCATTTACAATTGTGTACAAAACTAATATGGAATTTACGTCAAATTTCAAGTACCTATAGAATGTCGAACGATCTACACAGATGCCAAATTTAACAATAATTTAATTATATTATAACTTATAATTATAACTGTAAAAGGCTGACTTCACTCTATTTTTTATTGTATTATTATTACCTACATATATCACGTTATCTATGCTGCCCCCGATAGTAAAAAGGGCGCATCTAACATGACGTCGAAATCGAGAAAATAAATGTTTTGGTTGAAAATTAAGTACAAGTTGCAGTGCCCTTATATTGTGGTGCCCTTGCAGGGTATCGCATGGACTTAAAATATACTATAGGGAAGCTCACCATAGGGTCGAGGACTATCTAACAGATAAAAATTCTTGGCCTAAACCAAATACCTAAATAACTTAATAATAACTTACTCATAAAAAAACATGTAAACATTATACATTGTCTAGGGGACACGGTTTCTGTAGGAGAATGTATCGAAACTTTTTATGTGGGTTGTCTTGCACCGTCATAGGTAAGTATAATTTGTTTAGTAGTTTTGTTTCGTGTTAAGTCTGCACCACCTACTGAAATATATTCATTTGACATCTCGTCCCTACTAAGGTTGTGTGGAAGAGATCGCTAATCAGGGATAAGACCGCCTGTTGTATACCTGTATTATTTTTAATTGTGCTCCTTTTCTATTATGTTTTTGTTTGGTGTAAAATAAAGTGTTTTGTATTGTATAATTTATATTTTTATTTATTACTACTAGGTACTTATTAGTTCTTGTGGAAATTCTGAGTTTTGACACATTTTACTGCTTAACGCATGATTATTTTTATTTTTTGTTTTATGTGAGATTCATTGTTTTATATAATTCTAAGTTAAGTTTATTATTGTATAAATCATAAGCAATATTTAAAAAACGACTGACTGTTGAGTTTCTTGCGGCGTTTGTTCTCAGCAGTGGTCTCTTGCGAAGCGCTGGTAAAAGTACCTGTGCGGCCTACTTACTGAATAAACATCTTTTATATTTTAGCTTTTACTAACACCAATCTGTACAACTTCTGTGCCATGTGATAAATGAATATGATGTGTTATAACTACAGGCAAGAGGTCATTTACCTAAGTTTTTCAACTATAAGTAGAAGGTACTAGTCGTAGGCACCGCTAGGGGCAGTAACGAACGAATTATCTTTATGCAAAGAGTTTATAGTTAAGAACTCAAACAGCCTGAAAACAATATGATTTTGGAGATAGCTATTTATGTTTGTAGTAACAGTCCGTCGACACTAATTGATTTAAAATTAAGAATGTCGTCGGAGCTCCACTATCGCGGAGCTCCTATTTCTGGATGGTTTAGCCCTCCGGGCCTGCTAATTATCATTACCGAAAGCTATCTATGTGTTAAAACTTTTGGCAAACCACGCATCCCTATTTTAGTATACAGGAAGTAGATAAATAGTAAGGCCCCCCCCAAACCAGTCGACGCGGAGTCGGCTTTCGCCGAGTGTTCTACACCACACTATTCGCATTTAGCCGATCGGCCGTCTCCGCGGTTGGACACCTGCGTTCAGCAGTCTCATCCTCCTTGCGGCCGTAGAGACGCTCGATCGCCTGCGATTTGCTATCGCAACAGTTGTAAAGCGACGGTCGGCTCTCCCGTGCTCCGTACTGCCGTCGAGACGTCAGACAGAACGCGTACAGCCGTTGAGTCGGATGAACTGATGTAGGCTACAGTGGGTGATCGGCAATCGTAAATCTCATTTTTGGAGACTGGTTGTTAGTAACAACGTGAGTTGGGAATCGGACAGATGCGTTAGATTATTTTCCTTAATTTAATTAAATACAATACAAATATAAATTAAGTACAAACGCATCAGTAGCTACTTCGGCCGTCATCGGCTCTGTTCGGCCGTCGCCGGCTATGTTCGGCCGTCGAAGACGCTGAACGGCTTCCGCCAGCTCTGACCCGTTCTTATCGTAGGTACTAGGTACTCGGCCGTTATCGGAACTGTTCAACTCTTGCCGGCACCGAACGGCGGTACTCGGAGATTTATGAATGCGAACGTGTTCGGTAGGCTGCTAACAGCGTCGTACAGAAGCGAACAGCTTTTCGGCAAAACGCTGTTTTCCCGTCGAAAGACGTCGTTTCGCGTCGGCCGAGCCGATTGACGTCTTATTCGCTCTTATTGCGTTGACATAAAGCTTTTTCCGTACGCGATTTTCCGAAACGGCGTCGACTAGTTTGGGGAGACCCTAATGGGACTACGAGAAACAGTTCTCCCTCGTGGTCCCATTAATGGGGCAAAATAATAGGACCACGAAAAAATGGGGGAAAAAAGTACGTTACTTATTTGATTAGGCAATAAGTGGTATTTGTGGTGGTGGTATTTTGAAAGTAGGATGATAAAGAAAATAATTGTGTATTGCATTTCATCATTACTTCCGGGTGTATGGGATTATAATGGAAAGAAAAGTGTTCAGTGCTCCCTAGTGGGAGCTTAAGAGGCCGTACACGATTTTTTGACCGTTTTGCTTATTTTTGTGATTTAACAGTTAAAATACTGCTTTTCTATAAGTTTTAATGCTCAACATTAAATATCATTTAAGTTATGATAGAATAAATGAGCTACGAATAAATGAGCCACTTTTTTATTTTTGTCGAGTATCAAAATGCGAGATTTAGGTTGTTTTAAAACATTATTTATTGCCAATTCTTTTGAACTTTTTGGATATTTTTTTTAGGTAATGGATTGATTATGAACTAAAGTTTATTTCTATTTTTTTAATTTTATAAACGAGAGTTCTGAGTAGCCGAAATAAAAATTATTTTTTGCCCGTTTTCTATAAAAAATTACCAAGTTTATTTATTTTTTTACTCGAAAAATTTATTTGAAAGTGGTTAACAGTAATTCATACATTCTTTAGACGATTTGCACAGCAATACATTGTAAATTTTTCACACCGTTTAGATGTCAAAACGGTTCATGAATATGTGACATTCTAAACCTCTTCCAGCAAAATTCACATAACAGTCGCCAGTGTCAGGTCGATTAATCAAAATAAAATAGTGAAAAACAGAAAAGTAGCTCATACATTCGATAAAATTAGAATTTATCTTTCGTGTTGTGTATTAAAACTTGTAGAAATACAGTATTTCAACTGTAAAATCACGTCTTGAAAATCACGTAAATCAGCGATATCGGCAAAATTTCGTATACGGCCTCTTAATGAACTCAAAAGTTGTGTATGACCCCACTGGGATCATGAGAGTGGCAGCAAAATGGAGTAAGCCTTTACTATGGATACTAGACGACGATTAACATACTTGTATAGAGAAACTAGCTGTCCGCTGCTGTCTGGCGCTACCCGGATGTAGGTATATTATTTTATACAAAATGAAATATAGTTTACGTCCTATTCTCAGACCTACTGAATATACAGACAAAACTTCATAAGAATCGGCCAAGCCATTTCGGAGGAGTTTTGTTACAAATACTGTTACACAAGAATTTTATATATTAGATACATACTTAAATACATATAAAACGTCCAAGACTCAAGAAAAAATACTCGCAATCATCACACAAATTTTTGCACACCGGGAATCAAAACCTGATTTTTTCGGGTGATCAAAATTTTCGGGTGACTAAAATATTTTTCGAACCCTTTTGTAAGCCTTTTGCAAGTAGGTGGACAGTCAAAGAGTTCAAAGTTATGTATACACGCTCTTATTCTCTTGAATCGTGTAAATGATTTTGAGCTCTTCAACTGTTCACCTGCCGCAGCTGATGGCGTTTATGTCGTTTACGTTAAAGTATACTTACAAGGCACAAGAGCAGAGCCGAGAGACTGCATGGCGTTGGTGACGGAGAGAGCTAGGTCCCTGTGTTTCTGCGGTAAAATTTCACCGATGTAGGTATAGGGGGCGGCTGCAGGGCACGCTATGCTGGAATAATACATACATACATACATAAGGGTCACATAATTAAAAACGCTTTCGTTGTGTCCTTACAATAATGAATTTTGAAAATTATTTAATATTATTTGTGCATGACTTGATGTATGAATGTGGAAGAAGCGAAAGTTTAACACATTTCCTTGAGCATTAACCATTAGTTACGATTTTTAACGATTAGTTCGTTTAAGTACTCATTAAACAACAGGCCCTTAGTCGTGACATTTGTAGGCAGTTTATTATGGGACCAACTGTGTAGGTATATCTATGAGAATACTGCAGGTATTATAAGCGATCTTCGAATTCCAATTCACCGAGTTAAGGAAAAATATTGCTTCTCATGCGTAGAGATCGGATCATCGGGTTTTGTAAAGTCAAATGCAAAAATATGTATCGAAAGTACCCTCTCATAAATATGTTATGTTATGAAGTTCTTATTACACAGGAACATACTGGACATATTTTGGAAATGTTGCGTTATCCCATATTTTTATACTTGACTGTACACCTAATTTATACAGGCTCTTTTTGATTGACGAGGTAGTTGTATCAAATATCAATTAGGTAACGACTTTATAGGTTATATAGCGGGCCTGCCTACTAAGTTAGGGTCCCGGGCTCGATTCCAGGTAAGGCCAAAATCATTTCCAAAATTAAATATCATGATATTTTAATTTATTAGTAGGTATTTACATAAATAAATAGTTACATAGGTATAGGGTGCCACGAGAGTTGAAGTGAATGATTTGATTACACACACAGCTACATGAAGCACTGATTGCAAAAATGAATGAGTACCAACTTTAATAGGTACCAAAAACAGTAAAAACCTACCTATACCTTCATCTGATTCGTTAAGATTGATTACAAGGTAATGGTTTTCGGATAAGTCATCAACCTTAGGTTCCAGTAACGAGTAGTTAAGCATTTTACGTCAAAAATGTGTCAGTTACGTAGAAAGTGGCGCCCTCATTTAATTTCTACTCTTTTGTGTCGTGTCGTACTGTAAGTAAGTACCTACATAAAAACGATTATTGATAGCCCAACATTGACCTCTGCAATCATCTGCTTCAAAACATTTTTTATTTAAACAAGATATAAAAAAGCTTCGTATGTCATTCCATAAATTGGCAAGGCGGATAACAGTGACCTAAATAATAGTAGATTGTTCAACAAGGGACTAAAACTATCCATAGTGACAAGATATATTTAGCCACCCAAGCGAAGCGCGCGTGCCTATGGCAGCTATTACTGTCAAGTAAATAAAAGCTATCCAAACATTGAAAAAACGAAAAGACGTCAAAACCAATAATATTTAACCGTGGAGAAATTCAGTTCCGGCATTTGTCATTTTTTTAACATTGTATATTATTTTCTCGTTCATCTTAATCTTTATCTTTTTTATAAAATGAAGTCGCTTCCGCTGTCTATTCGCTTAGATCTTTTATACTACTCAACGGATTTTAATGCAGTTTTTAGCAATAGACAGAGTGATTAAAGAGAAAGGTATTACGTGTAATAAATTCTGGTTTATGCACGGGTGATACGGAAAACTAACACAAACCAAAGCGAAGCGAGGGCGGGTCGCTAGTAATTAAAATGAATAAACAATTGTGATTTAGTCAACCGGACACAGACAACCGTACCACGGGCGAAGAGGGAATTTTACCAATGAAATAAGCTGTCAAGTTATGAGTACCGATCCAGTCGCTTTGCATTTCGTGTTACCAGCTAGTGATATTTTCAATTTGCCGCCTTTTTGTATCACCACTCACTGGTTGGACTCTAATACTAAAAATATAGGGTTTTGAAGATAAATTTCATGCAGAGGTTTGACGTGGACGATGAGGTGACACTACTCAGCCAGCCTAGACATTTGTTTCCTTAACAACTGTACGAGTACTGCTACTGAATCGCGACTGAATTGCTGCGTGTAATGTCACTATATTACGTGAGCATCCTTACCACAGCGAAGCGAGGAACTTGCATGCGGTGAAGCTGATGAGCTCTGGCATGAAGGCAGACAGCACCCCGAACCCCCCGCTCAATGCAGAGCTGGCTATCAGCACATTCTTGCGGCCTCGCGTGTCCACCAAGTATCCCCAAGGGAATGACGTCACGACAATTGCTGGAACCAGGATTAATAGATGCGTTAATTGCACAGCAGTTGCAGTGCCGACTTCTACTAATACAATTGAACAATTATAGGGGCCGATTGAACAGAAAAAAACTAGTTTTTGTCTTAAGTCTAGATTAAGTCTGACAGTTCCATGAACTTTGAAACAGGTGAACTGGGTCTTTATTCTACTTTGGTTATGCTCCGATATCGAAGTCACAATTATAACATCAAAGCAAGATGGGCTTGAAAAAAAAACAAAAACAAGGAATGACATCGATTATACGGTATACGAATTTTCGCCAGAAAAGATCGGAATTAAGTTTATCGTTTTGGAAAGTGCCTTTTGATGATGTAAATTGACAAAAGTAACAGTTTCGAAGTGGGCGGTTTTATTGACGTACCTTTTAAAGGGGTTTAATAAATATAAATATCCGACTGAATATCCGCTCGTAACTACTAAACGGCTAAACCAATTTTAATAAATTACAGAATGGTTAAGTTACCGATTAGATTCGTCTTAACCACTAGAGTGAGTGAGGCTATATTAAAATTATTTAAATGTGAAATTAGCTAAATAAAATATATATATATATGATAAGTAACATTACTTTGACGACATTATCTAAACAGCAGATGGGTTTTATTAAAGCTTGCTTTTCGTTACACTTGTTATGAATGGGATTAATTTCACTCTCGTCGCGCAGCTCTTATCAAAGCCGTGCAAATACAATCGAACAAATATAACTATATTGGGCTATCGTCATAGTGTTCCATAAAATTATTATTACAGTAATTTAGTACAGAATGTACGTATCTTTCCTAAGGCGATGTTGTAAATTTACATGATTTTGATTTTGACTTACGAAATTAGTTAGTTACCTAATGACGTTTTGCTGACGCATAAATAAAACTCAAGTGCACTTGTTTTAACAATCCAAGGTGTTCAGGTTACTTTGAGGTGTATTCTGAGAAAGCAGAGTTACGATGAATAGACTCCATTTTGTGGAAAGCAAACGGCCTGATTCGCTGTTATTGTTATTATCCTCAGCAACAATGGCTTCGCGCTAATTAAAACCTGTCTTCAATCAATGTCAAGTTCAAAATCCAAGCCATGGCCTCTAAAATTCACCGTTTTCACGAATTGTGCCTTTATCATTGATACAGGCATGAAAATAAGTTTCTAATAAAAACATCTTTTTTTTTGCCGCCTTTTCTGTTTTGCACATTTATAAGGTGCTTATACAGATCAATTTTATGTAACGACCGCTTGATTATGGAGTTGACTGTACAAAACAATCATTTTTTACCTATCTTTTTTTAGTCTCACCATAATAACGGTCCTTTTTTACCATTTTGGTACGGCACCCTAAAAAAAAAAAAAAAACAACCCTTACCTATGTACGGCAAAGAAGCTATAAGCCCTCGTTGAGCATCGGATATGTTCAGGTCGCATTTGGCCGCCGGGAGCACGTAGGCATAGCCCATGACCTCGATGATGGCCGCTATGAGGAACAAGGCAAGCACCAGGCAGTACTTCAGGTTGTACCAGCCCACACCTGGCGAAATGATTAAACGATTGACGAATGCCAAGCAAAGCATTCGTTTGCCCTCCGTCCAGTCAGTCTATTGGCAGGATCGATCAATGGAGTCGAGCGAACCTTTTGTGCATTCAGATCCATCAATACATTCGAGCGGGTTTTAAGTACACTAGAATTCATAATGGATTTTAAATGGATTTTTTGTATACATACACTAGAATTCATAATGTAGTTAAATGGTTTTTTCGTACATTTGGATTTGTCACTAGATTTAAATTAACTACAATGTTTACGCTGATCCATCAGTGGGTTCTAGAAAATACTTAGTATTATCAGAAATAATAATAAATTGTAATAGACTGTATACAGATCCAGATCAACAAAGTGGAAATAAGCTATTTGTGTAGGAGTGGTATTCAAATTGATTCCGTAAACGTAAACAGAGAAATTAAGTTGTTCCACCATGTTCGAAATTCAAAATTTCGAAATTCAAAGTCTTTTGAATTGTTGTTGATCCAAACTAATACTTTTGAAAAATATATATGTTATGGAATATTAAATTGTGTATATTATATCAAAATAAGGTAGGTGTCGCTAACTTGCAAGTAAAAAGAAAAAAGAAAAAACTAAAACAGACAAAAATGTTGACTTCAAAAAAAGCTAGGACTTAATTTTTTTTTATAAATGTATCTTAAATACATGTATAAAATATTCGAAGGACGTGACAATCGATAAAGTAGTTTGGCCAATATAAATTAAAAACTGAATTTTATTTTATAAAAACTTTTAACTATAAAACATGTTATTCAAACAGCCCAGCTGCCTTCCACTTTTGGAGAAAAACTACACATATTTCATATGAAGTAATACGAAAAATCACTGCATTTAGTTTTTTTTTACATTAAATATTTGATATATCAATTACAAAATTCCTGACGGTACCTATTTCGGATACAAATTAAAATACTTATACAAAACACTGAACACGAATGATAATGTATAAAGAATTATGAATTATTAAAAAAACACTAAGTTAAATGCATATTTTGATTACAAGTTATTCAAATTGCCAAGATCCCAATTCCTAATCAACTATATTATTAAAAAGTACCTATTTAACATCCCAAAATTGTTACAGTCAATTGAGTTTGGCCAAGTGGCCGATTAAATAGGTGTTATTTACTCATAGTAGCCAATTACGCTTCCTCCTCTGTAGTTATTTATACGTATGTTAATTACGGGAATAACATAAAGTGAGCACACGATCGTACTCTCGCGCTATCTGTAACGCTAACATGGCGGGCGTTTGTATACAATCACAGCACTGCTAATTCTCGGAGCAGTATGACCTCGTCCTAAACTCAAAGGGAGTATATGCATCTTTAATCATAGCTTATTCAACTCAT
Source organism: Acleris emargana (assembly GCA_927399475.2). Classification (NCBI taxonomy): domain Eukaryota; kingdom Metazoa; phylum Arthropoda; class Insecta; order Lepidoptera; family Tortricidae; genus Acleris; species Acleris emargana. The sequence continues at coordinate 10,277,855 of OV656841.1, read as the reverse complement.
CTATGGATACAGTTAACTACAACTAATTATGTAACATTTTTTATCTGTCTTTTTTCTGAGGCAGTTTAATCACAATCAATGGTCCAATTCTGTACCTATATTTACTTACCTGCTACCGAGAGTGCCTGCTCCAAATCGCCGCCATACTTTTCACGACTATCAACACTATTTGATACAGTTTTTAAATTAAATTCCATTTTAAAATTATGCACGGACACTGACGTACACTCACTGGGATTATTGTTCGGGTTAAGAATATATTTTTACAGCATTATGTAAATAATTGCTGTTGGCGGGTAAAAATATTCAAAACGTTTAATTAAAATGGAATGAACTAAAACGTAGGTTGGTAAAACTATTTGTGTATGTATGTTTGTACCAATTTATTAATGAGTTCCGCGGGCACGTTTGTACTAAACGGAGGACTTTATGTCAGTAATCACAGCAGCGGCAAAAGAGAGCGCGTAGACTTTATCAGTTCAGAACCATATATTAGTTAATTTATTTAAGCTCAGAGCAGCGCGCGGAAGGGAGATAATTTACAAGAGCATCTAGATTTATTAGCTTATTATTATTAGCAAGGCTCGGAAAAACGCCCGTCATTTAAAAAACCAAACTATTCCGTACAGTAGAGACTTCTTTAGTATTATTAGAATATAATTATTATTTTATAAGTTTATTGACATTCAGCCACATGAAGTAATAAATAAATAACAGAGAAATGGATATTGGAAAGAACCATTGGAGTTTTCCATTCATTAAAGTCTAACATTTCGTATCAGAAAATAAATGCTCTGGGAAATATAAGATAAAATTTCTTAAATTTTAACTTCGTTTTTATCACTTTGTAATATTTTTTTTAACAAAATTAAACGTTTTTTCACCTAAGATATGTATTTCAGCAAATAAGTCCTGACACATGCATGTAGGTACTTGTAACTTCTGTACTTATAAATGTATGTAGCTTGCTGCATCTATTGCACCCTTTTTTTGTCCTTCTATTTTTCTTGGATGGACGATTTGTTTTTGTATATTATTCGCATATTTATGCCGGCATTATTCAGGATTGTGTTAAATGATGTCATCGGTCAACGGTTGGGCGACTCATTCTAACACGAAATATTCTTTGTCATTTGATTGACTACGTCAGCTTTGCCTTTAGTCCCACGTGCCACGGGCCCTAAGCCAAATGAAAATAACAAAACCGGGCAAGAGCATGTCGGACCTTGCTCAGTGTAGGGTTCCGAAGCAGTTACTATAAACAAATAAGACCTCACGACACACTTAACTTTGCCGTTGGAAAACTGTATATTCCGATACATCGACATACGTCGCGGTCAGTTTACCAACACCGCAAATAAGTTTTCGGTAGGTATAAACATTTAAACCGTTTGTAACTCAAAAACAACCGAAGTCTACTTAATATTGATAGTTTTTCTATTAAATTCATTATATGTGCTTTCATTTAAGATATTTTTCAGATTTTTTGCATTTTTAGTTTTAGCTGTAAGAGAGGGACTCTAACAAAAATTTGCGCTAATTTTTCATAATCCAGATACCTTATTCAAAAAATTGTTTGTTACAAATCCGCAATATTTTTGAAAAAATAATTTTCCAGATTTTATTTTACCACTTTTATGGCGTGACTAATGTATATGTAGGTATGCTAAATTACAGCTTTCTAGTAGGTACTAAGACTTTCTGAGCTAGGCTGTGGACGGACAGACGGACGCACATGGCAAAACTATAAGGGTTCCTAGTTTGACTACGGAACCCTAAAAAGAGCCTTATCTTTAATCAAAGTAAACAAAACATCAATAACATGTGATATTTACAACAAAACTATAGAGAGAAATATAGAGGCCATATTCATTTCTGTGTCATTTCATTTGTTCATTACTTAATTATAATTACAATAATGACGCTGGATGTAAATTAATTTTAGTATAAAGTATAAAATATATTTTATTAATATTAAGGAAGTCTCTACTGTACACACAGCAACACACCTAACTGACCATTGAAGGCAAAGCAGAGAGAAAATATCAATGCTTGACAGGGATGTACATATATTTTTCATATCAAATATATTTACATCCCTTTCAAGCATTGATACTTTCTCTCAGCTCCGTCTTTAATGGTTAGTTAAGTGTGTGGGCGACTGTACCAAACTGGGTTAAGTTTTTGAAACAACGGGCGATTTTCCGAGCCTCGCTTATTAGCTTATTATAATCTCATGCTCTTAAAGTTACGCAACATTGCCGTGTGTAAAGTAAAACTGATAGGGACTTAAGAATATTATCTTTTCAATTACCTTACCCGTAGCTACATTATAATAATGGCAGTGAGGTGTTTCTACGTTGCTATATTTTTTAACGTTTGTTTAAACATTTTAGCGGTTTTGTATAAAGTGAGTATTAGGGCGTGGATATCATTATAGTAGGCTCAAGGTTGATGGTAATCTGTCCCGTGCCGCCTTCAACTGTATTTTTTCTACCTTTGGCCCCATTGGCACTCTACAAGTAGTATTATGGCCGTTATAAAAAAATGTAGGTTAGGACATTTTTATGTTTGGAAACTGTTTTTTTAATGTGCTAAATAAACCATTTTTCATTTCATTCATTTCAATATATGCAGTGTATGACCGGCCGGTTGCCACTTAAGTGTAGGAATTAAAAAAGAATATGATTGACTAGTATTCTCATTAATGTCAATTCAATTCCATTTCTCATGTGTCTAGACGCTGTAAATGACAGGGTTTTATGGTACATCGATATTTTAAGTCACAGCTTGTTACGATAGTCAGCCTGATAAGTAGTTGCACAGTGTTGTACCTTGTCGCTTCAACGCCTTTGCCAGGTTAGTGCAGCAGTTAAAACGACGTTAAAGTGACAAAGCACTAAAGTGTCCTAATTATAAGACCGACCATACGCTTTAGTTTTGTAATTATGTTGCTGTGTAATATAAGTAGCGTCAAAGTAGAAAGAGCTGGTTTAGCACTTTTATATAAATTAATAAATATCAGGGGACAAATTCACACAATTAACGTTGACCCAAACTAAGCTCTATGGTACACAACAATAAACATGGTACAGTCGAGTTCACAAATATGTGTACACTTTTGTACCTTGTCACTCTACAATTTAAACATGATATTAACAGACTAAAGTGAAGACGTATATATGAACTCGACTGTATTCATATAGGGAAATACGTACTTGAATACAATAGCAAACATCCAAGACTCAGAACAAAATGCTCGCGCTCGTCACACACAATTATTTGCCCATACCAGGGGCCCCAGACAAGATGCATTACGCCAACTCGCTTTTCTATTCGTTTCGTGTTTAAACCAATCGCGTCACTGCTAGATTACGTGACTTTTCGTAACACGTCATCTACAAGTGAAGCGATTGGTTTAAAAGCGAAACGAATAGAAATGCGAGTTGGCGTAATGCATCTTGTCTGGGACCTCAGGAATCGAACCCGGGACCGCTAGCTTCGTAACCAAGCTAACGCATCTTCGCGTCGTACGCATTCTTAGAAATCGCCGCATAATTGAGTCATAACGCCAGAAGAAGAACTCATTGTTAATGTTATGTTACAATTATCAGCTTTTACTATAGACAACCTTTTTTTAGGATCTGACTAGCTATTGCCCGCGGCTCCGTCCGCGTAGAAGTCTTCGCTGCTTCCACAGGTATTGTCCAATTTTCCGGGATAAATACTATCATATGTCCTCCCATATAGCCATTTTTGGTAGCCGTTACGTCAATTGTCGACACTTATGTGTAGACACTGATTGATTCTAGTAACACGTTTGGTAGCAGCTTCGTATCTGCTACGTCACCGCGACTACAATTGGGGAAGAGTCGACACAGTAACTTTTGGTTTCATCGTTCCGTCGCTGTGTGGTAACAATGTTACGAGTTTGAAACCAGTTCGTCAGAAATCATTCGTTCATTCACTCTTTTAATGGAACTCGTTGAAGTGTCTGGTGACGTTTTATTGTGATTTAAAAATATAAAAAGAGAAGCCATTACAAAAAAGTTTGATGACGTAAGTATTTGGTTTTAGTGTTTATTCATTATGGTTGTGTTCAAATCTCAATGGGAAAATAATTTCATCGTGTCATTTGATCATATTGGTTGAAATTCATCAACGCGCCATCATAAAATCATAATTTAGCCAATTTAGCGAAACACATGACTGTACTGCGTATTATTTCATTATTGAATAAGTTTATACATTTAAAGATCTCTTGAGTTTGCATACACAGAATAATATATTTTATCAATAACAATAAATATAAAAGCAAGAATAACCATAAAACTTATTAATTATGATATAAATATGTCTTTATGATGGACAAACATTGCAGTCACAAGTGGTCACACAGTTACTAGATTGTGTCGACATGTGTCGACGTGTAACTTAAAGTAGTAACAAAGTTACTGAATTAACAAAATGGTCCCATGTACTTTTTTATTTACAGAGATTCTCAAAGTTTCACGAACATCGTCAATCATGCCGTTTTCGGTAGTTTTAACAGAAGAAAACTCGCGAAAGCTTATCATATTAGTTCCGAGTAACTGGGTTCAAGGTAATATTCTGTTTTGGCCTAATACAAGAAAAACGCCTGAAATTGATCGATTCAGAAAAGAGCAAAGAGCACCTACCAAGGAATGGAAGAAAATGAAATGTGTAATTAAAGCACACGGGCTCGAAACCTTTGCAGAAGGGATGCAAATAGAAAATTTATTCCACGATCCATAGTCGAGCGTATCTGCGTCACAGTTTTCTGCGCCTATATGTGACATTTCATTGACATCAGTGACATCACAAATATTAGGAGGGGTGTCAACGGTAGTGTCAAGGTGCAAGAAATTTGACATTTCGGAACTTTGTCCTTCGGCACTAGGTGTTTCGGCATTTAAGTCATCGCCACCAGAAACTATAATATTTTTTCCTTGATTGTCACTCGATGAAGTCGATGAGTTTGTTGAATGACCTGGAGAAATAACTAAAAATTTAATTTGTCATGTTCCTTAAATCATTAATCACAACAACCAGCTAGTAATTCAAAAACTACTAGGTATTAAGTGTAATAACGCGTACCTAATAAAGCTATTTATTAGGAGAAGTCCTACTTACTTGGGATTTTGTTGTGTACATTCTTTAATTTTGCAACTTTTCTGTAGAAGTCCGATGACTGTCTGTATGGTTTTGGTTTTTTCCTTTCGTTTGGTTCACTCATGATTAAACGCAACTTTTGCTATAATTATCACATGGCAACGTTAACTATGGGGAAATGGGGACAGTATGTTGAGAACCTTTGGATTTTATGAAGCCTTTTTGTTGTCATTTACCGTTACAAAGTTCCGAAACATTGACGTAACATTACTACACTTCGCGTTTATTGTTTATAACGTGGTTACAGAGTTACCACACGGTTACTACACATTATTTCCTAGTTTGTAGACTAGTCACAAACTAGACGCAAAGTGTATAAAAATGTGTGATACAAATGTTTACGTTATGTGTGGACGCAACGACTAAACATAGTTACTAGAATTTTTGTGGTAGCATTGTTTATCAACTGTTACTACACTTAGAAACCAAACCCTTACACAGTCACAATGTGCCGGAGCAGTTACGAAACTGTTGTGACTTGTTACAGCTTTGAAAAGTCTGCGACCAAAAATGGCTATATGGGCTATTCCAGGACCTGACCTATATAGATCATACATATGTGTGCCAAGTTTAATGTCGATCCGTTCAGTGGTTGAAGCGTGATTGGGTAACAAACATCCAAACATCCAAACTTTCTCATTTATAATATAAGTAAAATAAGAAAAGATAAAAAGGCATTAACATATTTACATATAATACATACCTTCACGCCTTCATTCCCAGAGTGGGGTAGGCAGAACTACAGAATTACCAACAACTCTAAAAACTTTTTGTGAATTCTGTAACCACATATATATGTAAACATATATTATGTGTATGTTAAGACTTTATTGTACATAACAGAGAAATTCAAATATTATATTTACAGAATAGGAATTGCAAAGGCAAACTTCCCCTAATAAGTATCAAAGATTTAGAGTGTGAGCATATTCTATTTTAAGGATTCCTTTTATTTTAACAATCGTCGTTGTTAATCAGTCTTCATTATTAAAGTATTTTAGAAAAAGAGGTTTCTACCCCATCTTGCCCCATGCATGATGGGGTACATAGCAAAACGACTTATTGCTACTCACAATATTTACACGTGATGGCGAAAGAAGATTACCCCGTGATATGGAATAGTAAAAAATACAGGATGAAAGCATTGTGCAATACACAGAAAAACAAGTTCTTATCTGTTAGCGAAGATATTGTCACCTTGTGGACAACTTTATTTTGTATGAAATTTCGTTACTGAAGTACACCTACGTACGCTCTAAATTATACATATTAAGAAACTAGATATTTGCATAAATCTGTTATTTCCGGAAAATAAATAAACAGTCCAGTTACTTAAGTTCATTATTATTATAAAGTTCATTATTATTACTTTGAAATCTTGTGACTTTAATAGTTGTGACAATTCCGATATGGCAGTTTTAACATGACATTACGAGTATATAAACAACACATGACATTAAATCATAGTTAGTTTGTGGCGTTTCATTCAGACTCTGTTGTTCCATGTATTTGGTTTTTTTGGTGTTGGTTACGTTTCGTTAAAAATAATTAAAATGTCGTGTATAGTTGTTATCGAGTTACGAACTAGCGAATTAATTCTACGAAAGGTGTATGTATGTATATTATCAATTCAGTTTGTAATTTGTAATTGTGTCTGAAGTGTATACATATTTATGACCTCGACTGTACTTCGCCGACTAATGGACAACATGGCGGGCGTCGGTGTGACGTCAGGAGGCAACACGTACTCGATTGTTAAATTCCTTCATTATTTAAGACGAGTGCCTCGTCTCGCCCCCTCCCCCCCCCCTTCCCCTAGATCTGTCAGTTACGTACAGTCGAGTACAAAGAGATGTATCCACTTTTTCACCTTGTTGAATTGTAATAAGGTCCAAAAGTAGATAAATATTTTTGTAGGACAGTCGACTGTACCAAGGATTTATATTAAATAAAAACCTTTTGATTTCCTAAATATTTATTATCATTAACAAAATAGAGAAATAACATTTTAGACCCAAAAAATTGGGCTACAACTGAGTTTTCACATGGATTTGTTCAACACGATACGTATAAAAATTTCTTGAGAATTTTCTTTTTTCACTATATGCAACAAATCTTGCTCTTTGCTCGCGGCAACAGGAACACCATGAGGCCGCACACTGAAAAGAATATACAGAATAATAATAATGTGAAAAAAAGACAAAAAATTACTTACCTATAGACAAAAAAGATTTATATACGAGGGGCGTTCAATAAATTCTCGGTATTGGTATCTTGCAAACCTTTTTAGTAAACTTCTTAATACTGGCCGCTAAGAGTCATTCATTGACGATAAAAAAAAGTAAATTTGAAGCCCATACGTTCTTTTGTTTTTGTGCTACTGCTGAACAAACGTGATCACCATGAGCGATTTTACAATGATAATTAAATTGGAGCATCGAGCCGTGATAAAATTCTTGACTAAACAGGGAAAAAATCAAAAGTGTATTAAAGAAAGAATGGATTTAGTTTACCGTGAGTCCGCTCCTTCATTATCTACTGTCCAAAAGTGGTCAAATGAATTTAAGCGTGGGAGGGAGAGCATAGAAGATGACCCTAGACGTGGTCAGCCTGTTGAAGCTACTTCACCAGAAAACATTCAAAAAGTGGAGAAAATTATACTGGAAGATGGTCGAGTGAAGGTTAGGTCTATATTTTTATTGGTACAATACATGATATTATCCACGATCATCTGAACATGTCCAAAGTTAGTGCGAGATGGGTACCACGAATGTTGACACCGTTTCAGAAGCATACGCGTGTTGCTTGTTGTTCCGACTTCATTGAGCTGTGTGGTGAAAACCCTGATGGTTTGCTCCAAGAAATTGTTACCGGAGATGAAACTTGGGTTCATCATTATGACCCTGAGAGCAAACAAGAGTCGATGCAGTGGCACGTTAAAGGAACACCTCATCCCAAGAAATCCAAAGTCGTCCCACCAGCTGGCAAGATCATGGCGACAATATTCTGGAATTGTGAAGGGATATTATTAATAGATTATAAAGAAAAGGGTTTAAATATTCCAGGAGACTACTACGCTAACATTTTACGCCAATTACGGGAAGCAATCAAAGAGAAGAGGAGGGGAAAATTGACCAGAGGAGTGCAGCTTCTTCATGACAACGCCCCTGTGCATACTGCTCATGTTGCCAAGGCTGCTGTTCTTGAATCTGGGTTCGAAACAATTACTCACCCGCCGTACAGTCCAGACTTGGCCCCCAGCGACTACTTTTTGTTTCACAACCTTAAAAAGGATCTTCGTGGACATCGATTTTCTAATGATGAAGCGTTGAAGGCAGCGGTGGTGGAGCATTTTGACACCAAAGACAAAAAATATTTTTATGAGGGGTTAAAAAAACTAATTGACAGATCTTATAAGTGTATAAACATAGGAGGGGAATATATAGAAAAATAAAAATAAAACACTAATCGTATGCTTTTGTTTTCCTTCTCATACCGAGAATTTATTGAACGCCCCTCGTATTTTTGTAAGTTTTTCCAGGTAAGGTTATAATTATAACAAATTCAAACAAGTGGCTTCTCGAAAGATACGATTATTGGAAAATTACTTTTTCTCAGAAATGCTCGGACAGAATGGTTTTCCGATTGAAACACAAGGACGGAAAGTGCCTCATTTTACTCCTAGGAGTAAAATAAAACATATGAAACCGTCCATGTTCATATTGTTTTTTAGAAATGCTCTCTATTCCGTATAAAATCGAAAGGACCATGAAAAAATCCCGTACACAACTTGTGGGTGGGGGCAGTGTAGTGTGGCGGCGGGGCTATGCGGTGCTGGCGGCGGCGGGCGGCGGCTCGTCGTGCGTAGAACTATCTTAACTAAACTCGTAGTTTTCAAACTAAAAATCTCTCCAAATTTGTCAAAGGTAATTGCATCCTTGATTAATTGGTAATTGTCTTGCATTGTTTGAGAAAAGCACGCGGACTTCCTCCTCGCTATTGCTCGGCCTGCTGACCACCTCGTCGGGAAATCCCTTATTTTCCACGCCTAGACAATAATATACTATCATTTGACGAACGAACGAAAATAACAATCTCTTTACCGATTTCCTCATCTAATGGATGAGATGTTTGAACTAAGCAAACCACACTTTCGCATAAATTTCGGAAAGACAATAGTAACATATAATGATTAACATTTATGCCGATTTATCCCGGTCCGATCTAATCCGGTTCATTTGGTATTTGGTTGACCTAAAATAAACTATACAATTATACGCCATTTGTCATCCTTGCTATTTACCTTATATTATAATTGTGAAATTGAGGTTATTTGTTTGTTTGTTATTCATTCTCATTACAGTTCAACGCCTCACCCGATGGATGTGGAAATTGGGACAGAGGTAGTTTACATATTTATTTATGTTGATGACCGCTATATTATCATAAGTAAAGTTAAATTAAAAAATACATTATTAGAAAAATAAAGCCAATTATCAAATTTCTCTCTCTCAAAGGTTTTCGTGGGCACCAAGTCATATTAGAAAATCACTCTTTAAAAACCTAAACAGTAAAAACATTTTTACAGCACGCTCCTCTCCTCGCACCCCTGCATTAGAGGGTCTATGAATATCGTTAAGTTAGTGGAATAATTGAATCGGCAATATCTCTAATGTTTTAAAAGCTAGAGTTAAAATATGACAACATGTGTTATTGATTAACAATAGCGAAGCAAATATTAAATTTTGAGCACCTAGCTATTACAACATTACCCTGTATTTAAAAACTTTGGATCGAAAACAGTTAAAATGAAGATACCTTATTCCTACCCCTTCTCTATCCATTGGACTAGGTAACTCAAATTTGGCAGGGTTATACGATCCAATATGACTCACCTAGTAATAACCCCCCGAACAGGTAGAAGGTGGTTTCGCACGAGGCGTTGATGAGCACTCCTGCGACGTTGGTGCCGACCACGGAACCCACTCGACCCAGCATTAGGGCGAGACTCACTGCCATGCCCCTGTACACAGAAATAACCATACAATTTAAGAACGCTTCCTACGTAGATCATGTAAACATAAAGGTTGACGCACATAACCACTCGGCACCGGATCGGCACCAGCTCAACTCGAGCCGTTCAGTATTCTTTGTATGAAACTCCATACTGTAACGCACACTTATCGGCATCGGAACGGCAACGCCTCGCCTCAGCACAAGCTAGCAGTCGTCCACTGAAAAATGTATCGTACTAACAAAATCAAAGATCACTTTGCAATGTCTCACTTTAAACTGATCCGGTGTCGAGCGGTTATGACTGCGCCAACCTTAAGTGGTAATGGGCAGGACGCGTGATACGTAGAATAAATGGCCGATGCAAGCAGAGTTCTTGAATGACTACCATATACTGTAAGACCCGACGCAGGTAGACCTAAGGCCGCTTCCTGACTTGGCGGTATGCTTGCAGTAAAACATGGAATCGGTAAGGGTTGCTAAGCCACTAGTGGCATCCACCAATCAACGCGCAGCATTTATGCTGACAGTATGTTTTACTGCAAGCATACCGCCAAGTCAGAAAGTGGCTTTAGACATACCGAAGGTAGACTTACAAGGTGGACCGAGCATATTATATAGATTGTTTGTCAGCTTATGCTTACCTCAAGTGAGTCGGAAAAATCTCCACAGCGTACGCGTTGATAGGTCCGATGACGACAGCTACAACCTGTATCGCTGACAGTAATACCGCGAACACCATACTCGTCCGTATAAAGTTAATAGAAATACAGAAAGCGCCTAGAACAAAATATATTAGCAGTATAAGCGCTTTTTTGCCAATTATATTTAAGCTGGCACTGGCCAGTAACGAAATCACAGCGCAGGCGATACTGGCTATAGAGTTGACGAAGAAGGTTAGTCGGTCTATCGAATCGTTACACACTTCTTCCTCGTGATTCTGAAAAATAAACAAAAATAACAGTATAGATATCGTATAAGCAAACATACAAAAATATCTATTTTATTTATAATCTTTCTAAGATGAAAATCCAAACTGATTTATAAAATGTATTAAGTACCACAACTTTCAAGGTTTTGGTGTTAATATTTGACGAAACATTAAGAAATTCAAATGTCCTAGCCTAGTCAGAAGCTTTATAGTCAAGTACATACTTCTTCTAGTCTTTGAGCGATGACTTCACACGCGGTGACGCCATCACCGCCGCCACTTAGAACCCTGTTCAGGAGATCTGGGACCCACATGTACAGTCCGTTTAGTCTGGAACGATGATAACAAATCTTAGATAAGCATATTTTACTCTAAGTCACTGTAGGACCATGTGCAGGCTCGCTACCACCATTTTGCCAACTCTTCAAACTGCCGCTAAGGAGCTGTGTTTGAGTTTAACAAAGAGGCATTCCATCATACTGCCCTCCTAGGCATATAAGCAGTATCCCAAAATCAATAACCAAAGCAGTTTTAGTTCTCTTCTATTCGTAATAAGATTGATATTACTACAGGGATTTTATCTGACATACTGCGTATTAGCTTAGGAGGGCAGCATAGTCCTACGCATGACAGGAAGTTCGACAACGCATTTACAGTGTTGACATTGGATTTGTCTTTGGGCTTAAGAGTCAATTTACCGTGGTCTTGTTGGTTTGACTTCTCCATACCAAAACAATACTCAAAAGTAGCAAACATGAACATGTTATTATATGGTTACAATACCCCACCATGCTGAGTTTGCTTTTAGAGAATCCGCACATGAATATGCACCGTATATTCATCATCATCAGGAGACAATGGCCAAGGCGGTCAAATATTCGCTAAGCAGACACTTATGTATAACATGTATATCATTTACATGCAATCGTCTTACATCTGCGAGTGTAACAAGTAACAACTCTCATGGAAGTAATATCTACTTGATTTGCAACCTTATCCATTGGAACAACCGTAATATGGCCTTTAAGATTTGCCAGCTTTAGATTTGGATTTGTTTTGATTTGTCTTCGAATTAACTTATATAAAGAAAAACTTATATTTGGCCGTGTGGTTGCCGGCTTAAAATTGTGCCACTCCATGTCTTCCCGTGGAAGTCGTAAGAGGCGACTAAGGGAATAAAGGCTTGTAGTACTGTTAGGCGATGCGCTTGCTACCTGTCACTAATATACACTGTTAAACATCTTAGCCTAATTGTGCAAATTGTGGTTACAGAGTTATCAACAAGTTTTTAGAGTTGTTGGTAATTCTGTAGCTCTGCCTACCCCACTCTGGGAATGGAGGCGTGAAGGTATGTATGTATGTATGTATATTTGGCGAATGTCCTCTCAGATGTCGGTCTGCCAACTCCTCTTATTTTCATCTTTTGCTGAGTATAATTATTGTGTATTAAATCTAATTACCATCTATGCCAATACATAATTTATTCTTATAGCCACTACCAGGCATCTCTCTTTCACTCTCCTACAAGCTGTACTTACGTAGCGAACACTCCAAATAAAAGGAAACCATTTAGACACAACCATTTCAAATATGGCGGCCTCATCACTGGCGCTGACTGTGTTTTCAGTGATGTGAAAAGACTGAGCTTCTGTTTTTCTGACTCTTCAACAACTTTTAGCATTTTAATCTGAAATAAGAAGTTGCAATATGATCATTAATGAAATTTCTTTAAATTTGGATACATAAATACCTCATAAAACGCTAAGCTAGTAAAGGTATCACAAGTATAAATAATCTTCATTTATAAATGTTTGTTCTTTTTTTTCTCCTATAGGCACTAGACTACATTTTTGAAAATAACTCGATATCATATCAATAGATAAGAAAAACGAAAAAATACGTCATTACATTAACGGTCAACGAGCGTGACACAATGTCAGACTTAGGTACAGATGTAGTGAATAATCCTTTCCCATCGTTTTTCGTCGGATAAGTTCGTATTTATCTTGCTTTCTCAGTTGGCTTATTGATTGGGTTGGGTACTGAAGCTAATTGAGAAAGCAAGAGAAATACGAACGAATCCGAAAAAAACGATGGGAAAGGATTATTCAATACATCTGCTCCTAATATTACAAAGGAACTTAAATTTTTAAATTCTAGAGTAATAATAAATAATAAAGCTGTTTAATTCGCGCAGTCGCGCGCGTTTCTGTGCTTACAGGAAAATCATCTTTCGGTTTTCTTTTGTTAGCTGCGTACATAGCCTGTAACACTTTTAGTGCTTCCTCATTTTTTCCCTGTGAGACCAAATACTTTGGGCTCTCGGGTCCAAAGGACATCAGGAATGCTGCCGCCAGGAAAAAACACGAGTACACAATCACCAGTAACCGCCATGACCGGAAGTAGTAGGAGCTGAAATCGACCCGGAAGTCCAGCGGGATGATGCCCCACGCAAGCACTAAAAAATGGAATAAACGGAGTTAGAAATACTTACTGCTAAAGAACTGTGTAACGAGTTTATAAAAATACCTTTGGGTTCGGATAAAGTCGTTGGCTCGTATTTTAATAAAATAATAAAGAAAAGGAAATAAATAAATAAAAAAGCAAGCGAAAGAAGTACAAGTCAAGCACCCCAACATTATTGTACTTTAAGATCAATAAGTTGAGGCGATAGGCACAGCGTATCATCACTACATAGTATAAAACAAAGTCGCTTGCGCCGTCTGTCCCTATGTATGCTTAAATCTTTATAACTACGCAACGGATTTTGATGCGGTTTTTTTTAATAGATAGAGTGATTTTTAAGAAAGGTTTTTATGTATAATACATTCCACGCGGGCGAAGCCGCGGGCGGGTCGCTAGTTTACCTATATAGTGTAGTTCTTAGTTTCTATTAGATAACAAGGAATATTCATATACCTTTTTCAGAGGTTGGGAATCTTTCATCAATAATAAGATTTTATTTTCGTATGTTTTTATAAAAGGTACTTACATGGCACAAGCGCGGAGCCAAGGAGCTGCATGGCATTTGTGATGGAGAGAGCTAAGTCCCTGTGTTTCTGAGGCAAGATTTCGCCGATGAAGGTGTAAGGAACGGCTGCAGGGCATGCTATGCTGAAATGACACCAATACAGAAATTGTTAGTTAAATATCAATACTAGGGTCAAGATTTCAAGCTGTAAGGTGTGTACAAACCCAGAGCTTAGTTTGAGACTAGGTCAATTAGTGTGAGATATTAAGTATCCCGCGCAAATGTCCACCGTTGGACTAAGACCTCCCCAAAGGTTTACTACAAGGACCGGTTCTGTGTCGCTTGCATACATCGGTTTCCCGCAACCTTATAGCTACGTCTCCAGTTGTTGGATTGGAGGTCTACCCATGCTAGGATTTCGATATGTAGATGTCACTCGAGAACGAACCCATCGGTCACCTGTCCCGCGAGCATTGTGCCCCGCCCATTGCCACTGAAGTGTAGCAATTCTTAGGGCTCTATGTCAGTGACTTTGAGTCTCGTGCGGATCTTCTCATTTTTGATTCGATCACGCAAAGAAATTCTAAGCATGGCCCTTTGTATTACCCATTGAGTCGTACGTCAATACTTACTTATAATTAAACTGGGAGAGGGTACTGCGCTAAAATAAGAGCCTTAACAAATTATCGTTCTGTACGAATTCTAATGTTCAATTAATGTATTATATCCTATAAATGGATTAATTTCATATTTTCTAATCCTAGCTATCGCATATTAGTGCATAGTAGGAATTGATATTATTATTGATAAAAAAAATACCACCGTCATTGTCGATAAGATTTTACACACTGCGTGTTTGTACCCATTCTAATCCCGAAATGTCCTTGATCGAGATAAGAAAGAGTATGGCTTCGCGTGCAGTTTAGTAAATTCGCATAGCACTGTTCTATCAACTACACCGTTCGTTCGTTACTGATTATATAGAAAGGTGGATCCGAGCGACAAAACAGTCGCAGGCAACTTGTGCTAGCCACACTGCGGGTGTTTATCGATGTGGTTAAAATTGGATAAAATATCTGTCGCTTTCTGACCAGTTTGAAAGTGCGAGAGTGACCGATGCTTCATCCACCGCAGTACAGGTGACCATAATATGGGTCTTATTAAGTTATTATATAACCCTCCACAGAAAAAGAAGAGTTATAAGTGTAACATGTGTATCTGTCAGTCTGTGTATCTCTGTATGTCTGCGGCATCCTAGCTTCCAAACATTGATTCGGACTTCGCACGAGGTTATTTTCAAAAGACAATCGCACACAATTTGACTTAGTCCCAAATGGAGCTCTATCTAGGCTTGAACTTTGTGTACTAGACAAAACGCCTGTTTCACAATCGACAAGTAAAGCATATTTGATATAGACCCATCGTTATTATTATTTTATGCTGATATAATATGCATTCCAAACCGTTCTTATATTGAAGTACCAACTTCTATTCATAAACATCGGTAAAGACAAAGACGATGATGTACAATTGCACCGCCATCCACAACGAATCAATTCCAGATGCTGTTGTTAGAAAGAGACAAACTTAACAGATGTTGACTCGTGCGTGTCAGCAGACGCGGCGCAACAAATTGACTGTTGGATGATACTTTGTCATTTTAACCCTCAAAGGACCCCGCAGCGAATGTATGAAAAAATGGTTTTCAGTCAAATTTGCTGGAATTCTGGTATAATGTAGGTTTTGACTTCCTTATTAAAATTTTATACCGGCGTAAGCACCACAAATTACTAGTTTCTGCAAAACTTAATTTAATAAGATAATTAATATGAACTGTGAAGTACTCGTAAAATAATCAGTAGCGTGAACTTTTCAATATGACCTATGAGAAGGAATGCCGCATGGCATTCTTTAAATGAAAACCATGTTTCAAAACTTCCCTGTATTAAGTAACGAAGCTCTTAAAAAATAAACTATTGGAACATATCAAATCTATTTAGCCCCAGCTTACATACAAGATAAACTGGACCACGCTGGATCAGAATTATTTCAGTTCGATGAAGTTAATCATGAGCAGGGGTTTTTACGTGTCAGAATTTATTCACGCTTCCGGAATCAAACCAAATACAAACTATGGATTGCCTACCGTTATGGTTTATACACCTATTGTAAATAATAAATATAATGTATAGAGGGAGTAAAATGCTTTGTTTTTTTTTCTTAGAAACTGGTCATTTGTGGTGCTTACGCCCATATACAATTTTATTAAGGAAGTCAAAACCTACATTATACCAGAATTTCAGAAAATTTGACTGAAAACTATGTTTTCATACATTCGCTGCGGGGTCCTTTACCAAAGTATAAACAGAAAGGTAGTTCGTCTCCGGCCCTATAGAACTTTCTGTTCCCTATTGCCGCTCCGGCGCTAGGCTTGCGTTGATTTGCGTCGCTCGATACCTACTAAATACGCACGTAGCCGAACGTTGCGAGGGCGCGACCCCTACTAAACCGACTTGTTCCGTCCTATAGAGTTTGCTTGTGGCGGCTTCTCTATACTGTGCTTAAAGCGTGTATGGTTGAGGCACATGCAAGCCGCGCTATATACCTTTGTTTGCAGACTACTGTTGATATTATTTTTTTGGCACGGTTTTGCTAGCGGACATATAAAATATCACCGGCTCAAACATGTAACCGTCGCCTTTAACAATATTTAATGGCTAATTAAAATGGTTCGTCCAGCAATGCTTCTATAGCTATAATAATGTAATGGCGTTACAATGTTACAATTGAAAAAAAAAATGCAGTTTAAGAATTGCTTGTGTTTTCTGATTAAAGGAAATCACTCTATATTAAAACCATGTTATTAAGTAAGTATGACTTGTAAATCATTATCAAACCCCGTTATCAATGTTGCAGAATCATTGAAAACGCTAGGGTTGGCACTGCATATATTTTTAACATGTACCTATAATATAATTTGATGCACCTGATTTATTTGATGTAAACTTCTCAGTTTAGCTTTAAAAGAGGTTTTATTCTGTTTTTAAACTCATAATGTGTGGTTATTGTGTCATTTATTTGTCAACAATGATTAATGCCATATACAATTGGTTTTCTTCCTATTTTTAACACGTTCATGGACAGTAATAAAAAACCATTAACTAAATTTCCGGAATGATCCCACTGAATTTTCCCAGTTTAAAAGAGAGCTGATGGCTAACATCACGCCTACAGGTCAGTGTGAGCAATTTTAAAATTACTTAATAATGGGAAAGCTGAAATAACAAAATATATTTAAAAAACACAGTGGAACACCATAATAATCTGACGTTTACCAATTACCTACATCTGTAGAAGTAGAGAGATCGGTTTCATATTTAAAATGGATCTACAGTAATAGACTACGAATTTTAACGCCAAGTAATCTAGAAAAATCTTAATAATGTATACAGAAAACTTGGAAAAGTATTATTTAACAAAAAAAAAACCTTACCAATATGTCATATTGACAACGAAATAAATATTGTGTAACAACCCTATGGCTTAGTTTTAATGGATCTGCAACACTGGGTTGGATTATTATCAATAAATAATTTCTGCGTAAGAAATATCTTTATATTGAATAGGTATTAACTTAATAACTTGAAATTTTATTGCAAACCACACGAACCGCCTGGATCAATAAAATTGTTCTAGGCGTGCGGAACTGATGTCATTTTGTACGAATGCCAGTCCTGGCGTTCAATATGAATTTGGATGCAAGACAAATTTATACCGGCTTTATGGTTGCCGAAATTAAAAAGCGCTGCCTACTTCAGGATCCCTGCACCCAGTATCTAGTTTGATAGGTAACTTCTAAAGAAAGAGGCCGGGTTGAACGCGGTTCAATAATATTACAAAGACAATTTAGGTACAGTCAAGGATAAAAATAAATATCTGCAAAAAGTTGCAAAAACTTTCCGTGTGGTTGCCGGCTTAGAATTGTGCCACTCCACGTCTTCCCATGGAAGTCGTAAGAGGCGACTAAGGGAGTAAAGGCTTGTGGTACTGTTACGGCCGAACCCTATATTCAAACCGAGGATAGATGAGGCTTACCTCGGGTTAAAATTTGACATTTGCCCATACGAAATGTGTCTAATCCGAAGTAAGCCTATCTGTCCGCGGATTGAATGTAGGGTTTGGCCGTTAGGCGATGGGCTTGCTACCTGTCACTAATATTACACTGTTAAACATCTTAGCCTAATTGTGCAAATTGTGGTTACAGAGTTATCAACAAGTTTTTAGAGTTGTTGGTAATTCTGTAACTTTGCCTACCCCACTCAGGGAATGAAGGCGTGAAGGTATGTATGTATGTATGTAAGTTGCAAACACTTTTAGACACTTTGTGGTGTGTACTTATTGGTAACCTTGACTGTACAAAGACATAACCTAACATTGCAAAATACGGCATTTTGCAATGTGTATCTTATATTTTTTATCAATCTAATTGAGTGACACTTACCACCTAAAACTAGTTATAAATTTATCATTAAAAGCAACTAATGGTGATAATATTTGTTGTTTATGATACTTATATGATATTATGATATGATAAAAACACACACACATACCAGTATAATTGAATATATACGCACACTTCTAAATAAACAATAATACAACTATGTTAACGATATAGGTACATATAAGGTCCTTAGGTGGGCGAAACCAACTGCGCCACCGTCTACGACTAATGCAACCAATTTATTTAAGAAACAAAAATAATTCGGTGGTTCAGTTGTGTGAAATTGTCCTCTGATATTATCATTATTATTAAATCTTATTCTTATTCTCATTCACATTCGACCTTGTTTCATTCGATGCTACAAGTTGTGGCAACCGTAGACGGATTGCCATGTAATAATTATACGCACATTAGGTTGATCTCGTATTAATTATATGGTTCTCTGTGCGTAATGATATATAGAGAAAGTTAGAATATTGCAGTTCACGCAACAAATGCCTCTGTTTGAAGCCGAAGAAAGTAAACAGTCGAATAACGGCCTAGGACGTTTAAGAAAAGTCAGAGCCCAACCCAATGATAGAACCTTAAATTAGCTGACAAGGGAGAGAAAAGGCTCAGCCGTGACAAAAACCTGCAGGAAGACGCACCGATAGAGAGATATACCTACGCCCAGACAGGTGGTATGCATGGGGATCAAAGTCCATAAGAAAAAGTCCTGAAGTTGGAAGTCGCAATACACATATGAATAATATGTAGATGAGCTTATTCGTCGTATTGATTTGCATAGCCACCAAGAAAGTGTGAGACTCCACAGACATCATAATAAATCATCTACCATAGATATTCTAGATTATGTATGCAGGTATTATTATAGGTATATAGCAACCATGACGCCAATTTTGGCAAAACAGGACCACGCTGTTCTGTCACCTCGGTGTTATATTGCAGTTTTATATTATTATATATGTTAGTTGATAAGTTATTTGTAATTATAAACGTTGATCGTTGCTAAACATAAATAAATAAATAAATAAATATCAGGGGACTATGTCACACCAATTGACCTAGTCCCAATTTAAGCTCTAGGCTTGTATTATGGGTACTAGACAACGATATAAATACTTATATAGAGAAATATATACTTAAATACATAGTAAACATCCATGACTCGGGAACAAATATTCGCGCTCATCACACAAATATCCGCCCTTACCGGGATTTGAACCCAGGACCGCTAGCTTCGTAGGCAGGGTCACTACCAACTAGGCCAGCGCGTCGTCAAAAATAAAATAAAACTTATTCTTAATATCCATCCGTACCACAGCGAAGCGAGGAATTTGCATGCAGTGAAGCTGATGAGCTCTGGCATGAAAGCAGACAGCAGCCCAAACCCGCCGCTCAAGGCAGAGCTGACTATCACCACATTCTTGCGGCCTCGCGTGTCTACCAGGTAGCCCCAAGGGAATGACGTCACGACAATAGCTGGAATCACATTAATAGATGCAATAAGTGCACGCCAGTAGACAGTGTCAAAGATGCGCGACTGTTTTCTCTTAACCTTCAAAAGATAACAATAACTATATAATTAGTTCTCATTAAACGAAGTGCATGCTGAAGAAAGCCTTGTCATTTGTTCGGTCGGTGAGTAACTGTAGGTAGGTCTGGTCGTGTTTGTTTGTTGGTATGATTGGTTGTAAATTGTTGATCATGTATCGGTGGGAAAAGGTAATGTTAATTGCCCTACCCTTGACGCATGTTCATTTGAATTCGTTACTCAACCAACATGCATCAACGTTAGGTAAATTAGCACTACCTGTTCCAACTCCAGTTGATCGTCGACCGAGAGACTGCGTGCCGATAATTAGATTGAGACGGTATTTTTTTGCCGTTGTATTATTAGGTAGGTACACTAATAAACTGACATATACACCAATATAATGACTCTCTAATTGACTATAGCCCTGGGTTAGTTAGTTGGTGTGGACTGCCGGTATGAAGCTAGCGATCCGGGTTCGATTCCCGATATGAACAAATATTTGTTTCCGAGTCTTGGAGGTTTACTATGTGTGCTATGTGGTGTCCTGCTGTTTGACCAAAAGTCATTTGACAAAATGACACTTGACAAACAACGTTTTACAAAAAAATGTTTCGTCACTTGATCATTTTACTAATAGTCATTTTACAAATGATTTACTTTTCCAAATGATCAACAGTTAAATTTACATTTTACGAGGAAAACGAACCAGGGCATAACCGACTCGGATAGGTTAGGTTAGAAGGCAAAGGCGGGAGCTTGGCTCCCGCCTTGGCCTTCGAGGTTGTTTTTTTTTCTGCCCAGAAATAGGTAAACTAATTGCTAAATGATCAATTGCTAAGTGAGTTTTTGTAAGATGATACTTTTGTCAAATGTCTCGTTTGCCAAATGATCATTTGGTGAAACGTTGTTTGTCAAATGATCATTTGTCAATAATTTTTTGGTCAAACATTAGTGAACCGTGCTATGTGTACACATACATACTCTCAACAAAAAAACTAAACAATGAAGCGGAGTTAAATAAAAACTTGTATAAATCAGCCATACCTATGTACGGTAACGAAGCTATCAGCCCTCGTTGAGCATCGGACATGTTCAGGTCGCATTTGGCCGCCGGGAGCACGTAGGCATAGCCCATGACCTCGATGATGGCCGCTATGAGGAACAAGGCTAGCACCAGGCAGTACTTCAAGTTGTACCAGCCCACACCTGTTGGATAGAGTAAGGTTAAATAAAGATTGTGTTATCTATCACTAACTTTCACAAACATACTGGAGTTGGAAAAAAGACGTACCTTTGAGGGATGGAACTAGGAAATGCAAATGCTGGATAAACAGGTCAATTACCGTCCAGGGGGCCTAGTACGGTTGCATTTATCGCATGACAAAATGTGGATAAAACATCCGTCACTTTCTGACACGTACCTATACGAGTAATAAGTACGAGAGTAACGGATGCTTTATCCACATTTTGTCACGCGATAAACGCAACCATACTGGGCCCGGAGGGCTAGCACAAGTTATCCGCGATTTGTATGTCGCTCGGATGTCCTTTTTGTTTTAGTTTGTATTCATAGAGACGCACTGAGTGATAAGCGAGAAAATACAACTAATAGTACTGGATCTTTTAAAAACGGCATCAATAATCGATGTAGGTATTTTAAAAATAATTTTTCATTAGAAAATAATGATATGTTCAACAGAAGTTGTAAAGTAAACGATAAAAAAAAGATTAAATATCTTTATTGTGAATTCGTGATAGTCGTTTCCGGTACAGGCAGGTGGTAGGACTTCGGTAGCACGACTTATAGTAGATATTCCAACGCTACATTCCTATCACATTGTATCACTAGTAGGGGAGATACGCCATGAAACGGACGTTTAACTTTGAAGTAAGATTACATACTGTAGTTAAAAACTTACGAACTCGTTCACTATCCTTAAGGAATTCGGATATACTATTGTATAATTATTAATACACCATATTTAATAAAAAATCAATTTATTGTAAGAAATATTATAAATTATTTTATCTCAATTACGTCCGTTTCATAACACAGGTAGCATTGAATAGGACAATGGGTGTCTTGAAACGGACTAGGAACCAATGCCATACTTTGAGCCTCATGAATAATCAATGTTTCACAAATTCTTTGCTTTTATACAATAACATTAATTTAAATAAGTCAATCATTTGGGTACAACATAAACTGAGATCATAAAATAAACAATTACAAAAAAACAAACATAAAATAATTAAACTTTCAACTTCTTAGTTTTAGTTTCAATTTGGCAACAATAAAAGTAGATATTGTTTTTTTTTACACAATAATACTTATCAAACACTTTGGTTGAACTCAAACTGAGATCATAGAATTAAAAATTACAAAAAAAAACAACACTAAATAATTAGACTCTCAACTTCTTAGTCCGTTTCAACGCGACGGTACCTGTCCGATTCATTGCGAATCTAACCTAAAAACATTTTAGCCAAATTCCAAATAGTGAAGTATTGATAAGATTACAACACACCGTTCCGTATTTTCTTGAGAATATGTCACAACAAGTACAACCAATATAATTGTAGCTTGAGTTTTTATCGAATTTTAAATCAGTTTGCAAATATACGATATTTTATACAAAACTCATGCAGTTCAACAACGTGCGAAAAAGTGAACAAAATAATGGCTGCCGGGATCTGTCTTAATTGTGGGTTTGTCTATGGTCATCAGTGTTGACAACCACCAAAAGACATGAATATTTTCGTTCAGATTTTTTCATGATATCAATAGTGTCCGTTTCATAACGCGTCCGTTTCATTGCGTATTCCCCCTATTGTGGTGGCCTAACCTTAGAAGAAAGAAAAATATGATGTAAACCATCAGTTTACACTGTTTACAGACACGCTAGCGTAAGGCGTGTAAGTTACACGATACGGCTAATTTATTAGTACGCCGCCGCCCTAAATTATAATGGCGTATGTGCAACTTAAAAACACAGCGGACTATAATCATTTTAGTATTTTCTATAAAAACTGGAGCATTTACGTTCCGAAAGTAACATTTGGTGAAATCTGATGATGAGGACCATTGCAACCATGGGACCTTCTCAGTGATATTTTATTTATATATTTCGCGGCCAAGCAACTTTGGTATATTGAAAAAGTATGAAGTAGACCTGAAGATGATCTGAGAAGAGTTAATCAACGAGTAACAATTCTCCATCTTGGATAGTTGCATTTTGAAAAAGACCCTAAACTTGATATGCACGTATTCACGTCTTACTCACGCATGAATGAAAATGCGTCAAGTTTAGCACTACCTATTCCGACCCCTGGCGATAATCAATTGAAATTAGGGCCATTTTAGCTTATGTTCGGTAGATGTGCCGTAGTAAATTCCATATCCGAGTCACAGAAGTGGGACAAAAAATAACGACAAAAACTGACTCTTATAACCCATTCAAAAGCGTAAAAAAATATCCAGTCCCCCTGAAAGTGCCGATTTCGCATCTTCTTATAATCTTGCAAACGACTTCAAAATGTTAGAAAAGTAAAAAAAAAGCGTAAGCTAGGCTTGTTTAATGTTTTTAGTGATCTATGGGTTTATTTTGGTCAGTTAAGCGACAGTTATTGTGGTGCAATTTCTATCTACAATTACCTGCGACGGCGAGTGCTTGATCCAAATCAGCAGCATATTTTTCACGACTATCAACACTATTCGAAATAGTTTTCAAATTAAATTCCATTTTTAAAGTGATTGTTTCGCACGAGCACGAAATATAACACTCACTGGATCATCGTTCGGTTTAAAAACATATTTTTAAAATCCTTTAAAATTAATTTAGTTTGTTTAATTATAAGCGTGATTTGTTGTAATATTGATGATTTATGATGTTAATAAACAGTGGTGCGGGCACGTTTGGACTAAGCGAAGGACTATATAGCAGTAATCGCTGTGATGGCGAAGACAGCGCGCCTTGTTCGGCCAGAACTATATTGTTTGTTAATCTCGTTAATTTTACAGCGTGCACTAAAGAGATAATATTACACGATCGTCGGGTTTTGTTATAGCATTTATGTATATCAATGCATGATTACCAACTGAACATTTATGGTAGGCCTACGTTGTTTTGTTTAGTTTCGTAATTGATTAAATATGTAAAGGGATCATTCAAAATGGTTTATTCCACTATGCCCCCACTGACAAGATCCCAGCGGGATCATACAAAATTTTTGGATCCCACTATTTGTCGGATTAAAAAACTGCTCCAATTTTATTCCAATTTGACCCTAGCTACATAGTATTGTTCCGTCTATGAAAGAAAAAGTACGCTACACTCTTGGATAGACAATGGTGGCTTGGTGGCAAATATAATCAGTACTTTGAAAGCAGGTTGATGGAGAAAATAATTGTGTATGGATGGGTGTGTGGGATAATAATGGAACGAAGAGTGTTCACTGCTCCCTAGTGGGGGCTTAATGAACTCAAACTTTGTGTATGACCCCACTGGGATCAAGAGACAAAATTATTAATAGTTGATCATATTTGTAATTAAAAAGGTCCTTTTTTATTTGTATAGTGGTAGTATGACACATAGAGTACAGATTATTGAAAATCTTGGTTTGGCAGTTATCAAAAGCGTCGCATTGCTATTGAAAATTAAAATGTTTATTAAGAGGCTTTCTAAGAGCTTCACTTGTAAGGCACTTGTTGGGTTGGCAACGCATTTGCAGTCTTTAGATTGCCATCATAAGATTGCAATCTTCATCTTCCGAATACCTATGGGCTTCAGAGCCCACTTATTATGAGGAGGCCTGCGTACTCGGTTGCCTTCTCACTTTTGAGCCTTTATAAAAGGAGGAGGTTCTCAATTCTTCGGGATATATTTTTTTATAAACACAAAAAGTCTCACTTATACATAATAGTTTATTCCTTCAAGATATCGTTAATTTGTCACCCAGTCACTCACTGACAGATCCTGCCTACAAACTTGCACACTACAAAACATATACCCCTAGAATTGAAAAGACGAATATATCCAAACTTTGCAAATATTTTTTCGTTATCGTTTTGGGTTACCTAGCAAATATAAACAAATTGATAACTCTGTAATAATGGTGCCAAGAATTTGCAGCACAAAAAAGTAACTACTAAGGACTAGCGACCGACTTCGACCTAACAAGGGAAGTCGTCACTAAGTGCAGAGTTCTTTTACGAATCGACAGATAGCGCTGCTGGTGTCAAAACAAAATATGCACTCCCAATTGTTAAATGCCTTGAAGGGCTGCGCAAAATAAAATCTCTATTCTATCTGCTGACTAACCTACTACCTAACCATTGCGCTGATTTGTTTTCAAAATAGTATGTAAGAAACTATTATGTGTTTTAGAATCAGCGCAAACAAATCAATAATCAAAAAAATAAAAATAAAGATCGTCAGAGCGTTTTTTTAAATTTATTGGTATGGAGACTCAAAAATGTTACAATTCTGACTCAACCTTGATCCAGAGTTAAAATAAACAATGTGCTATTTTAACCATAACAAAGTCGTGCTGGATACTGCACCGTTCATTCGTACCCACTGTACAAATAAAACTCGTTTATATACAAGAACTTATATGTTATTGTTTTGCTCTGTATCTCTTAGATGCAGCCTGATCTTCATTCTTTTGTTTTTTCATGCTTTGAGGTCGTTGTGGTTTGAAACAATATTGTTGCTGGTTCAACACTTATGATTGTAATCTTTCTGTGTCCTTTTTATATCGTTCGTACTTATCAGGGTATCATGTTATATTAGGTCCTTACCTATGAAATTGGCGTTTTATATGGAGAATTTTATGAAAACGGTGGTTGGTGGTTGGTGAATTTTATGTATGAAAGATTTAATTTTGCGGATTATTTAGTAACGTCAAATGCAAACCAAGCAAAATTCTGTCAGGAATATTGGACACTTCTAAGCTATATTATACATATCTTAGTTACTTAAAATAGTTTGCTTCATAAAACTCTGCGTAATTGAAACACTTGAACTTGCAGCACTTAAAAAGAGTTAAGTTCACACTTTAATTTTAAACATTAAGTAAGAAATTGAACCATATTATTTGTATCTAAAACCTTTGTGCCTTTGTGCCTTTGTGCCGAGCTGTGGGTAGACCTCCAACAAGATGGAGTGACGACCTTGTAAGGATCGCGGGAAAGCGGTGGATGCGAAAAGCACAAGACCGGTCTGAGTGGAGAGCCTTGGGGGAGGCCTATGTCCAGCAGTGGACGTCTTTCGGCTGACATGATGATGATGATGATGAAAACCTTTGTTGCATAGTGTATTAATGAAATTTTAAAATATTTTGAAAGTTAAAATTGAAATAAATAAATTCCGTACGAAATAAAACACGTAAAAAAAACGCCAATTTCATAGGTAAGGACCCAATATTAGCGTTTCGACTGAAATACTTTCTTCAACCGACTCTCAAGTCACAACGCTCGGAAAGTTAACGCACACGTCGGCACTCCACTCTATTTAATTGCCAAAGCACAGCTAACGTTTGCCCTAATAGTAAAGCAAACATGGTGGTGGGTTTGTTCACTAATTAGATGTCAGCAAGTTTTTGGACGTAGTTAAATGAATTAGTTGCTAAGAGTGGGACAAAGACATAATCGTCGACATGCTTAAATTATCTTGTCTTTACGATCGTTAATAAATATTATTTATTTATTCAAATAATTGCATAACATAGGTATGTCAAGTGCAAAATACAAATTAAATACATAATAATATGTACCTTGTCAGGCATCGCAACTTAGAAGAGAGGTAGATAAATTCGTATACAATAAAATACATGTGTTAATTATAGTATTTCTAAGTTATCTTTTAAATATTCATTAAAATGATTTATTTATTCTTCCGTCTAAAAGTGTATGTGATGGGTAGAAGCAAATTTATGCTTAATATTTTAGAGGAAATCAATCGCAAGCGGGACAGGCCTCACAGTATTCTGAAATTTCAGTATTTTTAATCAAAGTGTTAATAATGTAATGCCTCTTATGTTAGTCCATTAAATGCATCAAAAATATGTTCCTAGTTCATATTTAAAAAAGCAGTAAATGCAAGAAAGTGATCTAAAATTTACCCACTTAAGATCTTCTGCATCCGCAATGTCTGCTGACAGGTGAGATTCTTGTCGATCTGTTTCGTTTAGCACCTTGTAGTTTGGCTTTGAGTAGCTCTTGATTCACTGACAAAGCGTTGATTTCTTCTGCAAGGCTCATTATTGCGTTGTGTAAAGGAACTAGTTCAGTTTCGTATAGAAGTGTAAGGTTTTTATACAAAACGATTTCGTTCTTTGTAGCATCAGGACCGACATGTTCTAGAATTGATAAATAAGTATTAGGGATGTGACCCCTTCTCCTTAAAATAAGTAATGTTAGATCTGTCAATTTCGAGCGAATGCGTAATATTGATAAGGTAAAGAGGGATAAAAAGTGAAACATGAAGGTGCTTAATAAGAGCTTGGTTTACAGCACCACATACAGTAATAAAAAAAAAAAACTTGAACTTTCCATAGCTCTGCTTCTTTATCTCGATATCCTAAGTAGGCTAACCCGGTACAAATGGTGGACTCAATAGTCCACCATTAAATAAATATCAGGGGACAATGTCACACCAATTGACCTAGTCCCAATTTAAGCTGTAGGCTTGTATTATGGGTACTAGACAAGGATATAAATACTTTTATAGAGAAATATATACTTAAATACATAGTAAACATCCATGACTCAGGAACACATATTCGCGCTCATCTCACAAGTATCTGCCCTTACAGGGATTTGAACCCAGGACCACACATTAATAAATAATATTTCCATTGAAGTATGAAAGCGGGTTAGCCTACTTATCGTCGTTAGACGATGATATTGAAATCGGTCCTGCTGTTTCGAGTTTATTCGTTCGTCAAAAATACAAATCATTCCTCATTATAATATTGTGTAGATAAGTGACGTTACATTAAATATGAAAATATGGGGGGAGAGTTTTTAAAGAGAGAAGGTATTTAAAAACTTATAATCAGTTCATTAACTACACCCACAGCTCCGACTGAATCAATATAAATATTTCAAAATCTGAATACTAAAGACTTAAACTGTGTCACTGTGTTTTGATTCTTACGGCTCCTGTTGACACCAGTCTGTATTAAATATTGAGATTTATAAAAGGATTACAACTACCTAAATATTTAGAAACACATGTTTATTGTTCTTAATTCTTTGTAAAAAAAGATTGCTAGAGCAACCCAACCCTACCCTACCCCTAGAGGGTCGTAAATTAAAGACTCATATATCTTATTCATAAACGCAAAATGCTAAGTGTGCTGAGAGTATACTTTGTCCTTATCTTTTAATGTGACATTAGAATTTGACAAAGAATTCTTTAACTGAAATAGGTTTATAGAGCGTTTATAAATAATGGGTTAAATATGCAAGTATTTCGTCTTAAATATGCTAAACTTACGGTAGGCTTTCAACTCATCATGTTTTTGATGTCCACCCATATGATAATTATCATATAAACCGAGAGTCAAATTATGTTCCGAGTCTACCTGTATGTTCATTTCATTTCCTGGACGTATTAAAGATTTTACGACGGTGACTTTGTCGCTCTCTAAATCTTGCGCTTCTGTAAGTGGGTTTAAGGTTTGCACAACTATATCATTATTCTCATTTACGTAAGTTTGGAATTTCATATTTAACAAAAGTTCATATTTGTCTTTCTCAGTTGGTACAGGTGATATATCTAAAGTTTCCAGTTGATTCATGGAGTCAGTATCAAGGAATTTTGATAATGGAGTACTTTTATTATTACTTGGTTTAGTCACGCTTAGAAGCATACGACGCGATTCTTCAATCGATTTTTTAGAACCTCTACCCATTTTCGAATCTGACTTTTTCATGACATTTGCTATATCTTTCTGTTTCTTAACATTCTTATTGTTTGTATCCTTATTAACTCCAAAACCGAGTCTTTTAATTATTGTGTCATCAGTAAAGTCATCGAACTGTGGCACAGTTTTCTCGAGATTATAGTCGCCAACAGTAGATTTTAAACGCGCTGAGGTTGTCATGCCATCGTAAGTTTTCGTATCATGCTTGAAATTCAATGTTTCTGTATCCTCAAAATTTAGATTGGAAGCTTTGAACTTCGAATCCATTTTATCAACACCAGCAGTGGTTGACAATTGAGGGTGGTATTGTTTTGTATTATTTGACATAATACTACTACCCGATGTTTCCTGATGCGTGATTGCCGAAGATATTTTTTCAGAGCCAATATATGTTTCCTCCATTATTGGGTTAAACATCGTAGTGCCGTCTTCTAGGGTATAACTTATAGGTAATGTCTTGTTTTCCTTATTCATCTCGTTCCTTATGATTATTGAACTAAGTTGATCTGCTAATTGACTTACATTGCTTTGGGAGACATTTGTTTCATTCATGTCCTTGAAATTACCTGGTTTAGTGGCTAACTTTGCATTTCTGTCTTTTAATAATTCTTTAGAATACTGGTCACTCGCAGATGTTGGCAGTTTTTCCATATTTTCCATTAAATCTTGCTTCTTAGTCTCTGAATCTCCTAATCGATCCATACCTATATGATTATCAAAGACGTTTTTCGTTGTATTATCTATATTTAAACCTGGTGTAAGTGGCTCAGGGCTTTTAATAACGATATTATCTATTTGATTCGTATCATCTGATAGTAAACCTAATGATAAAGGTACGTATTCTTGATGTAAACCAGAAGTTAATTGATTCTGAATAATGTTACTCCTTTCAGTTTCAGTAATGGGTAGTTTAGGTTCAAAATAAGTACTATCGGCGTCATGAATATTTGTTTTATCACCTTTTCTTGATTCACCTATTATTTCAGTAGCATTTTTGTCGGAATCGTCTAATTGTGTTTTTGCTTGTTTGTTTAAATTCGTTAATTTCAATGCAGAATCACTGCCTACTAGTTGCATTTCTCTTCCATCCAAAACTTTTTCTAGAGCTTGACCTCTATTTACAGATTTATCATCGTTTTCAGTTGTTGAAACACCTTGTGTTAAGTTTTCTAGTTTCGAGATTTCTTCAATCTGTTTCTGTACAGACTTGTTTGATTCAACTATAGGAAATGCTTTATGTTTTAAAGGAATCATTTTACTTGCTTCATCTCTACGAAAGTCGGATCCTGAGGCAGCAAACGGCATTTTTACTAGACTTGACCTCTTTTCACGAGACTCTTTATGAGGTATTTCATTGTGATCAAATACCAAATCATTTTGGATAATAACGTGGTCAACACTTGATGGTTTCGCAATTTCAGGTGAAGAGCTTTTGTCTACGTGCTGTTGAATATTCACAGGTTTTTTAGTGTCATCATAATTAGATATCATTTTTTTATGTGAGTCCAAGCTATGAGCGGAATATGTAGCGAAATCCTTATGTTCACTCACTGTAATATCATGTGATGCTGGTTTTTGCAGCATGTTATTCACTTGACGCTTTTCGGTACCGGTATCTGGAATAGGTTGTGTTTGCGACATGTGCTCATCAATACCTTGCTTTCCGTTTTCAATCATAAATGGTTTAAGTACATGGGATTCTGAGATGCCAACATCATTTATGATATTTTGTTTATCTGGGTAAGCGTTACTTTTCATTGAATCTATATATCTATCGGCATTGTTTAAATTATTTTCTCTACTACCGGAAATGTTAGTAATGCGCTCATTATCTTGTTCTTTATGCTTACCATCTGTTACTTCAGTCTTAAATTCTCGTGTATCTAAATTATTTAATTGGTAATGTTGGTCTTGAGCTGTTCCATTACTTATTTCTGTTTTTAAATTATTGCTAGCAGGGGTGCCGTATGTTTGCTTGTTAAAAATATCCGGATCTTCAATTAATTTATCATCTACTTTTTCTGACGTTTCTTTAACTCTATTATTTTGAAATGCGTCCTGGGTTCTCTTAGCATCTGACTGACTCTTTATCATATCCGTATCACTATTTGGAAAATCTTGCTTTAAAGGTTGTTCAGGATGTATAATTTCTGATACTTCTGCGGCATTACTCAATGGAATAAAATCTTTATTTTGTTTTTCATCCATGCTTTTTTGTGTCTGAGACTTTGTAGCTTCAGATTTATTGGGAAACATCTGTATTTTATCTGCGTCTTGGGTACTTGGGTAGGTATTTGTACCTTTTTTTGCTTTTGTTTGTGTATTTTGACTACTTGTATCAGATACGACCTCATTAATACTCTTAAGTTCAGAGGTATCTAGAACATTTTGCAGAGAAGATCTAAAGTTTGGTTTGGTTTTTAATGTCAATTTAGTTTTTTTACTTTGCGATTGCGGGTCAGTAGCTATTTCATTTTGTTCAAGCTTTTGATCTTTTGCAGATTCTAAGGCTTGAGCAGAAGGCGTAATTTTATCCTTCTTTGTTTTGTCTTTTGAATCATAAAAAATGTCATTTTTATCTCCCAATTTATTTAGTATACCGTCGTAATCTAAAGTTCCCCCGTTATGTAATTGTGATTTAGTTTGAAAACGCAAATCATCTTTGTTACCAAAGTCATTTAAATTGCTAGGGCCAGTGGGAGGAACAGATTGATTTATTATATTTGATCGATCATTTATATGTTTAATTTGATCCATATGCGTTGTTGGTAAAAGTATTGGTACATTCTCCTTATCATTCAAAGTTAGATCTGATAATGTTTGTTTAACACTGTTCGTATGATTTTCCCCCCTGCTTTGTGACGCACTGACAGCAATAGGTTTGATTTCAGCAAATTTTGCATTATTTACATTTTCAATTTGATCAACATGCGGTGTTAATAAAAGCATATCGTTTTTTTCCCTTTCTAGTGAAGGTGTTATTCGTACATTATCTTTATCGGTCAAAGTTGCATTTTTTGATGTTTGTTCAACCCTTTTCGGATAATTTTCCTCCCTGCCTTGCGATGCACTGACGGCAATAGGACTTATTTCAGCTATTTTAGTTTTTTTAATAATTTCATCATGATCAACATGCGGTGTTGATAAAATTTTATCGCTTTTTTCCCTTTCTTGTAAGGTTGTTATTCCTACATTATCTTTATCGTTCAAAGTTGCGTCTGTTGATGGTCGTTCAACCCTTTTCGGATATTTTGTCTCCTTGCTATGTGACCCAAGGACAGCAATAGGCTTAATTACAGATTTATTTGTATTTTTTATATTTTCAATTTGATCAACATGCGGTGTTAATAAAAGTATATCACTTTTTTTCCTTCCTTGTAAGGGTGTTTTTGGCACATTTTCATTATTATCCAAGGTTAGATCTGTTGATGTTTGTTTAATCCTTTTCGGGTAATTCTCCTCCCTGCCCTGTGACGCACTGACGGCAGTAGGTTTCATTTCAGCAAATTTTGCATTATTTATGGATGAAGTTTCAAACGAGTTATTTCTCAAAGTTCTTTTTCGATTTCCATTATTTCGACTTGTTGCATCTTTGACACTATTATCATTTATTCTGATATGATCACTCGACAGTTCTCTACTATACCTTCGCTCTTCTTCCTTTTGTCGAAGAGTGACTTTTGGTGGAACAAAATAGGCTAACGGGCTCTCATTACTTTGTCTGGGCGATTCATTAAAGGTTTTGCTTTTATTTATTTTTCTGGTATCTTGATTACCACGTATCATTTCACTTGAAGACAAACGAGGAGGGTATGTTATTATGTTAGAATGATTTGATCCAAGTGAGTTCTGTGACGAACTGGTTCGTGCAAAGATGTCTACTAGTGGTTTCGATTCAACCTCACTTTTGCTTGGTCGCTGGGCTTTTTTTATCGGTTCCTCTGTTAGCTTAGATAACTTTCGTGGCTCAACACTAGAAATGCTGTTGCTACGATTGTCTTTACTCTCTTCAGCCTTATTTAATGCTAGGTTAGGCGATGGTTGTTGTTGTGTTTTTGGCAAACCGTAGGGATATTTATCTTCACTAAAAGGCGGATCTAAGCACCCTCCTAAAATAACGTATATAATTAGGTGAAGACTAAGTTAGAATGATCATTATCATTTGGATAGTAAATCAGTGAGTACATTTACCTGGTTTGCATTTACCAAAAAAGCCTTTTTGGTTTCGAGCAACTATTTTCGAATTTGCCATGTTCAATTTTAACATTTCTTGTGAACCTTCGATTTCGTCAATGACAATGCCTGATTGGCTTTTATTTGATGTTTCTGGTACATATGCGCCTTCGTCATCCTCTTCGCCGACAGATGTTCCTAAACACCCTCCTTCAGAACATACGGAATAATGTTAGTAGGGTAGACAGGGGATAATAGTACCATTTTAGAAATAATGACCAGTTACTCAGAATCTAAAGCTACCGAGTAAAAATAAGCTTAGAATAACTTTCTAGTAGTAATTGGCTATCAGAATCTAGGAAATAAAAATAATTTGATCGCATCAGAATGGTGCAAATTGAGTTTTTGAGTTACAATTGTGCCAGAAAAACAGGAGTAAATAAAACTCAAAATAATGTAGGTACTAATCAAGCACTGTTTATTGTTAATTTCTTAAGACGAATTAGTCTGTTACGTTAAATCAGTCTTAATTATAGGGACTCGTATTTATATTAGACAAAGCTAGCATTTCAGTTGAACTAAACGTAACATAATACTCTCCAAGTTTTTGTAACTTATTATGTCAACTTATTATAAAAAAAACACTTAATATCGAATTCATTAATAACCTTTTGTACAAAATAAACCCCCACATTTCACTTTTTATTTCGGTTTTATCTTTTCACTCCAAAGTTCATGTATTCGTTACGTAGTTGTCCTGTTTGGAAATTTCCAGACATCGTGGCTTCTATAGATTACCCTTCAGTCAACTCTGACTAAATTATTAAACATTCATTTTAGTTTAAGGCCTTGGACTCAAGCGGTTCTCCCAATTCGTTTCGGTGGACTTGGTATTCGATGCTCTTCTAGCGAGGCACTGCCAGCTTTCCTGTTCTCCGCTTATGGTTCGTTGCCTCTCATCAGTATTATCTTAAATCACCCACAGATACTTGGCGATGAAATTGCGAAGATAGTGGAGGCCAGGGATGCTTGGTGTGAGTCGTGTTCAAGAGTGGATATGACAGTCAAGAGGCATATCCAAAGAGCATGGGATACATCTCGCCCCATATCAATTCATGCATCTCTCATACTAAATAGTCCGGACGATTTAGATCGCGTCAGTCTCTTCGCTGTCTCAGCAGGCGAATCAGGTCACTAGCTCCACGCTCTTCCTGCAATAAGTATATGCACAGTCTTGCACCCAAGCTGCTTGCGTATAGCAATAAGCTTCCGGCTTGGAGCTACAATCTGTGAACCTCATACTTGCACGTGCGGGATCGTAGTGAGTGAGCTGAGACGACTTGGCCGTTCATGCTTTAGAAATGCCGGCCGTTTGTACCGTCACAGCACAATTAATGATATGATCCGTCGTTCACTTGCCACTGCCTCTGTACCAGGTGTCCTGGAACCAGCAAGTTTGCATACAGGCGATGGCAAGCGACCAGACGGAGCTACATTGGTGCCGTGGAAACTGGGTAGGGCATTGGTGTGGGACGCAACGTGTGTTGACACATTCGCCCTTTCCCACGTCCAGTCAACTCGTAATCGGACCCGTGCAGCAACTGTCCAGGCCCAAACCATCAAGCGCCGCAAATATTCATCATTGCTTGCAGTGGAGACCATGGGACCTTGGTCAGCCGATATGAAAAGGATTATTAAGGCCCTGTCATCCCGGCTCATAGACACCTCCGGAGATCCTAGAGCTGGTGCTTACCTCTCCCAAAGGATTGGGCTAGCTATCCAGAGAGGAAATGGAGTCAGTGTCATAGGGACCATGCCGCGAGCGGACCTGCTAGAGGGGGTTTTCTTTTATAGTGGCGATTATTATTTACATTTTTTATATTTCAATAGCTTAGTTTTAAATCTCGATTATCTAACTGACGCCCACACTGTGGCGCATTACAAACTTTAATAACTAGAGAATCACAATTCAGTAAATCTTTCAAACTACGATTATTAAAATGTAAACAGCAGTAAAAAACGTTTGGTCAGTCAAAAATACAAATCGTCGCCTAGCTCGTGCGTTTCGCGCGGCATCGAGTGGCCGAGTAGCGAGCACGTATTTCGATGTACCTAGTTGCAGAGTTATAGGCGATGGTACTATTGTCCCGTGGTACTATTGACACCGGTCTACCCTAAGCATATGCTGTCCGAGTTCACGATTTTGTTCAGTTACTCGTAGTTTTGGTAGTTTGGGATAGTAATTCAACATAAAAATGGACTTACAAAAATGTATAAAAGCGCAAAGAAACGAATGAAACACAAGTGACAAATAAGCTCTCAGTAGCTAGTGTGATACTGATAGTCAACCAAACGATATTAAGAAGCTGGGACTGTGAAAATATATGTATACGAGTAGATGTTACTTATTAGAGTAGGTATCTACTTACCAAACTTTAAAAAATTGAATCCATGCTTGCGGCTTTTGGGAGTTTGCGTTTCTTTTTCCAGATCAGTTTCCATATAAACATTGAAAGATAGAATAGTTTGGTCGCTGTTGATCAGATTGATTTTCTCAGGTGTTATGAATTGGTTGCCTATCCTGGGAATAGACACGAGGCCCCGCTGGACTAGTCTGGGCTCGTCTTTATTCCGCACACGAACTTTGACATTGAGTGGAGTGCCAGTGGTACTGAATTTGACTATATTGTCTGCCCCTACAGCCTCGACCTCAAATGCCAGACTCTTCACCAGTTGTTGCACAAGCACGTCTTCATCATCCATCTTCCTACAAATTGTATATTTAAAAATGTTAATATTCATATCGTTTGAACCCTGCAAGATATCCAACTAAACATACACAAAAAAATATTTTCATTTTTAATTCCTAACCATCAACAAGCAAAACTTCTTGAAAAGGCCATGTATCGTATAAATAAATAGAAGGTTTCACTTAAATTTGGCGTTTAGGAACCACAGAAAGACACAAACTTCGATTTTATATTGGTATAAGTAGAACCTTGATTTTCCTCGCATCCCATCATCAGACTTAAGTCAAATTGGACTATGTCATCAAATATACTCACCGAATATTAAGCGGTATATTTTTAAAAAGGGATTCATTTTGAACGACTTTTTTTGAACAATCTTAAAAACACTTATTTTTTTCATGTTCCGCAAATTTTTTCGGTGAGTATACATACATAAGAGATTATAAAAATGACAAGCTCCTCATAATAAAGTAAATTATCAATGAGACTTATGTACATACGTGAGTTTTTCGTTTGACCATTACAATCGTTGTACCTCTTATAATGCAATGGGTAGACTTGAATTTACAGAGTGTATATTAACTATAGCCGTCATAGCAACAAATAATAAAAAATAAATGGAGTCCTTATACGAAAAACGTCAGGCATTTTTCTCCACCGTGAGTTACTATGTAGTTACACAAAGACGAAGTTATCCGCACCTACCTTAAAAGTCCAGATTATAGCTATATTTGCTGAAATAATTTAGCTGAGTAGTGATACTCTTACGAATCATGTTATAAAGTAGGTCTGACACTGCCCGATTATATTTTCTATACAAAAGAAAGAAAGAAAGAATCACATTTTATGCATAATGTGTTATGAATAAAATGTGATTCCTCCGCCAACATGCTTAATAAAAATAAAGCTTAACCTCACAATGATATTCGTGGAATGTGAAACCAATAAGGTAAATACTTAGCATGTGCTGCAGCACTTGGTGCTACAACGCTGGTTTTCTGTTGAATCCTTTGTCTTTGGCGACGCCAAGTGACAGTTTGGACACCATGAAAAAGGCATTGAAATATTCACAAAAACCAAATTATTACGTGAAGTGTTTAAATAATTAGAAGTACTTAAATAAATATAATACTATGAAATAAGTAATGCGGAATGTTACATACATACTAACAGACAAATATATCAAAATAAATTAAAAAATTATGGCACTGTACGGGCGGTTTAAGATTCAGATTTTTGTAAACTTGATAAGGTAAGCCTCCTATTACGGCCCCCCCCTCAAAATCGGCACGGATTACCGCAGTATTTTTAAACATGCGTTTTATGAACAAGTCGATTTATTCGCTAAGAAACTTATGTTACACGAGCAAAGCGCAGTTCGTACTTACCGGTTTCTTTGGCGCTATTGTGTAAGCATCAAAAAAAATATCCGCGACGCCGGTGCAGGAGCAGGTTGTGCCAAAGAAACACGAGACGTCACACGTAAGTAAATTCTCATTTTATTTAGTGATTGGCAGGGGTCGGACAAAAAGTGCGGATGACGTAAAATTTACGTACCTAATCTTGCACACAGAATGATGTTTGTACATATTTAAACTTCCGTGTGACATGTAGTAACGAAGGAGTATTAATGAAGTAACCAAATAATCGTAAATAAATCATGGAATTAATAATACAAGTGGTAGGGTGATGTAGTTTATAAAATAAATTTCACGAAACTTGTTACCATAAGGTACGATTATTTAAAATTAATTAGAACAAATCTCTGGGAACCTCAGATAATTAGGTTTAATACTCAAAGGTGGGAACAGTAGGAAAGATTAGTAAAAAAAAAGAAAAAAAAAAGATGTTTTTATACTTATTACCTATTTAATGAAATTATTCCCTTAGTCGTCTCTTACGACATCCACGAGAAGACATGGAGTGGCACTATTCTAACCCGGTGACTACACAGGTAATAATAATGGATTATGAAAATCAAAAATAATATTTGAAATCATCCTATAAGTGGTTTGACGTCATCCGCACTTTTTGTCCGACCCCTGGTGATTGGCGTAATAGTTGTAATTACCTAACCCAATGCTAAGATTTTGATTAATGATTTATTATTGTTTTCTTTGCGACTTTCAAATACTATTTTTGTATATTTTTGTCTGGAAATACCTCAAAATTAGAATATTAAATACCGCGGTAATCGGTTTAATTTTTTACTATGGCTCTTACGTACTTAAGGTACTTAGGTAGGTAAAATGGTATTTTAGGTTCAATGGCCTTTATTTTTTATAACTACTGTCAGTTTTTTTTTGTGTTATAAAAACTTTATCTATCTAAGCAGTTAAAGGTACGAAAAATAATAATAAAGGCTTTATTTATTATCAAAAACTTGTGCATTATATTAGTTCGCATCTTCAGAACAATATTGACCTACTTAATTCTAAAATTTTAAATTACGAATTTGGTCTCTATAATAATAAATTTATGACTTGCAGTTTGAAAGCTGAAATTTTGAATTATGTCACTATTGTTCTGAAGGTTGACTTGTTTCCATAGAAACCCTTAAATACTTGAGTTGTTTAAATATAAAGATATATTTAAAGATATTCTTGTTAGTTTTATTAATTTTTCTCAAACATGCTATGTAATGTCGGCGTTATGTTAGTTATTTTAGGCTTCAAAGTGCCACGTTCCCGACGGAACAACTCGAGAGAACTGTAAAGGAATTTCATACAAAATTGAAGGCCTAGGCCGGGAAGTAATTTTTTTTTAATTTTAATATGGCCATGACAGCTGGTTTTATGAACAGGCTGAATAGCTGAAATCGTTTTTTTTTTTGTATCTGTGTGGTTCGGACCAAAAATATCCGCGTTAATGCCTATTACACAAATGTTTTTTGAGTGATGTTTTTTTTTATTTCATTGCATATGTTTGAGAAAAGCACTATACATACCTCGCCGTGAAAAGGGGTTGCCAGCCTCGTAACTATCCGACCTCGCTTCGCTCGGCCGTCTATATGAACTCGGCCTGCAACCACCTACTTCCCGGCGTCTGTAGTAATGTACTATTATTAGATGGTTAAAATGTTAAGTTTTGATTTGTTTAACCAACGTCACGATAACTTTATATTTTTATGGGTCGTTATCAGGTTTTATTATAGTACCGTGAATTCATCCTATTACCGAGGGTAACAAAAGATAACCCTCGGTAATAGGATGAATGGGAACCTAGGGCCGAGGTGTTTAGGTTTTTTGTGGGTCGGGGTATGGATCCCATACTATCTCCTATTGTGACAGTAAATGAAATAACAATTTTAGGGTACCGTAGTCCGGATTACTTAATAAAATCAAGTTTTTTTATAGTAAAGCTTACCTGTTGGAAACCGATGTACTAATTGATGGTACAACGCTTATCTGGTAGACTGGGTTTTTATGTTAGTTTGCGAAAACTGGGATAATAAGACTAAGCGTATGTTTATTTTGTATTTCAAGAACTTTAGTAAAAGTTGGTGTTTTTATAGGTTTAATTTATGTTTTGAAGCCAGCGGCATCCATAATGTATGTACTTAAATTATGAACAATTATGAACCACTCGATTCCACTTCCCCCGGGGCAGTAACGTGGATCAACCACTTGATTCCACTTTCCCTGGGCCAATAACATGGATCAACCACTCGATTCCACTTCCCTCGGCGCCAGTGACATAAATCAACCACTCGATTCCACTTCCCCTGGGCCAGTAACATGGATCAACCACTTGATTCCACTTCCCCTGGCCAGTAACATTGATCAACCACTAGATTACACTTCCCCTGGGCCAGTAACATGGATCAACCACTTGATTCCACTTCCCCTGGCCAGTAACATTGATCAACCACTAGATTCCACTTCCTCTGGACTAGTAACATGGCTCAACGACGCGATTCCACTTCCCCTGGGCCAGTATCATGGATCAAACACTCGATTCTAATTCCCCTGGGCCAGTAACATGGATTAACCACGCGATTCCATTTCCCCTGGGCCAGTAACATGGATCAACCACTCGATTCCACTTCCCCTGGGCCAGTGAAAAGGATTAACCACTAGATTACACTTCCCCTGGGCCAGTAACATGGATCAACCACTTGATTCCACTTCCCCTCGGCCAGTAACATGGATCAACCACTCGGTTCCACTTCCCTCGGCCAGTAACATAAATCAATCACTCGACTCCACTTCCTCTGGGCCAGTGACAAGGATTTACCACTCGATTCCACTTCCCCTGGGCCAGTGACAAGGATTTACCACTAGATTACACTTCCCCTGGACCAGTAACATGGATCAACCACTCGATTCCACTTCCCCTGGGCCAGTAACATGTATTAACCACTACATTACACTTCCCCTGGCCAGTAACATGGATCAACCACTAGATTCCACTTCCTCTGGGTCAGTAACAAGGATCAATCACGCGATATCACTTCTCCTGGGCCAGTATCATGGATCAACCACTCAATTTTCACTTCCGCCTAGGCCAATAATATGTATCAATCACTTGATTCTCACTCTTGGGGCTTTTTTAAAGACCAAATGTAGGTGGGTGGATCAACTTTTTGTTGTTGTTATTCTGTCCCGTAAGCCAGGAGACAACAGTGATGGACTTTCTTAGAAAAATGTTATAATATATACTTCCAGCACACTCAAGAGAAAGACCATAAAAGAATGGGTGTGTAATTGCCAATAAAACAGTTTTTTAGTGGACTTATATCCTTTGAAATCATAGTTTTAAAGAGTGACCCAGGAGACGTCATCATGGCAACGAGCTACAAAGAAAAGTTGATTGACCCAGGTACGTACCCTTAATTACCAAACGGAAAATAATAACTCAAAAGATCCCACGCGCTCTGAATTGTATTTGATAGGACCCCATTCAGTTACGATAAGATATATAATATAAGCCGTAATTGCCCGTTGCTCATTTGTATAGTCGAACCTTTTCACTCCGTCACTCATATAAATTAATCAATTTACCATTATTACTCTATATTCGCGAACTTTTGAAGGTTGAGCATTGTCATATTATTTATGTATAGGTACACTTAATCATTTTCTGAATGTTTATTTTGAGGTAGTAATCTCTCTTTTTTTTTATTGATGGCCGCGGTATTATGCAGTGATTTCGCCAGTGTCAAGTGAGTAGCGTAAATCATTAAATAATAAATCAAAGCCGGAAATCTTTCAATCGGCCATTTTCGCTCCCTGAAGGTTACCTTATATTTTTTAATGAAAAGCACTTTCGGTGAAAATAATAATGGGACTGTCATAACATAATATATTTGACATGAAAATGTAGTGATGTTTTGATAGATTTATTAGATAAGAGAGGTTTTCGTCTCTGTCGCACCCGGCATATAATATTGTATGATCATGATGATGAATATATTCATACCTTTTTAATTTTCTAATTAGAGGTAACATTATTCTCATCACTATTTCATCCTCTATCTAATGACTATTACAGTCAGGTATACTTGGTATTGTGATTGGCAGTCTGAATAGAAACAGACTTTATACCCGACTTTGTTGATGAAAATAAGACTCCAATACATACAAATGTTTATTTATATTTACTGTAAGAAATACACGTAGGACGTCTTAATTAATCAGAAACTAGTCCGGCAGAAACCGGCTTTTGACACAGAATTTCGACAGCAAATTTTAGATTGTGGTAAAACGAAGAATATATAACGAAAGATTTATTCCTATATCATCCAGCGTTCATCGTAAATAATGCAGTGCAGTTGCTGAAGAAATACCAGTTGCATCTCACTGTCTGTACTGTACCCTTATCTACGTTTACTCGAATAATTTTTTGCCCTTAAACCTATAATTTTAATCATCAAACACAATGCTATAGACAACGCGATTATGAGGTCTTTTAATTATTTTAGGGATCTTGTAATTTTTTATTTCATCGAATTGTTCTTTACACTGAGGATCGTGATTATAAAGATCTAGTGATATATTTAATGCCGAGTACTTATGTAATATGTCATCCAACACATATTTCAAGGGTAATATTTCCTTATTCATCAACTGCAAGAAATTACAAACTCTCTCTTGAGGCGTAGGTCTTTTGATCGGCGGGTACTGAGTTATAAGATTGTCAAGCTTTGGTTTTGGCGTTAAAATGTGAAGCATTCTTCCTTCTCTAAAATAAGACCTTACTGCTTCATCAAAATTATATTCGGGTGTCGTGTGATTTCGGCTATTAGGATTTACTAGCAACGGTTTTTTTAAAGAACCGTCATTAGTATGGAAGGAAAGCATGGGTGACACGCTCAGTTTTCGTAAATTGTCCGCATGATTCCTTTCAGGTGTTTTCACGGGTTCAGCAATTAATTGGCTTTTGGGTTCAGCAATAAATCGGCTTTTGGGTTTAGCAATCAATTGGCTTTTGCTGACACTTAAGGTAGAAGTCGCTTTATGTCTAGCAGCAGGCGTGTCGACGACGCGCATCACAGTCTGAATAATATGTTGAAAACAATCTTCAGAATGACCCATATTTTCAAAAACTGAAGAAAAAAAACATGGAAATTGAAAGAAAATAAAAAATAAACAAACAAAACAAAATTAGTTTATCAAAAGATACTTACTCAATGTTTGTGTCCGTACATTCGTTGTTATTGTATCAGTTTTTTTGTTATCAGCCATAGTAAACCCGTCATAGCCTTCAACCGTTTGTACACTTACAGTAATGGCATCGTTTACATTGTTTCTATTATACGTATCATTAGAATGTTCAATTATACCGCATTTATCCATATCTGATGTTACTCTGCTTACCATAATGTTGTCACTAACGAATCTATTTACATCTCCTGAGCTTAAGTCCGTGGTGGTAGACTGGTGTAAAAGATCGACACATGAATGGTACACTGGATTGTGTTTATCATATTTACCGGTGACATCTTTCTGATAATCATTATTTTTGAGAGTTATTTTATGAGTAATGGGCATAACAAATTCGAAAAACTGATCATCCTGCTTCCATTGTATTTTATCTAAATTTTGTAAGCATGACACCTCTGGCACAATTTCAAGACAACAGTTGGAGTCATTTATATTAATGTTTTCCATGAGATGCGTGAACTTAATTCGCAAACAAGCGGTATCCATTTTAGATACAATTTTAAAATTAATCAATGAAATACCGATCTGAAAAAAAAACGAGAAAATATAACAAAAATGAACATACATGTGGAAATAAAAATCGGCCAAGTTGAACTCGCATCGAGAGGGTTCCGTTTATACGTAATTTTTTTCAACTTTTTTTTGTTAGAGATCTTATAGGTTTTGCTGTAATCTACAAGCAATGGACTACATGTAGATTTTTTTTTAAATTTTAGGCTTAATTGTTTCGGAGATCAGGGGACTGGTCAATTTTCATCTGCTTTCTTGAATAAAATCAAAACTATTCATTTTACAATATATATTTGACATCCTCATAACGAGCCCTTTCATTTTATATGTGACACTGTAAGGTTTCCAAAACTTTTATTTTACTTTTGATAATTTGACGGCCGAAAATGCCCTTACTTAAAAAAAAACTCTGTATATCTGTGTTTGGGTCATAGGATTACACAATCCTACCAAATTTCACTTGATTTGGTCGCAGTAGATTCGGAGCAAATTAGGTTTGACAGGCGGACGGAAAGACAGACAGACAGACGC
The DNA here is from genome assembly GCA_927399475.2 of Acleris emargana. Classification (NCBI taxonomy): domain Eukaryota; kingdom Metazoa; phylum Arthropoda; class Insecta; order Lepidoptera; family Tortricidae; genus Acleris; species Acleris emargana. The sequence continues at coordinate 10,234,146 of OV656841.1, read as the reverse complement.
ACGAGTGATCCTATAAGGGTTCCGCTTTTCATTTTCTGTACAGAAACCTAAATACAAGGTATTTTTTTTACTCTGTGCACAAATTTTAACATATGTATTTGTATCGTTATTAAAATATATTCAAACAATAAAATCAGTATTACGAGGGTGCATTGAAAAGTTCTGAGCCTAAGGTTGAATATAATAAAAAAAAAACAAATAAATACTGGCAGGTCAAAGTGCCATATTTAGTCGCCATTATGCACTATCTTTTGTTTTTTTCCTGTCACAATTTTGCATTTTATGCTCGAACTGCTACATAAGGTCACTGATTTTTCAAGTAATGGATAAAATTGAGCACCGTTCTGTCATAAAATGTTTGCAAAAGAAGGGGTTAACACCAAAACAAATATTTGAAGATATGAATCAAACATAAGGGCAATCTGCTCCATCGTATGCTACCATAAAAAGATGGGTAGCTGGTTTCAAACGTGGCCGGGAGACTGTTCAAGACGAGCCTAGGAGTGGGCGGCCGTTGACGGCTACTACGGACGAAAATGTCAATAATATATTAGATGCGATAATGAAGGATAGGCGATTGAAGATTGTGGAGATAGCGGAAGCAATGGGTATTTCTTATGAGCGGGCACAGAACATCATCACCGATGTTCTTGGATTTTCTAAGGTGTCAACCAGGTGGGTGCCTAGACTGCTTTCAGTCGAGAACAAACGAGTACGTGTTACAATTTCCCAAGATTGTTTATGTATGTTTCAACGTGACTCCGACGATTTTTTCAATCGTTTTATAACTATAGACGAGACATGGGTCCACCACAGTACACCAGAATCGAAAGAACAATCCAGGCAATGGAAAAGACCAGGTTCACCACCACCCAAAAAAGCCAAGGTCATTTTGTCAGCTAATAAGGTAATGGCCTCAGTTTTCTGGGATTGCAGGGGGGTTATCATGAATATCATGATAGACTATCTCGAAAAGGGCAAAACAATAAATTCGGGTTACTATTGTGCTCTTTTACGTCGTCTGCGTGAGGAAATTAAAATAAAGAGACCTGGAATGCTGTCGAAAAAAGTACTGTTTCACCAAGACAACGCTCGCGTTCACACTTCGGCGAAATCAATGGCACAAATATATGATTGTGGATTTGTAGTGCTGCCGCATGCCCCTAACTCGCCGGATCTAGCTCGTTCCGATTATCATCTCTTCCCAAACCTCAAAAAACACTTGGGAGGACAAATATTTTCGACTAATATGGAGGTACAAGAAGCAGTAGACTCATATTTTAACGACCTCAGCGATTCTTTTTTTTTTGATGGGATAATGAAGTCGGAGGCGAGGTGGACTAAGTGCATTGACCTTCATGGAGAATATGTCGAAAAATAAAATTGTTATAAAAAGTGAGCCCGTTACTTTTTTTTACCAGGCTCAGAACTTTTCAATCCACCCTCGTATCAATCCCCGTGTGGTTGCCGGGTTAGAATGCGGTGCCACTCCATGTCTTCCCGTGGATGTCGTAGAGGCGACTAAGGGAATATAGGCTTGTAGTACTGTTAGGCGATGGGCTTGCAACCTGTCACTAATACGCTGGTAAACATCTTGGCCTATTTGTGCAAATTGTGGTTATTAATTATGAACAACTTTTTTAAAGCTGTAGGTAATTCTGTAGCTCTGCCTAACCCACTCTGGGATTGCAGGCGTGGGGGTGTGTGTGTGTGTAAAATCAATAAATATATATTCTTTTGCAAATTATCCAATTTTTACATCCTCATAGAGCACGCTCCCCTCCACGCACCCCCGCATTATTTAAAGTCGGGTATTTTATAGGGCTATGAATATCGTTAAGTTAGTGGAATCATTGAATCGGCAATATCTCTAATGATTTTTAAGCCAAGTAAAAATAAGTGAAGTCACAATAGTGAAGCAAATATTAAAATGTGTGTACCTATTAAATATTACCCTTTATAGCTAGACCATAGGAGTACGGTAGACCATATTATAGTATAGTCTGCGTAACGTTTACCATATTAAATTTAAGCTCAAGAACGAAATTTTAATTTCAACAAAATTATTCGTCATGTTGGAAGGGAAACGTTTTTTATTTTGCAGAAACAAGATTTTTTGTCAGCTGTATTTAATTACTGAATTACCTTTGCCCCCAACTTCTTCCGCGTATAATAGAAGTCGTTTATCTGACCGATTTTTCACGTGGATTGGTTGAGGCGTTGGACCGTCAAGGCGGAACCAACAAACAAACTCACTTTTTTATTTATAGTATTCCTGTTTTGACGTATTCTCATTTCGTCGAATTCCTGTTTTGTTGGAATTACTTATATGCAGGGCCCGTACTTTTCATATACTAATTGGAATCTTACTATATGTAGCGTGACGTCATTTTTACGTCATCGGCATGAAAAGTACGGGTCCGGCTTATGTGTCATAAAGATAAAAAAAAAGAAAAAGATAAAAGATGTTTATTAAGTAAGTAGGCCGCACGGGCACTTTTACACGTCAAAAATCTACCAGCAAAGTGGTCCATTATATGCCCGTCAACGTAAAAGGGATGGTTAATGTTTTCGGATGGAGCTGTGTGCCATCACCCATGTTAATTATTGAGTTACAGTAGAATCATTGAGTTAATTTTGTAATTATAAATTTTTCTTTTATTTTTAAAACATAAATGAACCCACGGTAATTGCATATCTTCATTTGATATTGAACATCTGACGAAACAAGAATCCGACGAAACCGGAATACATCATATACTTATTGAGACTAACGAGTAGGAGCTAGTACAAGCGGTTCCATTCTATAAGTAGATAATGTACCTATCGGGATCTCCTCCGGGACGCTCCCGAAATCAGTTTAAAAGTGACATGCAATTAACCCAAATATACACAAACTATGGTCAAAATAACAGGCTTAAAATGTAATTAAACTGTTGTTACCTGATAGAAATATGGTGATAATAATTTATCCAATTTATTTAAACAGACGCATTATTTAGAATTTTGATATTCACAGAAGTGAACTGAAATTTTGAATAAGTATTATTATGAAATTGCATCTGTTAATCTTATACGTCCATGTCGACGGATTATGTGACAGTTTATATTTTCATATCTCCGCGGCCTCTCTTTAGGCCATGACTGATTTAAAGTTTCGTGAAACAAATAGGTTTTACTTATAGCTCGTTATCGTCTTGTATAAGGGAGCGACTACACCAGAGCTTAACGGTGCGTAAATTACGGTCCGTCAAAATTGACGCCATGTAATTACTATGATGATTATGACCTTATTTGGGGCTTCCGGTAATCTTCTGGAAGGGAAGATGACCGATTGAAAAATGCCCGGTTTTACTTTTGTTAATTTTTATTTACAGTTCTATATACTGATTATACTCTCTCACTGACACTGGCGAAATCACTTGGTGGACCGCCATTAATTTAAAGAAGAAGAAGAAGAAGACCCATTATTTTGTTTACGCAACGTCACCGTATTTTACACGAGACGGTGTGGCCGATCCTTTACCTAGAACAACTCTATTCCAATCAGTAAATAATATTGATTTTGGCATGTTTATCGTTTTTTTTTTAACTCAGCTGCCATTACTGTCAAATAGGTAATTAAGAGCTATCATAACGACGACAATACGAAAACATCTCAAAAGCAATATGGTTTTACCGGGTAGAGCCTTGACAAGTTGTATGTGGGCCCTGGGAAAGTGTTGCTAAACCAGCTTATAAATAGAAATTCAAATGTACCTACAGTCAGTCTTACTATATATTGACCACCTGATTATATATTTTTCTTCTTAATCCTTTCCCGCTTTTCTTTTGAAAAATAATGATGGAAAGAGGCTCATTTTCTTCCTATGAGTGAAATAAACGTATGAAAACCCATTCCTGTCGGCGGTGATATTTTATTTTAAAATACTCTCTATTGCATATAAAATTGATAGGACCATGAAAAACATCCCAAGTGTTGGGCGGCTGGCGGCAGCGGTTAATTGTGCGAGCAATTATCATAACAACCGAAGTTTAAAAACAAATATATTGTCGAAAGCTCACCTGAGCCCTTATCAGGATCATCGGCCATAGCGCCTCACGTGGGTATTTGGGCGATTGGAAACCAAGTAATAGCCAAGTCACAATCAAATATAATTTTAATCTAGTAACGTAACTTCTTCACAACAAATCAGCAAAATTAGTTCTCAATCACTTATACCTAATCAAAATCCATTAACAATTAGTGGCAAAAGTCATAAGATTACGCGGAACAATAGAGATTCGTCAGAGACGTGGTGCGCTAGCCGTTGACGTTTTGAATGTGTCATGGCCGCGCTCACCATCACCCGACGCTTCGCTAGAGTGACAGCTGTCAGTTGATAGCCGCCAATCTCATTCCAGCGCAACTTAATAGATGGCGCTTGTGATGCGCCGTCACGGCCGGACTGACTTGAGACCGTCCTCGGGCGCTTTGTTTAGCAATCTTGTAACAATCACACAAGTTTCTGAGGCATAGCCGCTCGTCCAACCTGACTTTCCTAGAATTCACAGGCTATCATTGCTACAAACAAGTCTTAGACAGATTAGTATAGCGGAAAGTGGGCGTCCCTACGACCACGCATGGACCGGACGGCACCTTTCCTCTCAACTTTAACACAATTGACTTCAAACTGGACAAGTATGTCCTTACGACCAACCACTCGGATTTGGACCGGACGACACTGTCATCTTAAAGCACTGTTAAATCAACGCGACTGGACCGGACGGGTGTGTCCTTTCGACCAGCCACAAGTGCTTGGCCCGGACGACACTGTCCCTTCGACCAGTATAACTCCGTAACTCGTAACACATATTATAAGCCTAGACCGGACGGATGTGTCCTCTCGACCAGCCGCTAGTGCATGGCCCGGACGACATTGTCCCTTCGACCAGCTTCACACAAAACCAATCCTCACAATTTAAATGACTCATCTCTAAAAGCGAATAAGCAGCTAATAAAATACACACAATACATACCTATTATTCATGGATTGTCTTGTTCAGCGTGAATCAGGACTTCGTGCTCAATGATTTCATGATCAGAATTGATACTCAATGTATCTGATCCTACCGTAATTGTATCAGATTCCGCAGTAACAGTATCGGAGTCTACGGTTAAAGTATCATAACTACCTAATATGTCGGGGCATTCATTATTGAGTTCTACATCTACCTGCGCCGTCACGGTCTCCTCTTCATTCATTAAACTAGTACTAATTTCAATCAAGCCATTATGACCCTGAGGTACTGGACGTAAGTTTTCGTGCGCATATTTAAGAGTACGATGTGAACCAGATATGCTCTTTAGCTCGTAGCGATCGTTATCAAGTACAGCAGTTATCACGAAAGGACCCCTAAACTTTCTATCCAATTTAGTTTGGTTGCGTTCGCTGTTTTTAATAAAAACGTAATCACCATTTGAGAATGGCTTAATAACCGCACGACCTCTGTTGAATCTTTCCGCATCGGATGCAGCTGCCCTTTGTATATTACTAGACGCATCATTCCGTACCGAATCTAAATCAAGTTGTTGTTAATTTTCAGGTCTAGAAGAGCTAAGTTTTGATATCCCTAAGGATTGCGACCGAATGCCAAACATCAGTTCCGTTGGCGTATATTTGGTGACGCTAGACATAGTACTATTGAGTGCCAACTGAACATTTCCTAACTCTTGACGCCATGTTTTGTTGGGATCGTTTTCAACTATCGTAAGCAGACTTTTTAGAGTGCGCATGACCCGTTCGACCTGGCCGTTTGCCCTGCTGGAGCCAGTTGCAATAAAATGCAGTTCAATATTATATTCTGAACAAAACTGTCTGAATTCTGAGCTGATATAGCACCTACCCTGATCGGCGATAATGCGTTTAGGTGCTACAAAAAGGCAAACAGCCTTTTTAACGGCCCGAACCGCACTAGCCGCGTCTACAGAAGAGGTGTGCTCCAACAACACATATTTTGTGAACGCGTCAATAATTACAGAACAGTACTCTTTGCGGTCACTCTTGCCACTCAACTTCCCAGTAAAGTCTACATGAATTGTGTGCCAGGGCACACACATTTTTGGGATGGAATGTAACTGTACGGGTTGAGCTTTGAGCTCCAGAGGGTCCTTTTGATGCTTTGCAAATAATACACGAGTCAATAAATTTTCTAACACACTTGGACATTTGAGGAAACCAATACTGTTCATACAGCTTGTCCAGCGTCTTGTCACTGCCTAAATGCTGTAACTCATTATGGACATGACTGATCAAGGTCCAAATCAAGGAGCGGGGGACTACCGGCAGCCATGAAATAATTTTGTTCCGTACAACCTTCCTATAAAGAATGCCATCCCTAACATCATATGTTTGGCCAACTGTATCAGGAAAATCGTTATTGATGTGTTTGTTGATTAAATCTTGGATCTCTGCATCACGTTTCTGTTCTACAGAAAGCCAGCCTTGATGCAGTTCCACGAAATGAACAGTTTTGGCTGTTGGGACAACAGAAGCTTGGGACGTGGATGCACTGGGGTTTTGCAACGGATTTCTCGAAAAATAATCTGCGTGTTCCATTCCACTGCCCTTGCGATATATGATATCGAAATCATACGCCTGCAAAATCGCCCACCAACGATGAACACGAGGGGTCAGATCCGTTTTGGATTTCGACGCCTGAAGTGAATTACAATCCGTAAAGACTCTAAATCGACGACCATACAAGTAATGCCGGAAGTGTTCTACCGCTCGTACGACTGCCAGTGTTTCTAGTTCGTACGAGTGGTAACGGGACTCAACTTCAGATGTACGTCGGCTAAAGTATTCTACGACATGGGGTAAATCGTCTTTCCTTTGTATAAGAATCGCTCCGTACCCTTCAGAGCTGGCATCGCAATGCAACTCGACGGGCAATTCAGGGTCAAAGATGGTCAGAACAGGTTCTGAGGTTAGTATGCCTACTATAGTGTTACGAATCTCCTCATGCTTTTTGGTCCACTGAATTGGGCCCTTCAGTTTCGTTAAGGGATACAACGGGCCAACAATGTTTGTAAACCCAGGGATGAATCTTCGAAAGTATGAGGCAAGACCCAAAAACTGTCGGACTTGCGTAGCTGTTTTCGGTTGGGGGGAGTCTACTAGAGCCTGTATTTTGCGATAATTCGGCCTAACTTCACCGCATTGGATAGAGTACCCCAAGAAATCAACCTTCTGCTTCATAAATTTACATTTCTTTAAGTTAAATGAAAATCCAGCAGCAGATAACGCACCTAAAACTTCATCAAGGCGTTTCAAACCTTCAGGTATGCCGCTGGAGTAACATAAAACGTCATCCATGTAAATTAAGGGCTTATCCTTCAGCTGATGAACGGCCTTACTGATGCAACGCTGATATACAGATGGGGCGTTGCGTAAACCGAAAGGCATTGCAAGATACTCGTATTGCCCTTCGGGAGTAACGAACGCCGTTTTCTCAACAGAATTCAGGTGGATCGGGATTTGGTGAAAACCAGACGCCATATCAAGTGACGAAAAGTGATGTGCACCGCTTAGCTGATCGATTTGCTCGTCAATCCGAGGAAGAGGGTTAATCGACACACATCCTTTCAGTATTATCCTTTTTTTTTACTAAAAGGATGGGGCTTGCAAAAGGTGATGAACTCTCCCGGATAACACCTGCGTCAAGGAGCTCCTGAACTTTTTCCCTAACTATTTGCTTTTCTACTGGAGCTAACCTATAAGGGCGCCTCTGAACAGTTTTGTGTGGGTCTACTAACTCGATTTCTAGCTCTCCAGTTGTTACACGCTTACTGGGAATACCTTCTATAAAATTGTCAGCGTACCGATTTAGTAACTCTATGAGCGCCTGTCTATGGTCACCGGTCAAATCCGTGTCTACTTGTGAGAAATCTGGCTTAACGACATTCGACTCACAGAAATTGGTTTGTTCTTTAAGGGAAAACACAAGATCATCGTTATTAATGTGAACGCTAACACCATTTTCTAAAATATCCCTCCCTATGATAATAGGATCGCTAAGACAAGAGTCAGGAACTACGTGAAATGTCAAAGTTTGTGAAACTTCATTAATGTTTATCTTGCTTAAAATTTGAGTCCTACACTCTATTTTATCGCCACCGATACCTGCGAGATAAACGAGATTCTTACGCTCAGTACCTGGGAATTTACTAGAAAAGCTTTCTTTCATCAAAGAACAAGACGATCCACTATCGAACAAAAAGGAGACTGACTCACCGGATGATGTCCTCAGCGTACCTCTTGACATTCGCTGCTCACATAGATTAACCTCCTTATTAGTGGCTGCTCCACCGCTGGGCTTCTTTTCTGGACAATTTGGTGCAATGTGACCAAATTTGCCGCAGGTATAGCAGGTCACAGTTCTCTCGGGTGTACGCGCTGCACTAGGAGTATCTAGCGGTTTTGAAGTCATTGTTGAATTTTCTCGTCGCTTCCTGCACTCGGCTTGCCGATGTCCTGGTATTCCGCACCAATGACACTTCCCGGGAAATCTAGTAGTATCTGAGAATCGTGGTCGCTTGAAGTCAGATTCTTGTGCGTCAGACACATCCAAACGCCGCTTGAAAGAAATGCCAGCAAGGATTCTAAATAACTGAGCCTTGGTAGTAATAGTATGCGCATTCAATTCGCGGCGAACTAGACCATCCTTTTGACATAAAACTGATATCACAAAGCCTGTTATAACCTCTTCGGGCATTTGCATCTTCGGTATGCGTTCAATCATAGTCCATAACCGTAAACTGGCTTCTGGGGCGGTTTCCTTAGTTCCGATTTGAAAACGAAGCACTTCATCAAAATAATCTTGAAATAATTTGGGCTGACAAAATCTGGCCATTAAACTTTCTTTTACTGCATCCCATGTTAATTCGTCCAAATTTAGTTTAGTTAGACAAGAAGCTGCACGTCCTTTTAGCGCACCCGTAAGGGCCACAAGCAAATCGACACCCTCAAGGCATTTATTTTTGACAATAAGTTCAGTAACTTTGCACCAACCTTCTATGTCCGCGTCTGTGTCATCTGGATTGAAATCCACCAATTTAACGGTGTTCGATTGTACACTTGTCCCTTTTGTCGCTGTTGACGTTGCTAGCACTCTGGTAAGTAGTGCTTCCATAGTACTCAACAGCTTCATGGCACTATTTTCATTTGATGGTTGGTTTTCCTGTTGTTGCCCATGGCATCCCACTTCTGATATCGGCTCACCTGAGCCCTTATCAGGATCATCGGCCATAGCGCCTCACGTGGGTATTTGGGCGATTGGAAACCAAGTAATAGCCAAGTCACAATCAAATATAATTTTAATCTAGTAACGTAACTTCTTCACAACAAATCAGCAAAATCAGTTCTCAATCACTTATACCTAATCAAAATCCATTAACAATTAGTGGCAAAAGTCATAAGATTACGCGGAACAATAGAGATTCGTCAGAGACGTGGTGCGCTAGCCGTTGACGTTTTGAATGTGTCATGGCCGCGCTCACCATCACCCGACGCTTCGCTAGAGTGACAGCTGTCAGTTGATAGCCGCCAATCTCATTCCAGCGCAACTTAATAGATGGCGCTTGTGATGCGCCGTCAAATACTTATAATTATATTTGTATCATTTCCTCGCATTGTTTGAGAAAAACATTGGGTATATATGCCTCGGCAGAAAAAGGCATTGCCTGACTCGGATTTTAGCAGGTCTCAGCATGTCCAAGGCTCGGCCCGCCGACCACATCGTCAGGCAATACCCTACATTCCGGGCCTAGGCAATAATTCTACACTGCACTGGATAAAAAAAAATCTGCCATGGTTGTAAATTATTTTGGCATTATCAGGCTAAAATTCATACCAAATCACGAAATATAGCTTTGTTTACTTTTGTAGACATAATAAGATATGTTTTGATAGCTGACATTAATTACGTTATTGCTAGTACGATGATGTATTGTATCTATACGTTTGCGAATGTGTACGTGCAATGACATCATTTCTACGTGTTAATATAACTGTAATCATTATGATAATTACTATCTCAGGCAACAGAACGGACCGTGCAGTAAATCCCTGTTAGATTATAATGATAACAGCAGCGGCTTCGCTATTGCTGTATATATTTACTTTATCATTTTTCAGTATGGGAGTTTTCTTTAACACCCGTACATAAAACATTATTTATTATCCAAAACGACCTTCGGTGAAAAAATATCTACCTAGATAGCGAAAACCACATCAAGATCCGTTTAGTAGTTTTTGAGATCAACGCGATCATACAGACAGACAGACGCGGTGGGGGACTTTGTTTTATAATATGTAGTAGTGATAAATGATGTAGACGTGATTTGTGAAAGAATGAGCGGCAAATCCAACTGAAAATTTATAAAAAGTTGCAGGTATAATTTTCACTTCCGATTTTACACAACAAATAAGCTTGGACCGCATTTTTTTTTACCGCATAATGTATCTTTACGCATAAAATCTTTTGACCTTAAACGTTTTTTACAATAGAAACGATGTTATTTTAATTATTTTAAAAACCTAACCTAACCTACAAAATAGACGTTTATCGAACACTGCAATGTCAGCCCAAAAGGATGTGTGTGCGTGTAAGAAAAATATGCGTTCCAAAGGGATACCAAACAATAAGGGTGCATGAAAGTACAGTGTGTCCCATAAACTCACTCAAAATTGTTTTAACTAGAGGTTCCGCTGGTTCTTGGAAATATCTGAGGTTTTAGTAGTAAATAGTAAGTAAATAATATAGCCCGGTGTCTTTCCAAGACTTTTGGTACCTTGGGATCCCCTTCTCAGCGACAGCAAATAAAGAGCGATTATAATGATGTTGACGGTGATCTGACCTTCGTAAATATTACAGCAGCTGTTAATTCAAACTCTGCGAGTATTTTGGGATGGGTGCGAAATTTAACCAAAATTAGGTCGCTTGGAAGAATTTTTTATTTTATTATATTACAAAATTTTATGTGCGACAACTTTTGATACATCTGCCACCTTTGTCTTAAGCAATTTTATTTCCGGACCAAGAATAAAACTTGTTGAATGAAAAACAAACATATTAAATGACTTGACCGTCACTGGAAGCTTTATAATTGAGAAGGCATATCCGTTTCCGTCTTATTTCTACCAATTTTTCATACAATTTGACTTTGATTTCCGGCTCAGTGGCGACACCTATCGGAAGCGCGCCATTTTTTACTTATCGTAAAATAATGTCGAGCTACCTTGCCTCATTGGCTTTTTCTTTTCCGTCGAAGCAACTTGTCCGCAGCAATTCTGTTCCTGCGACGACTAAAAAAGTATAAAGTGATAATAATAACGTGTAAGATTTCTATTACTGTGCTTAATAAATCGTGAACACGTAAGTAACCATTTTAAGTTTCGCTTATAAACCTAAACAGTTATAAGTAAATAGTACGTGATCGTTTCTTTTAAACGGTTATTTGCCGTTCGGATCACTACATTTAATTACTATTAGATTTAACTAGTTTTCATACGATCTTTCGAGACGCCAATTAGCGAATTTGTGGTGTTACAAAGCTTAACACGGTTTCATCTTACAGTAATGAGTGATAATCAAGAGTCGATCGCCCGGCCGGAAGCTGTGGCTGGCCCCAGCGGAGTGCCTCGCGTTCGCAAGCGACCCCGAAGCAGCAGCTCGAGCAGCAGCAGCTCCTCGAGCAGCGCCTCTTCGAGGTCATCGTGTTCCACTAACGACGGCTCGCGGTCGCGCCGCAACCGGCGTAAGAAAAGTAAGCGCAAGCATCGTTCTAATCGTAGGATGGACAAATTATTTAAAGAAATAGGTGAGCTCCGCAAACATATTGTTTCATCGGGCTATAACGATTTAGCGTGTCCCGATAATGTGTCAATTTATTCTGGGGTAAGTGGGGAGCTATACGAAAAGAACAATGACATGCCTTGTGAACCAGTTCCGGTTAGTGGTGATTATAACCCTGATGTATCCTTCACTTTCGATATTGAAACTAAATTAAAGGAACCATCTGTTCCTAAAACCCCGGAAAGCTTTCTTAAAATGCTTAATGATGTACAGCACTTCGGTTGCAAGGCTTGGTCAGAAGTAAGATACGCTGACACCCAAAAGATATATAATCACACTCCAGGATTTACTGATCTAGAAACAAACGAAGAGGTTAAAATATACGAGTCCTTGCGTCACCTATCTTACGCTGATAAATCATATGCGGCCTTAACCTTTTGTATACTACAACAGAAAGAGACATTACAAGAGGCCATTCGCTGTCTTCTGTCCTGGGCTAAGGTCACAAACGTTAATTTTGAAACCTTAAGTTTAAAAGTTGATGAGTTGTTTCAAAAGGGGAATCTATCGAAAATCTCCTCAGACTTGTTGCAATTAGTTTGCGGCCACCGGGCTGAGGCCATCGAAATGCGTCGAGAATCTATTTCTAGCCAAATTCGAGATCCATTAGTTAAAGCAATAGTAAATAGAATACCTCCTTCGACCACGTACATATTTGATCCAGAGCCTTTCACAACAGCTTTGGAAAAGGCAGGCGGGGTTCGCAAAGCATTTTGGCCCCCAAAAATTGAACAAGTCAAATCTAATCATGCGAATAACCACCCCTCGCGGGGGCAAGGCATTCGTAAACCAGCAGTTCCATCGCGTGGAACTCAAAGCACTGCGCATCATCTTGAGCAAAGCGCGTATATGCACACTGGTCATAACAATTACAACCCACCCTCGCGGGGTGGATACTACCAAGCTCCCCATTCATATAAAAATCAATCAGTAAACGGTCAAACCGATTACGGTATAGGTGGGAGAGGTTCATATCACTACCGAGGCTCGCGGCCCGAACGTGGAAGTAATCGAGGACGCTCATATGCTCCGAGAAGTAGAGGTAACCATAAAAAATATAAAAAATGACTCGAAACTATTTCAAGCAGGTCGTTTAGCGCACTACCATTTAGCATGGAAGAAAATAGGAGCACCAGAGATAATACTCAGATTAATCAAGGGTTATCGAATACCATTCTTTCAAAAACCACCTCTAATGCGCCCAAATCTAATCAGAGGTCCCTTTCATACCCCCATTTCAAAGGAAATGACTGTAATTGTAGAAAAAATGAAAGCACAACACATTTTAAAAGTGGCTCAACCCTCACCGAGTTTTGTATCCCCTCTATTTCTGGTGCCAAAACCCAACGGGACCGCTCGTCCAATTTTCAATCTGAAAGCGTTAAACGAATATGTAATGACAGAACCGTTTCACCTAATAAATATGCATCGCGTCCCCGATTTCCTTCAGCCCAAAGACTGGATGTGCAAAGTCGATTTATCCCAAGCGTACTTTCACCTAAAAGTAACAAAGTCACACAGACACTTTTTGCGCGTTATATACAATCGGGAATTGTTAGAAATATGTTGCCTCCCATTCGGTCTGAGCACAGCCCCAAAAACTTTCTCAATGCTGACAAATTTTGTAGCTCAAATATTAAGGGAACGGTGGAATGTGAGAATTTTAGTATACCTGGACGATTTTTTGATAGTAAATCAAAATTCTCACATACTCCGCGACCATGTCCAAGTCACGGTGCAAGTACTACAGAGTTTGGGCTGGGATATAAATTTCGAAAAATCGGTTCTTTGCCCTCAGAAGAACATAACCTATTTGGGTATTCTGTGGAACACCTGGGACAATGTAAAAAGCTTGCCAAAGGAAAAGATTGTGTCCATAAACACAAAAGTAAGTCATGTGCTCGAACAAGGCCAAGTAACTTTAAAAGATTTACAGAGATTGATAGGGCTTATGAACTTTGCCAGCTTTGTTGTTCCACGAGGCAGGCTCAACCATCGGCAACTGTTAATGTTCATGAACTCGTTGCCAAACCCGTCGAAAACGCAATTTGTACTACCACAGAGTGTCACGAACGAACTCATCTGGTGGGTCCAGAATTGCCAGACGTCAACACGATTGCACTATCCACCACCGATGCATTTTTTGACGACAGACGCGTCCGACCTTGCTTGGGGGGCGCAACTGGACGACCTGCCCCTCTCAGGTGCCTGGTCGCAGAAAGAACGAAGTCTGCATTGCAACCAAAAGAGATGCTGGCGATACTACATGCTCTTCAGGGACACGCACACCTATTGTGTCACAGCACGATCCTCATACAGTGCGACAACATGACAGCAGGCTGGAAACTATTGTCAAATATTACTGATCGTAACTTAGATCCCTTATTCTGGATAAAGAGAACTATTTCTTTACTAAATCAAAGACGTAACTTGGCTAAATCATTAAATTTATTTATTACAATTAAAGGTGAAGCACGGCCTGCGTCACGTACAGTTATAGCAGGGTGGGTGAAAACCCTGTTTAAAGAAGCTGGCATAACAGGAACCCCAGGAAGCACTCGTTCTGCTGTAGCTTCTAAAAGTTGGCTGGATAATCATCCTCTAGATGAAATCTTGGCCCGTGGCAATTGGCGATCAGCTAACACTTTTCAACACTTTTACAGGAGAGAAGTTATGACAAACGCTGATTCAAGGAATGTTTCTAGATTATTCAATCCGATTTAATGACACCCTTGGATGGGGTATATTATTGTTTACAAAATGTATTTTTGTGTTATTTACTGATTGTGAGTAAAGTTTGTTTATCCATATACATATTCTTCCTTGGTTATAATATAATTAAAAATTACATAATATAAATGGATATTTCAATTATTAAAATGTCACATTGGCATAAATTATCCTAGCATTAACCTCCTCCGTGGCGTCACCAGGCGATAACAAACAGGTCTCAATTATAAAGCTTCCAGTGACGGTCAAGTCATTTAATAGCAGCGTTTTACCTGAAATAAAACGCATATTAAATACTTACCTCACTGGAAGCTTTCATTTCATTTCTGCCTGGTGTAATTGAGTCAATGAGGCAAGGTAGCTCGACATTATTTTACGATAAGTAAAAAATGGCGCGCTTCCGATAGGTGTCGCCACTGAGCCGGAAATCAAAGTCAAATTGTATGAAAAATTGGTAGAAATAAGACGGAAACGGATATGCCTTCTCAATTATAAAGCTTCCAGTGAGGTAAGTATTTAATATGCGTTTTATTTCAGGTAAAACGCTGCTATTTCAGTGGCTTAGAAAATTACGCAAGTGTTTCTATATTAGCATTATTATGGTAATTCTGCATTATTCTCCTAAGCTTAAGTTTCGGAATCACAAATTATACCTATTTTCAGCTAAGGCATCCCAAGGTGTACCATCACGCAAGGTAGTGTTATTAAGGGGTATCATCAAAACTTTCATTATTCCTAAATTAATAAATGTAATCGAAAGTTAAACCATATTTTGGATCGTAAAAAACGGGGTTTTCGTATGCCTTAATATTTACGTCAAGATCTGGGACACCCAAGTATAAATAAATAAATAAAACAATTGAATAGGTTCTTCTTTATTTCCCAAAACTCCAACTACACATTAATTTCAGTATTAAATTTACAGAACCGATATGCGCTGTTTAGTTATCGCTCCTAGTTTACTGACTAGCGTTTAGCTCCACCAATATTATAAATCTATTGTAGTAAACGGTACAAAACGGATTTGGACAGGAAACCAATAATCACAGTTTTTCTCAAAATGCTTCATTGTGATTCCAGTAGGTATTACTTCTATTTAATAGTTGCTGTTAGGCATAGTTACATGTACTACAATTTTATTAAAAAAAAACAAATTAGACATTCGCATTATATTGTAAAATATCTGTACTTAAGTATAGACACTTCAACTTTCTGTGTTTAAATGTTGACATAAATTGCATGAAAGCGCTTCCTGTTTTAAGCGCTTTTTTCCTATGTATATTCTATTCGATTGTATTCACAAATACCGGGCAAGAGCATGTCGGACCATGCTCAGTTTAGGGTTCCGACGCCTCGATTATGAACGATTATTCTATTTTTAAGTCATTTCGTGGTGTCTTAAATGATTTTTAGTAAATATAAACAAACTGTGTTGAGTCGCTTGTATCTCAAGAACCAATTAGTTAATTCTGCTTAGTCCTGATAGATTTCCTTTTAAATTCGTTGTATGATCATTTTTGTTAGTTTCCAGGTTTTTATCACCTTTGCTTTACATGTATGGGAGTTACCCTAAATAAAACTATTTCCATTTTTTATTTTTTATTTTTTTTACAATTATCGGAATATTTAAAATGAAACTATGTCAAATTACAGATTTTTAGTACTAAAATTCTCTGAGTTTAGGTCGCGGACAGGCGGACATGGAAAAACTATAAGGGTTCCTAGTTTGATTTCGGAACCCTAAAAAGTACAAAACTCAAACTGGACCTGTTTATAATAAAGTTTGTTTGTGTTTGTAACGATCTAAACATCTGCTCAGGCAACTTAGTAACTTGTATATAATCTGTGGCTCAGGTCTGAGCGCAGATCCAACTAATGGAGCCTACGTTATCTAATTCGTTATTGTTTTTGCATTGAGATGTGACACCCCTTGATTTTTGTTTTTTTTTATGCTGACCGTGACGTTGTTTTCCTAGGTGACCTTTCTGAAATAACTACAGAAAAGTATAGGGCTATCCAAAAATGTCATTTGGCGTTGATAATTATGTGGAGGCCCGATAGATAATTGGAGTTAATAAAATTTACGTAGGTTAATTTGGACCAAAAAATTCGGAAGAGCCCAATTAAACCTACTAACTAACATATAGGTAATTTTTGCGTCTGGCTCGAGACCCATAATTAAGGGTCCCACTGACTAACAGTTCGTTGGCCAACATTGACGAGTCGGGTCATCATATTAGAACACAGACTATCAGTTTCTCTCAGTTTCACAGATTTACGACGTCAGGCCGACTGACCAGACTTGAGACCGCAGGTAAACTATTTGTCCGGGAACCCTATACTGTAGGTACCTATACGAAATGGCACCTTTGAATAGTCTTTCCGGAAGACGTTTTTTATTTAATCATCGTAGCGATATCAAGCATCATTACTAGAACCTTGTCTAATGAAAGTGATTAAAGGGACATAGCCGAGTAATCTAAGAACTTGTTGCATCTGCCTTGTAAATATTGTCTTTGAAACCGTATAACTTTCTTTAAATAAATGTTTTTTAATTTGGCAGTTTATACATAGTTTCACCGCATCCACTTATAGAAAATAAGTCCGTCGTATTTAAACAAAGTCATTGTATCAGTTAACCTGGAATCAAAACTGAGACCAAGCAGTAAAAAGGGATTACAATCATTCTGAAAGTTCAATACATCGTCGACCATTTGTTGAAAGTTGTCGATATGGAAAGTTCATACAAATGCGCAATAAAAATGGCGGTGACAACGTGATTAGTATCTTATCTGTAACATTACCAGTGAGCATTGGACAAGGTGGTAATTCATCAATTTCAAAATCGAATGAAACCTTAAGGTAGATGATTTTTTATAAACCAAGTACGCTTTTGATGTGTGATTGTATAAGGTTGGACTGTATTGAAATACCGCAATACAATGCCTTTATTCAAGTTCAAGTCTTGCTAAAGTGGATGCAGGCAAAAGAAAAACGAAAGACTATCCATATTTTATAGTAAATCCTACTTATTCAACCAGATTACATCACTGGCGTCGTCAGAAGATGTAATTAAAATCTTTGTTATTACAAGTAAACATTATAAATATTATCTAAATTATGGCTGTAATTTCCTTGCTTCCTTCAAGTAATCCTAGTTTGTACAATACCTTTTATTTTTATATTTTATAGCAAATCAACTTATTCTACTCCCCTAAGCATTTTGCTGTTAAAAGCCTCATATATTAAGCATACTTGTATTATGACAACTACATATTAATCCTCATTAACTTCCTGTTTTTCCTAATTATTTTTACAAATGGGTACCAACACTAAATGTACATAGAAGATGATGAAAGCACGTATGTTCATCACCTTTCACAATAAACATTATCACCAAACGTATCAATTATGATGGCCTACAGACGAAACCTCACTAACGGTAAATTTGACTAAAGTCATCTAACTTTGAGACGGTAACTACTTAAACCACAAAATACATAGCTATTGAGTCATTGTATATCCGGTCAACTGTTGTATTGTTGTAAAGGCAGTTTTCATTTATGTAAAACTAAGTTTGCGTTTGTCGTTTATTTAGGAGAGTTTTAGTTTAGTGGCAGTGCTATATGTTACCTACTAGCTACTTAGCTACAAAATTGACGTTTGACCAAACTTTGACCAATTTACTAATCATCGGGGTTGCATTTCGCGAAAGTCAACCTAATGAACAATGGAACTAGATGTTCTTTTACAAACTGAACACGTTTTTTTCGTTATTTATATAATTATTGAGGCGCAGCTTTAATCATAATGAAGGAGGTCAAAAATACATAGTATAGTAACACTCATGAAGACCTTTTCTCAAGGTCTTTTGTTTGTGGTATTTTATCACCTTCGAATGATGAAACACCACAAAAGTTAACACATTCACTGGCAATATCTAAGTACCCATCAGATCTACTGGGAATGGATATCATCTATATTGAAGTTTATTGAATTTTAGAAACCAGGGTTATACTCTAATAGTGCTTATTGCACTGAATATTCACAATCACACTGCGCGCCACTAACACGCGATTCTACGACTAGACTTTGAGATCATATTGAAAGCGAATTTTATTTAAAGCTACCTTATTTACAACTTACTTTGATATAGCAAAACATAATTGCCGATTTTTCCTTATGTACTATTTTTAAACAAAAAATCCGCATTAGTACTTAATGAACATTCGGTTAGTGAATAAATTACTGTCTTATTATTACTGAACATTCGTTTAACGTGTGCGTTCAATCTAAGTATTTGTAACTAACCTATTGAATGTATTGCATACATGTCCCACCTATGTCGACGTCGCCGCCTACGTTCCTATGCCTACTCAAATTTGTAACTTCCATCGTGCTCTGATTTGGCAATGTGCTCAAATTCATTCCGCGGGTAATCCGCGTGCAGTACTACACCTTCAAAAATAATTTAATTGCAATGAGTAGGTACTTATTTTTAAACATGGAACAGTCAGCTGCAGAAGTAGGATAGCAGAAAAGGACAATTTATAAGTTATCTTTGTGAATGGGATTATAATCTGTACTATAACAACAGCTGTAAGGATTAACTCCTTATCTTACCGCTAGTACAGTCGACTTCAAATATATGTTTATATTTTTTCACCTTATTCCATTGAAATAATGTGTAAAAATGTAAACACATTTGACGTCGACCTACCTATCTATAGTGCATTTGAGTTGATAAATTTCAAACTCCAATATGCCCTTGAAATTTGTTATACGAGTTGCCAAATTTCAAGGACAGATTGGAGGTTGATATTTATCAACTCATTTATACTTCACATCGGGTATGAATTTTGTTTGAAGAATTTGCTTTACACCATGAATACAAAGTATAATTCTCGGTTCATTTCTAAGTATAGACAGAATGCAGTGTGAGAGTGTCTTAACGCTCTTGTTTACCCTTTTCATTCTGCTACTTTCACTGACGACTGTACAAAAATCGAAAACGAAATAGCGTATAAGTTTTTTCTTTTAAGCAAACTGACCCAGCCATAACAGAACCCCTCCCCTGGCCTCAGTGAGATAAAACTAAAGTAACTACTGTTCTTAAGTTCATCTAGTTCAATCACAGTTGATTGATGGAAATTAGGTCTATGAATTTAGGTAAATTAGATTCGGAAGCATAATTCTGCACGCGGCTTTCCCCGCGGACCATCTTACAACTACACTTACTTCAAAATGTTTATTCGATGCTACAAGCAACAGTGTTCTCTTATTTTAGAACGAAAGACAATTTTAATCTAAGAGAGGAGATTTTACTCTTTCTTTACTACTTCCTTGAACTTTGTTCGTATATTGATGCAGCTTTACATTTTTAGGATTTACTGATGAATTACGTTAATTACTAGTCGACTCCACAAAAAAACAGGGTACAATCTCAGACAAATTGACCTAGCCCCAAACAAGCTCTAGGCTTGTACTATATATAGGCAACAATAAACTTACTTATATAGATAAATACATAGAAAACACCCAAAACTCAGGAAAAAAAACTCGCGCTCATCACAATAATAACTAATTGCCCGTGTCGGGTTTTATATGAATAGGGCTTTCATTATTAAGTATTATGACAATCCTGTTTCAATAGATTTGCATGATTTTTAAAGTACCACACTGTCAAAGCCCTATTACAATTAAACTGTTACAGATAACGCTAAAATCCCCAAGAACGAGGATGTATCGCGTTCGAGAGTATAATGATGTTTATGATACGACACGAAATATTTGCACTGACTATCATTTGCGGTAGATAAATGTTACACAGTTTCTATCTAAATCTCAGTTGACATAATTTTATCCGACTATGAATTGCATCAGGTCTAAAATTACAATCTTTTTGTAACGATGATTGCGCTGTATTCGTAGGAGCCGCAGTTCTATTAATGTGTATACTTACAAGTTGCTACAGTAATATTAAAGACTGTCTGCAAGGTAACATCGAAGGAACAGATTGCATTTCCCATCTTCGGAAGTACGACCCGAAATAAACAGGGGGTTATATAGCATTAGATGCTGTTAATAAGGAAGTTGGGAGATAAATATAATATTTTGTTGACAACAAGCAGAATTAATTAATTTAAGACTTATTTATAAGTTTGCTAACTCAAAATATAAATGATCATAAAATGGTTTAAAAATTTGAATCCGCACTTATACACTCAGCGGCACAGAATTTAACCCAATTTGTTATTTTAATTTTGTTGACATTGTAATTGTTATATTACTATTATTTAATTATGGGTGATTAAACAGAGTTGTTTAGAGAGCGTTTTGTTTGATTTTACGATTAAAAGATGAAAAACGTAAGAAAGAGTTAAAACTCAGTTAGTGATAAAACAGTAGAACTTTAATTAAACAAAATCAGTACCGCGTGTTTCCACCTCTGGCTCTGATCACTGCTTGCATACGGTCCGGCATACTGTGGATAATGTTTTTGATGTCCATTTGTGGAATCTCTTCCCAAGCAGCCACTAAAGTAGTTTTCAGCTCACGAAGGTTCTGTGGTGGGTTGGAACTTCGCTTCACACGCCGTTTTAACATGTCCCAGACGTGCTCGATCGGGTTCATGTCCGGACTTGGGGCTGGCCACTGAAGTTTCCGAATTCCAACATCAGATACGTATTGCTCGACGACCTGTGCACTGTGTGCTCGGGCGTTATCATGCATTAGTAAAAAATATTCGGCTCCGATGAATTCCGCGTACGGCACAACGTGATCTTGAAGAATTTCTTCGATGTATCGTGTAGCGTTGAGATGACCTTCCACAATCACTAACTCTGTGCGAGCGTTTGAACTAATCCCACCCCAAACCATTACAGAACCCCCATGAAAACTTACTGTTTGCCTTGTGGTTATTGCAAGAAATCGTTCACCACGTCTCCGGTACACACGTTCTCGCCCATCTGGTGTTCTCAAGGCGGCTCGGCATTCGTCAGTCCATAGAAAATTGGCCCATTGCTCTAGAGTCCAGTTTGAATGTTCCCGTGCAAACTGAAGTCTTGCTACGCGATGATGTCGCTCGAGTTCGGGGCCTCTGGCTGGCCTTCGGGCACGTAGGTTACGTTCTTGAATTCTCCTTCTAACCGTACGTTCACTAACATTCACGCCTCTTGTTTGATGGAGTCTCTCTCTTATCTCAACGGCGGTGAGAAAGCGATTTCGAAGCACTTCCAGAATTATGAAGCGGTCATCACGGGCGGACGTGCACCTCACCCCGCCACTGCCTGGTCTTCTCGTGTAGAGTCCTGTCTCTCAGTATCGTTTTAATGCGTACTTCACGTTAGAACGCTCTACATTTAAGATGGTGGCCACTTGTCGCTGAGAGTGGCCTTGTTCTACAAGTAATACTGCTTGAGCGACTTGTGCGGGTGTTAATGACATCTTCGATAGCTTTTTGTCTGTAAAATAACGTCTGTAAAATTGTAATGCAATTAATTGATAAAAACATCAATTAATACACATAAAGTCGTAAAATCTTAAAGTGATTTAATAACGATTTGTGCGGTTTTGCAATAAGTTGACTTTATTTTTTAAAACAAAAGAAATATAGCGGATATAGACAAAGAAAATTTATTGTCAATAACAATGCACCATGTAGGATTGATATTTATTTAACAAAATGAGTAGAACATAAAAAAAAACCAAGTTATATATTTGGGTTAAATTCCGTGCCGCTGAGTATATTTTAACTCATTGCTGGTTAATTAATTTTGATGTTAAAAATGAGGGGATAATCCGTAAATTATTGTCATTGTAATCTGCTTGCCGACAAGTAAATATAATTTATTTACAAATACAATACAAATAGTATTAAGACTAGTACGCTTATGGGAACCCTTATTTTGTGACGTAAATAGAGTGAACTAATAAATTTATAAATTATTTTAGGCATGCGTATAAAAAGGTCAATTATCTATCCTCTTCAATAACTCGATATATAACATCTTTCCTAATTATTTTATTGATGTGAACCTAAGGAAATGGAAGTTATAGTCCATTTAACATCACTCTATCCTTTCCTAAAGATCTGTTTTTGATAAAATTGTAACTCACCCACCATAGAAGAGAGTAGATAAGTATAATAAGATTTAATATTACGGATTCGATTACCATAAATATTATTCAATTAAAAATGAGATGATCAATTTATGATCGTCGTCGCCCCAATTTTATTATTTAATTTTTATACTTGCTCCTGGATTTAAACTATTTATACGTCACCATTATCAGAGCATAGAATAATTATCTGTAAATAGTTAAACTCAGTTACAAAGTAAAAGTTCCCCAAACGCGTAAAACTAAGCTACAAATAAATATTTCAATTAAATCTAAATACAAAAATAACTATTTACAATTTCTTAAACTAGCTAAAATACGCAATGACTAGATGCACTCATCCTTCGGTTCCAACGAACATGACTAGACTAGACTAGATATAACTAATTCTAGAAATAATATATAAAGCGACACAATAGGATTCTATAAAACATGTTTTTCTACATCTATGATCATTGGCCCGAATTATTAAACACTTCTGGGTTATATTAGATAACTACTGTTTACATACATTAAAAATGCCACTACGTTTGATAGGCTTACGGCACCGACTTTTCGCCATCCAGTCCAAACCAAATTGCTGTGATAAGCTCCTTTGGATCGTGCAAGTCATGCTTGCTTGAAGGTATTTTTTCTTATCTTTATGGCCTGATTCTAAAACGATACGAGAGTTGACTCGTTGTTGCTTTGCGGTTACAATAGTAATCATTATAATAATCATGTTTCTCAACTTAGACGTAGCTTATTTCAATTCCGAAAATCCGGCAGGCTGTAAATGATCCCAAATAATAAACTGTGTAAAACGTATTGAAACTGCATTACCAATGCACAATGTGTCTTAGCGCTACACGCACTACGTTTAATTTCAAACTTATATCTACCCAAAAGTTTTGAACTTTGATACCATATTAAAAGTACATTTATAAGTATTGAATTTACAATGTTATCAGTATTTTCTATCTTAGGTAAGGTATTTATTTTTTTGCAATTTTTCGTTTTACATCGTTTAATCCTAATTCTTTGAATAATAATAATTTTACGCATATTTCATGAGTATTTGTTTCTCGGTGAGATGTAACCTCCATTAAAAGAAAGAAAACTTAATTTTAAACTAATTATGATAAATTTTGTTGGAGACGATGATTTCAACGAACGACTTATAATGATTTTTTATTTGTTTGCTAACTAAAAGTAATGTGTTTCTTTTTCCAGAACTATTAAATTATTGAGCACTGTGTTTGTGTAACAACAACAAAAAACTTGCGGCGTTACGCGTATACAACTAACACAAATATATCTTAGGGAAGTAGAACGTAATTTACAAAACGATCCCTTGTAATCCTTTACTCAAGCGAAACAGCATCACTGACTTTTCACGGTTCATCTAGCGTCCACATCGGTAGCCCACATAAAATGGTAATTATCCTTACACCTATGACGAGTCCTGGCCACGTTATCTCATCACGTCACTGGTCACGAAGCACGCGAACTCGTCATCACTTATGTCTCAGAACTTGAGCATGATGGTGTCGTCCTGTAACACGCCCTTGCCACAGCCGTCGGTCGAGAACGCGCTGGGCGCGGCCGTGGCTCAGGTGCACAGTCCAGAGTTATCCACTAGAGAACGCGCGAGCACATCAGCAGCAGCAATATCGGTTACTTTCCCCTCGAAATGCCCTCGGACATGGAACATGAACTCCGCTTTGCTAGCGAACTCCTGCCTACACATCAGGCATAAATGGTGCGCGTGGGTGTGTTGCCTCTCCGGCGCATAGTGCGTGTGGCCGTGTGTGAAGTATGTACCGCCATTGGCAGTTTCATTTACCACAGTAGCGGTGGATACGGAGGCTGTGGCAATCCCGTGCCCGTTCAGGATCTGCTGGTTTTGGTTGTGGTGGTGGAGAAGCTGCAGCTTCTCTTGGTTTGATAGATGAACCTTTTCTTGCTGCTGTAAGTAAATCAAAATATGGTGAAGTCAACACAGTTTAGCGTTATCATAGTGAATACAAACAGCAATTTTCCTCTGGTTTTCTAAATATTAGACAGGTAATGTCGAAAAGCATTGAGAAGCATCAAAAAAAAAATCGCAACTGTGATACAATTCCGTTTAAAACTCCGATAGCGATAACGAGTTATTTTAAGGAAATTGATGAAAGTTACAATTACTTGGAGTTATAATATAAGTAACTAGCCATCGCTTTGTTTTCACAACTAATAAGTGTATTTTACACAAATTGTCATTAAAATACTAGGAATTTTTCTTTTCATTTTCTTAAGTTGGCGGAAATAATGATAGAACAATGAGGCATATACCTGATGCGTGGCCTGCTGTATCTTATCCTGCAGCAGCTTGTTGTCAGGCAGGTGCGACTTGGCGTGCGCGGTCCATTCGTCCCGCGTGGCGAACAGCCTGCCGCACAGCTCGCACGACCACGACACCACCATTCCAGCGGTCGCCGCCGCTACTGCCGCTGACGCGCTCGTGTGCACAAGGTTTGTGTTCTAGATACAGAGTAGACAGTGGTTACAGAAGATCGGTTGCCTCCTTTCGCTCTTGCTAGAAAAGTTAAACATATTTCAAGTTAGGAAATGAGCGGAGGACCCTTGTTAGCACTGTTGCAATCTTTATATTGTCTATAAGTATTATTCAGTATCACTGTAAACTGCGACAGTATTGACAGGGGTCTTTCGCTTATTCCCTGAGTATCACAGGACTTGGGTGGATAAAACACTTATTTTTTACTTATAGGGAATAATATGTATGTATAGTTCGTTCGTTCAAATACTGAGCATTGCAACCCTATGAAGTCGCCGACACCGCTTTGTGTGCGCGGCGGCGGCTTCTTTGTGGCAATTGTGGCGGCATATCAAAGCGTGCAAACTATTTGAGCGAACGAACTTTAAGCAAAAGGTAACACAAATAAGACCTAAACTCTCGCACTGCTACTTAAACATTTATTTAAATATTTTAAAAGATTTTGAAACTTAAATTACCATAGATAATGTGTTAACGTTTGTCTTCCCTTAAATCTAGTTAGTCCAATATTTACGATTTTTGAATACCTTTGTTGTAGATATTAAGTATCAAAAACTAGGAAGTTTATTTAATCGACATAATATTTAAAGAATTCGACATTAATACAAATATAAATAAAACTAAGGTACTACCACAGATCACAGAAACAAGGGAGATATGTTATGGGGGCGTGGTTCGTGTCGCCTCGATATGGTCAAATTGACCATATCGGCACGAGGCGTGTCAAGCGTTGACACAGTCACTCACTGAACGCTGTCAGTATAGAAGCTCCGTTTAAATGATAAAATGACTGTATGTAGCGTGAAAGTGTGCAAAAATCGAAATACAAACGTTAATATAAAATCAAAGGGCATAACTTACCACCGGTAAATTTTGTTTTTAAGCATTATTTATATTTTTAAATGAATATTTTATATTTGAATGGATTTCAGAGCGTAAGGTTGTGAAAGTTGTATTGACGTGATTTCTATCGACTATCGATAAATGGCTTATTCTACAGCTATCAATAGAATTCAATGTGTTAATAGTTCTATTTATTTATCACTACCACGACATGCTTAAAACAGAAGAAAAATAATTTAAACAAATTTTCACGTTATACAAAATTTAATTTTCTTTACAATATTAACGAACGACGAAGGACTCTAGCAATTCAAATATAAGTAGGCAAATCATACAATTAAGATAAAAATAAATTAACCAACCACAAAGGTAAAGGGCTCTGGCTCAGTATTGAGCTGTGTTTGCACACAGCGCTGATAGACAGCTCGCGCCGACTCACTCTTAAAAGGATTCAAGCCTAAAGGTTGGATGGTAGAGATTGCCCCAAGTATTAAGTCTATCTTTCTGTTTTAAGTAATTTGTACCATTTATGAAATAAAGTTTACATAATCAAGTCGGTAAACTACTGGTTTGTCCCAAACTGAGATCTTGTGACGTGTGACACTCAACCGAACCCATTTTATTAGTATATTTGTATTAACATCATAACGTCCATGTTTACAATTTAGACTTTTATGTACTAATCAAAACGAAAATCTTAAACAGCTCCAGAAAATTTAACCAAAGAAATTCGGCCATTTTTTTGTTACGTTCTAATATAGGTATCGTTCCAAATTTAAAATCTTATGTATCAATTTTACGCAAACCGTATTCTTGCTAATAAAATATTATTCTATTCTAACAATAATATATTAAGTTTAAATGATGTAATTGTATTAACCTAGTAGTAAAATAATAAACATAGTACTTATTGCCTGTAAATTGAATAGTACCTATATTAACGTTGCAAACAAGTTTGAATTGTTTATCGATATATTTTGAAACATTCCTTGTGGCATCCCTAAGTGGACGACAGGAGAGAAACGCACACCTCTTGAAAAAAGTATAACTAGATGTCGCTGTGTGTGGGTAGTCCTTAAACTGCTGAACATAGGGACTACTATCTTGGCGCCATCTAGCTCTGAGGAACTAATTAATTACTCGTCGCATAGATGGCAGCTAAGTGACGAGTAAGCGCTACCTTACGTTCAGTGACTGAACTACGATGGAAAAAAAACGATCTTTCAGCATTTTTCAACCTTGAGAACTTAGTATAAAGCTTAATTTTCTGCTACTATCAAAACTATGTTACGGCGTTTTTAGTTCGTAAGCTGTAACCAATTATGAGGAGGTTGTTTTTGTAGTAGTTAATAGAGCGTAAGCGTAAGACGCACACATGTTTAAAAGTGGCGACACCAGGTTTTGTACGAATTGGCGTTCATGACATATCTCCCTTGTTTCTGTGATCTGTGGGTACTACTAAGTTATTAAAAGATATAAATAATATTCACCACTATAAAAGGAACACCTCCTGTAGCTGGTCCGCCCGCGGCTTGGTCCCTATGACACGGGCTCCATTACCTCTCTGGATAGCTAGCCCAATCCCAAAGGGAGAGGTAACCACCAGCTCTAGGACCTCCGGAGGTTTCTATGAGCCGGAATGACAGGGCTTTTAATAATAGTGTTTCATATCAGCTGACCAAGGTCCCATGGTCTCCACTGCAAGCGCCACAAATTCGTAATAATTTAATAATGATGAATATTTGTGGCGCTTGAGGGTTTGGGCCTCATCAGCTGCTGGCCTGATTACGCGTCTACTGGACGTGAGAAAGGGTGAATGTGCCAACACACGCCGCGATCCACACCAGTGCCCTGCCCAGTTTCCACGGCCACTAAGTATGTACGTTTTCTTTTCCAGAAAATATTTCCTAGTTTTTCATAACTACTACAACATATTCAATAATCGAAGAAAATGGACTTGATTTAGGGGGTGAGAAACGTTATCGCCCAAGACTAAATGTGTATGGAAACAAATATACAGCTACAAGATTTAAGCGTCAGTTTACAATCCTCTTAATTTGTTTAACGGTCTTTTTCGTATTCCTGAATTTATTTTACACGTAACGCATATAAGGATAATTATTTGAACAAAAAATTTCCCAAGTAGGGGAAACTGATGTACCTCGAATATAGTTTTACCTCGGACAGTTGCCAACATTTAAAACGTCCTGTGTTAATTTATATTTAATATATTTATTATTTGGATCAATAAATATGAACATCGAAGTAAAGTTAGTTACAAAACTCGAGAGCGATATATAAGTAGAGAAAAAAATAATTATTATAACCTGTTACAAAAAGAGATTATTTTGAATTTCATTTGAAGTTTTTTTCATTAAGCGTCTTGTAGATTTGAATAATGCAGGTAGAAGTTACAATAAATAGCTACAGATAGCTACCGAATAGTGAAGTCGTTTTAGCCTAACTTATTCTCCTAAGACCCACCATACAACGAAATTTTGCCAGTGGAAAATAAACTTATTACGATTGCAATAAAGTCTATTTCTAATTTAATTGCCAGTCTTAAAAACCAGAGAAATTCTACTTTATCTTCTTTACAATTGATATTTTTTTACAATGGCCGTATTATGTACATTTTTTTGTACGCGGGGACTTAGGAGGGTAACTCGAAGTGCGTTTAAGAACGTTGGTCAAAAAAGAACTTGCTCCACCACCACTAGTTGCTCTTGCTTGGTTGTAACTTGGACCCCTTGTTTTGACCCAGGTCAGGTTTGGTTTTTGCTAAGCTAGCTCTTGAGTTTTCTAATACCGTAAAACGGGGTGAGTCGGGACATAACCTAAAATAAGCCATTACCTGTTACAAATAAGAAGCAGCATTAAATGAACAATAACGTTAAGTCAATTGGAAATTATTTCAGTCTTATAATTAGTAAGATATGCTTCATTTTAGATTGGATTTCTAGTTCAATTACTAAGGCTAGTCTTATAATATTTCCTAAATAAATAAGGTTTTTAAAAAATTAAGTAAGTAATTTATTATGAATCCATTGCATTGCAACAAATTAATTATCTACAAGTGAAAAATAAAAAATAAAAACAAACGAACGAATTTACATGAGTACTTACTTAAAAAAACTACTAATCAAATCAAATGAATCGTTCCTAAAATGCTGGCAGTACTACCACGTAGAACGGCAATGCTTCATCTTTGTTGTAAGTAAGCAAGTTTGATTAATTTTTTTTTCAGTTGATTATTATTATGGATAAATGGCAAAAAAATATAAAAAACTAAGAAGAAAAACCTTTTCGGGGTACAACAGCTTCCTCTATATGTATTTAAAATCAAATCTAATTAAAAGTGAGTATTACCGTGAAGGTATGCCCAGGTACTTGACACACTTGAATTGACTGCTGGTGAGTGTGTTGTTGTTGTTGTTGCTGTTGTTGCTGTTGTTGTTGTTGTTGTTGTTGCTGCTGCTGCTGCTGTTGCTGCTGTTGTTGTTGTTGTTGAGCGGCCGCGGCCGCCGCCGCCGCGATCTCCGCCTGGCTGGGCTTTGTGTCCTCTTGCTTTGTCAACTGCGGTTTCACATCGTCCAGTTTCAATGCTGTAATAAAAACAAAAATAATTAATGTAAGAGAGGAGAAAAGTCTAATGTTAGTCTACTAATTTTATCGGCAAAAAACGTGCTTTGCCTATACGGCTCACATCCAGCCTGCAAGATCTTCCTTAAGCAATAATCAATATGACTTACGTGGAATGGAGATGGTCCTCTTTCCCAACGGTGCAATATTTGACGGTGTTATGTGTTTCAGTTTGTTCATATGCAACACCAGCTTGTCTCGTCGTGCGAAAGCTTTATTGCACACTTCACAAACGTATGGCTTTTCCCCTGAAAAATTGAAAGATATTTCAGGCTTCAACCCACTAGGAAACAAACTATATACAAGTAATTTTTATATTAAAGTCTAGTTATTACACAAAGTAAAGAGACAGTTGACCAATTGTTTATTTTAATAGAAACACTTGGTATTGTAAAATAAGTTAACTTGTTTCATTATTCATAACAAATTGAAAATTTCACCAAAATAATGAATCATGAACTGTCGGTAGTCTGTGTTTGATTAATAAAAAATACTTGAAAAGTATATTTTAAAAAATAGTTCTAGAATAGTTTCATGTTCAAAAGTGTCTTACCAGTATGGATTCGCATGTGGATTGTCAGTTTGTCTTTGCGTGCTAAACCTTTGCCACATACCGTGCATTCAAACGCCTTACTGCCTGAAACAACTGTTTTTTGGTTTAATTTAAATTCCAACAAAAAAGTATGTGACGTGAAGTTCAACTAAGTTTATCTAAGTCTTAAAACCAAAATAAGCTTAGTTTAAGGGCTATTAAGCTCTCAGATCGATTTCAAAGACTCTAAATTATTATTTATACCTTCACTTGTCGAGCTGGTAGGTTTGATCGCTGGGTGTTTCCTCACTACAGTCCCCTGAAGAGCCTTCAGTCTGGTCCCCGGGTGCATGGAGCCCCCTTCTGCATACGGCTCCGTAAATGGGATAAGGTTAGGTCTTGGAATGTTGTTTGTGACTTCTGGTGACCTGGTACCAAAACAATAAGATACATGAGCGGAAGCACTAGGAAAAGACAATTATGTTGAATTTAATAGGTTAGAAGTATCTTGAGATGGAATAGCCATGCAATTAGCATTCCTATAGTGACTCATAAATCGCACGCTGTTGTACCGTGCAGACAACAGTGCACTTCCCTTTTCATTTTACCTCACATCAGTCTCATTTACATAATAATAAATTATAGTTTTATCGACGTTATTAACCGTTATTGTAATTTGAAAACAAAAATGAAGTATAGGTGTGGTGGACACCCCATCGACTCATTTCGTTCTAAATATATCAAACACCTTTAAACGAGCAATTCTTGTATACGTATAGTATTATTATATAATCCGGATCTCGGAAACGACTCCAACGATTTTCATGAAATTAAGTAGGTTTAAGTTTCATTTTTAGAAAACTTACCAAAAAAAACCGAGCAAAGGTCATCCAGGTACTGTATTTTATGTGTATCGTACTAACCAGTTCCCAAGACTTTGCAGCACTCTGACCCCTCCTTCGAACCCCATACCAACGTCATCAGGCACCGTAAAGGTGCTGTCAGGTCCACCGGTGCTCGAGCTGACTTGGGGCACTTTGATCGGCGAGTTGATGGTCGCGTAGTGGTGTTGGGTAGAGCTGACGGTAGGGGGAGACGGGTGGCCTTGGTGGGTGCTTGCGCTGTTTTGAACCTGGTTGGGAGGTAAAAATAAATGATAAAAAACAATGTAAATATACATTAAACTATCGCCCAATTAAATTCAAGAAAATAAAAAGTTAAACACGGCCCCTCGAAAAGTACCTTTAAAAACCAATTAATATTAAAATTTGTCTCCTAGACCGGAGTTCCGGCTTTATATATTTTTTTTCTTCTATCATCGGTAATTCTTTGACATCGTAAAATTCAGATCAAACTACGAAAGAGAACAGTGGGGAGTTGATATAAGAAGCTTAAGTCAATCCGTGGCCTTAGACAAGATACATTGGGCGAACATTATCTTTATCAAAAATTAATAGGTTTGACGTAAGTGGTCAGACGGTCGTGTCGAGCGTAGCGAATGCAAATAAAACCGTAAATCGAATATCTGTTATTTTTCGGTTAAAATCGAACTCGAACCGAATTTCGGTTAAAAACCGAGTTTTTTTTACTATAGAACCTGAGCAAGTTTTAATCCTTTTGGCGAGGTCGGTCACTTTCTTGGGATGTCAACTAAATTAATTACTCTTGCTTGTGATTTGGGGATAAACCATGACTCATGAGCCATCTAGGTAAGATAATAGACCTTTCCGTTTCATTCTATTATAGCTTTCTCTTTCTAACGCATATAATGCATTTAAAATTACTTATATTGGATCGTAAGTAAGCGTCAGAACCCCTGGACCAATGGAGATATGTGATGTTTAGGAACTACCAAAATGCAGTACCTTATTGGTACTATTTGGTACCTAACTTCAAATAATTAGTACCTCTATTGACAGCGAAAAAAAGAGTAAACAAAGTGGCCAGACATTCTGACGTCAGGATGACTGGACTATTTTTTTTTTACATAGTTTTAGACAACAAAACGAACTTATCTCTTTGT
Source organism: Acleris emargana (assembly GCA_927399475.2). Lineage (NCBI taxonomy): Eukaryota > Metazoa > Arthropoda > Insecta > Lepidoptera > Tortricidae > Acleris > Acleris emargana. The sequence continues at coordinate 10,201,821 of OV656841.1, read as the reverse complement.
AAATATTTAGTACCTTTTTAGTACCCTAAGATATAATTTTTTCCATTTTTTTTGGCGTGCCAGAAAAATGTTACTCGTGAAAAACTTGTTTTTATGTTTAGATAATACCAAAATGCACTACCTTTTTGGTACTATTTGATACCTAACTTCAAATAATTAGTACCTGCCTCTATTTGACAGCCAGCGAAAAAACGAGTAAAGAAAGTGGCTAGACATTCTGACGTCAGGATGTCTGGACCACTTCTTTTTTACTTAGTTTGAGACAGCAGACAGGTATCAAAAAGAGCCGTGTTGGTGCCGGCCGAGAATATCACCAGATCACCACCCCATCTCTTCCCGTGGGTGTCGAAAGAGGCGACTAAGGGATAAACCGGAGGATGGGCAGCAGCGTCCTCCGCGGACTTCTTGGTATAACTGCGGTCGCCAAGCCGCCTGCTAAGCGTGGCATTTTTCCCCCCAACGGTTCTAGATCAAAGCCAAACATGAATGTACAAAAACAGCCCAGACCCCTAGTCCCCGGCAGCCTCTCTATGCCTGGCTCCGGTAGCGGACATGATAACGACGGGGCAGGGGGTGCTTTAGGTAATCTCCAGCATAGACCCGGCTACCAGAAACGACGACCTTTGGTCTTGGCAACATACAACTACCGAACATTGCGGACCGACGAAAAGTTGCTGGAACTGGAGGAGGAATTGAGCAGGTTACGATGGGCAATCATAGGGTTGTCAGAAGTCCGTAGAGAGAGGGAGGACATGATAACTCTGAAGTCCGGTAACTTGCTCTTTTCTATATCCGGTGTTGCCAGTGATGACTTACGGATCTGAGACGTTGGCGCTAACAATGGGCCTCATAAGGAAGCTTAAAGTCACTCAGAGGGCTATGCTTGGGGTTTCTCTGCGTGATAGAATCAGAAATGATGATATCCGCAGTAGAACTAAGGTTACCGACATAGCCCGAAGAATAGCTAAACTGAAGTGGCAGTGGGGCACATCGCTCGCAGGACTGATGCCCGATGGGGCCAGTAGGTTCTTGAGTGGCGTCCGTGGACCGGGAGACGAGCTGTAGGTAGGCCTCCAACAAAATGGAGTGACGACCTTGTAAGGATCACGGGAACGCGGTGGATGCGAAAAGCACAAGACCGGTCTGAGTGGAGAGCCTTGGGGGAGGCCTATGTCCAGTAGTAGACGTCTTTCGGCTGACATGATAGGTATCAAATAGTACCAAAAAGGTATTGCTTTTTGGTATTATCTAAACATCAAATCAAGTTTTTCATGAGTAATTTTTTTCTGGTACGCCAAAAAAATTGGAAAAAATTATATCTTAGGGTACTAAAAAGGTACTAAATATCTACAAAGAGATAAGTTAGTTTTGTTGTCTAAAACTTTGTAAAAAAAAATGGTCCAGACATCCTGACGTCAGAATGTCTGGCCACTTTCTTTACTCTTCTTTTCGCTGTCAATAGAGGTACTAATTATTTGAAGTTAGGTACCAAATAGTACCAATAAGGTACTGCATTTTGGTAGTTCCTAAACATCACATATCTCCATTGGTCCAGGGGTTCTGACGCTTACGGATCGTAAGTATGTATATATTACACAAAATATGTGAAATATACCTTATATTGCTTAACCATTTTAAACTCGAAACCGCGGTTTTTAACCGAAATTAAAACCGAGTTTTTATCGGTGAATAACTGTCGGTTAAAATCGATACTCGGTTTTTTCATAACTCGGTTGCAATCCCTAGTCGAGCGCACTCGTCAGTTTTCGAAAATCGTTTAAATTAGCGTTAAGCATCTTGTGTAGACCCTCTGATCTGTAACTTGGAAATAAGATAGTTACTTTTTGACGTGTAATATTAAAGCGTGTTGCTTAATTAGTACTCCTAAAACTCCGTAATATGGCGAGTATCTAGTAGGCTTTAAACAAGTAGACTACTCACTTGCATTTCTTGATGAAGACGAGATGTCGTGTTGTTAGCTTGTTGTTGATGTTGTTGTTGCTGCTGCTGTTGTTGCTGTTGTTGTTGCTGTTGTTGCTGTTGTTGTTGCTGTTGCTGCTGTTGCTGCTGTTGTTGCTGCTGTTTGATAAGTTCAAACTTTTCCTTTGATTGGATAAGGAAAAAAGATTACTTTATTTGTGCAAAATCTTAATATTGTTTGGCATCTCAAAGCAACAGTTTCGTACCTGCTGCTGCTGTTGTTGTTGTTGTTGTTGTTGTTGTTGTTGTTGTTGTTGTTGTTGTTGCTGCTGCACCACTTGTTGTTGTTGTTGTTGTTGTTGTTGCTGCACCTGAACCTGCACCTGCACCTGCTGCTGTTGCTGCTGTTGTTGTTGCTGTTGTTGCTGTTGTTGCTGTTGCTGCTGCTGTTGTTGTTGCTGCTGTTGTTGTTGTTGTTGCTCCCGCCTAGCAGCAGCCGCAGCTTGGGCCATGTGTTGTTGTACTGCTACATGCGCCTCTAGATATGCCGTCTTCTGCGCTTCCGTCATTTTGTCCATGTTCACCGTACCGTCCTGATAAACAAGCAAAATATAATTAATTATAGATACGCATTAACATACGGGTTTCTATACTATTGGGATATAAATAATAACGGCTTTATTATTTTCGTAAAAATGACGCACATTCATTTAGTCCATCGTGTGACTTTTTGTGCGCTAAAACAGTGCGACGTTTAAACGGTGAAACAAGTCGAATGCCATTCAATATCTTACAAACTCACAAAATCGCTAACCACAATCGGTATAGTAAACAATCATATTTTTTTTGTGATATCTAAGCCGCCTTCAATAAGTCTTTGGCGCGAGGGTGGCGCCCCCAGTGCATTCACCCCGAGGAGAGTGCCGCCCCCGCCGATGCCATTCCGCTACACCCTAGCCTTAATTGCCCAAATTCGACACAGGGCAGGTTCAATGAACTGCCGGATTCTTTTGGACGGAGCTGATTTGCGTTTAAAGTTGAACGGAAAAGCGGTTGAAAGCCGGCTTAGAAATCTTCAATTGCCATGTAGTCGAAATCATGGGAATCTCAGAATTTAATTAAATAAGCATCTTGTCAGGTTTTTTAAGGACAAGCTTTTGAGCATCACCTGCTTATTAAGAATCTAGACTCGGTGGGGATTAAGTAGATCCTGTCGCAACCTAAGGGCTCTATAGAAGGGTATTGTTACGGTAGGGTGTAAAAATAAGCTTGGGAAATAGGGAAGCACTTAACTGCAGTCACATAGACTAGCAACCAACTCTTGCTCCGCTAAAAGAAAGAAAAGTCGGGAATAACTTAGTCTTCTTCTTTCTATGAGTGTTTTATTTAAAATAAACACGCCATTTTACCTCTTTATCTTATTAACTGGTAAAGTGAATAAGAATAACCGAGTACATGTAAGGTAGCCTAAGTTTTGGCCTAGACACTGCCTTACAATAAAAAAATAAACAAGGATACAAGTAGTCAACTGTGATTTTTCAACCATATTTTGATTAATTTTAATGTAATAAATAGACCTAGAGATTTTCCTAGCACGAATGACGTGTTGTTAGTGCTTGACACAGTAAAAACATCGACAATCCTGCTATCGATAACCACTACTTCAACGTCATAGAGGAAATAATTGTACATCATTATAATATATTAAGAAAATAATCAAAATTAAAGCTCATTGAAGTGCCTAATAAGAAATTAGCAAAATCATTTCAATAAGGAAAAAAATACAATCATTATGTCATATTATATATAACAATGTGGTGTGTTTTAAAAAGTAAGATAAGAATAATAAGTTAATAACAAAACTTTCAATTTATTAATATTTTAGGCACATACTTCAATGAAAATAGCTCGATGACATTGAAGTGGACTTATCGATAACAAGATGGTCGATGTTTTTATTGTGTCAAGCACTAACCACACGTCGTTCGTGCTAGGAAAATCTCTAGGTCTAGTAATAAACAAACTAACGCCGCATCTACTTCTTTTTTTAAATCAATACTTTTTACGGCTCAAGACTGTAATTTATACACCAAACCCTGCATCCGCGATTGCATTGTTTGAACATTCGAGGCCCCCAAAGATAAGGGACGATCCCTTAACGAGGGAGGGAGCGTAATCACGACTGATTAAAAACAAACTCAAGGGCCGAATACTAGGGTTACATGAGATAGGGTACATGTAAAGTTTGTGCGTGCATTGTGTTTGGTTAACCGTGTATAAAGCCATTGTCATCTAAGAAACCCTGATACTTTGAATTCGACTGTTTTGGAAGCTGGAAGAAATGCATTCAATAAATAAATATCATGGGGACAATGTTACACCGATTGAGCTAGTCCCAAACTAAGCACTAGGCTTGTATTATGGGTACTAGACAACGATATAAACACTTATATTGAGAAATATATACTTAAATACATACAAACATCCATGACTCAGGAACAAATATTCAAGCTCATCACACATATATTTGAACCCAGGACCGCTAGCTTCGTAGGCAGGGTCACTACCAACTAGGCCGGCGCGTCATCGTCGATTAAATGTATAAGTTAGTTTCTTCACTAAGGTAATTCTGTAGACAACATTAATGTTTCAATCGCCCCAGATTCGCGGGTGAAATATCAGTGAATTTTTTCTTGTAGGTACTTATTTATAAATAATGGTGAAAACTGCTTCAAATTTTCATGGTACCATAGAGACAGACACGGCAGAGGGATTTAATTTATTACAATGTATAGATGATAGTACAGATGTAGTGAATAATCCTTTCCCATCGTTTTTTGTCGGATAAGTTCGTATTTAGGTTGCTTTCTCAATTAGCTTTAGTATCCATCAATAAGCCAACTGAGAAAGCAAGCTAAATACGAGCTTATACGACAAAAAACGATGGGAAAGGATTATTCACTACATCTGTACGTTAAGTGGCTGATATGATGATGATGATTGTACCAAAAAGGTTGAGGAATACACATGTAAACATTTATGATCTTGAAATACTACTCTTTAGCTTCATAAACGACGAACTGATGGCGTCTTTTCATTTGACTATATATCCTTGACTATACGTATCCTCCTGGTACTTAAGACATCACCCACCAGGTGCCAACTGTTTTCTTTCTCTTTCTTCGCCTTCATTATATCATTTGACGTACACAAGAAGCGCGTCAACTATTTACCTACATAATAATTTAGGGAACAAAAATATACAGGGTGCCTCTGACCTTGGGGCTTTAAATGCATAGATCAATTCTACTCCTGAAACTAAACTTCTTTTGTTCTGTAAGTTGTTAAAAATATGTTCAGTTTAAATTTATTTTTTATCATACAAATTAAATCTAATTTTCAATGTACGCGATCCAATTCTCCATTTTCCTTTAGCCCTCGTACCAAGGTAATGTCGCCCCCGTACCATGAGATAGTGATTACATGGCCAGTATGTAATACACTGATTTTACAATTAGACTTTGACATCAATTAGTTATCTAAATTTAAGTTATTTTTTCATGTTGCAGAACAAAAGTAGTTCAGTTTAGTGAGTAGAATCGATCGTTGAAATTAAAGCCCCAAGGTCAGAGACACACTGTATAATACGAAACAAAAATTGAAAACTTTCGCAAATTTAGTCGTACTGGAAACTTCGCAAAGCGCAACTTACCTCAAAATCCCAAATATCATAACAAAAATCGAGCTGCATCATGTTATTTTAATTTTAATACATCAAAAATACTCATAATCCACTTAAAACTTTTTACTTAACTAATAATAAATTAAATTAACGGTTTCACTAAACATAGTACCAGGGTAACAGAAACGCTTGAGGTGCACGACTAGTCTTGTTACGTCACGTATACGAAATGAAAGTACCAGGGGGCGACGAGTCAAGAAGAGGTCTCGAGACGTCTTGACGCGGCCTCCCTCGGTCGGCTTGCACTCAGTGCAACCGGTGCATCGATTTACACTTTCCCCTTCACAATGCACCTCGGAAATGATAAATTAAGATTAACGGAAATTGTTAAAAAAGTATTGAGATGGCGTATATGTACTTATTGCAAATTTTGAGATGGCAGATTGAGATGACAGATTGAAATAAAAGCGACGCTTCAAAATAACCTAGGTATTATGAATACAATATTACGGTTGCCATAGTGCAATAAGTTTTTTTTATAACCCTTTGGGATTCAGTTGTGGGCTGTGGCTCTCGAATTCTCGATGGTTTGGTTACAATTGCACCTAATTGTTATGCTATTGTTTTTAACTCGGCCGCCATTAATGTCACGTAAATGAGAGCCATTATAACGTTGACAATGCGATAATAGTGTACGCAACTGTATAAGGGCTATTGAAACACGAGAGCGAGTTTATGCCATACGTTACATTAACTTAATCCTACTAAAATAAAATTGTTAAAACAAAAAAAATACAACGTCAAATACTAGGAGTGCATAAAAATTAAAAGTAACCTACAGTGCGTGCTGTGCATAGCTGTGTGTGAGCGCGCTGGGTCGTATGCGAGAATCCGCGCCGGCGCGGCGCCGGTGCACCGCACCGTGCTACGTCATGGCCTGCTATCTAAATTGCGCTACGCAGCCCCTAATTACCGCTGCGCTCCTGGTACTTAATTTAAACAAGCAATCTTTCAACTTTTTTTTTCAATTTTAAATTTAATTCCCGCCATTTGCCATGAACATTGTGAAACGTTTTACAGTGAAATGTCAACGTTGCGATTACACAATGCACCTCATTGGATTACCGATAGCGATATCAATATCAGCGATTTACAGTGCGCGATCAAAAAAAAAAAAGTAAATGTCAAAAGCAATAAGGTTTAACCGAGAAGAATAGAGCCCCTGAAGTGGACTAACGCATATAAAGTAGCGATCTCTCGTATGTATGTATATGTCTCGTAGGTTCTTTTCTCCATAAATCGTCAGCTCGGCGTCGCCTCGACTCAAGGTGTAGAAATCAACGGAACAGTACAATCTAAAAGTTGACCTTTCCATTGAATGGAAGGTTGAATGTATAATTAATTATGGTTATGTACGTGTGTTACAGAAAACTCCGAAGCGGAGCGAGGGCGGGTCACTAGTTCACAATATAATCACACATACGTTTCTTTAAACATGCTAGTTAAGCTGAATTTGGTTGAACAACGATGCTTGTCTTAAGAGCTCGTCGGAAGGCTACGATTTCGGACTTAGAATCAGCAGCTATGTACATTTTGAAGCATGCAATGACAAAAGCGTAGATATTATTTTGTTCTTGATAATAGCTATTTCGATGTCATAATTTACATGCGAGTTAAGTTAATTTTACATCAAAATCATCTATATAAACCGTTACAATAATGTTGTATCTACACCCAATGCCGAGTCAGTCGCATCACATAACAACTAAATCATAATATTCCCTTGACTTCATACTTTAAGCCTTTTCTTTCCCTAGCTCTGTTAGCTTATAAAAAGAAAAATCTGCATTCCCAAACATTTACCGTCTATTTTTAGCAGTATGTGATGAGCGGGGACTCGTAGGTAGTACCCCCCCGGGGTAGGAATATCCTCGCCCGCTAGGTCAGGGTTAACGTGCCCCCAGCAGCCACCTTCCACCATCGACCTTGGGCTTGTGCGTTAATGCACCCTTAATGGGGCCTGCATCGTGACTAGGTGGGGGGGGGGGGGGGGTCGGCTTTTACATGTATTGTGGAAAGGGAGGTTTGGGTTTGGGCTACAAAAGCATTTGCGGCGACAACTTCAATGTTATGGGTATAAAAAAGTTTTGCTAGTGAACTCGTCCCTAACCCGTCTATTTTAAGTATATTTTTTCGAAGTATCTCATTAGACATGGCCGGACCGTGACCTCATAGGTGTGCCGAATTAAATCCAAATCCTTCAACTGTTCAGTAACAGATGTCCAAACGTGTGTTAGTAACTACACATATTGAGCATAAAAGCGTGATTACTTAAAATGAGTAGTATTATAAATACTTCGACAAGTTGCGCAATCATCAATAAGTCAAACGTTTAACAAACGACGCAGCGTCGATCCATACACGCCCGTAAAACAAAAATGTCTCGGACATGCGTAGCCAACAACCGAGATCCCAAGTGTTTTAACCGCCGCTGACAACCTTATAACTATCGTGTTAAAGCGTACAATACATTGCCTTACAAAAAGTTTTATACAACCGTGATTTTCGAACGTAACTCGTGTGAATTGAGTCCGAAGTCGGCTGTCCCTAGCTTAATGTACTCGTAGTGCTGTACTGGAAACTGAGTCGTTTTGTCATTTAAATAGGGTTGATGTTGTGTTATGGGTGTAGTGGGAGGTGGGTGCGGGTCGATAAGGCCCGGGCCGCGCCGATCAATAAAGGAGAGACGCCCTACCCGGCGAGACGGCGTGCATCGCCCGCGAGGGCCTCGCATGCTGAGTGCTGACCCTCGGCTGTGCGCTGGCTCAATGGAATGTCAGAGGAAACTGCCGTGATAGAGGGAAGTTAGAACCGTGTTGCCCGAAATAAAATGCAATTGTTCTTAGTTTGAAGAAAACTTATGTAGTTGCTTTTTATGATTTCTTCATTTGACAATCTGGTATAAGTTTAATCAACTGGTTTTGGGGTCCTACTTGTTTTACAGTTAATTATTTTACAAAGAGAAACTGACCCTTTCTAAAGTAATGTGAACCAGTTTTGAAAAGTAACACTAAATTACTACCGAGGCATACTTAAGTTCATACGAACCAAGGTAAACGTTCTAAACAAAAGACAATTTAAAGACAAACAGCAAGGTCTATCGTAGGAGCGCCTGTTGACTTGTGAAGGAAACCGTTTTCCCAAAAAGCATAAAAGGCAGGAAAATTAAGAGAAGGGAGGAAATTTTAAGGCTTGAGGTAATTACAGAACTGCTTATTGAAATAAAGCCAAATGGCATGGCATCTCATTCCTTGGAAAAAGTTTATTTTTGACACATTTTTTGGTCGAAGTAGTTTGTGATACGCAGGATAGCTTATCCATGGCATGATAGATAATTCGGATCGATTGCAGATAATCTTAATCATGAAATACATTACATATTTACGCAGATAACAATACCTACAAGTTAGTTAAAAAAAATTGCTTGGACTTTCATCGTAACATCGAAAACTAGCCATAAAAATAGGTACGTATACAATTGCCTCTCCACGTGTTACCAATTTTGTACGTCTACAACTATACCACCAGTTTAGTATACACCTAAAACATTTATTTATTTATAAGGACCTGTCTGGGTATTATGATTGCCTCTATCGCGGTGGATAAAAGGGTGGTGACAGATTTTTTATCCATATTAAATCAATCTATAGGCCCGAATTGCAGAAATCTATTTTCGATTTCAAAACTTGATCTCTCTTATTGGTTTTCGATTTAGCGTTATATGTAACACCGTCAATGTTAAAACCTATTTACCATTGCAATCTTATCTTATCTCCCTTGAACCTGATGCTTTTAAAAGTACCTTGTCGATAGAGCTCCGCAAATTTACTATTTTGCTTACGGTTGCAATTTTATATAAATATTGACTGTCGGAGAATGGATTGCAATTTACTTTCAAGGGATGAACTACGAGCAAACAATTCAACTTGATCTAAAAGCTTACTGCGGTTTATAGCTAAATTGTTACGGTCGTAATAAAAGACAAATTATTTTATATTATGAAACTGCCAGGACATCAAAGCTGCGGCCACGGTAAACAAGAATACAGTAGATACAGTCTGTGAGCTGAGCACTTAGATGAAACTTCGGGTTTGTAGTTCTCCCTCACTCGCTCTTAATAAGAGCGCATCAGAGCGAGTGAGAGACAAGTACAAACCCGAAATACCTTCAAAGAGTTATAGCACTGTAAGCAGTATTAACCCCCGAAGTAAAAAGAGGGGTTTTATATGTTTGTCGCCTATATTTTTCTGTGTGTGGCATTTCAAGGCCTCTATTCAACACGGTAAAAACCAAATCGTTTTTGATCTGTTATCGTACTGTCAACGTTAATAGCTCTTATTTACTTGACAGTAATGGTGAATGAGTTAAAAACAATACCGTAACAATTCCAATATGATTTGGATTTTACCGCCTGGAATAGGATGGACCGATTTCGTCGCGGATCTTTAACTCTTTACGCTAAAAGGGGGAGCTATAATATAAGTTTGCCGCCTATATTTATTTGTGTCTGCTTTTGGCATAATTTTCAAACAATTAGACAGTATCACACATTTAAAAAAAAAGCTAGTTTAACTAAAGTGGTTCTTAATTAGTTCGATGTAAATAGGTTAAGACGTTTAACAGTTATCAGCTCTTCTTTAGGATCTTCATCTATTTATTAGTTTTTATTGGCAGAAATTCTTCTGTATGAATTTTTGGCGGAACGTTTAGTTTTATTAATAACTCAAAGAAGCCATAATAATCGGGTCGCGGTAATTAATTTTCCCCAGTCGTTTGAAACGTGCCTTTATCATTTAACCCGAATTCAAAGGAACCACGAATGAGTCCTTGAGAATTTGCAAATCTCGCTAAGTAGATCTTTGTTCATATAATTGTTTAAAGTCTTTTGTTGTGAGAGTAACAAATATTCATTTAAATTTGGGATTTTGTTTCAAGATTGTGAAAATTTAGTTTTTTGTCAACAACGGCTTTTAGAAATTTAAGGTCTATTCCCACTAGTTCCATCAATGGATCTGTCAATGGAACTAGTGGGAATAGACCAAATTTAAACATTGAGTTTATTTATAGATTTCATAGCCGATTTTAAAACATACATAACTAGCGACCTGGTCAGTTTTATAAGTCAATGCATGCAGCTTTTCAAGAGCTAAGTAACAACTGTTGAAAAAAACACTCCTCGAGAAACTTAGATGTCATTATTATGTTCTACTGTAACTAGGTACCTATTACATACAATGTTAGTGAATACTTAATCAAGCATAACACAAAATTATAATAGTTGTTTATGTAACTGATACGTAATGAAGGGTCTTAAAACACGAGTTTCATAACATCATTACAGGAGTGATTTAAGGCCTAATGATGTCCAGTTGTTTAGGTATCTATGTACATTATTTTATCTACAATCATATTATAAGTACTAAGATGGGTTCAGAATGCAAAGGCGAATGACCTGCATTGCTACCAGTGCTCCCGGTTACATATCTATAGACACTTTTCCAAATTAAAAACTCAGTACTTTATCTTATTTGATATCGTAATGAGTACCGCCATTTGATATCGCAATAAGAACATTACATTACAGCCGCCTGCACAAAACTACTTCCACACTACCACAGACAAGAACATTTTCATAGTAAAATTGATTGTTGTAACGCTGGCCATTGCCAACGGGTTCTGAACGCATTATGGAGGACTCATGAACTTATGATACGTGTGTAGAAAATCAAATATCTATGCATATAAGTATAACTTTTCCGTGACTATGACCACGCACAGCCTAAATCTAGGGACTACGGGATAGGTGGTGAAACGGGAAACTAATTCAACGCGTATGAAGTTGCGGGCGATCCCTAGAAAGATTATTGCGTAAAGGAAAACGTCACACAAATAAAAAAAAACATAAGTGATGGTAAACCATAAACACGTGTAACACCAACGTGACGTGTCACGTTCTGACAAATTCAAGCGGAAAAGTCTCGAAGATTTCGTAACACTTCGTGTGCCAGAGAAAAGTTAAACGTAAACATGATTTTACGAGCAACTTACTTGGTTTCTGTTTTAAGTAACATGTTTATAAGTATAGGCGTAAGTTTGTACGTTTGTTTGTACGATAAATTGAGTGTTGTTTGTTACTTTTTAAAAATGTAATTCATAATGCAGATGAGCAAGCGAGTCACAACAATACAATTATACTTGACTCAAATATAACTTTAAAGTTTAAACATGAGCAGGATTGGTAAGGGTGTTATGGTGTTAGGGGGGAGAACGCGAGGTGTCCTGATTACGCCCGTCAGGCTGTGCCGGCCCAAATTTTAGGATCCAGTTATAGCGCCTCCATGCTTGCCCCTAATATTCAGGGTGAGCGATCCTAGTGGGTCAGTATGGGAAATATGGAAGCTAAAAGAAAGAAAAAGAACAACGGCATTTAAAGTTTTATAAATCATGGGTCTTAACCAGAAATTGAACGTAACTTTATAATTTGTTCGCGTAATCTGGGGATTCAGTGTGTCCTTTTATCGGGAAAACTACTCGGTGCGGTATTTTTAATACGGTTTCTTTTGCAAAATCGAGGCCTTAGTTCCAAAAAAACTATTACCTGACTCTTACAGTTTCCGATTTCCCCATACCTATTTGGATTGATCACCTAGTATTCTGCTGTAATACCAAAGAAGGTGGCTAAGTGCAATAAGTCAAAGCATTCTTTCATCTATTGCATAACATATTAATTTAAAATGCTTATTAATAGTCTAACAGCAGTTCAGGCTCAGTTTCATTGCGAGATAGCCCGCATGCTTTTCGTGATACAATGCGTCGCTGCAATAGCCCTCGGCTCAACGATGTTTAAACAACCCGGCAATGGATTGCTACACACCAATAAAACCGAGCCTTATGGGTTAAGGTTGACCCACTGGACGCACATATAACCGCTCGGCACCAGATCGGCACCATCTCAATTCGAGCCGTGAAACCATACTGTAACGCACACCTATCGGCATCGGAACGGCAACGCCTCGCCTCAGCACAAGCATAAGCTAGCAGTCGTCTACTGAAAAATGTATCATACTAACACAGATGAACGCTCACTATTCAATATCTTACTTTGAGCTGATCCGGTGTCGAGCGGTTATGTCTGCACCAACCTTTACTCACCTGGAAGTTGATGGTGGAGGTGACGATGCGCATGGACTCAGCGTAGTTCCGCAGCACGCTGTCGGTGCTCAGGCAGCTCTGACGCCACTCGTACAGCTGCTCCAGACGTGTCACGCAGCGCTCGCAGATCTTCTTCGGCAAGAAGTCGTCCTTTGAGATCTGCTGGAAATTGAAGAAGGTTAGGATTTACTCCCTACTTGTCGGGATATGTGACGCAAGAAACCACAAAATGACAATACGGACAAATCAAAGGAAACAAGGTTTTACTATTATTTATTCTCATGGTTTTACCGTGTAAAACCTCAGCCCAGGAGAGGGTTGCGGGTGGCATTGCAAGTGTGCACAGTTCACTACAAAGATATGTTTCCACTTTTGGATTGCTACTATGCAGTATGGTGAAAATGTGGATACATCTCGATGTAGGCGAGTGTACAGCCAGCGTATGGAAATTGTGTTCAGAGATATCATCTTTACAAAACTATATCTATTGTTATGAGAAAAGATGGCTGTTTCTCTGCGACTATACGGTTATTTCAGTCAAATGGGATATGTATAATTGAGTATTTGCCCAATATACAGGGTGTAAGGGACGGCTCACCGAAAACTGAAACCATAGCTTCAGACCATTGTACTGAACTGAAATCCAGTGGAAATTTTCCCGGGAAAACGAAAATTTTCTCGTTTTGTACGTGAAAATGCCGTTTTAACAGTTTTTTTTACATAATGAGCTTCAGTATGTCATAATATGTTGTCCTAGATCGGTTTATATGCAAAAACATGGAAAAAAAAACGAGAAAATTTTCGTTTTCCCGGGAAAATTTCCACTGAATTTCAGTTCAGTACAATGGTCTGAAGCTATGGTTTCAGTTTTCGGTGAGCCGTCCCTTACACCCTGTATATGGTCGATGCTGTTGAAAAATATTGTCGCTCCAATTGCTATCATTTCAAACTACTTATAAGAAAATGTACATACACATACATGCCTTCACGCCTGTAATCCCAGAGTGGGCTAGGCAGAGCTACAGAATTACAACTTTAAAAAGTTGTTGATAATTCAGTAACCACAATTTGCACAAATAGGCTAAGATGTTTACCAGCATATTAGTGACAGGTTGCAAGCCCATCGCCTAACAGTACCTACTACAAGCCTATATTCCCTTAGTCGCCTCTTAAGACAGATAAGAAAATGTGTTCAGAGATATCTTGAAAAATCTCTATTGTTATTGCTGTCCTTGACCTGATTCACAGTATCAAGTTTTTCTTTCCTTACCTAATAAAAACAAACGGGATAAATATAATAAATCGCCTACACAACGCTGTGGAGTAAATAAGGATGTAATACGCCGTTTACGTAACGTAACGCAAGCGGCACTCAGTGAATAAGACTGTTATGAAGCCTCTGTATTTGAAAATAATTTCAGTTTCAGAATGAGGAACAAATTGGCACCATTCTTATTTATTTTAAGGGCTTACATATAATAAGTAAATGGGATACAACATCGCTATGGGTAACCTATACAGCTCTTATTGCAAGTTTAATCAGTCTAAACTCAAAGAACTTTCACGTCGCATCAAATTGTATCAGCACCCTTTACATCCAAGCAAACACAATGGGAAGGGTTGCTCAATGTGGTATCAACCTTTTTGCGTAATTAGAAACATGAAACCCAAATCAAAGGAGTTTAAGTCTTAATAACTTTAATTGAACAATGAAATAGCTATCCCTGTTCATAATAAGATAGGGTGTATACACATATGCCGTGTTTAGTTTCAAAGCATTTGATCGAGCAATAATGATACCGTCTAAATTAAAAGGGACTGGGAAGGGAGTATTTGGCGTTTACGCTGTTCTTGCATTTACTATTATATAAATAACACGGAATCAAAAATCGAAGTAGTGTAACTGCCATGCGCCGTAAGGTCCTTTTTGAGAAAATATTTAATATAAATAATATTCTTCCATTGTACGGGTTAGGACAAAGTATTGACGTTAAAATAGTAAGTTGTCGTTAACACCATCATTCATCAATATGACAGTAGTATCTATCCAAATTTTCCTATCAATATTTTAATGTATATTTAGTCTGAACTCTAATGCTAAAAATAGGCTATGTTTTATTTATCTGCGCGGATGGACTCCCGGCCAATAGCTAAGTGTCTTCAATAAAAGGAATGATTTTGATCATTTTAAGATAAAATTGAGTTTGATCCTGTGATAGATTAGTTTCATAAGTCATGACATTATAATGAAATCCAATTATGGAATCTGAGTCATGAAGACGTAATTGTTAAATTAATAAATATTTGTTAAAGATAATATTGTACAATTTATAATGATTGCCAATGAATTGAATGTTACAATTAATTATATAATAAGTAAAGTGACCTTGCATTTTGAGGTAAACTTTTCATTAGTTGTCATATATTATTTTGTTATCCCCCTATCAGTCACCCCTCTACGTAAACATCACGCCAGCTGATAATAATCCCTCACTAATAATATCAATTAATTTGTTTCCATTTGTCCACACGACTAGTCAATAATGTCAATAAATACTAGGGGATGAGAGATAGAGTGACGTGTTTACATGCAGATGTCACTGGTCGGATTCGCACTCTGACCCAGTTCAATACAGGGGTCAGTGACCGGACGGTGCGAATCGCTAGGTGAATTTCGTGCAACTGTAATATAATGTCTGTGAATATATTATGAAGTAAAAAGTGTAGTTTTCAATTAAATTGTTTGTTTCTGTATTGTGTATCGATCGTCCATTTTTATACTAAGAATGGGTTAACTTGAAGCACTGGTAATTTTGGTAATCTCCTGCTCGACGGTATGAGATACTTTCAAAGGGACAAAAAATATTTAATTTACGCCCTTCAATTACCAAACACGTCAATCTCAACTTAAGTGACGTCACAAACTATTGTAAACAAAAGATAAATTTCAGTAAATTTTCAATGTGAATAAACTGAATGAAAAACGAGCTACTCAAATTTAGGGAGTTGAAAGTGTTAAGGGCCAACAGGTATCGTGCACCGTGTATCATTGTTGTGGTCGTAGCGCGTAGCGCGCAGGCGCCTACGGAGCTACGGGGCCGCGTAGCATCGACGTCGCTGCATCTTGTCCGCCACGCAATGATTACGCTTTAATAATGTAAGCTTAATCTAGATGTTTAGTTTTAAGTTTTTAAGATTAATCTTACAGGGAAGGGCGAGTGATGAGTGTTAGATAGGGTGGTAGTTAGTAGACTACTTACCATTGTGGGCAGACACGTCCGTAGTTTGAACAGGATCTGCCGTTGTTCGGACTCCTTGTCGAAGATGTGGAGTCTGGGCCCGCTTTTCAGGGAGCACAGCCGACAGAGGTCCGTGAACGCCGTGAAGTTGAGGTCCTCGGGTTCTGTCATGGCGAAGCACCTGATAAGCAGGTCGAGGAGGCAGGAGTTGTCCATGTATACGCCGGTGACTTTCGGGTGGCGGGAGATCAGCGCGGCATTTCGCAGGGAGGCGTCAGACCGCCGTGTGCTCCGGGGGGGCACTGCCGCCGCGGCCCCCTCGGCCCCCCGCCCCCCCGGCCCCTCGCGTCTCCCCACTAAGCTCGCCCCACCCCGACGCACGCAGCCGCGGGAGGGTGGCAGGAAAATGCGTGTTTTCCGTATGCAATTGACAATTTGTATTGATTGATTGTTTAATTGTATGTTTTTTGATATAATTATGATTGTTTCTAAGATTTTTGATGTTCGATGGTCAGTAATATTAAATTTGTTTTGCGATTTCCTTGTTTAATATTGAGCTTAATACTCTGACACAGTTACGTAACGTTGAATGTACTGTATTGGAATGTATTGGAAATTTGAGAAATAAGTGGTGATACTTTTGACCCTAAGTACTTAGCAAAATTTTGTAAGATGATATAATAAGTCATACTTAGGAATGCTGTGGAAAATAGTGATTAATTTATAAGTAAGTACCTCTTAAGTTGTTAGAATTACAAATAATAGCTTAATGTTCAAAATCAAATCAACTAAAGTGCAAATCGATTTCCAATTCTAAAAATGCCTATTGAAGCGTTTAATAACTACAAACACAATTCATAACGAGCGTAGTATTATCGACACGAAGTAAGAAATATTAATTCCAATTTTATTTTGTTTCGATTTTGTTCCACTAGCACTACGACAAAACTACCTTGATTCTTAAGACGAAACCTCCCCAAAGTCACATTCAAAATGAGCAATAGTGTTCTGCGAGCGTAAGTTCCAACAATATAACTCCGTGAACTGAATGCTGTACGGTAGAAAGAATTAAAGGAAAATCCACCTACCCGACCAGGTAGGCAGGCAGGGGCCTCCCTGACCTAGACCCTTCAGCACTCGGGGTTGGCTTAACACCCTACACTACATTCACAACCTGGCTGTGACGCTGTCGAAGAACCTCCCTGGCTGTGAATGACTCCAATTTGTATTAAAACTTAGATCACAAGTCATTGAAACGTTACTTTAGACTTTTAAGATTATTTCGTTCTACAAAACATTACTAACGGATTGTGTTTTTAGTTAGTAATCAAGTTACAATTATGTGACGGTTAATATTTGGTGGTAAATGAACAGGCATATACATGTACTGCAAAACCGCGTAACTAAATTTTTTATGATAGCCTCCTGGATCCCCGCGTCCTATATAAAGGACAAAATGGATGCTCGCTTTGAGTCCCGACACAACGCAAAAAAACTCATCCGTAAAGGCCGAGTGTACTTTATAAAGTACTTATCATTTGCCGCTAAAAAACGTTAGTACAGTGGCGTGATCCAAATGACCAATCGCTGTCCACCGAACCGAAATATATTTATCTCCCTTTAGCAAAGGTGACCCGATGATGAAAACGAATATTTCCGATCAGTGCGACGTCATGAGTCAAACAAGATGCCGCGTCGTGCAGGTGTAGGTAAGTGAATCTCGATTTTTCCACGCAGTCTGTTAAGTTATTGTTTGCAAATGAATGTTTTCAATGAGTTTAAAGGGTGTGTTTTGTGTTACCGTTATTATTTTTGTTGAAGGTATGATGGTTTGAGTAAAATTTGGAATATCTTGAATTTGTACTTTATAAAGTACTCCCGGTCTATGTTATAAAGTTAAACCACCATATTTAGTTCTTTATGTACGACTGTCGGTCAATATACTTATACATTAATTACCATTGCATTGTGGTAATTCGCAAATATAAATTAGATTATGACCGTATAAACATGGATGGCACTACTGTAATTATATGTTTTATATTATTTGAGCTCTGGGGCTAGAAGATATCAGTTTAATTTTAAACAATTCGGACTTTGAAGATGATAACTCTTTGATAACAATTACTTTTTGTTACTTAGTTTCTAAAAAATACTTTTATTGAATTGAGAATATTTTATGTTTTTTTCAAGAGAAGAGTTCATTGTTTTTTTATTTTTTCAATAAACATAACATTTTGACATGCCCTTCTATTTTATTTCTTAAATTAAAAAGACCTCCATTTTCATACAAAATGTCTCATATTCGCCATAAAAAGCGACCAAAGGCACTCAAACGAAAGCCGAGAGACCTTTATAAAGGACAAATAATTTCTAAATAAAAGTAAGCTTAGCGTGTTCCTCACCGAGTATAAAAGCAACTTTGTTCCAGAGAAAAATAGGCACAACCATTTTAGACCTTATTTCAAGTGTTTGAAGGTGCAGGACTCAAGGGTAAAGTACTTTATAAAGGACATTCGGCTTTTATGACAACTCGCAAAAAAAAAAACTCAGGATCCAGGAGGATAGAGCAAAATAAACCTTACTCTGTTATTAAAAGGTGCATTTTGCTCCTTATTAAAAATGTTACTTACGCGGTTTTGCAGTTTCACCGACGATATGTAATTCTTAACCAGTTATACCGGTTTTCGTTGACACCATTTGAAGTATACTTTCGTATTTGGTTAGTAGGATATATTTCAGCAAGCATTTTACCATCTGACAGATGTATAAAATAAAACGACATATTTTATCGATTCGCCTAACATGACATGACCCGTAGGCTGGTAATACTCATTTAGTACCGACCCCGAAAGTGCCGAAAATTGCACGATAGTTACCGATGATTACAAGTTGAATGTGTGGGCCTGTGTGTGTGTGCCTGGGTGACATCGAAGACGTGCTCAAAAGTGATATGACTTAAGTAATCATTCAAGTGGGGTAATAAATAATAATATAGGTATGTAGGTTTTGAGATGTGGTATTCAGACAATCACGCATTTATTGTAAACAATTTGGTCACCCTACTTGACAGAAAGGGATGCAATCATCATATGAACACCACATACAAATCGTTACTGCTTTAGAAAAAACTCGTATCTGATATTTCGAGAAGTATGAATTTGAACTTAATCCTCTTTAAGTTTAAGTTTAAAATCGTAAGTCACGAAATATGAGATAAGAGGTTTTTTCAAAGCAATGATGAAATGCAATAACAAAAAATGAAATTGCGTATACGTCTATCGAATCTTTCATATATGTACGAGTAGTGGTCTTCCTCGCCCTTGAGCATGTGACGGCGTTTTGAACTGACTGAAATCTCTTTAGTTTTGTACCATTTTCCATTGATTAACCTGTGTGTCGGAACGGTACCTAAATTAGGGTATTTTTCGTGAAACAGCTCTTGTACTGCCAGCGTGCTTGTGGCCCGTTGAAGATTTTCTAATTTCGACGAAATAACAAAACAAATAATTGACAATGACTGATTTAAATTGTCACTGTAACTGATGTGTCATATCATAAGTAAAATAGTCTGAATAGGATCTAAAGATGGTATGATTCTAAAAATAGGGTATCTAACAATGATTTACTTAATCGGTGATTTAAGTAAGGGTAAAATTAACAAAAAATTATTACCACATCACATTTTTGATAAATAAGATGTACCATTTCGTACTAAGAATATCGTAACTTTTTAACATGGCAATTGTGTAAGACGGACAAATAAACACAAAGTAAGTCTCTTTAGGCTCGTACACTTGATTACCACAAAATCAGCCTTCTGTCTTAACATATTGAGTTCAATTTTACATTTCGCGATTTTGGAAGCAAGCATTGCAGATGTACGTAAGTACTTACTAATTCCATGGTATGTACTATCAGCCCAATACTGGAACCCTGTCGTTGAAGGTGTCACAGTGACGTTGTTTGACACTTTTTACGACTTGAATCGTAAAGTCACTGTGACAGAGTTCTATGGTGGGTCAGGGTTCCATTGGGCTGACAGTACATACATCTGTGTCTGTGGTATGAAAAGCGGTTCAGTAGTTCCGAACCAGATGGACTGGTTTGGACGCGATTTCTTTTAAAAAGAAAGCTAGTTTGATCGCGATGATTCTTAGCTAATTCTTATGAAAATCAAGTCTGAAAGTAGGGGTTGCCATTACATCCGATTGAAAAACATACATGATTTAAATTGATTTTAAAGACCTGCGACCATCTGTATTTAAAACGTTGGCTACGGTTTTCACTGGTATACTTATATTTTCTATTTTTAAAAGTTCCTTGACAAATAACTGAGAAGAAATGCACCTAATATTGGCGCCTGTATCCATTAAAATAAAATATATTTCATTCAATATGGTTGCTTTAATATACGGTAAGTGGTCCCTATATTCGGGGATCATCTCCTTCGACGCCACTTCTCAAATCTATTTGATAATTATTATAAGACTTGTTTGGCAATAAAGGTGAGGGATTTTGTATTTCTAGTATATGTGTGTAATATAATAAATACTTATTTCTCGACTATTTTTGACTAGCGACCCCTCGCTTCGCTTCGGTTTATGTGAGTGTTCTGTAACGCCCGTACATTAAAACCTTTCTTGAAAGAATATCTAACTGATGGTGGAAACAGCATGAAAAGCCGTTCAGTAGTTTTTGAAATTATTGAACATGAACATACATACCGACAGAGGCAGCGGGGACTCTGTTTTATAATTATTATGTAGTGACTACTTTTTCACCTATTATTTAACCTATTAAAGAGGTATTACTTTTGCTTGACAGTAATTATCAAAATTGACACATGACTTACACATATTGTTGTCATAACAAAATTACTTGACGCATTTAATAAAAATATTGTCCATTATACTCGTATACATAGAAAAAATAAGTCGTGACAATGTCGGTATCATCAGAATCCAGTGGTGCAGAATACCATACGTACTCCGAACGCACGTTGGCGGTGATCAAACCGGAAGCTTACGAGGACGCTGAGGCGATTGAAAAACATATCATTGACAATGGATTTATGGTCCTTGCGGTTTGTATCCTTATACTAAAGTTACACTGGAGGCACCTTTAGCGGCAAGCGTTTATCCAGATGATTAGGCGTTTTATTCTAGCGTAGAGATGTATAATATACAGGACTAAAGGGTAGGCCCATGGTAGTCCACACCGCGCGCTTACTACAATTACACCTATCTTATTGTTTTCTTATCTCAAAGATGGACCCTCTGGGATACTCTTTGACCCCTTTATGATCTTTTGTGCGTGTAGCAAAGCTGTTCAAATTTGCAGGTTTCCTCACAATGTTTTTCACTGAACTGTCAATGAATTTCGGTTTATAGGCGAGCGCTAAAACAAATTTGCAGTAATCCCCTATCACAAAATGACACCGGTTGGCATGCCTTATACATTTTAATGCATTGCACTGTGGTTCAGCGTGTATGGAGAGAGTGTCATAAGTCGATTTGTCCAAAACTTCCAACATTATTGGGAAGAAATGCATATATTGTTGTTAATTATGAATTTATTTGATAAAATAAAGGACTTACAATTAATTTTATGTGTATATATTATTGAATAATAATAAAAAAAAACAATTAAAAACGTTTCAAAATTCACTATATTTCAATACTGTATAATTAACACTTATAAATAGTAAGTAACATGTTTTCACTTAAAAATATAATAAACAATACCTTAATACTATTTAATTTAAAAAAAAACAACTTATATTGAACGCAAACATATTTACTAAGTTTTTTCGTTATGTGCAATTCATGCAGTAGAATGAACCGCACGTAAAGAGTTGTTATCTTAAAAATACTATAATTAAACTATCTAACACTCATTAGTGAAACTTTAATGAGCTTAGCAATAATGTAATAAACTAATGACAGATTTAGATGAAACACTTTTTTTTCCTAGGAAGCTTTCTAAGACCCGTAACTAGTGGGTCAGAATTTAATAAAAGTCGATTTTAAACATCGGTATTCGTCGCAACACGTGACATTTTTCTAGTATTGTTGAGCCGAAACGCTTTTTTATTTTTATTTGTAGCTTCGGCAGCTTCTTCTGATAGTTCTCCTATGGATACCATCATGTGATCGAACTGATCGATTACTTCAGACCCATGAATCAGAACTTTGTGAATGGACGCTGGCAAATTGTACCACGGATATTCCTCAACAAGCTGTCGAGCCGTGTCTAAAGCAAACGATTTAAATCTCTCAGAATTAATTTTGTAACCGGAATTGAGACAGTTAAGAATTGTACCACAACTATCAATAAGCTCTTGCTTAATTCCTGTAATTTCAGCAGAAATGGCAGAGTTAGCAAAAAACCTACGTGCTGTATTCCCATCATTCGAGTTGCCGCTTCCTCCGCTACGCGGCTTGTCCACTATCAGACCTAATTTTTTTTTTAATTCTTTTTAAAATAATCTTCTTCGTTCTTAGATAATTGTTTTGTCTCTTTTGCAAATTGGAAGCGAATAGGGCGACAGTACCTAGTTGATGATGGGCGAGGATTCTTCCATAATATTGTTTCTTCTCCTGTTGTTGCAACTATGACGAATAAACTTCCATCTTCTAAATTGGGTCATCGGAAAAGCACTGGTTATACTCACTGTGTCCGGTACTACCGTCAAAACCCCACTTACCAACTAACATAACATCACCTATGGTCTCGGGATCGATACTTGATAACAGTATATTTTGAGAATCCAGTATTCTTTTAACCGTGTGGTTCAACAAATTTTGTAACTCTACTTCGGCACTTTTTTCAGTAATAGTTAATTTTTCAGGGTAACACTGTTTCTTGGCTTTTAAAACCTTATGATACGAAGGCAAAACTGGATATTGTTTACTATTAATGAACTCTTTAATTAAAAGGTATTGGTGTTTTGTTAATTTTGCTTCTGTGATTAGCGATAGGATCTCACTTGGATTCACTTCACATTTATGACTATCATTTGGCCCACAACTCGAGGTTGACGAAGTATTTATCAAAGCATTGACGGCCGAGTTATCAATTTTTGAGAGGTCCACTAATCTCCTTCGCTGAGTTCGTTTACTGCAAGACTCAAAATCTTTCTTCGGTCGACCGAGATTTGATGTCATTTCTTGACCAGTAAACTAATTTTCTCTCGCAGATACCGACTCATTCTTTGCTATATCTATAGTTTCAAGGACATTTAACCATTTTTCATGTTTTCTGACTAGTTCATATTTATTACTTTCTGCTTTTTTCCAGTAATCTGCGATCCTTTGGATTATGCCATTAACGCGTTTACTTAGAACTTCGATTTCAACGTTTTCAGCTTCCGGGACCATTTCCAAAACTCGATATTTTTCCACCTGTGATCCTTTAGCAAGATGCCATAGTTCAAATATGTGCATTCTTGTAAACTGAACTTGCAAAAAAGAACCTGTTAGAAAGAAAACAAAATACATTAGAAATTGACAAATATCGTAGCATCTTCTACGAACAGCGTAGAGGACGAATTAATAAAACATCTAGCAAAATCTAGCAGAAGATGACTATTGGCACAATAACTAGACTTTTATATGCTTTTTAAACAATCAAAATTATTAATGGTACAGCATGGCGTCATTGATAAAACTCAATGGTAATACACAAACAATTTAAATATTTTTATAAAATTAGGTGTCTCGTAGCTCTCAAATAAATATAAAATGTATAGTAAAAATAGCTAGTAAAAATATTATTATTAAAACACATACCTTTGTCATTAATTTCTATGATGATTCAATAGAGTTTATCACAACAAGTTTTTAGAAATCCGTCAACAAACAACTTTCACTTTAATGATCTATTGATAAGACTAATTACGCGGTTTAAGTGTGTTCACTTCGGAGGTCTGAAAAACAATGATCCCGACTGATTACTTCAAAACTATTTATAGTTTTAAGTAGGCTGGTAATGAATGTGTTATCAGAGAAGTACAAATCATAGCTCGGCTATTGTTGATTATTTGGACTTATGACCTATGAGCGGGACCATAGTGGCATTGCATTGATTTATTGTACATAGTTTGGTGTTCACCGCTCACGCAGCCACCAGACGTCTAGTCTGTAGTTTTGAGAATTCAAATGTCTATGGTCTTAGATCTCACTTCCCATCAATCAGCCCCCAATTTCACCACAGTGACAATAACATATGACAGGTAACATTTTAGTGTACATGGTGCAGCTTATATGAATCCAAGTACTGTAAAAACTTTTTAACTCTGCAATGTATACCGAATTGTCAACTATCACCTATCATTGTCAGCGATGACCAGTGAAATATACTAGGTACTATCATAAAAATTAAGGAAATTTCGGAATATAAAAATGCAAACAGGTTTTTAGAATATTCTGCTAACTTCAAGGTAATTCTACCGCTAATTTACCCAAACTAATAATGTTCCCGCAATAACCAAACATGCTTTTTTTATACAAAATTTAGGGGGTAATATTGGGGTCCCAAGTGTGATTGGCTACGAACATGTTCCTAATAAAAATAGTATAAAGGGGGTACAAAGTATGATGTCAATTCGTAACCGTACATTGAGCCATTAAATGCAAATGGCACCGAACGCGCGTGCTGCTTATGGGTTTATGTTCCAATATCCGCAAATTTCTATGTAAATTTGTCATTGGGTGTGTATGTGAGTCCATGCTGCTTTATTTTTCTTAGCTCCGTCTTAGGGACGTGAATTGTATAGAAAGTCTCTGTTGTTTGAACAATGACTATACCTACTCTGATTATTCTAAGATGCCTGTGACGCCCTATTTTGATATATTTCAATCACTTACCATACCCACAAGAGATGTGTATAAAAATAGGGTATTAATTATTTTTATTCTTGAACGGCATCGCTAGGTTTGTACCGATGTATGTTGTATGTGTTTGTACGTGTAGCGTGTAGTCCTTGTATTTATTCGGTACCTGATCTATTGTTAGTGTTTCTGGCATGGAGACGGTGGATGAGTACAGGCCACTTGATAGTAAGTGAACTCTGAAGCCAATAGAGATTTGCAATCTCAAGATTACAAGCAACAACACATGAGACAATCTCCGATAGTGGATTGCCAACCATGAGGCCTTAAACGGAATGCCTCTAAGCAAGTAATTTTACTGGTTGTCTTACCCCGTACCAGAATACTGCTGTTTGAGAGTAGGGTAACATAACTACTAGTTAAATGTATAATTCTTAATTTAGTGTCGTACGGGATTATTTCTAATAAAGTGTAGGTAATTAATTACAGTACTTCGCTTTGTTAGAAAAAACATTTGCTCGCGACTTCATCCGCGTAGATTTCGATTATTATTATAATATTACGTAGTAGAATATGGATGACATTCAATTAAGAAATATTTTAAAGAATGTATTAAAAAAAAAAACTATTATAAAAAATAAAAACAAACACGATACTAAGTTTATTGAGGTAGTACTTTTGTTCAAATATCATTCAGTTTTACGAGTTACAATTATTAAATATTTACGTAATAAAATAATACTATGCGTGGGTTAAATTGTAACTCATAGATTCATCTTTGAATATTTAAATATCACGTTTAAAATTGGAAACATTCAAAAGTAGCAACCCCTTTTTAAACATCCCTTGAGAATGCATCGTGTCCGAATGTCCGAGTTAGAGTTGCGCCAATATAAAAAATTAAAAACAACGATATCTTATAAAAGTTGAAAGTGTGTACTTTGTAGCGTGAAAGTATTTTGGACATAAACTCAAACCGTTGGACTTAAGGCGGTGGGAAATGTATTATCCGTATTTTGGGCGCACTGTAATTGAATACTATGCCCAGTAAAACGTCACCCTTAGAGCTGTCACTTGTCACCCACATTTTATAAAGCTCTGTATTAATAAGTAATAAGTGCACTATTTATAAATAGTACCTAGATATCCACCTAAATGCTGAAAAACTAAATTGTAAATTGCTTTCTTATGGTCACACTACACTTTTCGTTGCGTATTAATGTTTTTGAAATATGCTACAGACAATCGCAATTTGAACATAGTTAGTTGTGAAAACATTTGCATTATTTATTTATTTGAAAAATGAAGAAAATAAGTAGGTACTGCAAAATGCGTGAAATACTAGAGACATTGGATAGTTTTACCTGGGAAGTGTCGCATGAAAATGTTTTAGTAACGTCGTTATTGGAGTACACTTTGCGGCGCGCGTACATCAGAACTATTGACTTTATGAAAAAAAAGGTAAATATACAAATTGTCTGCAATTATCTCTAGTTTTATTTTGTATATAACTGATTTTATCGTAAAATGAGTTGGAAAGGAGATATTGTCAATAAACTGTTTTTATTGTTCCAATATGGCAGCGCAAGTGGCAAAAATACGAGGTGGCAAAGTCAAAATTCGGAAAAAGCACTTCAAAATCGATAAAATTACCAATTTTCCAAACTCTCCGAAACCTTTTCAGGTAAACACTATTTTCCGAACCAAATGACTGTATTAAAAGTGGAAACGTTTTTTTATAGTCAATTTAATTTTGTCCAGTTGATTTTTGTTATGGAACAAAAAAGCGCTGGCAAAGTTGTAATTAGATACCCATATTTTTGTTTCTTTGTAATTTGGCACACTAAAAAAATATAAGATATCGATAGTTGTTAGCACATCTCTAAAGAGGGCGCGTGCGTCCCAGAGTCCGAGGGTTGTCTCGATATGCAAAAGCTTAATAATCTGCCACAAGGGTGACACAACAGATAATATACCGCTATCCCATTTTTCACTCTAGTGCTTTTAAGTTACGATTTAAACTTGTACATAATATCGTTGTGACTTATGACGTATTTTTTAAAAAATCGGTGAATATTAGAGTTAGAGGGGTGCGCTATTATAATTATATATTTCGAGTCACATGCAAAAGAGAACACTAGGCGTAGGGTTGTCTCCGCACAAATGATACATTTTCTTTCATAGTTTTAAATGCAAGACTAATTATGATTGTTTATAATATAATATTGACCTGAGGTACATCCAGCGCACAGCATCGCTCTGGCCGAAATCGTAGTCGAAAAAAAATACGTACCCTCGGTATGTAAGTCCGACTCGCACTTGACCGGTTTTCAGTATTTGTTGTTTTTTAAGATTGGTAACATGTATACTCATACCAAATTTTGAAGCTTGTGTTTCATAATTTTTTCGGGTAAGTACATAAAAATAAAAATGGCTTGCAGATTTTTTATCACAATTTTGTATTTGAATAATACCAACTGACAATATCCCAATAACGACGAAGTTGCGCATTGAGCGCGAGCGCGCTTTGCCGCTCCTATTTAAACTCCCGGCGTCCGCGACGCAGCGAAGAACTTTGTCGCTGTACTGTATTAACTAAAGTCGCACAATTTCACACTGAACGAATTATATGATTTAGATGTTAGTGCGTAAAGTGTTATAAGTAGAAGGTGTAAGTGTCCAATTAGTTTAAAGAATAAATAATAGGTAAGTTAAGTAGTGAGTGATGAGTTTATTTAACTTCGATATATTACTTCTACAAATAAATTAAAAATAATGAATGAATAAATTATCCGGGATAAAAACTATCCTATGTCCTATTCCAGGGCCTAACCTATATGTGTGGCAAGTTTCATCCCGATCCATCCAGCCGTTGGCGCCGTTGCAGCGTAAAGAGTAACAAACATCCATACATACAAAACTTTCGCGTTTATGTTTTTTTTTGCGTTTATTACTAAGAATTATTTTTGATGTTAATTTCGAAATACTTAATCTGTACTTCATCGGTCAAACTTTCCGCACTTCCCTCAATTTTTTACAAATGACAAATAAAAAATTGCGTTTTGTTTAACGAAAGTGTGTTGCTTACGAATAACTATATCTTATTCATGAATAACATTAGCATTAGCTATAAAAAAGAAATTAACAATGCAGCTCAAATATGGCCTTCGGTAAGGGGATACAACAAAATTACCGCGATTGTTACTTTTAAAATCAGATTGTCTGAAAAAGCATTTTATCATTTTCTGATTGATTTGTTAATAAATATGTACCTATAGCGATCATTTGGCAACCCTAAATCAACAGTATCAATCTACCCTTGAGCAGTTCTGCCCTTGTCTGTTGCCTATGGCATGGAATCCATAATAAAAAACTAATTACGTATTCTTCTTGACGTTTGAAGGGTCAGTCCGTGCGCATGACAACACAGCTTTGCATGGAATTTGCATGGGGTGCGGCCGCGCACAAGCTTTTTTTTGGGTTTCACAGGCAACTAATTAAATAGGTATACGTTTAATTAACAAGAATTTAGAACTTTGTTAAAATAGTTTCAATGACATGAGAGATCATTTTGTCACAAAATCCTATTGACGTACTTAACTTGTTTCGCACAATTTTCAACAAATGTTTTAGTGATGGTGATGTAGCTATAGCTACCTATCCTAAGTTATTTTTTTTATTTTTTTTATGGCATAGGAAGGCAAACGAGCACACAGGCCACCTGATCGTAAGTGGAAACTGTGACCCATATACATTCGCATTCACAAGACTGCAAATGCACTGCCAACCAAGATGGAATGCCTCTATGCTAGACATTTCACCGGCTGTATAAGACAGCGCCAAACCGGAACACAACAATGCAAACACTGCTGCTTGGTGGTAGTTTAATGGATAAGATGGTGGTACTAACCCGGACGGACCCTGCACAAGATCCTCCCACAAGAAAAGTCCCACAAGTTAATAGGCGGCTGTAATAGTAGTTTATGCAACAGTTGTATAAGAGAGGTCAAAAAAGACGAGTGGTGTGGTTACGATGTGAGCCGCAGGCGAACATCGTAAAGCAAGACGCCACGAGTATTTTTTGACTTAGTTATACACCGTTGCATACAATACTTTTTCTACGACTAGGTTTCAAATAAAATGCAAAATTAAATTAATATACCTAGGTTAGAATACGAACGAACGAAGCACAGAACAACAAACGAGCGAGAAACATTCGAAAACAACAAAATATGTGTCTATGGTTAACTTTGTTTTTAAATTGATGTGCACTTGCCAGGTTTCATATTTTTTTAAAAAGTTGCACAATCGATTTAACTTGTGAAATAGGGACTAAAAAACACCTAATGATTTGAGAAATGAATTCTTTTACCTGATTGGTCGATTTTAATATAGCTGCGTTCTGGTTGGTTGATACCAAATAAAATGTTTTTTTTTTAAAGAGTTAAATTAGTAAAAGAGTTTACATACCAAAAATAACCTAACGTTCCGATTGACAGTCAATGTGTATTGTGATTGGTGATTTAATTTGGTGAAGTATTTTGATTGGTCAAATTAACCTAGGTGTAAGCTTTGGCAGCTAGGCATATCGTTTTGGCTCAAAAAAGCACAAGTGCTGTTAAGGGGAATAGACTAGATAGACTTTTCTACGGAATGTTCTGCGGACATATTATCTATATTCTTATATTAGTGTTCGTGACTATATAAATGACAGATAAAAGTACAGGAGTAGGAAAAGAATTTAAAAGGACTGTGGACGCTTAAATCGCGTGGCAGTTATTTTTTTCCATACAAATTTAGCTCCGGGCGATAACGTTTGTCACCCCCTAGATCAAGTTCGATTTCCACGATTTTTGATTACGAAAAATTTAATTTAGTACATTTTGTATAGATTTTGGTACCTTAACAATCCTCTGAACCATTATTTAAACTTAATAAAAACATCTCCCCGCCAATAATCCAGCTTAGTACATCATACCGATTAGTCACTGCGTTGGGCTTACCCTTCTTTTAACAAAGTCGCTCTCGCTGTCTTTTTTTTTATTGTTGGGCATTTTCTACTGCGGTAGTAAACTAAATGTTGTAAGATGTTGTAACATTAACTAACAAACACACGTTAACTTAGAAGTTTGATTTTTTCACAGCTTCAAGAGAAAGTAGATTTGAGCATATCGTTTTAATTACGACTCGATACCTCCACGCGTCCGGGAATAAAGAATAAAGGGTATTGGTAGGCAGACAGACGGACGGACGAACAGACGGTCTGACAGACGGACAACAATGTGATCCTGCAAGGGTTCAGTTTTTCCTTTTGAGGTGCTGAACCCTAGAAATAGTTCATACATGTAGTTTATTGAAGTTTTTTGTGTTTGTTGTAACGGCTTCGGAACCCTACACTGAGCATGGTCCGACATGCTCTTGCCCGCTTTTTTATTTAAAAGAAAGCTAGTTTAATCTTGATGGATCTTAGCGAGGTCTCTTGAAAATCATTCGGGCCGTTTTTAAGGCATCGGGGGTTTTTATCTATTTAATAGTTAGAGTCCGACCAGCGAGTGGTGACACAAAAAAAACCGGCCAAATGCGGGTCGGACTGGCGCACAAAGGGTTCCTTACCATTATTTATATAAAATCACGTTTGTTGTATGATAGCATTGATAGCCCCCTTAAATATTTATTTTAACCTGTTTTTAGTATTTTTATAATAGCGGCAACAGAAATACATCATCTGTGAAAATTCCAACTGTGTAGTTATCACGGTTCATTAGATAGAGCTTGATCACAGATAGACGGACAGACGGACAGCGGAGTTTTAGTAATAGAGTCCCGTTTTTACCCTTTGGGTACGGAATCCTAAATATCACGGCTGGTAACACGAAATGCATAGCGACTGGATATAAAAATTGTTGCCATATGAAGAATTTGAGAAAAATACTCGTCTCACCATTCGCTGGCCGGACTCTTTAGTTATATTATATTACCTTATTATTTGTGTGTTAGCTTGTTACTCCTTCACGCTGCAATGGTTCAACGGATTTGGAGGTAGTTTCAAATGGAGATAGCTTATATACAGGATTAAAACATAGGCTACTTTTCGTCCAAACCAAATCAAATATATTTATTGCATGGTCATTCCAGAAAAAAAAAAACCGAGGTAATACCCATAATCGAAATGTAAGAGGACGAAGTCGCGGGCAGCATTTAATTTTTTAATGGATGTACAAATACGAAACGAGGTCTCGTAACCTTAAATAATTTTGATATTTTTTGTATGTTTTAATACAAATAAATAAATGACTGGCTTTTACTTTAGATTCTTTTATTATTTATTAATTACAAATAACTATTAAATGCGCTGTCACGGTGTCAGTAGTGAACGAAGAGAGAGGGGAGGGGTCCTAGATACATTTAGACAGTCACAGACGCGCGGCGGTGTAATGTAGCTCATTAACATTTGTCAGGCGCTTAAGTACTTGGTTTGTATTTACTCTCAACAGTTTTCACTTTTTTATTATAATTTTCAGTTTTAATACATATTATGAGATTATAAAGTAAAG
Source organism: Acleris emargana (assembly GCA_927399475.2). Taxonomy (NCBI): domain Eukaryota; kingdom Metazoa; phylum Arthropoda; class Insecta; order Lepidoptera; family Tortricidae; genus Acleris; species Acleris emargana. The sequence goes on along the minus strand of OV656841.1, from coordinate 10,170,380 downwards.
TTCAACATAAGTCAACATCCCTATTCCATCTTAACCCTTCCGCTGGTCCACAGAGGCGGACGGTGCGCCTGACGCCGGAGCAGGCGGCGGAGTTATACAAGGGGCACTACGGGCGGCACCACTTCCCGCACCTGGTGGCGCATATGTCCAACGGGCCCGTGATCGCGCTCGTGCTGGCCGGGCGCAACGCCATCCAGCGCTGGCGCACGCTCATGGGGCCGGCGAGGTACTGTCGAACTCAGGAGTAGCTGCTTATTTTAGTAGCTTGCCACTACTATTGATATTCCAAATTCAAACCATTCTCCGTTTACGTTATTGTGAGAAGGTACTAAAATGTTTAGCTATTTCGTCATACATATTGAATATTGCACATTACATCTTGCACACTACAGACTATGAAAATTTTGCCATTCCTTGGCTTGTCCGATAAGTGTTTTTGTTAACTCTTATTTTACTTTAATCTTTTATTTTTGCTTTTTGTGTTCTCTTTGTACATAGTTCTATTTTTTATACCTGGGTTGGGGCCATTTCACAACAACTTTCCAATTTAGTGTATTTTTTATTCTCTCCTTCTTCTGAGTTCGACTTTACTTAGTCTATATTGAGGCTTTGAGAACGCTAGAGCCGATGGTAAATTTAATCATGCCCCGAACGCCAGACGTATAACGACGGTAAATGTAAGAAGCGTAAGCTTGGAATAACTGCTACTTATTCTTAATAACGTTCGACTGGCTATCGCCATAATGTAAATAGAGAAGTAGCTCATCTCCGGCCCTTTAAGAGTTTCTGATACCTATTGCCGCTTAGGCGCTAGGGTCGCGTTAATGCGCGTCGCTTGATACCTACCTACTTAATCCGCGCGCAACCAAACGCAACGACGGCTAGGCTCCGCTGCGATTAAACCGATTTGGCGTGACTTGTTGAGTTTGTTTGTGGTGGTTAATATCGCCCAAGGAGAAGCATTACTATTGCACGATGTCGCCTTGTTTCACTGACTCTGATTTCATAGAACGTATCACTTCACAGAATTTTCGTTTTATAGAAAGCTATTTTCTGCTGAACCCATGTTGATTTCAGGTTATCTTGTGATGGTTACGAGTCTAACCTAACATAACCTACGTGAATAATTTAAGACAACCAGAAATCGATACGGGTTCAGCAGAATATAGCTTTTTATGAAACTAAAAAAAATCTAGTGAGAAGACGTTGTGGCTAGAAAGAAAGATTTACTGAATGAAAAGTATGACAGGAGTTTCTCTGACAACTTCCAGTCGAATATTAAACTCTTTTGGAGCTTGATTAATTCGGCTCGGGGGAAATCGGAGAAAACTAAATTAAACGCGGTGAGGGATGAGTCTGGAGACTTAATATGTGAGGAAGAAAAAATGCTTGATAGATGGAAAACTTATTTTGAAAGCTTGTTTGAATGCGAAGATATTTGTCGTGAGCCAGAAAGCATGAGTAAAGATGCAAGTAGCGAAGATGAAAGTGTGATTAGTATGAGTGAAATAATGAAGGCTTTAAAAAGTATGAAAGCGGGAAAGTCAGCAGGTTGTGATAGAGTGTCGATAGAAATGCTGAGGAGAGGAGATGGCGTGGTGGGTAGTCTGTTGTACCGTCTTTTCAATGCATGTTGGAGTAGCGGCCGAGTCCCGGAAGATTGGGTCAAGGCCGTTATCGTCCCTCTGTATAAAGGAAAGGGATCACAGCAAGACTGCAAAAACTACCGCGGTATCAGCCTCCTTAGTGTTGTCGGCAAAGTATATGCGAAGATTTTAATTGAAAGGGTATTGAATGTTACGAATGACAAAATCTGGGATGTACAAGCGGGATTTCGAAAGGGAATGGGATGTACGGATCAGGTCTTTTCACTACGGTCCATCACAGAAAAGTTCTTGGCGGTGAACCAAAAGGTTTTCTGTGCTTTTGTGGACCTGGAAAAGGCCTATGATAGGGTAGATAGAAAGGAGTTGTGGACGGTGCTGTCTATGTATGGAGTGAGCAGCAACCTGGTGCAGGCTTTGAGGTCCCTTTATGAGGGTTCCAAAGCCTGTGTCAGAATCAATGGCGCATACTCGGCCTGGTTTAACATCTCTAAAGGTGTTAGACAGGGCTGTGTTGCCTCACCATGGCTGTTCAATCTATTCATGGACAGTTGTATGTGGGATTTGAAAGGGTATGATAAGGGTTTGCGTGTGCAAGAGTTGCTAATCAAATGCCTCTTATATGCCGATGATCAAGTTATACTTGCCCCATCGGTACTTGAGTTGCAGGAGATGGTGACAGTGATGAATGAGGGATTTAAGCAAAAGGGGATGAAAGTAAATGTTACCAAGACCAAGGTCATGGTGATAGAGAAGGATGAGGAGATGACTGAGTGCGTGATAAATATAAATGGTGAATTAGTAGAACAAGTGAGCGAATTTGTGTACCTGGGAAGTATGTTTACAAGAGATGGTAAGTGTGAGAAGGATATCGAGAGGAGGGTGAATGCGGGCAATCAAATTAATGGGGCCCTGTACTCCTTTGTAAGCAGACAGGGCGTTTCACAAAAAGCCCGGCTGGCTGTTCACAATGGAGTTCTGGCACCTACCCTGATGTATGGTAGTGAATGTTGGGTGTGGCAGGACAAGCATGTAAGTCGTGTAAATGCAGTTGAAATGCGCTCTTTGCGTAGTATGTGTGGTGTGAAACTGATTGATAGAGTAAGAAATGAAAAAATCAGAGAGAAATGTGGAATAAAAGAAGATGTAGTGACTAAGATTGAAAAGGGCATGCTTCGATGGTTCGGTCATTTGGAAAGGATGGATGAAAGAAGATTGACGAAAGAGATATACAGATCGAAAGTGAGTGGAAGGGTCGGAAGGGGCCGCCCTAGGCGTACTTTTTCGAATCAAATCGGAGAAATACTGGAAAAGGGCAGAATCTTATCTCGTGCATGACTCGATGTATGAATGTTGAAGAAGCGAAAGAAATTTGTCAAGATCGTAGCAAGTGGAAAGAAGTGGTCTCTGCCTACCCCTCTGGGAAACAGGCGTGATTTAATGTATGTATGTAAAAAAAATCTTCTTCTCCATGTAAAAAAGAGTGCTTCCTAGCATAAAGTTCACAAGTTTATTGCCATAAGTAGTATAATAATAAACTGATATTGAGTATAATGACCGTCTAATTAAGTCAAAGAAAAGGCCAGTTTTTTAAAATGACCCGTTAGCACTTAATTATTACCAAATGTGTTATAGAGTGGCGGAGGCACAGGCATACTGGCCGGACAGCCTGAGGGCGTGCTACGGACGCCGCACCAAGTACGGGGACTACTTCAACGCGTTGCACGGCAGCGAGAACCACGCTGAGGCGCTCAGAGAGATACACTTCTTCTTTCCAGCCAGTAAGGGCATTTCTCAAATACAATTGATGTAGACTTACGTTGTTGTTTAACGATACAGGAAATGTGCCTAGATTTTAAGAGTTTTGTATTGTTGTCTTGTAAGTATGACTAAATTTACTGTAGGTATGGTATGCACTTGTGCAGTAACCTGTGCAAATTGAAGGAAAGGTAAGGGTTATAGCATATTCTGTGTTATTTATTTATTTATTTATTTATTTATTTATTATTTACGCGTTTTTGACCTTCCTAAAATAGGTTAAGAAAGGTTTTGTTGTAAAGATTGATTAACACTGATGAAATGTATTTAAGTAGTCAAGACATAAGACTACTTCGAATTAGTACGAAGCAGTGTAACAATGCCCACTTTGAAAGTGTTAAGCTCTCATCCTGTATTAACCAGACCTATAACTTCCAGTGGTGGTCGGCCCGCTCCTCCGTAAATGGCAGGTGAACGACTACATCCAGAAAAATATAATGGAAACTCTGGTCCCCGGCGTGACCGCGTTAGCCCACGAGAGGCCGGCTGAGCCGATCCTCTGGCTAGCGGAGTACCTGAGGAGACATAACCCTAACGAGCCCATGGTGGCGCCGCAGCCGGCGGAGCAGAGGGAGGAAGGAGTCCGGTGCCTCACGCCTTTACCCAGCGAGGAGTCCTTTAAACGCTAACCTAGTTTTAAACGGGTGAATATTCTAGCGTTGTTGAAGACATTATTGTTCGCCATTCAAAACGACGATATAACTTTTTCTTTTACAAGCAGTCCCTGCGATTACCGCCGCGGCCGTACTCAAATACATTTTAGAGACAGTTAACTCGTTCTTTTTTCAACATTGTGTAGGAAATATCGTCACCTGGGATCGACTGGACAGATAGGCGATTCCGACTCCGGATTAAAATTTGACACTGTTTGTATGAGAAAATGACTAATTTTTAGTATTTCTTATCTATTTGAATTTAGGGTTCGGCCGTTAATCGTCATTAACTGACTGAGTGCTGCCGTGCGAGTTTGTCTTAATTTCGATTTTGCATGGAGCAGCCGAATAATCATTGTTAAGTTATTTTGTTATATTGATAATAAAATGATTTATTTATCTTTTTTACGTTTGACGAATTGTTTCAGTATTCGTAAATGAATGCTAGGGTCGGTAATTCACAGAACTCTGACAAAATATACTTAAATTGCGAGAAACTATTTCCCTTCCAAGTCTTTTACGTATCTGCTATAAAACTTCAGACACTTGCATTGCATCAGAGTATATGAATTGTATCGCAAAGTACCTATCACTTTCCAAACAGTTTATACCATATTTTCATTTCGGTTAGTGATAATTTGGCAAAACAACTTTTTGCACTTTAGGTTTTCGCAACTGAATGTTTTGGCAAACTGTTGATTAATATATACTTTTTCTAAAACTAATACCTATGGTATATTATTTCTATCCTATTTCAGTGGAGAATAAGATACAAATTAAGACCAATTAAAACATTTAATTTAAGACAAGGTCAACATAACCGAGTAACTTGTTTCTGTTGTGGCCACAGTTCTAACCTAACCTTGAATTTGTAAAGTATAAAATAACTTAAGTAATCAATTATAAGCCAAAAAGAAATTATTAAAAAAAGGCCAAAAGAATATTAAAAATACTGCGACAAGTCAGTTGGGAAATGACATTAGACGAAAAATATTTCGCCGAAACGACATTACACCATACACACTCCACAACACCTTACTCTCACAACATATTATGAGAAAGTTTGGAAGTTTAGCTGTGTGGATGTTTGTTTGATGTTACAATTACGCTTTAACTACAGAACGGATCGGGATGAAAATTGACACACATAGGTTAGGTCCTGGAATAGGACATAGGATATTCGTAGTTTTTACCCAGAATATTTTAAAGTTCCCGAAATATAATCGAAATCTACGTAGACGGAGTCGCGGGCAGAAGCTAGGACACCTGTCACTCGAATTTCATAGAATAACGAATATTTCCGATAACTAGTAACTGGTAGAACTCTATGCATCTTTAGCTTTTCCCTCACATACAATCGACGTCTTATTATATTGCAGTACGCCAGGAGATAAAAACAACAAGTCACGTGGGTTAGGTTGTTATCGGTTAAACAGCATGAGTGCGTGCGTACTAGTGCGAGCAAGACAGGGGCACATACCCAAACACCATTTTAAAACGTTGCGTTGTAGTACCGTTTAAGAGCGTTTAGACACGAGCTTTGCCTGTGCGTTGCGTCGACGCAACGCTGTGATCCCAACACAGAGCGACGCAAGTTTTTCCCTCTATTCCCACTAGTTCAGTTGTCTAGTTCAGTTGACTGAACTAGTGGGATTTTTTTTCTCTTTTGTTCAGTTGACTGAACCTGGCCAAAACGTGTATCCTAAAAGAGAGGTCGGTTTAGGTTATGTTAGATGTTCAGCAGGCCCGAAGGGCCAAAAACACCCAGAAATAGGAGCTCCGCGCTAGCGGAGCTCCGTCGACACTCTAAGCATATACCCCCTTCGTCCACGTTCATAACTAAGATTTCACAACTGAACAAACGAGAAAAAGAAGCCCACTAGTTCAGTCTACTGAACTAGACAACTGAACTAGTGGGAATAGAGGAGTTTTTCGACGCATCGTGTGGCATGTTGCAACGCAGCGGCATCAACGCAATGCACAGGCAACGCTGGTGTACCATCCCTGTTAAATAACTTGTGTTTCATTCGTTTGATATTAAATAAAACCACATGTAATTTTCCCAACTTTATTAATAGAAACATTTTACAAATCAGTTATTATCACAGGCGTGAACCTATTGATCGTAGCAAATAAAAAATAGGCTGTGATCTAAACCAACTACGCGATTAAGTCTCGAGTACGTACACAAAAGAAAAAAAAACTTTAACTAAATACAAATGCCCTCAGTAATAAAAAATACACAAAATATACGGTGAGAGCGTTAATATTTTGAAATGAAAGGTGGTAGAAGACATATTTTTAATGGGTACACGAACGAAGCTACTGTCGATTATTTCAACCATAAGTACACTGTATATTATAGAAAAATATATCTCTCCAGTTGCGAACTGAAATAACGAACTCTTCGATAGTGACCTCAGTAGCTTGTTAAAATGATATTATTCTAACCTAAATGTTTTGGTAAAAAAAACATGGCTTAATTTATAAAGAGATTTCTGATACCAGGCGCGTGCGCTGCGTCTGTAAAAAAATACAAAAGTAAATTACAATAACATTTTAAAACGCCTGATATATAAATATCACTACTACACTACTTTAACACTTTTCCATGTCCAAAAGAGGTAAAGAAGTTTCTTGGTCGACGGTACATACGCTAAACCGAAGCCGGCCTCCACTACCATCTCGGCCAAAAACTAAAACTTGCGGAAAGATAAAAGGAGGAGTGAAAAGTACATTGAACAGGAGTGACAGAATATGCACATCTCTGCGACGGCGGTTGGGCAACCGTAAATGTACATGGTCAAATTTCCGCAAACCGAAAATGTATCTTATACAAACGTTTTGCAGCCGCTCAACTTTCTCAAGTAGTTCCTCCCTGAGGTCAAGAAACGCTAAGTCTCCATAATCAAGGAGTGGTGTTAAACAGTACAAAGGAATGTAGGGAAGCAAAGAGTTTGGGTTTGGCAACGTTATTATAGCTCTTATTTACTTGACAGAAATGGTGGCCGAGTTAAATAAGATAACAATAACATGTAGAGACGTAATAGAATAGAGGTTCCAGTTATTTAATAGTACATTATGCGAGTCCGTTTAAAAATACGAGGCCAATTGCCGTTCCTGCCGAGGCATATATAGTGCTTTTCTCAAAAATCGCAAGATACAAATCGCATATAAACAGAAACTTCACGTGAAATAACATTACTCTTTACCGCCTTTATGTTTATAACAAGGCGAAACGCAAGCTTTTTTTAGAAAAAAAAGCTATCAAGCTATTCTAGACACAGATAAAAAAGTTACGTTTTGAATAAAATATGGATATAAGACTTGTGCCCTCATTTTATTATGGCCGTTTTCACTTTAAAAAAAGTTACAAACTGGATAACAATGAAATTTGTATGCAACATTGCGGACTTGTGTAGCGAGCACGCAATGTATTTTTTTTTAATTTGGGAACTGTCTGTAAACTATGTACTTCGCGTCTCAGTATGGAGTTAGTAATGTCAACTTTTCCGGTAATTTTTGAAAAAAAAAGGTGCGTACCTCAGTGGTGCGGCGGGTCTATGTGCACGAAGGCGGCGCGCGCGGCGGCGCACAGCCCGATCTTCTGGCACACGGCCTTGGTCCCGTACTGCTCGATCAGGTGGATCACGCTGTCGCCGTAGATCTCCATCAGAGTGTGGCACTGGAACATTGCAATACGTGTTTACACTGCCGCGGTTTATACACTTATGGTGCGTTCATATATTCAAAACCGTTGGTAGAATTGTGACGTCTAGTTAAAATTTGACACATTTTGTACGTAGCAAATGTCATAACGCTACTGCCCGTAAGGAAAACGATTCGTTTCTTGAATATAGGAACCGGGCATTAATAGGGAATATGCATGGATTTTATAAATCGCATGTCTCGACTAAATATGAAAATACCGTGAAAAAGATCACCAAAAGTGAAAATGAAATTAAAATCACCCAGGAAATTCGGATGATACGAGCATTTTAAACTGCTAATTAGACTGCGATTAGACAGAAACATCAGATATGCACTGTGACGTCATGTAACAGGTCGGCTAACATGTAACAGACTTCATGTTAAATTCGGTTTTGGTAGAAAGAGACAGGAACCAATCTCTGTTGGCTTATATCTTGGTTATTTTTATAGCTATTCGAAAAACTTATTTTTCACAACACTGCTCGGAAATATGGCCATAGATGCTCTTGTTTGGGGTCACAAAACGTCACTTATAAGGACAGACCAAGAATGTTTTTGTCGGCATTTGCTGATTGGTCGAGAACATTGTTGTCCAACTTTAATAACCAATGAAAATTAATCAATCAATGTTTGTGTCATAGCTCCTTAAAATGAAAAATTGGAATCGACCAATCATAACACACCATTTTGTTTCGTAAAATATTAGGTGTATTTTTGCTAAAAGATACACAGACTAAAAACTATGTCACAGCTTTTTTTTTATGTAATTCAATCTTGGCCCCTAATCTCGAACCACTAAAGATAAAATTACATGGGAGATAAGGCGAAACAAATACAATTTTATATGGAGTTGACATATTCATCTCGAATGTTTCTCGAAAGCCACGAGAATAGGGGTCCAGATTTAAAAAAAAAGTTATCTATGGTAAAATTGGCGATAATACATACAGCTTCTATTCTACTTTTGAAAAACCGACGCCATTTGACTAACACTATTCACATTAACATGAATTAAAATTTGAGTTTTGAATATGAATTTTTATTTTATTTCCTCTCAGTAGTTGTGAAAAGCACTATGTCTGCCTCGGTAGAAAGTGCAATTTATGGACTCGTACACTAGAGGGCCTCAACTACGTTTCGGCCCTCTACATGACTCGTCCAAAAATCTCGTACTTTCTATCCTCTGCAACAATGTACTATTTCTCAACTGTTTTGTTACATGAATCAGCTTTTATTGAAGCTGTGAAAAAAGTTATGAATATTCCCTGTTAGGTTTATGTTTGTTTGTTACGCTTCCATAGTGGAGACAATCGATTTCTAGACAATACGAGTACTTTAGTTTATTAGAAAACACAAGAATAGTAATGTGGCCGCCACTGGACGGTCGGCGTCTTCTTAAATAAATAACACTTTTGTTTTTATCACTAATGTCAAAAGTTATAACAAGACAAGTGTTGCTTACCCTCTGAGAGTACTTGGCAGGCAACATGCTACACGATTTCTCTACGATGTGCACAATATTGCGGTCGACATTATCGTTGCTGAGTACTTTCTTCACGGCAACCACCACGGTCTCGCAGACTGCGCAGTTCAGGACGTCTTCTGCTGACAGACAGACAAAGAGCTGAGTGTTAGTAATAGGTTCCCCTTAGTACCCATTGAGTACAGAACCCTATAACAGGCATGTTCCCTCACCTCTAATAGCTGCGACCCTGCTGGAGTCCGGCTGGTCGCACAGTTTGAGCTGGGTGCACACCTCGTCAGGGTCCAGCGCCTGGGCCAACAGGCTGATAACGAGGTCGGCGTATTTCTCGACGAACTGGTCACACTCGGCGCGAACCGACTTGGGCATGCGCGTGCATATGCCATGAACTATCTTCTTAATTTCGTCCTGTGAAACAGTTTTATTGGTAACATCCCAACAAGCAAACTTCTCCTACGATTAGCGATTTATAAGACTAAAGTTCTTGTAGGAATCTTATTAACGTTTTGACTTGACCACTTATCTTACAACAGCATCTTACAAGTCGATTTGAACTACAAGACCTTTCAATCCTACAACTTAGTCTCATGAACCTTTACAGGATAACTTTGTAAGACTCCTACTAGAGCATGGCCTTATAAACGCATGTCATAAGACTTTTAAGCAATGTTGTCCTATAACCGCAATTAATAAAACCATTCAATTCTATTAAGGTCTTAAATATTTCCTCTATAGGATACGTAACCTTATAAATGTTATAAAAATTGCCTCAATAGGTCAAGCATTTACATTATCCTATAAATGCATGTTATAAAAATGTTTACTCCTATTAACGTCTTACTTCTTTCCTTATAAATGTTATAGAAATAGTCGCTATAGGTCAATGATTGTATAGGATTGCTTAGTCTTGGTCGTGACTTCTAAGAGAATGTAGCACCAAACTTGCACGGTATCAAATTTATAAGTACGTTTTTACCTATACGTGTCTTACACTTGCTATTAAAAGAGCGACTAGCGATTCAACGCCATTTTATTTTGTTTTGATTTCTTAAATTTTCTTAGTTCGATTACTGTCATGGCTGCTATTTGTTCACATATCAAATAAATAAATAATAGACAAACTATTTGAAAGATTCATGTTGAAACGCGGGGCGTGTAAATATGTTTCTCGTAGTCAGTTACTTTATCAATAAAGATAATTTCCCAACTTGATTTGAATGCTTTATATAACAGTAAAATGACAAAACTGCTACACTTAGATATAAAATATTATAAATATTAAATTTAAAATATGTATTTTTATTTTTTACACTGCACGGCGTCGTTCAACTATCCAATGAAAATAAATCAATGCTCTTAGTAGCATCATGCTGATCACTGTAGGATCAATTACACCAGTAACGGCATGTGCCAGATCCTTAAAGGAGTAATCGCTCTTGTTCGTGCGGCTTACCGGATCCTTATAAGAACATTTATTCTTGTAAGTGCATACAAACAGAACAATATAAAATTGAATGACACGATTCCGGACCGTAATAAAACGAGTATAGGGCGTAATAGCCATATAAAGTGCGCCCAAATGCGGTTTTATAAACGTTCTTCAGTATTCTATAGGACTAAAAAATAAATGCTCCCGGGATAATTACATGACCATATTTTGCTACTTGGGATAGTTTCTACGACTACGGCGATGCAAAGGAAGGGTTATTTTATCAATTATACTTTTTCCCAGTCGTAATATACCGAGAATAATCTCTTTAGTGAGTATAATCTTCTTCAATCAATCTTGGTGGGTCTACGCGAAGTACCTTCCGAAAAGATAAAAAGATAAAAGATGTTTATTCAGTAAGTAGGCCGCAAAGGCACTTTTACAGGTCAAAAATCTTCCAGCGCGTTCGAAGAGATCACTGAGAAGAAACGCCCCAAAAATCTCAACAATCAATCGTTTCCTAAATATTGCTTATGACAATGATAATACCTTAGATGAAAACGAAAAGAGGAAGATACGTGACCGGTGCGCGGGTTTGGCAAAATACGTAATTAATTCAATTATTGGCCTCCATGTTTGAGCGACCGAGATAGCGTAATATGACATACACCATCTTCACATCGTTATTCCGAGACATAGGCTGTCTCACTTACGCGCACGATGTTAGGCCATCAATTATCTCTATTGCTCCTTAGTGCATGTTTACAGCGGTGTGTTGCGAATGTAAGTTTCGAGGCACGCATTATGTCAGTGTCTTGTACGGCGATAACATGTCTTCCCTTTTGCTTTAGTCTAAGGATATTACTTAAAAAAATATAAAAAATAATAAAACTATAATTACATAAAACAATGAATATAAAATAACAAGTTTATTCCCACTAGTTCAGTTGTCCAGTTCAGTTGACTGAACTAGTGGGTTTTTTTTCTCGTTTGATCAGTTGACTGAACCTGGCCAAAACGTGTATCCTAAAAGAGAGGTCGGTTTAGGTTTTTAGATGTTCAGCAGAAACATCCAGAAATAGTCCGTCGACACTCTAAGCATATACCCCCTTCGTCCACGTTCGTAACTGGGCATTTTTTTTCAAAGTTGTACCAACAGATTTGTGATGATTTTTTTTCGAACTTATTAATTGTTGAACTTTAAGGGTGTTGAAGCATTTTTAGTAGTCTTAGGTATCTTAATTTAGCAATGGTTTTGTAAAACATACGGAAATTAAATTTATACAGCGATTTCAAAGTGGCTCGGGCTCATATTTGTTTCCCTTCCGTTACCATATACATTTATTGATATAAATTGAAAGAAAGTAAAATGGGGATAAATAAATGCTTTACTTACTTGAAAATATAGTAAGTTATGAAAATAAGTTTTATTTTTAAAACATTATGAACTAATTTGAAAGAAATTACTATTATTGTAACTATTTCGTTACCAGACGACCAAAACTACTTACAATTTTCTTTACCAGTTGGACGTTATGAGGTTTACCCGACAAATTTATTTATACGTGGATACTTTAGTAAAAAGTTTATCCATATAATACACAAATTGCAATGTTTATCAATTGGGGATTTAATAATAAAATAAAATGTTAATTATTTTCAAAGGACGGTAACGGAAATAATGGTAACGAAATCATAAGGCTGCAGTTATACCAAGATCACAAATCCACAAAAGCTTTATTAACCCGACTGACCAAAGCAAAATGAGGGTTATGGTTATCGCATATTTATAGTGGTTACATTTTAGACTTTCCAGACCAATACTGATTATTGAGAGACAAATTATGAGCAACTGCAATGGTATTAGGTAGGTACCTATTCTTTGGTGGATGCTTCATTTTTCGGGATAGTTTGATAGTTTGGTAGTTGCAATTTTTCTTGCCTTTATATATTTTTGTATTCTCGCCACGTCCTTTTTTCTTTGGATTTCATATTTAATAGGGTCATTTTTAATCCTTTCCCGATACCGTTTTTGTTTTTCGGCAGCTGTGAGAGGAGCCATTTCTATAACAAATGTAGGTAGTTTAGTCGTATTATTTAAATTTAATTGAGATATCTGCGGTTAATGTTATTGCAACTACGCAGCAGATTAAAAATAACACGTTGCATTATTCTAAAGATAATTTTGCGAACCGTATAAGATGATTTACTTTTGTGGTACAAATAAATTTACCTATGTAAATACTATAATTTATTCAAATGTGATCTCAGTGTCATCATAACTTTATGTTTCCATTCCGTTACTTTTTAGATTCCCCTTATACATGACTGCCGACATGGCAACGAAAGGGGAAGTAACGGGAGTAATGTTTTGCACTTTGAAATACAAATTAAATATGCATTCGATCTTGATTGTAAAGATATTTTAGTGAAATTGAGTTTAGATATAAACAATTATTTAGGTAAATGTATCACAACAACATAAAGATAAAGATTTTACCTTAAAATCTTGGTAACGGAATGGTGAACCCTTTTTGAACCACGCAAAGCACGACACTTCAACACACAATTTTTTCGTTTACTTACCGTTTGAAGACAAATATTGTGCTGCTACGTGAAAACAAAAGTTTCTAGATGAAAATAAAGATATATTTTGGTAATAAAAATGATGCCTTAAGCCTAATATACGGTAACGGAAAGGGGGAATTCCCCTTATGTCGAATATGGTGGACACGATTTAAACTAGTTTTTTGTTAAATATTAACTCTAAAGGAGACAAATTAAGGGCGTTTTTAGTAAATTCACATATTAGACTCCCAAAAACAAGTGTTCTCATGTACGACAAAAGTTTCCAAACTTGTTTATTTGAAGTTCGAAAATGTAACACCAGGCCTGGACGCGGAAAAAATTGGGGGTCTTAGGGAACAAAAATAACAAAAAAACTGTAAATTTAACGTTATTGAATACTTCTAGTAGCATCATTTTAAACGTAAGAGTATTGTTTATCTGGTAATTTAGCTACAAGTCAAAGTTTTTAACATAATCATGTAAAAAAGATTGAATGAAGTTGTCGGACACGTGAAAAACGCTAGGTACACTAGAAAAAAAAAAATGCCCAACTAAGATTTCACAACTGAACAAACGCGAAAAAGAATCCCACTAGTTCAGTCAAATGTATGAATAACTTTCTTGACCTGACTAAAGTTACCGTTAGTTCTTAATTTTAGTTCATAACTATATTATTATTTTTAAACCCCCTGGTATCATATACCACGGTTATGTCAATTTCCGGACACTGACCTCGTTATGTTTGTCCCTGATTTCGTCGTCGATTTCCTTCATGACGTATTCGCAAAGAACGCAGAGCGTCTTGGCGCGCGGCTGCTTCACACGCCGGCCGTTCACCGTGTTGTCGGGGATCTCGTTCGTTTCTGACAAAATAACCATTGAATTAATTAAAACAGCCCATTTTTTTTAAATTAAATATTTAACGTTGAATAATATTTGGGTTTTAAGAGTTGTTGGTAATTCTGTAGCCCTTTCTACCCCGCTCTGGGAACGAAGGCGTCAATTTATGTATGTATGTAAATATTTAATGCCGATGTCATTTAGAGCACATCTTAATTATCATATCATCCTACATTTTTCGATCGCCGCAAATTCCAAATATAAAGAAACGTTACGCTAAATGTTCTAGGCACTAGAACTATAATTTGTATGACATAGTCGTCGGATATTGATTTTTTCTGCCTAACCTAACTTACCCGTGGCCCGTGTGGTTGACGGGTTAGAATGGTGCCACTCCATGTCTTCCCGTGGATGTCGTAAGAGGCGACTAAGGGAATAAAGGCTGCTAGTACTGTTAAGCGATAGGCTTGCAACCTGTCACTTATACAGTGCTAAACACCTTAGCCTTGTTGTGCAAAATGTGGTTACAGAATTATCAACTTTTTTTTTGGACTGTTGGGGCTGTATTTGAGTTGATTCTGTAGCTCTGCGTACTCCACTCTGGGAATGAAGGCGTGAGTTTATGTATGTACGTATGTACCTAACTTACCGATATCACCTTGTGTGTTGTTGGTCAAATGTGGCCGCAATCTCTGTCCCATCACGGTATTCCTATCAGCTTGCTTCTGCGGCTTCGCGAACCATCTATCAATACTCGGATGTGAACTCTGGCTTCTCCTTGGCGCAAGCATGAGGGGGTTGTGAACGTCATTCGAGCACAATTTGAGGTACACGCAGATCTCTTGGGCGTCTAAATTGGCGACGAGCATTTCGACAAGTTGTCGGCTGTAGGTGTCTACGAAGTCGACGCACTGCATGCGGAGTTTGGCTGATAGGTGGTTGCACAGGCCGTCGAGGGCTGCTTGGATCGCCGTCTGTGGATAAGGAGGTTTGTATAGAACTTTTTTTAACGAGAGATGTTGCAGCTCGTCTCTAGTTCATTTTTATCACATTGATTCGGTAAAAATGAATGAATTCGGTAAGAAAAGCAATACGTACATGAACTTATCTGACAAAACAAAAACAAAATGCAATGTCGCATATTACTTCTGAATTCAATTATTTACCTGTTAAAAACGGTTTACTCGTATCTACTTTATATATTGATTAATCTCCTCGCAAATATATAAAAAAAGTGAAACGAGTAGTGCAGACAGACATGGATTAATTGAAACCGTCCACTTACAGCCAAGCAGTTGTGTTCTTGTTGTTATGTTCCGGTGTGGGAATAAGACAACCGGTGAAATTACTAGCATAGAGGCATTCTATCTTAGTCCTCATGCTTGGCAATGCATTTGGTCTTGGTATTGGAGTCTGTCACCGAGTTTAAATTCGTCAGTTGGGTCTCGATAAACCGATGATGACTGGACAGAAAAGTTCAAAAGCTCGTCTAAACTTTTTTTATTCTTTAAATGCCATAGAGAAGATAAACGAGCACAAGCCGCGCACCCATTGAAATTTTCATCTACAAGAATACAATAAATAAATAAAAAAAATTACAATGGACCATTGGACTGACCATTAGACTATTGGAAGGACAAAATATTTTATAAAAAATTAAAGGATTTTCTAATAGCTAATAGCTTTACACGTTGCATGCATTTTTAGATTTTAAGTATTAGTTATAAGTACATAGCTTAAGTTTATGTAAATTAACAAATTTGTATATTGCTGTGCCCTTAAAGGGTTTATGTAGGACTATTCTAATAATTGTAACACCATTGTACCACATAAATGCAAAAAATACATACATACATACGTAAACTCACGCCTTCATTCCCAGAGTGGGGTAGGCAGAGCTAAAGAATTACCAACAAGTCTTAAAACTTGAAAATGCAAAAAATGATATGACTATAACTATGACTATCTTCAGAATGCAATCCAAAGACTGCAAATGCGTTGCCAACCCTTTGGACTAAAATGAAATGCCTGTATGCTCTAACTTCTCAGGTTTTCTTATTACCGGAACAACAATGCGAACACGGCTGTCTGGTGGTAGGTGTACACATATACTGCGGGATAATATAAGTGGATATAGGAACTACGTTACTTCGCTTCGGTTGTTCTTAATGATGGTTTCGAGCTGCTCAATGGCGAACAAGCAGAGCGGACAGTTCGGCTTGTCGGCGTTGGGGGCCACCTTTCGCACCACGGCTGTGGGGCATATGCCCAATGCTGGGCACACCTGAATGGACATAGAAATAAAGCTAATTATTAAAGAATCTACAACCCGATGACACTTTAGCTTCTTGGCAGATCTCCTCATTTATTTACTGCCAGTATAATTTTATCCACTTCTATTTGGGTGCCTTTTTATGATGACTTATAAAAAACCATGTTCACGTCACTGTTATATAAAAAAAAACATAACTTTATACATTTTTAAAACCTCTGATAGTCCAGTCAATATAGACATTCCAGTTTGCATTAATTCCCAACAAGCTGGATTTTTGTGCAGGCCTTGAATACGTTATTACAAATGATATGTCAAAAGTCCCCATCGATCCCGCTTGTGCGTTGTTTTTTATTCGAGGTCAAAGGTCACAAATTTGCGTTTTTTGCGTATATCTCTGAAACAATGAGAGCTACCGAAAAATAGTTCAAACAAAGTTTGTAGATCGTAAAATTGTCTACAAAAAAGATCTTAACACTTTTCTTCTACAACGCATCGCTTTCGAGATATCGTGACTTTAGACCGCATGTCGTATTTTCGACTATATGCACACATTTCCGCACCACCTCTGAGGTAGTGTACACGGCGCTTTTTTTTAACGAATAGGAATACTCAGTAGGAATACTCCACAATATATTTTAATCGAGAGAATGTAATGGGACACTATTTTATTGATGATTTTTTTTTAAATTTAAATTTAACGAAAATTTTAACAGCAAGAAAATTACATCATCATTCATCATCAAATTCTTCATAGTCACTCGTTTCTTCCTCTTCACTGTCTTCTTCCTCTTCTTGCTCGATTTGTATAGACTGCTCCAAGAAGAGAGATATATCAGTTATATCCTCATCAATTTCGAAACGATCTTCATCTGTTGCATTTGATTCAATGTTGGTGCAAGATTGGCCTCGGCTATTGTTCATTGGTGGTACATACCAATGAACAATATGAGTGAATACGTATGAGTGCATATTCGTATTTTAATAGCCATAATTCGAGAACAGTGCACCGTAGAAGAAAAAGTGTTGAGATCTTTTTGTAGACAATTTTACGATCTACAAACTTTGTTTGAACTATTTTTCGGTAGCTCTCATTGTTTCAGAGATATACGGAAAAAACGCAAATTTGTGACCTTTGACCTCGAATAAAAAACAACGCACAAGCGGGATCGATGGGGACTTTTGACATATCATTTGTAATGACGTATTCAAGGCCTGCACAAAAATCCAGCTTGTTGGGAATTAATGCAAACTGGAATCATAATTTAATCTATTTTGACTGGACTATGATGGTAATCTTCGACGTATAACTCAGACTAAGAAAACATTACGTTCAGTCGATACTGAAACATTGTTTTTCCCTCGTCACTAGAGGTCGAATATTTGTAGGCTGTTTTCGACAGAACATGGAGAGAACATGGTTTTTTATCGATGTTATCGATATTATCGGACTATTACTCTATCTAAGCCGTTAAGTTATCTTAATAAACTAACACTTATAAGCAACTGTTACTTATTTAAATCAAACGCTGAAAATATTTTGTAACGTCGAGAAGTTTCAATCACTGGAACATGCAAGATAATCAATTTTAAAGAGCTTTATTGAAAAAGGCAAAAAAAATGGTTTGAAATAAATTTCGCTTTCTGTTTTGGTATGTACGGTCACGAAGATACATTTAGGATTATTTTTAAAAATAAGTGCTTGAAGTCGTCAATGTCATTAGAGATGCTAAGTCATTTATAACTTACAGGAAACTGAACCTTATTGCTGTAGAATGTCAGATTGATTTTGGACCTAAGTCTGGGTTATTGAAGTCTTTGATGTACTTACGCTAGCCGGATCAATCTCCTGCACGAGCAAAGCAATAACGGATGGTCCGTAGTTTTCAACAAAATTGCGGCATTCGCGGTTGATGGACTGAGGCAGGCGGTCGCAGGCCTTCTCCACCGCTGTCTTGATGACTTGCTGGTGACAAAGAAATTTTTTTTTGATGCTAATGACAAATTGGTAAGAGAAATGTAGGTTTCCCAAAAATAATCCTAGGCGGTCTGAAATGAATGTCAAAATCAACGAATTTCTAAACAATAAAGAATGTTTCTGAATTACTTTAAAAATATTTTATATCGCAGAACTCAATTTAAACTAATATAAATTTAGAGTCGTAATGTTCTATAATAAGCTGCATGCTTTAGGGGAAACAACAAAACTGAATTAAAATATGCAATCTTGCAGGTAAAACTTCAAGATTGGCGGTTTTTGTGTGTTATGTGTCAAGTTTTTATAGTTGTTGGTAATTGCGTAGCTCTGCCTACCCCATTCTGGGAATGAAGGCGTGAAGGTATGTATGTATGTATGTGTCATATTGACGGCCAATTACATTATTGTTAATATTTGTGCAGATCAGTATCTGAGGTTCACCTCAATATAATTCGCAATAAATTTGTACACGCTCACACACACACAGACACACACACACACACACACTGGCTTTTGACACTGGCTCCCGAGGTACTTAATGTGTATCTAGAGATGAAAGCAGCTCAGCGGTGTCACCTAAATATGTCAAGTGTTATCCTAATCTCGGTTTGTTAAGAAAGCAATAACATTAAACCACCAGATTTCATAAGCCAATGGGCTGTATCTCCATCTCAATAGCCACAGCAAATTCAATCCTCTATCGTTAGTGATAAGGTTCCACTCGGTACAGGACTTATGTCCGCAATGCTGCCATTTATATTAGCAGGGCAACATAAGCTCAATAAACTCACCTCATTAATGTCATCGCTGAGTTCAACCTGCAGATAGTGCAGGAAGTATTCGCAGAACGAGCAAGCAGCCTTCCCCTGCGGGACTGAGACGAACATTCGCTCGATCGGGAGCGGCTGGACATTCAGAGATTGTACGTTCGGGTCCGAGCCGAGGATCCGCACGTTGGTCTGTCTGTTTCCGATAAGGGCGCGGTGAGGCTGTAAAATTGTCCTTGACTTTAGAGGAAAACTAAGCTTAGCTCGTTATTAGTAGGCTAGAGTCTATATTCCAACAATCATAGCACAGCAAAGTCGCCATCAATACAACTTGTAAACCATGTAAACAAACATTTGAGGCAACATTTCTTCGTAGATTTTTTTACTAGCTCTCCATCACTACTAAATGTACTTGTTATACTTATCCTCAATTGATCAATATAATATCACTGAAAATTCATTATTTCAATAAAAGTTCGAAATTATTGATTGTTTGATTATTTAGTTGAGGTTTATCCAACATATTTGTTTCGTTTTAAGTCTCCAATTGTCTATGATGGCTGACTAGTGTTGGCCAAATTAAGACTGTAACGAGAAGTATCTAGTGCGCTAAAACGATTTTAATTTCGGTGGTTTTTAAAATCACGTTTTATTGTACCAGGCCAGGTACAATCGTTACAGTACAGTACGTTACGTTATGATTTTATTGATACTAGGGTTTGTCAATTTTAGTGATTCTTATTAAAATACGTTTTAAGCTATTTTTAATCTTGTATCCTTTCCTCATCACAAGTAAACTCATCAAACCATAGAAAATATCAATATGACGCTTTGTTTACATCGTTCGCAAGTTCTATTGATGGCGACTTTAGCAATATGTAGTAGCCTTTAGTGTTAGGAACAAGTGGAACAACCATATTTAGTACCAAAAATTTAAAAGCAATGCACATGGTGGGATAAATCCGAAGTACATCCTAAATGGGTAAATCGACCATTGTCTCTGCAAGAATATCTTATTTTCAAGTCACTACTAAAGTGAGGTGTAAACTACATTTATATAAATAGATTATTTTTTTTAAGTATTAAATTATCAGAATGACAATTACAGCAAAAAATACTACAGCACAATATACAGCCAATGCAGAGCAACTACTATTTTTATACAATTTCGTGGGACCAATATCGTAGATCCACTAGGTAACAATTACTAGAGGAAAACATAAAAGGCTAAAAGCAAAATAAACAAATGAAATGAAACAAAGACGTGTATAAAACCACATACCTGTACCGTCGTAGTATAGCTATTAGCTTCATCTTCACCAATCAATTTAGGGGACCCTAAGGTGACAGCCTTCATGTACAACTCCGGGGATATCAGGGGAGCAATGGGCACATTCACGCTATTGTTACAGATACCCATGAGGGAGCAGATCTCGTACGCCTTAAGGCCAGAGACCAGGTAACGATAGATCTCATCGGAGTATTGCTCCACTAGGGAAAGGCATTCGGATTTGAACTCGCCGGTTTGCTTGCACAGACCTGTAAATGTATTATTATTTAAACTAGGGTAAATACTTCCGTTCAGACGTCGTATGAAGTAAAGGTTCGACCCCACCGCTGCGTAGAATACGGTGTCGTTGCGTAAAACAAAAGAGGGAGTCATAGTAACAACATGGCGCCGTTATTGACGCACCGTAATATACGCACCGTAAAGCAGCGCTCGCACCTTAAAGAATGATATTGAATCTAATTGAATCTTCCTAAGACCCGTATCGTTATGTTTAAAGAGTTTAAGTTTTGGGTCTATTATGTCAGCTGGACGGCGCCCACTACACACAAATTTAAAAGATTTTGGACGACTTTGGCAATCTGTAAAACATTCCCAAATGTTATATTTGTCCGAAAATATATGTTTTTAGTCATATAAATACATACCAGTTAAGATTTTATGGAATTCAATTTCAGTGGTGTTGGCGATCAGAATGTCTCTCAGATGAATCACCAATTTTTCGCAGAATTCACAGGGAACGTCTCTGCCAAGGAAAAACAGTCATTTTTACGTGCATTCACCGATTAGCGCACAGAAGTACAGTATTCAATGTTATCTTGTCTCAAAGCGGGATGCGTGTGAGCCTAAGCTAGGTTTAATTTCTACACTTCCAAAAATTAAAAACAGTTCTAGTAGCATCCCCAATAGTTCTAGCGTTCTACATGTTTATTTTCCATAGTGCTGCTTTTTTTTCTGGAAAATCATTTTTTTCAAAATGAGATGCGACTTTCTGCCTATTAGCATCTCACCAGTTCACAGAACAATACGCTTACTGGTTCGTGGCAGTATTTTTATTTTCGTTTTATCGAAAAAAAGGTAATACATACACGCGTTAAATTTGGCATGACTTATAGTACAAACCAAGGTTGTCTGGAAGAGATCGCTATTTAGCGCTAAGACCGCCTGTTGTATACCTATAGTTAAAATGTACTGTTCCGTGTTTTGTTTTTTTTTGGTGTTCAATAAAGAGTATTTGTATTGTATTGTATTGTATTGAACCCTAAAGAAAAACACTCAAAACATGTATGAGTTGCGCTCACGCAATGTTTTCCTTTGTTAAAGTCATAACATTTAAATGGAAATATAATATTTTTTACTTCGTAAAGATATAAAAAAACAATCGATTTTTTCAAGTAGGTAGCTTAAATATACTAACTAAATGGCATTTTATGCTACAAAATAAAGAAAGTATGAAAAAAAACGAAAATACCTGTTTCCTTTGCAAGGGGGTTTATGATAATACCTACTGAGTGGCGGTACGGAGGCCTCGTAGCGAGAGTCCGACTCCGGTGTTTAAAGGTCACAGCACACATATCAACTCGGAAAGGGATCGTCACCCTATCAACTCGAGCCGTTCAGTATCATTTGTATGAAACTCCCTACTGCAACGCAGACTAATCGGAATCGTAACGTAGTCGCCTCACCTAGTAGTGGAAAGGCGAGGCGGTGACGATCCCGAGTTGATATGTGTGCTGTGACCTTTACTCTTCCACTATACACAACTTGTGTATACAATTTCAATGGTATACTTACTGAACCTCCTCGAGCTGCTGAGGCTCAGGGAAGCTGTACTCGTCGTGGGTATGGAACCGGTAGTCGCACTGCCCGCTCAGGTGGCACATGCTCTGCGGCGTGAGGTCCTTCTTGACGGCGGCCAGGATGTTCTCGTAGTAACGGAACACTAGCATCGAGCAGGAATCGGAGAGGGTACCCACTTTGCGGCACAACTGGGAGTAATAGATAGGTTCAATAGTCAATTAATCGTGAGCCCCTTTAACGGGAGGCAACAAGGCGGCTAACTGCAATGTAGTAGTCGAAGCATAAATACTCATAAGAATCTATCGGTAACAACATTAGATTTAAAATGCTCATACTATTCGTTACTACTTGAAAAAAAAAACTCGTATGTCATATATCGCGACGCACGATTTTAAACTTAATTCTCCTCACATTTAAGTTTAAAATCGTACGTCACGAAATATGAGATACCATTTTTTTTTTTAATTGTTCTGTTTAATTGAGTCATAATTTTTAATTCTCTGGAACGGTCACCTTTAAAAAAAAACTGCATACGGCGGTAAGTGTTAATAAGTGACGAGTCCGTACCTGCAGCAGTCCAATAAGGAAGTCATCGTAGCTGGTGGCGTCAAACTTACGTCGCACTACCGTGACGGTCTGTTTGCAGTTCGAGCAGCCGACGACGATGGCTTTCTGCGCGTTCTGTAACAAACGTTATTCATTATTTTAAGTCTGATGCGTCGCACTGCTGGGCAAAGGTCTCCTTTTGCCATGATTCCCTGCTCTTAGCCGTCTCTGGCCACTCCTTCAAAAAGGAATCCAAGTCATCCCGCCATTGCCGACGAGGTCTGCTGCGTTTCCGTTACGTTACACGTAACAAATCGCACTGCCAGATCAAAAGTGTAGTAACTCAAAATACAACTGTATTTTAAAATCAACTTTAATACAATGCTTATGAGCTTGAAACAAAACTAACAATGATTTTGAGTTGATTCAGTCTTGATCTAGCAGTGCGAAATGTTAATAAACGGTATATAGGTACCTACATGCAGTCCTAGAATTTTGTTTGGTACTAAACTACAATGTTGGTACAATGTTGGTTGTTTGTGTGGTTGTTATTCTTACTACATGGCCACTTTGACATTTACTGCGATAAGAAATAAGCGACATACAGTTGCATAATTTTTGCAATAGGTTGCGATCTTGGTTGGCTGAAAAATGATTAGGTATTTTCTGTAAAAGATGAACCTGATTGCCTGATGATGATGATGATGACCTGATAATTTTTTGAAACCACCTTTAGATTAGTAAGATATTAAGGTTTTTTTTTTACATGATATCAAAACATTAAAATCCTCTCTTTATTGACTATAATTTACTTGCTTATCTGCAATTTTATGTTAGTCCCTATAATTTCACACATGATTTAAATAGAAAATACCTAACCATAGCATTAAGAAAAACAAACCGTACTCACATCTGGGCGCCCCATTGTCGTGTTAATTACCAACAGTAATGACCATATTCTTGCAAATAAATAATTATTCTTTTCTATACATATGTATCTAGGTTATCGCCCCTAATATAAGCCAGTTAGAGGATAAAACAGGCACTAATGATCTTGTTAAAGACGATAAAAACAGAAGACGGAAGATAAACGCGCACTTAATACAATAATTGCATTTAAAAAAAAAGAAAAAAAAATGGCGACCCGGGCGAAGTTAGTTTGAGCAAGTGAAAGAGAACGTTAAGGCCGGGTCGTTTCTAAATGTCACGAACCTAGCAAACAATAGAGAGTAATTGCGCGACTCTACCAAAAAGAGCATATATTTATGATGATAACTTATAACAGTTATAACGATCACTTTAAAACAAATAGGCAAGCCTGTCACAGTTAGGTGAGGTTGAATGTTATTCGCGATTGTCATACATAAGCGACGTCAAAGATATGTTTAAATGTTTGCACCTTATAAAATGTAACCGTTTCTTTTTGCTGTCGACACTGTCCGAAGTGATTTTAGATATAATAAGATAGTGCCAATTTTCTGACGGAAAAGTATTTTGAAAGTGGCATGTCTTATTCGCTAGGTACGTATAATTAGTCAAGGCATAAAACGTGGCGATTGAAAGATGATCAAATTGCCAAGTCGATTTGCTCATGGCTAACCGAAAGATTTTCTTAAAACTTTTAAAAGCAAACTTTATTACTTTTAGAGCTTTTAAAAATCCTTTTAATTGTATTTCGTTGAGGTATTGCAGTCCTGTTTCTATGTTGTTAGTTCGTGATTTATGGTATGCTTAATAATAGTGCACTGACAGAAGAAATATAAACTAACAGGATAATTAACAAGAATAACGGCTCTAATTGATTGGGAATTAATTAAAGCAATAACAATGTTGCTTCACCTGTAAATAATGTTATAATTTTTCATTTTGTACAATTAAATGTTCACATAAAAATACATACTATTATGCTAACAAATTTGAACCAACTACACACATAAATATATTATTATGTATGTGTCTTAGGAAATATTAAATCTTTACAAACTAATATAAAGTATAATATAAGTTAGATCTCTCTCGGTTTTTATTATTATTAAGTATATTACGGTTCGAAGGATACCGCACTGTGATAGACCGACGGACAGTGTATAGACTAACTAAGTCAAGCGGTCACGTTGGTACGATTGAGTTTGAAACTAAACAAGTATAACAAGAGACATTTAAATTCGATTGCAACTTATGTGATATTTTTGTGTAACTGAATTAATCAATGTTAACACCCATGTTCATGTTTCCATTTTACATTATTCATGCTATCATGGCAACTAATTACCCTTCTTGAGTAATGGGTAAAAATAGGTATTATCAGGTCACCAGGTCTAACGACATTGGCTGCCTATCACTGACAAAAAAAATAGGGTATTTACTTACATAATCCTCAAGCATCAGGTCGATCTTGGCGTTGTTGCACAGTCCGGCGACAGAACATACGGCCTGCGGGTTCATCTGAGAAGCGAGGGTCTCCACCAGCTCTGGTACGAAGTCGTCTGCCAACTTGATGCATTCCTTGCGGACTAGCTTGATAGGAATCAGGTTGCATGAACCCTCGAACACCTGCTTTAGCTCCTCCTGTGTAAAAAAACAACTCATTGAGCAATAATATATCGCCAAGGCTCAGCCTGCTAACCACTTCAACAGGCAATAGGCTATTTTTCGAGCCTCTGCAATAATGTACAGGCGAGTATCTTTATATGCATACACTTTTGCACCTTATCACAATGAAACAAGGTGTAAAAGTGTATACATATACTTGACCTTGACTGTACTATTGTTTACTAACTACAGCATGGCGTAAAATAGAAGAAAAAAAGGAAAGACGGCCTATGACAATAGGAGAACATATTTGGACTAAGTAAAGAAGTAACTGTTATTTGTGTGTCAGGTACTAAATAATGAAAACGCCTATGGACTAGTGCTGAATTTCCAGTTCTGTTACTTTATTAATTCAAAGTCAAGTTTAGTCTGTTAACACATTTGGCGTCGGCAACACGCCCTGAGTGTTTAAAATACATACAAATGTTATAAATATAAAATGAAAATTAAAAATCATTATAAAAATCTAAAATCATCACAAATTAAAATAGGTACAGTCTTGGGCTCGGCTTTAAATGTTACATTAAGTAAGCATGTATCTGATAGTCTCCTAATTTCTACATTGGTTGTATTGTATCTGATAGTCTCCTAATTTCTACATTGGTGTTGGTGGTAAAGACAAACTCCTTACAGAAAAACAAATACGAAAACAGTCGAAAATTAGAACCAAATTGAAAAGTTATTTTTTGTAATAAATAGAATGATTTTTAGAATGACTACTTAACATCGGGCACTCAACTCAAAAATATTAAAAAGTGTATAAGAATTAGGGTAAATAAACAAGGTTATCCTATCCGGCCGGTACAATTAGCCGCTATCGGTCGCCGACCCGGCGCTGAGGCAAGCAGGGTTCATCTCTTTGTTTGCCGGCGATAACAATAGACGAAGAAATAAGAAATTAACATGTCGTTGACTTGGCGAACGTTCAATAATTATTTAATTATCTATAGTAATTAAGGCTAGTAAAAAATCATAGTAATATTCAATGTACAGTTATTTTTAATGACCTGCCGTCTATTTTTTTAAAACCTTGGTTTATTAATGCCCGGTTCCTATATTCAAGAAACGAATCGTTTTCCTTACGGGCAGTAGCGTTATGACATTTGCTACGTACAAAATGTGTCAAATTTTAACGAGACGTCACAACTCTACCAACGGTTTTGAATATAGGAACGCACCATAACACGTTCAAATCAAGGATAGATACTCATACGTTTACTTTAACCGGTGGTAATTTAAAATTACAGAACAAATATTAGAACACTTCAAATTACCTCGGTTAGTAATAATAATAAAGACCCGTTTATTATATGAATAGCTGTAAATAAATCAATTTATCAAAGAATCCCAGAAATAAACACAAATAAAAAATATTTCCAGCAAACGATCTGGCTTTGTACATTAAACCGAAGCCCATATTACGCTATTGTATTGACCATTCGTCACCGCCATAGCGCAGAAGACCTAACAATGAACAATTGATTTCGATTACGCGCTATACGGGTCAACAAATAGCCAAAGAATGACCTGTTTTATATCGTGTTACGCGAGTATAATTATTGTGTGATAAGGGATACGTGATGGGCGAGACAAAAAAAAATATCTTATCATAAAAGACGACCGTGACTTGGTCCGGGTAGAAAAAGTTTCCCGCTACTACGCCTATTTTTCTCGTTAAGGCTCTTTTTTAAAGAAAAAAGTCCTTTCTTTGTGCACTCATAGGGTACCAAAGGAATATTTCTTCAAGTTTGACGTCGCTGGCCTAGTTGGTAGTGACCCTGCCTACGAAGCTAGCGGTCCTGGGTTCAAATCCCGGTAAGGGCAGATATTTGTGTGATGAGCGCGAATATTTGTTCCTGAGTCATGGATGCTAACTATAAATTTTAAGTATATATTTCTCTGTATAAGTATTTATATCGTCTAGTACCCATAATACAAGCCTAGAGCTTAAATTGGGACTAGGTCAATTGGTCTGACATTGTTTCCTGATATTTATTTTATTTATTTATTTATTTTGTAATCATAATAAATGTATTTTAGTGTTTTCACAGCAGTCTATGGTATTATTTGACTCCTAGTCGTATCAAGTATTGCTCGTAGGAAGATAGATTTGTTTTCAAGTCGTAATAATAATAACATCCAATATTAATCTTTGTACCGTTAGTAAAGAGGTAGATAACCTACATACATACGTTTGTATTTTCTTTCTAATTCTAAACACTTTTCGCTGGAGGAGGCGGTGAAAAAAATTTGGCTTGCTAAGTGAGCGGTCGGTCAAAAAAGAAACCTATGGGTTAGACAATAAAGCTTCAGGTTACCTGTGTCTCGTTGCTCTGCAGCTGATCCCTGGCCTGGGTCACCATGTCGGTGCAAATCTTGCAAATTTCGTCCGTGTCTACGGCGAACTCCATTTGAGACCACACGCGCGTAATGCAATGGCCCGTGGCCCCGCATTCTCGCCCCGTGCTAGAAAAAACATAAAATCAAAGATCCAATTAAATGTCTACCAAGTTACAGCTTTGGATTACCAAGAATCCCTGCTTATAACCGTGGACAGACGAACATGGCGAAACTAAGAGAGAACACTAGAATTACTCACGCGGCGGGAAATGCCTTTCGGTGAAATAAATATTCTGCGTAATGAAGCGTTCGTTGAAAGGTGTTTCGATAGAATAATAGGTACCCAATGTACAGTCGACTACAAAGATATGTATCCACTTTTTCACCTTATTGCATTGTAATAAGGTCCAAACCCTTGTTTTATAGACACTCATTTCATAGACACTACCCCTTCACAGAATTTTCATTTCATAGAAAACTGTTTTCTGCTGAACCCGTGTTGATTTCATTTTATCTTGTGATGGTTACAAGTCCTACGTTACCGTAACCTACGTGAATTTTATTTAAGATAACCTGAAATCAACACAGGTTTAGCAGATTTTTTTTTTCTATGAAATGAAAATTCTGTGAATTGAAAGTTATAGTGTCTATGAAATGTTTGTACATAAAATAAGAAGAGGCACCCACTTGCATATCAGTCAAACACTTGTAAATAACCAAAACCAAAACCATCCTTTGGCCATCAACTGTGGGATAGCAAAATACAATAAGTAATAGGGAATATGCATGTTTTTTTTTACAGCTTCAATTGAAGCTGATTCATGTAACAAACAGATCACAAAAATCATTTTTTGAATAACTATAAAAATAACCAAGATATAAGCCAACAAAGATTTGTTCCTATCTCTTTCTAGAAAAACGGAATTTTACATGGAGTTTATATGGCCGCAGTGCACAATGACGTCACGGTGCACATCGGATCTCTCTGTCTAATTAGAAGTTTGAAATGCTTATAACTTCCGTATTTCTTGACCGATTTTAATTTTAATTTCCGTTTTGGTGATCTCTTTTACGGTATTTTCATATTTTGATGAGAAATGCGATTTTTAAAATCCATGCATATTCCCTATTGAAAACATTGTATAACTGAATTGATGTTTCTATAACGACTAAGATCTGCTATTGGGAGATTTAAAAAAGTTGAATAGGTACGCGCATAAAAAATATTTACCTGAAGTTGCTGCACCAATAGGAAGGTCCCCAAGTGCATTGTTTGGCGCCCAACAGGTGTCCTGCGAAAGGAATTTGATAATACTAGTAGGTGCCGTCACGAAGTTGAATTCTAAAGCCGACGTGCAGTCGAAGACTTAAAGGACATCGCACGGTAAGTATAAAATAAATATCGGTAAATTGTGATATACTTACAAAATATAAGTAAGTATGTTACGTATTTTGAGGAATATAGTCGTATGAAAATACTTTGCACGCTAAGAAATAGTAGTTCGATAGCAATTTTTTTTTAATGAACATGTGCAAGATTGTTAATTTTGCATATTTAAAAACTTTTATTTAAAAAAACGAAAACAATTTTAGTAGAATTTTAACGCCCTCCAAGTGTTTTTTTTTCCATAAAAATTCATTGATGGTTTTTCTATACTTTCCGTGCGTTGTCCTTTGTGTCAATCTAACATCTAAAACTGAATCAATAAGGTTTGAGTTGGCATTTGAGAATCATCGAAGCATTCATGGGGCCATTATTCTACCAAAAATTGAAACGAATTGAATGTTTCGAGTTTCCTATAAGTTACAAAAGACTTGGCATATCTAACGACATTGACGACTTCAAGCATTTTTTTAAAGAGGAAAAAAAATACTTTTGTTACCCTACATTAGCATTCGGCTGGCTATCGCTATAGGTACCTGAATGTATAGGTGAAAAACGTAATTAAATGACCTCGTGTATGCACTTTTAACACATGTGTATGGTCGACATCCTCCAATTTGACGTAAATTCCATAATAGTTTTGTACACAACTACATGAAATTTTAAGTTTTTCACCTATACGGACAGTATATTATTATTTGTCACTCGCATTTCATAGAATAATGATGATTGCCGATAACTGTTTCCACTATAAAGTAACGTCAAATAACGAGAAAGAATTACATCATCTTTTACCTTTTACTATGAGGTTATATTGTGGCTTAGCTATTAAAGTTCTTAAGCATACTAAGCACTAAACTTGTTCTAGGAATCATCAGACTTATACATATACACAGCTACCGAAAATGTGTTCCCTTTTGCACGTCTTAATTATTATTAGGACTTCTCGCGTTTTTATACTGTCTGGAATGATGATCCCAATAACGTAATTTGTTTGAAACTTCCCGTATTACGTGTTTGACGATTTCGAGGTATCGACCTTCGTGCGACATTTTGTTTAATAGGAAGAAATTGTATAATTAATTTCTTGGCCGACGACTGTACACATAAAGAAGTCAATTATTCAAAAATTCAAAGTTATTGTATTATTTCAAATTAGCCACGGACACGATTGTATAGTAACGCTTATTGTTTACCGTGAAAAATGTATTACGAGGAAATAAAATATTAAATACTACCCCTCTTACTTATAAACGTGTAATAAGCTTGGAATAGTTTATGCCATGCTTTGTCACTTTCTGCCAGATGCAAATGTCACAATTGCACATAAGGACAAAGCATGGCATAAACTATTCCAAGCTTACTCCACGTTTATAAGTAAGAGGGTACGAGTATATTCACTAGGGGACGAAAATATCGCGCGACTTTGCTTTTCTTTCTGGCGACATCGGGCAACAATGCGACGTCAGGCGAAGTTGCGCAACATGGCCGGACTGCTCGACAAGACAAATAACAATTTAGTGACAGCTGTTTAGGGAGTAAGTGGATGTTAAACATTAATATTCACTTATTGTTTGCTTTCCTTAATAAATAAATAAATAAAGTCACGAACGATACTTCGCTACGATACTCGCAATGCTGCTCGACATGACAGAAGTTGTATGTCTTTATCAGACGTCGCAGCCAAAAACATCGCACGTTTTAACCAGATATATCGACTGAAGTCCGGCGACGTTGCGATTCTTCGCTAGACGTCGCGGCCGGCACATATTTCGCTCGAAGGATGTAGCCTGATACACTAAGTGACAAAAAAAACGGTTCAGAGTGCGTTTTTCATACTAAAGAGGCTATTTCGAAGCCTTGGTTCCTCGCCAGGTGATGCTTTTAGTGAAATCTGATGATGGATACACCGAGCATCGATACAGGACTACCAGAGTGCCTAGGATACCCAACTGATGAAATCCGCGGCTACCGCAGGAATTGATCATGTTCAGAAAAACATCTGAAATGCCAATAAAATGTAAAGAAATCCAAATGCTGACCCTAACTCTCTCGCTGTGGTGTTAACTGATTGTGCGATAAGTTAGGTATCTTAAGAACATTTGATCTCCTCTATTGAACCTCGGAGTATCCACCATTAAACCTTTCTCAAAACAACCCTTGGCCAGGAACCAAAGTTTCGAAATAGCCTCGTTTGTACGAAAAACGCACTCTGACCCGTTTTTTTTTGTCCCCGAGTGTATGTTGGTCGAAGTTTTTGAGCATTGAGTAAAAATATATGCGTCGCTGCGCATACATTTTTCCTCTTATTAGTAAATACGAGGATAATGTAACAGTAGTTTTTCAATATTTTTTACCGTTATAAGTATAATGTGCGCATAACATCCAATAACTGGAACGAAAAACATTTACCTTTGTTATTAATCAAATTCAAGAGCAATTTAGCAGAAGTCACAATTTAAAATTAAATCCATACTAATTCATGCGAAAGCAACTTATTTATTAGTTTGTTACGCTTTCAATGCTCAACCGATAAACCCATTTTAATGAACTTAGTGATGGAGTCAGCTCGAACCGAGGGAAAGTACTGACATAGGGTACAGAAGTAAGAATATTATACTTATATACAAACGAAGTCATGGGCAAAAACTGGACCGCTATAAGTGGAATATTAGCATTGCCCCTTGCATAAACATTTTGGTTAATAATTATTTTCATAACATCAAGTCACTAGTTAGCTTTATATTGTAATAACGGTTTCGAGTTTAAGACAATCTACAACACGATTGCCTTTATATTGCCATTAAATTTTGAGCTTATTTCACGTCGCTATAGTTCGTTTTACAAGGAGCCACATAATCATAAATGTTATTGAGTCGATACGAATCGAACCAAAACGAAATTATCAGCTGTTTAAATAATAAAACACCGTGTGTCACTTACCCCTGTTCTGCTTTGGCTCAGTCGGTGTCTGAAAAACAAAATCATACGTTAATATCGACTCAATGCCTTTTGTATATGTTAACTACCTACGTATGAACGCATGCCAATTATCACTTCTTTCTTAATATAGGAATAACTTGTTTACAACTAGAAATAAAAATTGGGGACAAGCCAAAGTAAATATTGCTATTTAAATGCAGTTTTATAACTCCATTTTAATACAGTAAGGACTTTAATAGCAAGAAATAAGGGCTTACTTGTCACGACAAACATTTCAGACGACAAAGTAACTAAACCAAATTAAAACTGTCTTCATATATTAGTCTGATCACAAAAAACCTGATCATAAAAAAAACAATAAAAGATCAAATCATAAGGCGACGCATTATCAGGCTTTCAGGGAAATTCCACAATGTCTTTAACTATATTGTTTCCAATCGTTACCATAATGTTTTGCGTTCTCATGACACATTTATTTTGTCTTTCTTTTTAATGTTTAAGCAAGAATGAGACAAAGCCTAACAATACAGAAATGGCTTCATTAGACTTTAATTTAGACAACTACGAATAGCGGGTGGCAGTTTTGACATTATTAGATATTTATTGGAAATTTACCCTTTATAGGAAATTATTCAAATATTCGTATTAAAAGTATTTCGAACCTGATTCAATTCAACTTAATAAGAAAATCAAATAGACGCCCCGCAGTGCGGAGCGCAGGGCTAGGCCGTTGATTGCGAGCGAACTCTCTTACCTGTATAGCCGCCTCCAACTTCTCATTGTTGCACATGCCGACGATGCGGCAAATGGTTTCAGGAGTAGTTCTGGAAGTCAGCACGTGATGGAGGTAGGTCTCCAATCCGGCTGTATTCTGCTGGCACAACTTGGATACGGCGCGAGCCGAATTGCGGCAGGCAGCCCTTACCCGAATCCCGAGATACTCCTATAGAAAATAATGGACGTTATGATCTTTTTCGGGAACAGCATGATTAAGTTGGAAAGTCACACATATAGTCAAAAATACTTTTACTTCATTCGGAATTCCAAAAAAGGGACTCTATTCTACTCAGTAAAACCAAATTGCTTTTGATTTGTTTCCGTACTGCCAGTGTTATAAATAATAGTTGTGTATGTAACTAGTACATAATGAAGCTTCTAGAGGCACGAGTACTATGAGCTAATTTATACCGTTGCATACATAACTTTTTCTGCAAGTTTTAATGATAATAACAAAAATAAACAAACGTTAACTTTTCGTCCATACTTTCCTCGATTTTTCTGCTAAAAATTACTTTCTTGTCAGCAAAGTCATTTTCATTATTCCGATTGGCGTTAATAGTTCGTGAATTTTATTGCTAAATGTTTACAAATTTCATGCAAATTTTAAGTTACTAAAACAGTTCTGACAATTTATCATAGAAATTGGAATGCCAAACGAAAAGCCATTTTGTTGATATCCATATTGAACTTAACCACGGTAACCAAATTTTAATAACAAATTTATGGATATTAATCATTTATTTTTAGTAACTAAATAAAAATGTAACTTTGAACACATACTCGTAATTAGTCTCAAAATTAATTTTGTTTTTAATAGGTATACGTAATTTTAATTGGTGTTAAGATATCCGGAATGGCCGTAACCATGGTAATAACAATGCTATAATAATTAGTATATAACTGTTATTACCATGGCAATGCTCATAATATAACTGTTTTCACACCCCGGTTACGCAAGAGGTGGTATTCTGATACCATTAACGATATCAATATTAGCTACTACTAACAAGTACTCGAGTAAAAAATTGTTATTATTTACCTAACAGTAACGGCGGCCAAGTTATACGGAAAACGTTATCATCTCAAGGGCAATTCTGCCCTCCTAAGCAAAACAGCAGTATCTCAAATTCAATAACCAATGCAGTTTGAATTCTATGCCGTTAGTAATGAGGTTGATATTGCTACAGGAGTTTTATCCGAGACTAGCGACCCGCCCGCGGCTTCGCCCGCGTGGAATGTATTATACATATAAACCTTCCTTAAGAATCACTCTATCTATTAAAAAAAACCGCATCAAAATCCGTTGCGTAGTTTTAAAGATTTAAGCATACATAGGGACAGACAGCGCAAGCGACTTTGTTTTATACTATGTAGTGATACTGCGTTTTTGCTTAGGAGGGCAGAATTAGTATTAGTCAATACAATGGTTAGTAAAAGAACATGCTTATAAAAAACGCTCTTTAGACGAATATTCAGTTAAAATCAATTTTTGTACTACGATTAAATGGAACATTCACATCATCTTAAAACCAAAAAAATATCAGTCGTCCATTATTTGGTCAAATGTGCGTTAAATTTAACAAAAAAAAATATAATGTAATGTAATAAATAGAGTTAGGTCTTTTAGTGGCAAATTGTGGTTCCAGAATCCATGGAGTCGCTATTTTCTATTTATTGTGATACATACCACTTTGATTTTGACGTTCAGTATTTTAATATTATAAAATTAATTTATTAATTTAACCGCTAAACCAATTTACCTAGGTAAATGAATTTTGGTATGGAGGATATCTCTGCTGTGAAAGCGTTTGTTACAAGCAAATATTAGTAGGGACGAAAAAAACGAAATAAAAATGTAATTAGTTCATTTTGAAATATGACCATACTGAAGGTCAAAATCAAAGTGTCGTGTATTATAATAATTAGTAAATAGCGGGTCCATGGGTTCTAAAACCACGAAATGCCACCAAAATCCTAACCCTAGCTAATAAATAATGTATTGTAATGTTTTATTGTGTTTTAATGTATTGTTTCTATAATATCCTAACGCAGAGTCGATCTGCGTAGAAAATAAAGCATGTTTCAAATGTTTATTATGCCAATACCTTCTGTTTTCACAGAAAAACAGTTCAGTTTGGATTTCACAAAACTATCCAAGTGAAAAAAAGACAGTATAAAATAAAAGGTTACATTAATTAAACTTTATACTAAATACAAATTGTAGTGGTTATATTTAAAGTTTATTATAACCTTGACCCTTGCTATCGTTTTTATTATGATATTATATCAAATGTTGTTATATTTCATGAGACGCACCCATTGTATTGTACAACGGTTCATAATAGACGCCAAAATGTTTGCAAATATTACTGTCAAAATCCACGTTACACAATTAAAAATAAAAGTAATTCAAAATCGAAGCCAAAGCGATAGGTGGTCATATCCGGGCAATACAGTTATCGTTAAACCAGTATTAGTCGGGTAAACCGGAAACTGATTAAATCGCCACATTACAAATTACGCGGCTTTCGACACCCTTAAATAATGTTAAGGTCCTCGCTTAAGTCAACCATGTTAGTGATTTTATACTCGGACTGAAATCGTTTCGTAAAATCCAGCTAGAGTGCCAAAGGTAGACTCTTATAAGAGTATAATGAAATGAGAGAATGAGAGAGAGGTACAAATCCGAAGACCTTTCTCAGAGGTGTCATACTGTACGAAATTAGGGACTTTAGGTTAGCACATAGAGAAGGTAGACTTCGAGTAACTCGTGTTGGCCTTCCAATAACTGCAAGCTATGTTCGTAAAATAGAGGCCAGGTCTTACCTCGTTTATTAGTTCACTGATATCCTTGAGCTCGCTAAAGAGAGCAAGGAACTTCTTGGACACATCATTCGTCGTGATTGGCTGCTGCTGCGTCACCCACACTGTGCTGATGCAGTGCCCCACCGCCCCGCAATCCGCCGCCTGCCTGATAGGGCATTCAGAGCCAATGACACCTCGGCGTAATCAGATAACATACATTTTGCCAGTTGCCGGTAGTGACTACTCGCAAAGGCAAAAGGGGATAAGCTTCCTGTTGCAAATTGATATGTCGATGCACTTAAATTAGGTTTTACATGACTAATTCGAGGAGACATTTTGCTGTTACAAATCCTGGCTTATAAAACTGGCACCCTTATTACCACAGTCAACGACAAAGATTAGAAGACAAAGTGTGGTATAATGAAGAGTCTCGATCTATTCTATAGCGACAGAATTCTTCAGCTAACCTATTCTATCCTCAATACGAAGTGGCGAGTAGGGTCATAAATCATCGGAATCATGATATCTCTTTCTCACCTGCACGGTCTTATGGAGCGGGCCGAGCAACAATAGTGCAGGTAGCGTTACGCATAAAAAGGAATGTCGATAAAGTAACGAAGAAAATAAATTACGTGGTGTTTTTTATTACAGTATTGTATAGTTACTATCAAAATGCTAAATAGGTTTGTACTAATATTTATTTACCTTCAAATATGTACAATTATATATAACAATAAAAAATCAAACTTAAACCTAATTATTAACAAAACTAATTGTAATAAAATAATTAGGATGTATAACAAAAAAAAAACTAAACAAGGAAAACTCTATATCAATTATGCCTAATGACTTACATAGAACTATGAATCATATGTACTATAATTATTAATGCATTTCGTCGGTGAAACTGCAAAACCGCGTAAGTAACATTTTAAATAAGGAGCAAAATGCACCTTTTTAATAAGCAAGTAAGGTTTATTTTTCTCTATCATAAATTTGTTAGTTACGCGGTTTTGCAGTATCACTGACGATTTGTCAATATCTACTTACCTAATCACGTACTTAGCAAATTATTTAAGATATATCTTAAACATATTGATTTAGTATTCGTCATTATCATTAAATAACTGTAACAATTTCAATAACGATAAAGATTTCGTTTGAAAATATAATAATTATATCGACGTTTACATCATAAGTTATCGACATGTTACCACCCCTACGGTAGCGGACGTTTATTGCCCTACTCGCCACTTCGTATTGCGGATAGTATAACACACCGTGACCTTTTAACCCTTTAATTCGTAATAACCAGTGATCGTAGATTTTCCAGCATTTTTGGTGCAGTGCTAGGGTTGTCAGTAGTGCCCAATATTAAATTGTTGGAATCAAGAATCAAATCAAATCTAAAATAAAAATAAAGTAGCGTATTAAACGAATCGGAAATACAGAAAAAAAAACAGAACATGTAAAGCCTAACCCAATATGCATAATGAAATGAAGGGTTAATTTACTACGAGTATAAGAGAAAATGTAACACAGTTGCAATAACTTCTTATCTCAGGTTATAGTTCATATTTATGATTAGGAATTTATATACTAACTATATATTAGCATAGACAGTAAAATGCGTAGGTAATGGCAGTGCATAAATATAGAAGACATTTTGTTTCTTCACTGACGTCCCGTCAAAGTGTTAAATTATAATAACTGATTGAGTAAAAAAAATAGTGTTTCATTTCCAATGACCACATAATATTACATAATTTTAAACGTCAATCATATTATATACACGTCTACAACCCTAGGTCGCTGTCGTGTGTCATTTGACGTCATCGCACCAAGAATGCTGGAAAAAGTACGATCACTGGTAATAACACTTGAATTGCCACTAAGCTGTGCATAAGATCTATACCAGATTATTCCGACCCGTTACCACCCAGCGACTTTTTGTTGCCACTTTAAACTACACCGTGTTTTTTTGATTTACGATAACTTCGGCATATTACTAGGTACATCCATATAAACTAAGTGGTAGTTTAGATTTTTAAATACGGTAAAAAAAACTGTTTAGAACAAAGTACCTAAATTTTGTATCTTTGGTCATTCTAAAAGGGCCTTCAGAGTTAACTAATCGTCAGTGTCATACACGTCAATGTTGGCGTGACATACACACACAATTAAGAGCCTTTTACACCAGTTCAACGTGATTAACTGATTAAATTTAGTCTTACTTCCATCTCAAGTAAGAAAATAAAGAAAATTTACATCTAAAGTCACGTTACCTTAAGCTTTGACACCATAGTTTAGGTCCTCTAGAGCATTCTTTGGGGACCTGTCGCGCCGACGACAAATCTGCAGGACAAACATTTAAAACAAAATAAGAAGATTCTTGTTTACACTGACTTTCGTGTTTTACATAGGGAGACCCTAAAAAGTGACAGGTCACCATATAGACGACGATTTTGGAAGAGATATTTACCGCTATTATTACGCCCGTTGTTATAACTAGCCCCTGCCTGGTTACGCCTAAATGATTTTACTTAGACGTTTTAGTGACGCTAGTCAGTCCTAGGAAACCCTAATATAGAAAACCTGGTTAAGTGCGAGTTGAACTCACGCACAGTAGCTAATATTCTATTTCGATTTGAATCTTGTCTTTACCAAATCAGAATATTAAATTTCAACTCGAATGTTGCCAATTGAAAAAAATGCGCGTGCCGAACTCAAACTTGACCGATTTTTAGTATTTATTGAGTTTTTTTAGGGTGTGTACTACGATCATACTAAATTGACGCTTCTTTGTTTTACCGTTTGTACGATATGACAAAAATAATAATAGGTTGAAAAAACACATTTATTGTATGGGGCCCCTCTATTTTCCAACAGTCTTTTATTTATTAGGAAATACACCTTTATAACACAAGTATCTTCTATGGTTCGAAAGATGCAGCTCAACGATAGGACAGACGGACGGACGGACGGACAGCGTAGGCTTAGTAATAGGGTCCCGTTAGACTCCCTTCGGGTACCTACGGAACCCTAACAAGTTTAACAAAAAGCAAGCTTTAAAACCTATCTGCGGTTTGGATAATGTCGTCAATATAGTGTCAGATATTATGTGTACGTTTCTTATTTCGCCCATTTCATATTTCAAGAAATAAATAAAGCCTATGACACTAATGGTTTAGACGAATCTAACCACGTATAATTTATTAAAATCGGTTTAGGCGTTTAGTAGTAACGAGGGAACATAGAGTCGGACATACAGGGTTGGGTAGATTAAGTGTCCTAGTTAAAAAGAGCCATAAAATTAAAACAAAACAGAAAATCTTAAAATTTATCACTTTTTTATTTTTAGCGTACTCTATACTTAAAAAAACTAATTCATAAGTTCAAATCGCTCGCAATCAGCTTTAATAACTTGACGCATTCTTCCATAGAATGCATTGCACGCGGCACGCACTACCTCGTCTGGTATTTCATCCCATATCTTGACTAGGTAATCGATGCTTGAATGAGTTTAGATTCATGCCCTGTGTGCTCCCAATCTTGCTCAGCATGTAACCCCATATCGAAAAGTCCAAAGCATTCAAATCCGGCAATGATGCAGGCCATTCTTGCCAAGGTATAAAACCTGTCAAATTTGTTCTACACTAGTCTTGAGTGCGTTTAGCTTTGTGAGATGGGGCACTATCTTGTTGGAAGCAGTAATAGTCGTTTCCATATAATTTTTGAGCATTTTCTAGCAAATGACCCTGTAACACGTTCTGGATGTAATAGTCTTGGTTAATTTTGACACCTCGATCAATAAACAACACCGGTAACTTGCCTCTAGGCGATATCGCACCCCATACCATGACAGCTGATGCACTCTGGAACCGTTGTACGGCTAATTTGTCCACAGGAATATCCTTCAATGAAGCACCATAGACACGATCGTTTTGTTGGTTGTGACTGTCTTGTAACTGGAACATCTTTTCATCGGAAAAAATCATATCATCGCCGTCGTGCCAAGCTAGCAATTCCCTACATTTTTTCACTCTAGCTTTTCTCTGGGCATCTGTTAAGCCATGATTTTTTTGTTTTTTGTAGGCCTTTAGCCCAAGATCATATTTT
The DNA here is from genome assembly GCA_927399475.2 of Acleris emargana. Taxonomy (NCBI): domain Eukaryota; kingdom Metazoa; phylum Arthropoda; class Insecta; order Lepidoptera; family Tortricidae; genus Acleris; species Acleris emargana. The sequence continues at coordinate 10,130,660 of OV656841.1, read as the reverse complement.
AAAATACGACTCATTGTTCGACGGGATATTTTCATATCTTTAGCAAGTTTGCTTGCACTTCGAGCTGGATTTCGTCTAATACGCTCACGAATATTTTTAATGATGTTTTTGGTGCGAACAGATGGCTTTCTCCCAGGTTTGGGCCTGATTTGTGAAGATCCCGTTTCTTTGAATCGCTTGACGGTCCGCGATATAAACCTTATATTGATATTTAAATGTTTCAGCGTCTTCAATATCTCACACGGTCAATATTTTTTCTGGTACAAATCGCACACGAGCTGGCGTTTCGCGTCCATTGTTGAAAACAATATAAAAACAAAATATATCAAGCTGACGTGTAGAAATCATAAAGAAGGTTAAATTGTCAACAAAAAAAAAAACGAAGTGAATAAGAAGTTTAGTTATATTTAAGTAAAAAAGCCATACACAACCAGGACACTTAATCTGCCGAACCCTGTACATACAGTTCAAACACACAACCCTCTTTTTGAGCTTTGCCGCAGTCGGGTAAAAAGGTCATTAGCAAGTCTAAATATTCCTTTAATTTACAAGTTCCTGCTGCTTTATTCACAGACACGAAAAAACCTAACGCCCCTTATTCAAAACCCGCCAGACTGGACAGCAGTGGGTGTTGTTTATCGTGTGTTCCACAATCCATACTTAGTTACATACCTACTTGTAGGTTATATGATTTATTTACAAGCTGCGAATTAGTTGTGGTGTGATTCATGTTATGACAAATTATAAATAAGCAGAATGGTTTGCCCTAGGAATAAAGGATAGAACAAGGCACTGAGTCCTCTGTATGAGTAACAAACAAGTAACCTACTTATGTTATTATCAATATTCTGCTTGACGCATTTGCCTTTTGCTATAATTGCTGCTAATTTTGTATTAAGTAATATATGTAGGTGCCTACGGAACTAGCGGTTCCGGGTTTGACTTCAAGAGCATACATTATACAAGGTGCCTTAGATTTTGACGTAAATGTTACATATACAGAATGAGAAGCTCTCTTTATACTGGTCTGGAATATATAGCTTTAACTTTACAGTTAACTTAATGATAGTGGTAAAGAACACCATGCAATAAGCCTTCGGATCCCTTGGCTAGAAATACTTTTGTGATTCATTTATTTAATAATAACTAGCGAATTCAAACTTGGAATAGCTGTGACTTGCAGAAAACTTGTGCTTGACTGGTAGAGAATGCTGATAGCATTAAGTTCGCCTTTTGTACACTATTATAAGGTGCACTGTTGGATCGAATAAAATCATTTGTAATAATATTGTTAGGCATAAATTTTTACGATTAAAATTAAAAAGCATAAACAGAAATCTTCACAAACACTAATATCAAACTGCATAAATAAAAAAAGACATAATAACTAATTGGCATCATTACAAAATGCATAAATATAGTCCTAAAAAAGCACAACCAGGAGCCTGATGCACTATGACAAAAGGTTAGTTTAGTGTTTATATATATTAAGGAACAAAAGCGAGGTCGACGGAGGTCATTAACTGCGCCAACTTTTAAGACAACATCCCATATTGGTATAGGGCAGTGAATTTTCAGTACAAAGGGTCAAAGTTGTAGAATGAAAAACAAGTAATACTACAGTGGCGGCAGTTTCCATTAATCTCTCAGTTGATATATTTTGGGATTATGGTGTAATTCATCACATCACATTTCATTGTTATTCAGGTTTAGATATGTAGTTTTGGAATAAACAATTATAGCTCAAGGGGAGGGAGCCAAAGGTGTGCAAGGTAACATTCTCTCTAATTTAATTTAATTAATTTAATGATCCAATGAATATAACAAACCCATTTATAGCCCTATTAAATGATAAGAGTGTTTTTATATTTAACTAATCATACAAGATAAAAGTACGATTAAACCTCATTTCATGATTCATTTATATAAATGTATAGACACAATAAATTACACAATTCCTGCGATAACATGCAATTTTGCTATTAATGTGTAAATCTGTAGAATTTTAAGAGATATAGCTAGGTTTTAAAATAAATAGATTAGAAATAAATAAAAAAAGTCACATTTAACCTACATGCCCCCGCATGTCACATATACCCAATATTGTTATTAGATTTGAGTAGCAACACCAGAAGCATATGTAACTAAACAGACAAAGCAAACACGAGTAACACAATAGCAGTGATTCACTCGTTACTGCCACTGCTATGTAATAATGATATGAAAATGCTCACTGTATTGTTAACGAGGTTCACATTACTCTTCCAAAGGTTATAATTATATGGCGGTCAGACAGGTCACACAGATTAGTTAGTATACTGCATGCGTAAGCCAAAAGGTGTTATGTCAAATTCAATAGACAAAGCAGATTCAATCCTTTTCTGTTAGTAATGAGGTTCCTTTTGATACAGGACTTTAGTATGTGATACCGCAATTTGTCTTAGCAGGTCAGTATTATAAACATAATATTACAAATGCGCATAAAGCATTTAATTGCAAAGATTGAAGGTTTACCATAAAAAATAGACTGGTTCCTTAGCTCATAATGAGAATAAATTAACTAACAAGGTATTACAGAAATGAGTAACATCACTAAATCACTCATATCTACATACATAATAGTATAGTCTCTATTTGTATGACGTTAAGGTGCAAAAGTCGTATAGGATTTTCTGGGTCAACAAGAAAAAAATACTTTTTTTAATTGATAAGTAAATAACCTAAAACCAATCATTGTTGGAATAGGGTAAATTTGTACACCAGTGACTGTATTTCGATATACCTATACAGATAAAAAGATAAAAGATTCAGTAAGTAGGCTGCAGGGCACTTTCAGATTCCCAAGAGGGGACATATTTATAAATATGCCTATATCTTCCCTTGTACTTAGCATTAAATAAGTACTCCACCTCTATTATTTGATTATCCAATGAGGCAATGGAATGAAACAAACACATAAATGAGGCTCATGCTTATTGTGGCATATTTCTCACACAATAGTACTTGGTTATCATAATTAACAGTTAGCTTATCTCTTATTTACATTTCATTCTTGATAACCTTTGAGTTCATCTCCATTGTTTTTATTAACTTATTTTAACTTGCTGTATGTTCGGTTGGACTAAAGCAAAGGGGGCGCAGGACTTAATTTTTTTTTCGGCCAAATGGTATCATTATGACACCTAATTTAAATGATTTTATCTTATAGAACACGTTAAAATAAGCATGTTTAACTTAAAAAACTTTTCTCTAAATTCAAAAATCGTTGAGTTATAGGGGTTCAAATGTTGGTTAATTTCAAGGCGTCAGGGACTTAGATTTTTTTTCGGAAGATTGATGTCATTATGACACCTAATTTAAATGATTTTATCTTATAGAGGACGCTAAAATAAGCATGTTTTACTTAAAAACCTTTTCCCTAAACTTGATAATTACCGAGATAAATGATGGAATCTTATGTATACGATATTAGCCTGCAAAAGTCCGAATCTAGGGCTCTCGCTGGTTAGGACGCGTGCCAACACAGCGCGCCCTAGAGTGTTTTTATAGAGCTGGAGGCGCGGAGGGAGACATTAAAAACGATTATTATTTTATTATTGGCATTTGCGACAACTTTGAGCTCCAATATCTCGGCCATTTTTGATTTTAGAGTAAAAGTTTTTTCTACAAAACATGCTTATTTTAGCGTCTAGAATGAAATTTTTCTAAGTGTTTTATGATTGCTATAAAATTTTCATTTTTGGTCAAAAAATCTAAGTCCTTTTAATGCGCCCCCTTTACTTTAGGCGGACCGTATGTTCTTGTAGACATTTGTTTCTAGATACTATGAGTTGTAAAAGTAATTTAAGTAAAATTTTGAAATGGGTTTTGCCTGAACTGAATGCAATGGCATATACTTTACTAATCAACCTATATGGAATTCATCCAATTTGATCATACAGACATTGACATGTTTAGTTTATGAAATAGGATTAACTAAGTCCACATTTGAAGACTGAGGATACATATACAATTACAATATAGGAAAAGGTCAAGTCACTGGTGGCCCTATTCCACTTATACTCTTACCCTGTGAAACACCAATCGAATTGACAATTCAATTCAATTTAGGAAAAATAATGGCCTTATCAATATTCTAGTTGTGATGATGATTTTGGATATTTGACCCCAGACATTTGTTTTTTTTTTTTTTTTGATTGAAATGACCTCATGTGACTCGCTACACTTGTTAACAATACATCTTAAACCAAGACCTCTGTACCTTAAGGGATTTGCCACACTGGATGCGTTCTGCAAGCTGTGGTCCCATCAAGCATCTTTTGCCTCTATCAGTTTACTAAATTATGACAGAGATACAAGATGCTTGACCTGACCGAAGACCGCAGAACGCATCCAGTGTGCCAAATCCCTTAGTATGCCAGACAAAGTAAGCAAGTCTTTTTAAAAGAAAACTGACTACATTTTAAGTACCCTCATTCAACTTGCAACTTTTAATTCATAGTAAGTGGGTAGGACCTATTTTTTCAATTAATGATTTCATATGATTAGAAGAGCAAAATATGACTGAACAGAGACTTGAGACTAATTAATAGTAAATGCAAAGTTAAAATGTATGTCTACGCATAAGAATGGAACCCACCATTTATGACTTTAGTGAAGGCTTAAAAAAGTATTTACTCAGGGCAAGCTTTAATTAATTACAACTATACTACATATTGCACTAGTCAATTCACTCATACTGATGAGTAAAGGAGCCCTTGAGGGGGCACTGTACAGTTTTTTTATTTATTTAAATAAACAAAGTGCATTTAAACTGCATTGCTAATAAACCAGTGGTCGCGTGGGAAACTGGTGGGTTTTATGACTTTTCAACTTATGTAGGTACTGCAGTTGAACTTTTTTTTTCATTTTTCATCAACTGATATTTGCGCTAACATTACAATGATTAAAAATTAAAAAACTATATTTACGAAATTAGAAACATAGCTTCAAGTTTATGCAACTAACTAGGTACCTATTATAAACTTAATGTTATGTAGATTTGTTCGCCACATCACCCCACCACCTACCCACAAGGTAAGCAATAAAATCGTGAAACAATTTCTAATTAAACAGTACCTATGCTTCATTAACAAGCAATTCATGAGCTAGAAATAATTGAATTACAAGGACAAGTAAACATTGCAAATAAAACCAACTTACTTGAACAACAAAATAGCGACACTAGGAGACAAACCGCTAGCGCGTTTGTCATTTTAAGTCTTCGATTTTTTTCACGTTTTGTCCGCAAACTTCCCCCGCGGCGAAAAGACAACAACTACCCAGTAATTTCACTTCGTTTCGAAGTTATTGCGTATCGGTATTGATTGATAAACAAATGTCAGTCAGACGAGCGAAGCAAGTTCCCTAGTCATTCTGGTTTTGACAACTGTAGTCGAGAAAGAACGAAACGAACAAACCGTACAATAACATCAGCGGAACGGAACGTTCATTCCACCGTCCACCGGAAACAGAGTTGCCATATTATTATTTTTATTCTTATATAGTTTAATTAAGTACCACAATGTAGACAAAAATATATAAATAACACAATATTCATTTAATACTTTACACGATAAAAAAAAACAATGTTCACACTTTATTTTTCTACTTAATAGCTGTATTAGCGCCATCTCTATTCTGCTTAAAATAACCGTAGTTACAGCACTGACGTACCGAGTTTAGTATTTTTGTGCTTAGTTTTGCTACTCGCCACGAGATGACAGCTGTAAGTGGTTCGCAGTTAAATTCAAGTCTATAAAATTCCTAGAACATGGTAACATAGTTAGGTACCATAAGAAAAAAAGAAGCTAATTTTTGAAAGAAATCTAATTCAATCGGGATGGTTCTTAGATAGGTAATATAAAATTTCCCCTTAGTAGGTACATACATTAATTATTTGTTGTAATAATAATTTCATTTCTTTCAAATGATATTTATGTACCTACCTAATAGGTTTCTCCAGTTCTACATGATTCTAAAAACCTATAAGTAAACCTATTTTTTCAAACAGACGAATCACCGTTTGAAACAAATTGATATCTCCACGTGACCTACCCAAGACACAATTAGGTTTACCACGGCGTAATAAAATTAAGGAGAGTCGAGCGCGTAAGTCGATGTCTTCGGACTCCGCTCCGTAAAACAAATCCCGGGCTACGTAAGTGAGAAAAAGGGGCCAAGTTCCTTTAAAATATAAGTAAACTCACATGAATATGTTTGTTCATGGGATTAGAAATAGAAGTAAAGAGAAAAGACACACCTACTTAAATAGAAAGTAAAAACTGAAATTTCATCCGCGTAATAAAATTACAGGAATATGGATATAATAAATGTAAATAATACTTTTTTTTCTCTTCCTCTGCCGTTGCTATTTAAGTTTTATGATCTCAAAAAGGTTTTATGATCGTTTTATAATACTCGTAATAAAGTTTAAAATACATAATGGGTTATACATACATACATACATACATAAACTCACGCCTTCATTCCCAGAGTGGGGTAGGCAGAGCTACAGAATTACCAACAACTCTACATTATAGTCATAATTATATAATGGTTTTATTTCAGAAGGGTAAACCTAAAAAGAAAATAAAAAAAATGACGGATTTTATAAGCGATGACAACAATATCGAAAAATGCAGTCGGATTTTTAAAGCTTGCTTTTTATTTGGTTATTATTACAACTTAAGTCGACTTATACCTGCCCTTTTTCACTAGGATTCCAGTGTTTATGAATTAGCGCAATTATATAGGACTTACGACTTATTTTTCCAATAGAATAAATGAAAAATATCTGAAACCGAAACTTCTATAAATGAAAGCTGAACGCAATCTACCTAGTTACCTGCAAAAATATCTGAGTAATCAGATAACCGTAATAAATTCAAACAACTAGTTTTTAAGTAACGCTTTATAAAGAACGGCGGAAATATTTTCCAAATACCTAGAACTTTTCTATTACTCAACCGAGCACCCCGGAGCCCGGGCCGTCTGCCCTCCACTCTCTAAATCTATTTTATTTGAGCTAGCGATTGGGTGTGGGTTTGCTTGGGTTAAGGTCCACAAACATACGTATACACTATAGTTGTTTTACTATACGGTGGTTAGAGGAAACTAAGGTACGGATTTGATGAAACGCTTTCGTAGATTATTTAGAAACTATTTTTGTTGGTCGACATAAAGAAATATTGCGTCTATGAGTACGTATAAAATACATGTATGTCTGTTTATGGGCGTTTTCACTAAAACGTGTACCCCAATCAAGGACTAAAAAGAAGCTTTAACTTTGTCAGTTTTGTGATGAAAATTGGCTATACATTGACGGCCGCAATGTTTGGTTAATTTTCGTCACAAAACTGACAAGAGTTAAAGTTCCTTCATTTCAGTCCTTGATTGGGGTACACGTTTTAGTGAAAAAGCCCATATATTATATATGTAAGTATAGGTATATTATGTTTTGTCTGGTCTTAGGCTGCAATACGATTATTCTTGCGCTCACTGTCAACCTACCGACCTTTGTAAAAAACGTCGGGTTTCAATTTATCCCCAATAGACCTTTTCGTAGATATAGGTAATGTCTTACTTGTTATAAGGTAACCTTGTATTCAATCCATGACGGACCGGCCCGCGCAACGAGGGTTCCATACCGCCGTACAGTCGGTATTATTATATTCAAATTTAAATTCGATTTCGAATTAAATCAGCGCGAGCCCAGCTCACACTTGACATGTTTTTAGTATGTATTGGTAATTCTTTTCAGGGTTTGTAATATTAATAATACCCAATTTGACGCTTGTAGGTCTGGCCGCTTTTACGATACAACAAAAATAAAAAAACGATGAAAAAAAACATTTCTTGATGGTGAGACAATTTACCTATAACTTCAGTAACTTTAAAAAAAATGGTGGTTGTTAATTTCATTTCATTTCATTGAATACAGTATTATATCGAAGCCTTTTAATATTTTTGTTTGCCGGAGACTGTGAACTAATAAAAGAAAAACGCTTCTTTCGTTTCCGGTTGGAACCCATTTATGAAGTGTATGTCTACGAATAGCTAAGCTCTTAAAAGTGAAACAAATAAAACATTCGTATACAGTATTTATGTATTATTCGTATTTTTACAGTGTACATTTGTAACAAGCCTTTTTGTTTTATCTCTTAAACACTGGAACTCGCTCCATTTCTTTATTTCCTGAAAATTGTAAACTGGGTCTTTTCAAGGAATAAGTGGCGAAGTCACTTCGGGTTTTTGCAAGTTGTCTCTCACTCGCTCTTATACGCTCTTGTTAAGATCGATTGAGAGAGAAGTACAAACTTGAAGCACCTTCTAAGTGCTCACAGACTGTAAATTACTTTAGGATGGCTGAAATCAAATGATAAATCATTTAGAACAAAATTTACCGTCTCACGTCAAGTTTGAATTTTAAAATGTAAATAATCTCTTTTCATTTTGTATCTACATGCTCTCACACAGTACAAACTTCAGGTTAATCCGATTTAGATAGACATTGTACTCCGAAAAGGGGTAAGTACGACGCAAAAGCGTGTCAATTCGCCGTACGTGTGAATCGCAGCACTACTGCCCTAAAACACTCGACAATCGCGGCGTCCTCGGGCGTGACAGGACTGCCGACGGTCTGCAATGGCCTTTATGTGTACCAACGTAACAAATTGGTATGTTCTTTGCATTATGATCTGAGATGTGATTTATTCTGGGCCTCCACTTTGTCCAAGCGATTGCTTTGCCAAAAAAGATAAATAACATAACATTTAGGTTAATAGATCTGGGTTTCAATCCTACATTGCTTTTTACGATATGGCTGCGCGCCTTTAGTGTTAATTAAATAAGAGCTACCATAACGTTAATAATGCAATCACGATATAGTTAATGATAAAGTGGAATTGAGACCCGCAAAGATGAAGATACCGATCATTTACAATAGGTACCTACATCTACTAGGTATCTATAGTAGGTCTAACTAGCTCTATCCTTATTTTACCCTTGAATTTACCTACGTTGACCATCCTACGGGCACTGTGTTTTTTTTGGGATAAATATTAGGTAGCCTATGAGGTAATTTTAATCTTAGACCCGTATTAATAAACTCATCTTGGCTGAAATGCCGGTCACAAGATACGTCAAGTAAACGTCAAACCGTAGAAAACTTTCATTTTTCACGCATCTTGAGACTGGCATTATAGTCAAGATCAGTTTATTAATACGGCCCTTAAAGCTATCTCCATTTTAACAAACTTACTCACACAATCACAATCTGTGATAGTAGTAATGACTAAATGTAATTGAAAATAATATTACCAATACCAGCAACGAACGCTCAATTAAATGCACTCCCAACCGACCGTAATATCCTGTGTCCGCAGAAAACCGCAAAATATACGGCGCATCGGTTCAAGTCGCAAAGTTGCCCGCAGTTAGGAAAGATTTGTCGCAAGTCGCCGGCTAATGCCGTACTCCGCTTGTAAGTAAAAATTATGATTATCGCCCGAGCCTGAGCTCTTGATCTTTAACTAACGGCAAGACTTTCCTTTTCTTCTCAACTATAACTCTTTTTTATTGCCTAGCTGCAGGCCACTGGATTACCGGCCTAACTGATCGTGGAACTAAGCACTTGAATTGGCAGGTTGCGTTTGAATTGGTTCCTGATAGTTTTGTTGGTAAATAGATGCAGAAAGTTTGATTGATGGGTGGTTGGTGAAAATGGAATTTAAATGGAAATTTAAATGGTCTTTAGTGTTTTTCTCCGTCGTTGCTAATGCAAATGCGTAAAGTAAATTTTCATGCCCAATTTTGACCCTTGACAGTGTTACGAACGAGGCGATTCGCGATTCGTAAAGTAACATTTAGGTACTGTGCACCAGAGAGTTATATTAACGCTCTATATATACCTATGTATATTATTAAATTTGGACTAGGTACGCATGCGGTAAGTGATATTAAATGAAGATTGTCAACATAGATAATCCTTGAATATTCTTGATGTCAAAGATTTGTACTGTCAACTGTCATGAGTGTGCACAAGTGCTGTTGAGGATTTTACGTCTCTTTAATCTAAATCAGTGTGATTGTGCTTAAAAACACTACTAAAGTGATCATTAGTATCCAAAAATTGTGTGTTCACGTTATCTCGCAATTTGTTACTGGAAAGTGAGGAAAAAACAGTGTTTAGATATACGCCAGTGACACTTTACGATTTGTGAAAAACTCGCCTACCGCAATTATTTTCTCGAAAAATGGCCCTTCCATTATACCCTCCATAAAATTCTCAAAACAGTGTTGCCAGTAAAATAAAAATAAATACCCCAACTAAAAACTCTACGAGTGCGGGTGACCAGGCACACGTAGTGGATGATGCCACTGGAAAAATGAACTCGGCGCAGCCAATTACACAGAAATCCAAAGTCTATAGCCAACAAGTTTTTCATCGAAGCCTATTCGAAACTAGACCACGAAGTAATTCTTGTAACGGGGTAAATACAACTGACACTCAAATAAATAACCAGGTGCAGTTCAATGCTGATGCTGATTCCTCTCAAGCTACAACATCATCTGATCTAGCAATCTCAAAAGCACCTACACCTCCACCTTGGCAACGCGTGCCAGAAATGAAAAATAAGAAACGCAAAATTAGTGATTCGCCACCATTAGCCACCAACACTGCCAATACAGCTATCCTTATCCAGAATAGGTTTGGTGATCTTCCAATGGATCAAGTAGAGGACCCTGCTATCACTGATGGCAAGCTACCGAGCAAACCCCCACCAATTGTACTCTATGGGATTGAGGATTTAAATGAAATTACAAAATTAATTGAATCTATTATTTGCCCTACCGAGTTTAAGTTCAGGGTAGTCAATAAGAACCTTCTACGAGTTATGGTCAGCTCAATAGATAGCTACAAAAAGGTTATTAATCTTATTAGACAACAGGGACTAATAGGACACACATTCACCAGAAAAGATGATAAATGCCATCGCATCGTCATAAAGAATCTCCACCACACCACCCCGCATGAAATTATTACTCAAGAAATTGAAAGAAGCGGTAACAAAGTAAGAGGTGAAATAATAAATGCTCGTTATGGTCCAGAAAAAAAACCCACCTCCACTTTCTTCGTAAACCTAGAACCAGGCCCAAAAAACCAACTTATTAAAGACATTCAATACATTCATCATCAACGTATCAAAATAGAAGATCCGCGAAAATCTAAACGTGTGGTTCAATGCCAGCGCTGTCAGCAATATGGACACAGCAAAAATAATTGTATGAGACCTTTATAGGTGTGTCAAGTGTGGTGAAGGTCACAAAAGCTCTGAATGTACCAAGAAGGACAGAAATACACCTGCAAAATGTGCCCTGTGTCTTTGTGACCATCCGGCTAACTATAAAGGCTGCCAGGTCTATAAAGAGATATTGTCAAGGAAACTTTCCTCAAAAATGACTACATTCAAAGAGTCTAGAATTCCAACCACTTCAAAACCTGTGGAAATTTAACAAAAAGAAGCTCCCCCGCTTGGAATGCAACGTAATACCCATCGAACATATGCAGATGCTACTAGAGAGCCACTGCCGAATACCAGCCACATCCAACACAATAGCACATTAGAACAGCTCCTAATAAAACAAAGTGAAAAAATAGACTCACTGATTCAACAAATCAGTACCCTAATGGGTCTGTTGACAACCGTAATTTCTAAACTACCATAAATGGCATCCTTGCGAATAGCAGCATGGAACATCAACGGATTAGCCCCCAATATAAACGAGTTAGAGGCTATAATAATTGCTAATAAGTTGGACGCAGTCCTTATATCTGAATCACATTCTACAATAAGAAGCTGCTTCTCCATCAAAGGTTACTGTACCTATACTACCCCACATCCTGATGGTGGAGCACATGCTGGCTCGGCTCTTATAATTAGGTCTAATATTAAACACACACCGGAACATCAATTTACTACTGCGCACCTACAAGCCACCACTGTAAGATTGGAAGATCGAGCTGGACCAATCACGCTCTCCTCCATATACTGCCCACCTAGGCACAAAATAACTGCTGAAATGTTTAAAGAATACTTTGGCACCCTGGGTTCAAGATTCATAGCCGGGGGCGACTGGAATGCTAAGCACATCTTTTGGGGTTCCCGTTGTACGAATACTAGGGGTAGAAATCTTAAACTTTGTGTCGATGATGCCCACTTAAAACCCTTATCGACTGGTGAACCAACTTATTGGCCTGGTGATCCGCGGAAACTTCCTGATCTGCTGGACTTCTTTGTGACCAAAGGATTGGGTTACCTACACACGGTCCTCGAATCGAGCTTAGACGGATTCTCAGATCATACTCCAGTTATTTTAACTCTAAGCATAAGTCCTCCAACTCGGAGACAACCTGAGTCGTTAACCAACAAAAGAACGGACTGGCAAGGTTTTAAATGCTATCTCGAGGAAAATATTGTACTCACTGTCTCTCTCAGAAATCGGGACGAGGTAGACGAGGCATGCAGATACGTGACCAACCTTATCCAGGTGGCTGCTTGGGCTAATACACCGTTTCAAGAGAGCACCAATGTCACTACTAACTCACCAGAAATACGAAATATGATCTTAAACAAACGACGTCTCCGAAGATCTTGGCACTAACATCGTCACCCCCAGGATAAGTCCCAACTAAACAAAGCAAGCAAGGAATTAAAGGCTATGTTGAAAGCGTCGGCCAATGATACAGTTAAGCACAACCTTCAAATGATGTCTCCAACAAGTCATGGAGAGCACTCTCTTTGGAAGGCGACGAAAAGCATAGATCAACCTCAACAATTCTTCCCACCACTTAAATCACAGACTTCCTGGGCCAGAACTGACAAGGAGAAGGCCGAAGCATTTGCCTCGCATCTAACAAATGTCTTCAAACCAAACGAGAGCTCGACTGACGAGACCGATGTAAATAATATCCTAACCCAAGACTTACAAATGTGTCTACCGATACAACCAACTTCACCAAGTGAAATTGCGAGAGAAATTCGACATCTTGAGTCTGGAAAAGCTCCGGGATTTGACCTAATAACTCCAACGGTTCTCAAAAACTTGCCCCGAAAGTGTATTACTTTCCTTACTTGTCTTTTCAACGCTATATTCAGAACTTCCTATTTCCCAACACACTGGAAAATTTCACAGGTGATAATGATTCACAAACCAGGTAAACCAGAGCACGAAGCTTCGTCTTATCGACCAATTAGCCTTACACCTGTACTTTCCAAACTATGGGAGAGGATATTCCTCAAGAGACTTCAGCCAGCCTTGGATAAATACGCTGTCATACCTGACCATCAGTTCGGCTTCCGCAAATCACACTCTACTATTGAACAAGTCCACCGAGTATATCACACTGCAAGACAAAGCTTTGAACGTAAAAAGTACTGCTCGGCAGCATTCTTGGATGTCCAGCAGGCCTTTGACCGTGTGTGGCACAAAGGTTTGCTTGTAAAGGCGAAGAAAAGCCTACCACACTCTATGTTTCCCCTCATCGCATCATATCTTTCAGAGCGGTATTTCCAGGTTAAACAGGGAGAAGCAAGATCCAACCTATGTAGTATTGAGGCTGGAGTACCTCAAGGCTCGGTGCTTGGACCCGTATTATATAACTTGTTTACATCAGACTTACCAGTTTGCAACGATGTTACTGCCGCCACATATGCAGATGATATGGCATTTTTAGCTGTCGATGACAATGCAACAACTGCTAGCGCTAAACTCCAGCGGCAACTGGATGCAACACACACTTGGCTTAGCAAATGGCGAATACGTGCGAGTCCTTCAAAATCGAACCATATCACATTTGCACTACGGAGGGATAACTGTCCGCCTGTAACACTTGGAGATGACATCTTACCGCATTCTGACTGCGTGAAGTACCTGGGCTTCCACCTGGATAGGAAACTTACGTGGAAACACCACATAAAACAAAAGAGGGACCAAGTCAACCACAAAGTCCGCAATCTGTACTGGCTAATGGGGAGAAACTCAATACTGTCAGTGGACAATAAACTCCTTATATATAACACAGTATTAAAACCCGTCTGGACATATGGGATCCAGCTGTGGGGCGTCGCGAGTAAATCAAACTTCCTCTGCCTGCAGCGCCTACAGAACAGCATCCTTAGAGCAATAAGTCAATGCTCCCTGGTTCACTACAAATAATGAGATTCATGAATACCTCAAAATCCCAACGGTTGCATCTGAAATTGAGCGGTATAAAATACAACATAAGAAACGCCTTACCATGCACATTAACCCACTAGTTACCGAACTATTAGACGCGTCAAAAATGGTCAGAAGGTTGAGAAGGGACCACGTTTTCTGAATGGCAGGGGTGGCGCTGGCCGCACCTTGCCACATTGCCAATATACCCCCAAATTATTCGCTCATGGTCTGGCGACCGATCGCAAATGGAGTTATACAAGAAAAAAAAAAAGATTTGTATAATTATGTTTTTTTACAGAATAACGGAAACTTGAGAGTAAGGCACCATTTTAATTAACCAATAATATTACAGTGACATAATAATGCCTAGTAAGAGTAAGTCTTAATGAAATCTATTCTCTCTGGCAATATGGACTATACACAGGTGACTATAACATGCGTTTACATATTTTTTATTTCAAATAGCTTACACTTACACCAACCCAGCAATACATATACCCAACTAGCCACTAATGCATCCCACAAACATTGTCAGCCTGCAGAAACTCATCCAGTTTATTCCATGTATTAAACATGAGCATAATAAAACACAAAAGTCGTTCCACAAGTGCAATACAGTACATAAGCTTTCGGTCCGTAGCCTCTCCCGGTCGATCAAGGAAGCGAGTGCAGTGTTGCCTTGGCAACGGCGCCATCTTGACCCCCCCACTTTGGGGCCGCCTCGACCCCCCTGTAAACAGCCCACTGTATCGTTGCACTGAAACACTCGATATATTTATTTAAAATGCTCGTAGAATTGCCGATTTATGGCTATTGAAGATGGTTAGATTTTAGATAATATTGGAGATTGAGATGGGTATAGATATAGATTTTAATTAAAAGGCTACATTTTATATAATTATAGAGTGTAGCAGTGTAGCAGTTTGTAAGCCCAACAATTATTCAAAATAAAATTGACGCACATATTATTATGTCTTAATAGATAATTTGTCTATGATGAAATATAAATTGCTTCGTATATTATGTACTCATTATAACAACACGAAAATAAAATCTAACATGATTTAGCTATGATGACTATAACTATATATTCTAATAACAGTAAATTCTTCAGTCAATTCGTAACGGATCAGAGCATTTTCCATAATTTTTGACGCTAAATTCCGCCAACACTACTTACTAATATCAGCTCCAGTATAAACTTTTACTTAACGGGATAAAGTCCCCATTCTTTAAGAAAGTAGTTCTGTTCGGTAAACTCGAGGCCGTAGCAGTTAAAATAACAACCCCGTCTAGCACTATCAATTAATAAGAGCCGAGACTGCCTTCAGTTAAAGTGTCTAGGGTGCTTCTGTGATTGCTTTGCTTTATCTCAGTTTTCATTTTAACTATCTCTTAAGAAGTCTTTTCAAGGTTCAGAGAATTTCCTGATTGATATTTTTTTTGTGTCTTGGATGTTTTCTAAGTATAGTAGGTATGTATATTTCTTTATAAGTTTACGGTTGTCTAGTACCCATAGTATTAGCCTAAAGCCTAGTTTGGGATCAAGTCAATTTGTATGAGGTTTTTCCAAGATATTGAATGACCGTGTGAACTGATAAGAAATATATAAATCCATAGAGATATAAGGTCAAAATATTAAGATCTAAGGAATTCTAAATCAGATTAACACACGCGTTATACAGCTTCTAGCCTTCTCTGTCTCAAATCATATAGTTATCACGACGTTATGGTAACTTTTATTCACATAACTGTGACCAAAATGCAATATGGGTTAGAAAGTAAAATAAAACAAGGTAGAATACAGCTCCGTCCCAAGACACGAAATCTGAAATCTCTGAAGCTCCTCGAGACGGGCTTCTTACTCAAGACCATCAAGATCATGAACTCTTAGTGAAAATCATGTAGCACATCAATGCGTCCAATTCATTTTGTTTTTCTTGAATACCTCAGCTGTTCCCTAGCAGACTATCAATACTTGCAATCGTACCTCAAAACAATTTTCTTGACCAACCTTTGTCCAAATCCAAACATTTGCATAACTATTTATATCCACATACGTTGTAACAGTTTGACCTCTTCCTCCTAATTTCCGAAGGTTGTGCCGGAATTAAGATTCCCGGGTGAGCGATGGGCGAGGACTCCCCGAGAGACTGATGGTGCCCATTATTTAGGATTACCACACCTTCAGCTGTGCCGAACCCATTACCATACGTGTACGAGCCTACGAGGTACGTATCTGACACTCATATCGTTCGTATCAATCCATGTCACAGGGCAATCTAAAAAAAAATAACCTAGGTATCCTAATCTCGGTCCACGAACCCCTCTCTCTCAGGTTTATGTTATTTTTATTTTAGTGCGGATGACAGGTATAACATACTAAAAGCCCCGTGCTTTTGAAGTTATCGATCTGTTATTAATTTCTTAGAAAATCTAACAATAATTTCCCAAACAAAAACTGCGTTACCTCTCAACCCCATAAAGATCGCAATTCCTCAATACCAATAAAATTACATCATTCATGCCTTTATTTCCTCGAGATGTATGAAATCCGTCGAAAAGGTGACGTGTTCCACAAAGGATAGCTAATAAATAAGGCATGAACGTCAAGGCGTAACATTCCCTCCTAATACCTATTAAGTTCATATAACGCGAAGAAGCAATCTGTACGTTGTTTTAATGTATTATGTAGAATTATAAAGGCGAGCAACCCCGCTTACTTCCTATGATTAATTCATGAGGCAGCGTTCAATTTGAACATGCCTACTGCGCGTTTTGTTATTAAACGCTAACCGGTTCTATTGGTTAATTTGCGCTTTAAGTTTAAATTTGTACCATAATTTTATAACAGAATCAAGGTAGAAATAATTGTAATTAATTGTAATGGAAAGCGTTCTAGACCTGTTTTAGAACTATTTATCACATAGCAGAATACTTGTGAACACCGAAACAAACTAAAATGTCACTTAAAAGAGGTATACAATGCCAAAGTGCTTTTAAAAGTACCTACATGATAGAATGTAGATGAAAGTTTGCGAGTCCGGGCCGCGCCGGCACCGCTCCCACCGATTTCATACACATATTTCGAGAAGAAAACTTCTTTGAAGTCGGGAACAAAGCCAACCCGCCGCTATATCCCCGATATTTTCAACCAAACTCGTACCTTATTCGCAAACATCGAATCCCGTATACAATACAGTGCGAAACGAAATTCGAAGGATAGATAATTTCGGAGAAAGAAATAAGGCGAAAGGGAAAAAATATAAATTGAATAGTCGAATACACGCATCCGGGCATTACCATAAAGGCAACAGGGATCAAGTTGGATTCCTCTACGAACTTTTTTATTTTCCTTCCACCTCTAAATCTCCCAGGGAAAGCTCCGCGAATCTGCAAATGTTGATTTGATGATGTCGCCTCGGATCGTGTCGGAGTCGGCTCGTGTCGTGACTTGTCGCGTTGACCCGGCCCAGGTTTGATTACTCGTTTTATTGGTGCCCTGCGACTCGCAAGCGAATCTCCGAATACCCATGACTACAAATTGCACATCTATGAAAACCCGCGAAGGTTTCTTTGGAACAGCTACGCTGGAACGTGTGTTTTGGCTTTAATAATATGGAAAATAGTGTAGTAAAATTGCGCGGCATCGACGAGGAAGTCTTGACGAAGGTTGCTTACTTTTTTAAGGTCTATCGATATTTGCTTTTATTTAGAGAGGAATATTATGTAAGTTTGTGGACTGCACGATTACCAAACTGATACTTACCATTATTATTAAGGCATTGGTACCTCAGTGCAGAATTAGTCTCAATAAAGATAATATTAACTTGTTAAATTTCTGATATTTAAATAGGTATAAAAATGTGTACGTATCTCGTATCCTAGGAGCAATTGAGTCTTTCCACATAATGTTTTTGAGGAAGGAGTACGTTATTTTGCGAGAGGAAAACACATCGTAAAAGCTAGGCATCCATATTAAGCTTTACTTAATGATCAAAAGCTATAGTTCTTTTGTTACTGTCTGAGGGCAAATAGGAATGAATAGGAAGGAATAATTAGGAAACTACTAATTTTTGTCCACGACATTACCTGCGTCATTTCAGCGACTATTTATATATGCATATTTCAATATGTTCCAGTTTTTAAGTGGAAAAGGGAATACAATCGGTCCAGTTAATGCTGAATGCAAGCAAAACAACTGACAAATCTATAAGTCGGTGGCGCATGTTGTTACGTTTTATTAAATATCTTCATTGTACACACACTTCTGTGATAGTCTTGTAAATATTAAAGATTGCACTACATATGTGTCAAAATAAAAATGAGTTTTTATGACATTTTATAAGTTTTTTCGGTTTTCGCAGCATTTTATAAGTTTCTCAATGTACAATCTAAACACGACTAACGAAAAGTTTGAAGAAAAAGTCTAGCGATAGTGATATTGTACTATTTCCTACCCCCATAACTAGGAACTAGGAAAGGGAGCTAGGAACTCGATGTTTTGGCCGATTACCAAGGCGAGCGAATAATTATCCTTTTTGGGGTTCAAAAGTGTGCCACTGTCTGTCTCTTTGTCAGCGAGCTGTATCTCATGCACCATAAGGTGTTTACACTTGTTTACAAGGAGTGTGTATTACTATAGCCGTTATAACAAAAAAAAAAAGTTATTTTAAGTATAAAAAGGGGTCCCCTTAAAAGAAACGTGTTAATTGGATGGAATTAAAATGGTATGGGTACAATTCGATTAGGCTAATACTGTCAGTTCAAATGACTAGTACTATTTACTCGTACTAGTATAGCAGAGCTATCAATGGTCATCCGCCCTAAAGGTTGTAGCGGCGGTTCAGGCGCGTTTGGAGGGCGGATTAGGGCGCTCATCCATTGCGGTCATTAAGACACATTACCCGCCCCGCTCCCCTCTACCTCACCCCCGCACACCAGCTTTTTAATTCAACTTTCCTCCCCGAATTTGCATGATTACTTTCCTTTTTATTATGCCCCGGCGGCGACTTGCTTTAACTATATTGGGAAGAAATGGGACTTTGACAATGCCCTCACCTCTTGTGCAATAAAGTTTTTTTATTATGGTAGTATTATGTGATTTGTAAGTTACTAAGTTATATCCTTCTCAGATTTTAGCTGGTTATGTTAGTATTATCAAAAGGATCAGAGGTCTTAGGTGTATAGTATATCTACAAATAGATAATGAAACCAAACCTGCTATCTCTTAAGGTAACTCTTCAAGTATAAACAGATTTACCAAGATTCTAAAAAGTTGCCTGTTGCATGTATAAAGAACCCTTTTTTATTCCAGACAGATTCCCACCTCGACTCATCAGTCACCGACCCGACTTGCCCAACAATTTGGAAACAATTACCTTCAGCCAGATATCGCAAGATTAAGAAAGTCCACGCTCGGAATTAGGATTCGCTCCCGAATGGGTCCCGACGTTCCTTAACGGCTCCGACTCCACAAATTGCGGACCTTAACGAGGGCATAAAACTCGAGGCACACTCTGGAGACGCCGCAGAATGCTCAGACTTACTTAAGGATTAATGGTGTAGAAAACAGATTATCATTGGTAGGATTTCCATTAGTGGAGACCCCTGCTAGCGAAGCGCGAAAGCCCTGTGATAGCAGCCACTCTCTGTTATTATTTTCCACATAACAGCACAGAGTCCCAATTTAATTCTATTACGTTCTGTCGCGTTTGAACGACAGCACAATAAACTCGTAGTGCCGGTATCGCGAGCAATATTACAATGAAGGTTTTACTAGTAATGGAATGTGTCGCGGGAACCGGGCCTCTATTCTACTGGGTAAAACTATAATGCCTTTGATATGTTACTATATTGTTTTTAATTTCATCGGCTTTACTGTCAACGTGGACAATACGATTAACATGTCAAAAGCATGTATTTAGTTGAATAGAGTTAGATGGGCAAGAAAGGCTCGGAAAGTCAGTAATGCGGTAAGTACATACGATATTAGTTATTATTTTTATAGAGAAGGGGTGTATTTTCCTTAAATGAAAATTAATGGCATTATTTTATGATTTACAATACGGAGATGGTAAACATTATGCCACTCATATGTTACTTAAAGATCTCTGAAGCTCATAGAAATGTGCCATCTCGAGATTATCCTCAATTGTGGAATTTCGAGATTGCAAGAGTGTTGCCAACCATGAGCACTAAAATGGAATGTTTATTTGCTAGCAATTAACCAGCTGTCTTACCCCAATGTCAAAACACACAGCGAACACTGGACAGGGACAGGTTAGGTTTATCAAGTTTTAATTCTACAGCAACTAGGCTCGCCGTATACCAGTCAGTCAGTCCTGTACCAGAGGCCCAACACAAGGTGCATTGCTGGAACGTTATCGCTGTCGCAAATGTAAAGGAATGACGTAAGCTGCCGGACTTATTGCAATTCAATACATTTTGACAGTTTTCGTAAATCGTTTACGTTTACCTTATGAGCATTTGAGCTCCTTAATATTTATCGGCAATCTTGGTTTTCTTTCACAAGCGACAATAAACTGTCAATTTTGGTACTAAAGCCTGTTGTTCGTTGTTTTTACCCCTATTTGTGTCAATTGTTAACGTTATGACCACTTTTATACTGCCGCGTATAAAACCATACGATAACAATACGTATAAAGCAATGTAGGATAAGGCCTTTATACAATTTTAATTTTCAATAACATCTATGTGGACGACATGCCCGCCACTGAAGTTCGACATTGCTATTTAATTTTAACATGTCCTCGTTAGCTTTAATGAATACAAATTACATTTGCATTGTGGTTCTAATCCATAAATTAGTGGCCCCCTAAAGGTACCTACTGTGGTACTACGGTTCCACGATAGGTGTCGGTACTTGGTAATAAATCTTTACCTCCCGCCTACCGCTTGCTAGTGGAAGATGATGTAGGTACTATTCCATTACAGTAATTGGTATCTAGGAGAGACTGTCTAAGATCAGAAGGTACTGAGGTAAATAAATATAGGAATAGAGTCCCGAGGGGTTTTAATTTGAACAATATTTTTTTAAATTTTCATCAAACGTAGTTAAGAACAGGGATACAAAATTGGAATTGATACACCTGATCAAGACCTTGACAGACCTCATGACAGATTTTAAACACATTTATTTAGTTCGGGGCTCGGGAGTTAGTCCATAAATTATTTACCAAAAATCATATTTTTTTTTAATTTCATCTCAAATTAAAAAGTCTGCTTATTCACGCAATAATGTACCTAACGCTTCAATTATTTCTATTATTATACTCACACACGTAAAACCCTACCTGACTTATAAAATAAAACGAGCTCCCGAAACCTTCTATAAACTCGAAATTTCGCGTAATTTTCTCCACTACAAGGCAGTAAAGGCAGAATTACGTAAATATACGTTTCTACGGTATACTGAATAGGTATAATAACCCGAATTGGGCTTCTTTACGCCTCATCTAGCGCTCGTTATGGGGAGATCGTAAATCTTCATTTCCCCCCCTCTCTTGATTTCCTTCGGAACCTTCGTATCACCGATCATAATATTTGCTAATGGTGTCATGAGTCCGAGAAAACAGCCATTATTAGAGGTATTTGGTGGAGATTTCGTGGTTATAGTAGGGCTGAAAACGTGTCTTCCCGTTAGTAAAAATACATAGTTTAGTTATGTAACTAACTAGTATAATTTTCCTTTTTGATTTATGTTTATAAAATGTAAATGAAGTATTGAATACGTTAGATCGGATTGCAGTATCGTCTGAACGCTAATAAATTAACGGCCGCAGTTAATATCATTATTTGATGACGATTAAGTCTTTCATTAGTGTAATTTTTTTATACACAGTTTTGAAAAGGAACGAATTAACTGACTCTAAAATGTCTCTGAGTACGGCGGTAAGTATTTTATCCTTAGCTTAGGTACTTTAAGGGAGCATTAGCAAAATTGATTGACGCCATTACGAAAAAATAGAATGTTTTTTTGTAATTCAACTACAATGCCTATCGCTACCTTAAAGTGTTCTTAGCAAAAATCTTGTACTTTAAATCCTTTGTAAAATATCTCTGCCGTCACGTTTCTAATGTCTTGAAAGTTTTTCCAAAACAAATGTATTTGCATGAGTTCAGAGTGTTTGCAATAAATCGCTGTCGCACTGTATTTATTTACTGCGCCCCCTCCACCCTCCCCTTGTACATACAAGGGGGTACGTACATACAGAGTTAGGAACGGTTTAGTCATCATATACAATTTTAAATGTTTAGAGACGACTAAATTCAGTTTTAGGATAGATTTTTTAATGAATTGGGTTTGTTTTGAATGGACCGGGATGCGTAGTGTTTAATTTTTTAGTTACTAAATTTTTTTGGTCTTACCTTTGAAAGGTTAATTCAGATTACCTATGATCAATATTCAAAATCTTTACCCCTATATTCACAAAAAAACTATAAACCAATATGATTTTTTAGATAAAGTATTTTTTGTTACATTTTTATGAAAGACAGCGACAGCATATTATATAACACATAGGTACTTTAGCTATTATGGGTTTATGATTTTAATTTTCTATCGTAAGTGTTGTATTTTAACCGACTTCAAAAAAAGGGAGGAGATTCTCAGTTCATTGCAATATATTTTACCGTAGTTAATTCAAGTCTTCAAAAACGTATTTCATGTAAGACACGTTGCTATTAAACTCCAGCCATATTCAAATGCCGTGAAGCGAACACACTGTAGGTACATATATAGAGTGCGATATTATTTTGTAGTCGGTCTCGGGGCACGGAACACAATTAACTTGTAAGATTGTCTGCGGAGGTTGCACAGCGAGTCCCTCGCCCTCCAACCCACCCTCTAAACAAAACATCAATAAACCCACCCACCAACACAAAACCCACGCTAGCTAGGAGCTTTAGGGTCGTTTTTCGGTTGGTGGCGAATAAGTTTTATGTGCCGCATTTCTCTCGCGTAGGTATAGCAGTCCAGTTACCCTTGATTGGTTGTCGTTCCTCTAATCCCGATTTGATCCTTTCCACCCAAAACCTATCCCTTTTTGGCGCTCCTCAGTTAACTATTGACATGGTGCACGTACCTGCCGTGCGTTGTGGAGGCACACATGGAGGGCCCACGTCACTCTTCATTTGTTCAACGTTTTGTTTTTGTAACACCCTGTGTGATGTTACAGCATGAATAATAATAGCGAGGCTTATGAAAATTTAGGTGCATATATGAAAACGCATAACAGGGGTTTGTTTTGCTGAATATTTATTTAATAGGAATTTGTCTACGGCGCAATTAAAAATATAGTCGCTTTTCAAGAAGAGTTGCATCTGCCATGGAAATGTCAGTTAAAAAGAAAGTAAAAGACCGAAAATGGTTTCAACATATCGTCGTTTGCTTTTAATAGCGACCTGTTTGTTCTCAATAATTTATGTATCCTTACTTGCCTGAATAATATTTCACCCTATAGGATGAGTGATATTATAGTTATGTTTAAGTTTACCTACTCGTATATTAGGTGTTTACTAGATAGAAAGAGAGATCTGATCGACAAACAAGTCGTGGGCAACTTGTACTAGCCGCACTATTAGTTCTATTGTGCGTACCAATTTTCATTACAGAGAGTTTATACATATACATGTACTTTAATGCCAGATGTAATCTGAAACCTACAATGATTATATTGGACGACGTAAATCGACGATTCAGTGTATATCCATTATCATACATAGGTACGATGGTATTATAACAAACTCTCTCTAACGAAGAAGAATTTTCCTGGTTTATTATCTTAGTTGACCCTTAAATTGGCAAAAATAAAAAAGACGTGAATTCAAACCCTATTTGATTTGAAATCGGCATAAAAAATAGTTACAAAAAAATTGAACATTATAGTTACGTGTATTATTAGATACTCTGTCAATTTTAGTCTTCGGAAGACTTGTTTTATCGAAATTGACCACACATAACAATTTACTCAAGTTAAAACCTTTTTTAAGTATAATAATTCATGGGATTACGGTTCTCTCCTAAAAGATGTTGACCTTACATTCGGAGGGCAAATAAGCGATAGTGGTATCACGCGCGGGCGAGGCAGCCGGCGCGGGCGCATGCTTGATGAAAAAGTGGCCAAGTGCGAGTTTGAGGGTAGTAGAATAAAAAATAATAGAATGAAATAAAATGATAGGTAATTAACATAACGATTTTTAATGATTTGATAAAACTAGAAAATAATTAAATTCTTTTCATCTCACTAGCTCGGAAAGCCCTTTTTGTTTGTTTGATATCTATTGAGAAAATCGCTTTTTATCCACAAGTGAAGAAAGAGTTTTGACATTTGAAGGCAGCTTAAGTGATATTTGACAGCTAACCAAACGTAAAACCTTACAAGTGCTGAATTTTTAACATCACAATTAATGAATTGCATCGAGTAAAAAACACTAAATACAGTCTTACTACTTTATTTTAATTCATAAATATCAGCATTCTAAATTAACCTTCATTCTTGTTTTAAAAACGGATAAAATGTTTTGACAGTCCAAATAAGTCGATGTGCAAACAAAACGCATCCGAAATAATAAAAAAAAAAACTTACGTCGAAACTTTTCTATTAAGCCGTCAACGTTAAATTTTCGCCGGTTTTTCTAGTTTGTTTTGTTATTAAAAATGAGTGATTCGAGTGATAAAGACGTATTAACACCTGTGGAATTACAGGAAACCGTGCAAAATGCGTAATTGAGCTTACAGTACAAACCATTTTCATTGTTTCCTCGCTGTAGTCAACGTTAAATATTCGCATGTTTTTCTAGTTTGTTTTGTTATTAAAAATGAGTGATTCGAGTGATAAAGACGCATTAATACCTGTGGAATTACAGAAAACCGTGCAAAATGTGGAACTGAGCTTACAGTACAAACCCTTGTCTTAGTTTCCTCGCTGTAGTGAGGTGAAAAGTTTTGTGTTATACGCGGGTGAAAAGTTATTTTACGTCTCGTGTCTTGAAACACTTGCTACGCTTAGGATTCTATTTTTGAACCACTCGCTTCGCTCGTGGTCAATCATAGAATCCTTTCGCTAGCTCGTGTTTCAAATGAACACTCGCAGGTAAAATACAACTTTCCTCACTTGTATAACAAATAACTATTAATATCTTATAAATCTAAAGGATTTTAAGAAAGAAAAAAAACTGTCAACCAAAACTCAACCTATTGCAGGGGGTGTTGCTTTTTTCTTTAGGTATCGCTTTATCAATGACGCCAATGAGGTCATGTAGTAGGAATGCTTCGGCAAAATTTTACTTTGGGTCCTGGCATAGACAAGCGTATGTGGTGCTGATTTATTGTAAATTAACTTACGATTATTTCCCTGGATGGCTATAAAAGTGGTGTTTGAATCCCGGACATTGTTAAATAACGTAGGATTTAGTTATTACCTAGTGATTACACGCGACGTGTTTTAATTATGGCACACGAAAGCAAGCAAATACGCAGGCCACCTGATGATAAGTGGGGACCATGACCCCAATACATTTGCATTCTCAAGATATCAATCCTAAGTCTGCCATCCTAAGACCGCTAATGCGTTGCCACATTTGAGGACAAAGATGGAATGCGTCTGTGCTGGTAATTTCAACGGTCGTCTTATCCCCACACCGGAACACAACAATGCGAAAACTGCTGGTTGACCAGGCTAAAGGATAAGATGAATGGATCCAATACAAAACATCAAAATAAACACATTTAAAATATGGAGAGTAAGATAGGATATTAGTGGAATAACCATAAGTTTAATTTTTTTTCTACGTAAGTAACATGTAAAACGTTCACAAGACGGACATATCGCCTGATGGCATTATCAATTGGTTAACCACATGGTCGTTGACATAGAATAACCAGGGTGATGAGGATTTCGTAAGGTTAACCTTTGTTTTGTCGAAACTCATTTCATAGAAAGTGTCAATTGGCAGAATTATCATTTAATGGACAGGCTTGTGTAGGCTAGAGTTTAGATTTTGTGATAGTCACAAGTCTTACCTAACCTACGTCATTACTGTTTAACTATAACCTGAAAACACCAGGCCCTTTCCAAGATGCATTACGCGTTACTAACGTTTCTATTTGATTCGTTTCTAAACCAATCGCGTCACATATAGATGACGTTATACGAAAAGTCACGTGATCTACCAGTGATGCGATTGGTTTAGCGTTTGCGTAAACGTTATTAAGCAAAGGCAAGGACCTCAGAGTATCAGCAGAAAATTGATTTCGATAAAGTAAAATTCGGTGGAGTGAAACTTTTTTTTTCGATGAAATGAGTGTCGGTAAAATAAGGGGTAAGGTTACGTTATTTATGAAAGTGGCATATCACTTTTGTATGACATGGAGAAGGTAAATAAAGTCTTCGGCTAGTGCCACGTGGGCTTTGAGGCACTACACTAGGCCATTAGCAATCTCATGACTGCTTTGCCAACCCTGCGGGCGAAGAGGAACCCCTTTAGGTTATTCACATATCACAACGGCCCTCGCTAAGATGTAAACGCTGCTATGGCATGGAGAAGGTATATAAGGTCCGCAGCTAGTGCCACGTGGGCTTTGAGGCACTAGGCCATTAGCAATCTCATGACTGCTTTGCCAACCCTGCGGGCGAAGAGGAACCCCTTTAGGTTATTCACATATCACAACGGCCCTAGCTAAGATGTAAACGCTGCTATGGCATGGAGAAGGTAAATAAGGTCCTCGGCTAGTGCCACGTGGGCTTTGAGGCACTAGGCCATTAGCAATCTCATGACTGCTTTGCCAACCCTGCGGGCAAAGAGGAACCCCTTTAGGTTATTCACATATCACAACGACCCTAGCTAAGATGTAAACGCTGCTATGGCATGGAGAAGGTAAATAAGGTCCTCGGCTAGTGCCACGTGGGCTTTGAGGCACTAGGCCATTAGCAATCTCATGACTGCTTTGCCAACCCTGCGGGCGAAGAGGAACCCCTTTAGGTTATTCACATATCACAACGGCCCTAGCTAAGATGTAAACGCTGCTATGGCATGGAGAAGGTAAATAAGGTCCGCAGCTAGTGCCACGTGGGCTTTGAGGCACTAGGCCATTAGCAATCTCATGACTGCTTTGCCAACCCTGCGGGCGAAGAGGAACCCCTTTAGGTTATTCACATATCACAACGGCCCTAGCTAAGATGTAAACGCTGCTATGGCATGGAGAAGGTAAATAAGGTCCTCGGCTAGTGGCAAGTGGGCTTATATTTAGGCACTAGGCCATTACCAATCTCATGACTGCTTTGCCAACCCTGCGGACGAAGAGGATCCCCTTTAAGTTATTCACATATCACAACGGCCCTAGCTAAGATGTAAACGCTGCTATGGCATGGAGAAGGTAAATAAGGTCCGCAGCTAGTGCCACGTGGGCTTTGAGGCACTAGGCCATTAGCAATCTCATGACTGCTTTGCCAACCCTGCGGGCGAAGAGGAACCCCTTTAGGTTATTCACATATCACAACGGCCCTAGCTAAGATGTAAACGCTGCTATGGCATGGAGAAGGTAAATAAGGTCCTCGGCTAGTGGCAAGTGGGCTTATATTTAGGCACTAGGCCATTACCAATCTCATGACTGCTTTGCCAACCCTGCGGACGAAGAGGATCCCCTTTAAGTTATTCACATATCATAATGTATGGGATGACCTTCTCGTGCGTTGCGATAAACTACGTGGTCTACTGTCATCCCATACATTTTGAGTGATAGAGAAGAAAAACGTTAGCAGCGTTGGCATGTTGGCTAAGACTCAGAGCGTGTTTCTTACACACACATACATCTTGTGGATCTTATTGTTTTATCACGTGCGTATTTTAATCTAAGGGTGACCTCATAAGACATTTTTTCGGGCGCAATTTGTATTATACCAACATTAAACTTCTCATTTTTTTATATAATCATATGGAAAGCTTACGGTAACTTTTAAGAATATTCCAGTAACATATAGGTACGCATTCCGTTTTTGTTGATATTGTAAAAACACATATTTAGTCTTTATGGATCTGTAGTCTTCCTCGCCGGTTCTGATTCGTTTAATGTTTTACGTTTCTTTCGCAAATATTGTCAAAACAACTAACTTTTTCGTTAATTGGAAAGTTAACCCACTTGAAAAGCTAGAAATCTTCACTGTATTTGAGTAAGGACATTGTCAGTGTTATGAATTAAATTACAAAATACAAATCATGCTGTATAGTATACCTATTCAACTGAACACCCTTTGAGTGAATCCTCCAGTCTCAAAATGTTCGGTTGGTTAAGACCTGTTTGCCGCCATAAAGATAACCGCTGATGCGCCAGGCGGCCACCGCAGTTGCTGACGTAACACAAATAACCGGCAAGTTAAATAATAAGTAGTAAAACGATTAACACGAGTCAACATCAACCTTCTTTTGTTTTAAAATCTCGAAATACCATCTTGTAAATACGCTGAAAAGGAACACATTTTTAAACGCGGCCTTGAATTTTTTTTTACTATTTTGCGGCTTTGAAACTCCTAAACGCATCCTAAACGCATTTAGAAAAAAGTTAGTGCACCGTTTATATGTTATCCATACTAATATCATATTATCAATGTGAAAGTGTGTACCTATGTTTCTTCGTCATTCACGCTTCAACGGAACGGATCAAGATGAAACTTGGCAGACATATTGGTTAGGTGCTGGAATAGGACATATGAGTGTTTAACCCAGAAAATATGAAAGTTTCCGAGGGAGCAGCCATAAACGACTTCTACGCGGACGGCGTCGCAGGCGAACGCTAGTATGCTTATATACGAGAGTAAGCCGGGTTCAGATTACTTTCCGTCGTCATATTAGATTTTACGTTTACTTACAAAATACGTAAAAAGTTGAATTACCATTGTGGTATTTTAAAATATTATATTAGCTAGGTAGAACAGATTTGAAAAACCTATTGATAAGAGCAGCAGAGCAGCTAATTGGAGTCGCATTAGAAATGAATAATGATTCACTGTTAAATATAGACGTCTCATTTCCGTCTACTGTGTTGAATTGTTGGCAACTACAAAGTCATCCAAAAGGTGAACGCAAATCTAAAATAAATTATCGTTTTAAATCAAACTTCATACGCTAAATCCCATGTCTTTTTCCGAAATGCAAGCAGTCACTGTAAACCATACGGCACTCATAACAATGCAAGGTATTCATTAAGGCCCAAGCAAACACTTAAGCATCCACATAGATTTCATGCCCATAAAATAATTAACCCCTATTGAAAACGCATTACGGCACCGCGTTAGGTCCCAAAGAGAGCAAAGAATCGGAAACCAATACCGACTAATCCCACTAATCGCAGCGCAATTGAAAAATAAAAATGTAGATGGTGGAATGATTCCATTTGGAGCCAAAACGATGCGACAAAATAATAAAAAACGCTTGGAACCGAGCGGCCGGCGGGCTAATATTGAAAGCAAATCCGGTAAAGCCTTAAAGCGCCTGGATCGAGCACCTGGGAAGTGTGTGTTTGCGCCGACACCGACTGATAATCATTCGGATTACTTTATACTTTGCTTAATGTCGCCGATTTGGGTATCAATTGGTACTTTGTCGATTGTTTCCATCAAGCTCGAGGATTAAATGGTTTTGCTGAACGGGACTTGTGATGGGACGGTGGTTAAACGCTGGTTTTGTTGAATATAATTGTATTTTTAATATTTTAAGAAAGACTTTTTTATAATATTTTATACATAACAAAGAACAGATTAATAAACACAAGAAGAAATGAGCCACGAAATGTTCCCAACTCAGCGTTGTGCTGGTATTAAAGTCAGCACTGGTCCTCCGTTATGTCATAGACATTTTTTTATACTTCAGAATCGTATGTTGAAGTGTTCATCCCGTGTATTAAGCTGGCAGTTCATATAATGAATATCTAGTTAAAATGGCGCAGTATAAGTATTTGTAATAGCGGCCCGCCAGCGGCTTCGCCCCGCTGCAAATTCCTGACTTTCCCAGTGGATTTTTCAATTATTTTCTTTCATAAAAACCTTGTCGTGACATTGACAAACACAAAAAAAAAGAAATCAGCCAAATCGGTTCAGCCGTTCTCGAGTTTTGCGCTTACCAACACATGTAGCGATTCATTTTTATTATATAGATTATTGTAGGGTATCCGAATATGAGACGACCTTCACCCAGCTGTTTATTCGAAAAAAAGTATTTTACATTAAATTTAATATGGTAAGTAATATATGGCGAATAGTTTGGCTGAAAAAATTCAGTCCAGTATATTATTTATAAAAAAAAACAAAATCAACTTTAAATCTAGAAATTACAATTACTTGTTTAATGGACAAATTACATACCAATCGAAAGTATGACCATAGAATATGAAAACGTTAGTTTGACTATTTTCCCATCATAACTATTGGGTAGGTAGGTGGTATAAACCTAACATTAACATTTGCATATTCTATAGGTTTCATACTTTCCATTAGTATAAAATTTGTCGTGAAAACAAGCAATTGCAAATAAAATAAAAACTTTAAATTGAAAAAATAATAATTATATTATTAATATTGGACTGAATTTTTTCAACCAACCCATTCGCCGTATATTACTTACCATATTAAATTTGATATAAAATATTTTTTATTGAATAAACAGCTGGGTCAAGGTCGTCTCCTATTCGGATCTTAGACCATTAATAGATATTCCAAGTCATGATAGCATTATTTAAATTGCGAAGCGGTCACTAATTGATGGCTATCGCATACGAGCATTCAATTGAAAGTTTTTAATTGCGTTTTTATTCGAATACAAAACAGCGTATCGAAATTTATAATAACTTTGCTTAGTGATTATCGTTTAATAGTTAAATCGTTGTCCTTACTTCCTTACTAATATTATAAACGTGGAAGTGTGTTTGTTTGTTTCGCCTTTAAGGTATAACGCTGAGCGATCGATGTGGAATTTGGTACACGGATAGTTTATAATAGCTCGACGACTTTCAAGGTTTACCTTTAGAGGCAAAAATCACAACTTATAAACGTTTCACCTTTAAGTTTGTTTAATGCCATGTTTAAACTGTAACATGCAATGTCTACAGTGAAGTAAATGTATTGATATTTACATAACGACGTGGACTGTACCTACCATTAAAAATTTACAAGTTTGTTTAATTAATGTCGCTTAGTGTTGCCACATTAAGTTATAGGCGAGTGTCCGATTCCGGGGATTTATAACTTTACTAAAGTAGGAACAAAAATCTCGATTTCTGAATCTTATAAATTGAAAATAGATTGACATTATTAAATCGAAATCGCTGATCAGCGACCACACCGCCTTTTGTTTAATGGTGTTCAATAAAGTGTAGTATTGTATGTATTTGCAAAATTATTATTATTGTGCGTCCATAATGACTTAGCTACGTCTCGTAGACTCTGCTACGAATGTGCTACGAACTGATCAATACGGCCTTGCAAATATTTATAACTGTTACAATGTATTTCCACGAAGTTTTTACAGTTCTGTACCGGAAGGCAGCCCGATGAGACCCTATTAATATGGCTTCGCTGTGCGTCCGTCCGTCAGTCCGTCTGTCCGTCCTAACCTTACAACTTTTGAGGCGAAAAGATAAATACTTGCTTTAAGATTCCGGCGTAAATATCTCTGGCATGCTCTAATACGTGATATAGATTTCTGTAACAATATATTTTTTATGGAACATAGCATGTTACAAATGTATTTCATCGTAATTAAATAACAATCGCGTTACGATTCCGTCTTTTGCAAGGCATTGTATATCTCAACACGCTCGTCTTGTATAAAACAGCTTAGTGGGACTGAGATTTTATTTCAATTCTATTTCCATCCACATCCTCAGCTGCAAAGGCTTTGCATTGCATTTCATCCTTACATTGTTCAATTTTATATTATAAAAGTAAACAAGGATGCCTTTTACTTCATACTAACGTTTTTGTTGGTTTAATCTCAGCTGGGGCCATGTTCTACTCGGAAAAACCATATTGCTTTTGACATGTAATCGTATTTTCAGCAGTGTGATAGCTCTTATTTCCTTGTAACGGCAAACGAGTTAAAAATAATACGGTTACATGTGAAAAGCGATATGGCTTAACCGAGAGGATACCCCTGGTATAGACAATAGAGTAATTTTTTTTACAACAAAAAAAGATAAAGGCATAGTAAACCACAAGGCATTGAAACTTTAAATAAGTCTAGTATTGACATCATAACCCAGAATTTTATTATGGTAAAATCCAAACCCAAGTTACGAGGTTTCAAAAAACCGATGAATTGCTTCGAGAAAAGGTAGTTAGTGCCTTTGCGCTCCGGTTGGCTCGTCTTGGCGGGGGCACTACCTGATAGAGGCATTCCATTTAAGTCCTCTGGGTTGGCAACACATTTAAAGTCGTACCTATTGCAGTCTTGAGATCGTAGTCTTGAGAATTTAAATGTCTATCCAGGTGTCCAGCCGTTCGACTAAAATTCATTTGGCAAAATTACACTTGACAAACAACGTTTTGCAAAAAAATGTTTCGTCTATAGGTCATTTTACAAATGACTTGCTTTTCCAAATGATCAACAGTTAAATTTACATTTTACGAGGTTAGAAGCTCCCGCCTTGGCCTTCGAGGTTGTTTTTTTTCTGCCCAGAAATAGGTAAACTAATTGCTAATTGAACAATTGCAAAGTGAGTTTTTGTAAGATGATACTTTTGTCAAATGTCTCGTT
Source organism: Acleris emargana (assembly GCA_927399475.2). Taxonomy (NCBI): domain Eukaryota; kingdom Metazoa; phylum Arthropoda; class Insecta; order Lepidoptera; family Tortricidae; genus Acleris; species Acleris emargana. The sequence continues at coordinate 10,097,630 of OV656841.1, read as the reverse complement.
TGCCAAATGATCATTTGGTGAAACGATGTTTGTCAAATTAACATTTGTCAATAATTTTTTGGTCAAACATTAGTGAACCGCCTATCCATCTCAAGTCCCACTTACCATCACGTGGACCGAGTGCTCGTATACTTTCTAATTGCCATAAAAAATAACTGAGTATATTTCGCTCAAAATTTGTACTATTGGAACTTGTTTGTCATCGTTGCTTTGCGAACGTGCGTCCTTTTGTAGAGCTTGAGCTAGATATTTGAAAATTCTTTAGTAATTTAGCCGTGAATGCGTAACAAACATTCAGATTGGTAGGCAAACTCACTTTCTTTATACTACTTAACTCTTATTATATTACCATTTAATTTCATTATGAAGGGGTATGGGTAGGATAAAACTGGAATGATTGTCAAATAAAATGACATTACTCCGTGATATTTTTTATTATGACTAGAGGTTTCTGAAGTTACAAAACAATCTGTATTCTCTTAAGTAATTTTACAAAATAATCAAATTACTGACTAATTCGCTGATATTTGTTTGATATGTATTAAAATGAAAACCTCGAACTAATTTTTTACAAATATTGAAATAATATATTTACATTATTCATTACTTATTAGGCACACGGAAGGTATCTATTTCGTGTTGTTAACTTAACATAGCGCTACTGTAAAATACTATTTTATTACATTTATTTACAATCCAGTTGGCTGTTTAATAAATAGGTATTTAAATTAATGAGATCCTGGTTGCTTTAATCTCATTTCAGGTTATGCCAATATCTTAAGAAAGTTTTGTGTAAAGCTTCACTCGTTTAAAATACTTTCGTTGGTATACACACGTAATAGTCACAGAACATTGGTATCGATTTCTTAGTATTATTATTTTACCTTCATACGAAATTTGATTGGTTTCTGGGATGCTAATTGATGTAAAGTCCATTCACACTTACTTGTTTTATTCAGTAAACACTTTTGTAACCACAAAATGCATTCAGATTAGCCTCGGGGAGGGAAGATGGAAGATCAAAAAAGATCCGGATTTTACTTTTAAAATATCTAAATATCAATTACCTCATTAAAAAATAATCGATAATATAAAATCGGGCAATTATTTGCAAAATGTGGGATGCTGTTGCTTTATTTACCAGAAAGCAAAAAAGATGCATTTTGAGAACTAAAGGAGATTGAATGGACCTTGGGTACTTAGTTAACTTTATGGTTCCTGAAAGAGGTTTATAATTTTTGCCTTTAAATACTCGTATTATAGTTTAAACAGTACTATTATATTGAAATAATCAAGTTTCGTTTAATATTTAGTAAGATATGACGCATTTTACTTTATTTAGGCAAAATATTACACGGATGTACGACCTCTATCATAACTATAGATTTATTTTACAGAAATCTTTGTCCTTTATAGTCATTTTACATGAGAAATATAAATTAATTCATTTCAATTTACAAGTTACATTTATTCTTTAAACACTAGGATTACTTTCGATTGGCTTTCTAGTCAGATATCGGGATAGAAAAAATATACTATTAAACTATTGTTGTTTATTTAAACTATTATTGCATTATTGTGGCTTAAAGTAACAACAATTGACAGTCTGTTTACAATATTTGTCAAAGTCAAAAACATGTTATTTAAAAGCAACGTTTATTTACAAAAACAAAACTCGCTTATAAACGACCGTAACAATCTTTAGCGACTCGATGTCTGAATCCTGCGGGGTTAATAACATAGCTGTGCAGTTCAATTTACGCTGAGAGAAAAGGACAGAGCTATATAACTGCTATAGCTCTGTCCTTTACGCTCGCCGTAAAATTAACTGCATAGTTACGTGACTGTGATAAATGCTTACTTTATTCACAATATTATTGATTTAACTCAAATAATTTACGCATCAACTATTTACACTCTAAACTACACCCTTAAAAATATATTTTTAAATCTAAGTACATTTCAAGCTTATAAAAAATTGCACACATCGCTTTGGTATACGTAAGTACATACCTATATATTTACAGTTTCATATCCTAGAAGAATCGTTAAGATTTTATTGCCCGAAGTTCCAAACGGAATATTCAAAAGAGAAACTTAGTACTTGCATACCACGAGCACACGACTGAAGGAAAGCACTCTCCTACTGCCATAAGGCTTACCCTAACTTTATATGCTTTAGGATCATACCTGCAGCATGGATACAACTCTCAAAACTTAACTTACTCGAGCCGTTAATAAAGGCACTTAAGTTAATTAAGTTTTGAGTTTTATGTGGAATATTTAATGAAGAAGACCTCCGTTGCAAATGAACGTGACTAGCGAATGGAAAAGGATTCATGGTTATTCATTGTAACATTCAAGGCAAGATCGTTTAATGTTTGTAGTCTTAGGGTGTCGATCCCACAGCAAATGGTCTCAAGATATGAGTTATAATCTGCAAAGGTTTGTAATGAACTGCGTCTTCGGATTTTAAATGACCGTTTAGTGAGAGATCAACACGTAAGTAACAGTCGCATGTCATATCACTACCGAGCCAATCTTGATTTGACTCGATATACCCTCGTTTAGCAGCCACGTGCAATCGAATTGTCCCATTAGCTACGCTCACTCTAACGTTTTAAGTTTATGCACATTAATCGAACCAATCCCACAGGTGCCTATACAGCGGTTGGTCGGCGGGCGGCTAGGAGGCGCGCGCTGAGGCCAGCAGCGGAGAGCGCCCGTCGTCCCGACCGCGCGCCTCGTCTCAGAGCACCCGGTCGCTCACTCCCCCAGCCGCATACTGGCAGGCAGATAGCGGCGCGGAGCCAGCACGCGACACTGGAGACACACCTCCGTATCCACCTCCAAACCCTGACGAATGCTGCTTGGCCTTCAACCGCAGCTGTGCTATCGATGACGACATCGCCGGACACGGCTCCGTTCGATACATTGTATACGGATTAGGAGGAGCCGTATAAGGACAGGGAGTCACACCACCACCTACGCCGCCTGATCCACCGACACCACCCATGCTACCGCCTCCAACACCTCCCATCGATGATGCTGAGTTAAAACAGTTTACGGATCCTTGATGATGGCTTGCGGGGACGACTGAGCCTAGAGGATTAACTGGCCACGGAAAGCTCTTAGTACCCAAAGGGCTGGGGACTTTAGCAGCCCAGTTGTTGTAGGGGTAGGAGGAATAGATGTCGGTGTCGGGGAAAGGCTGCATGAGCCCGTTGAATTGCGTGGTGAAGCCGTTCTTGAAGTCAGCGGCAGCGGCCGCGGCTGCATTCATGGCATTACGCTCTCGCTTTCGCCATTTTGCTCTCCGATTTTTAAACCAAACCTGTAACAAACAATAAACTCATAAAGTTTCAATTCTATTATAAGCAGGATGTTGAACAATCAACGCGATTCGGATCCTACCATGTTAAATATTTTGTAAATTATAAACAATTAGAATAAAGGCGGTTGCACAACTGAAGAATAGGTCAATTCCTTAAACATCCTCACGTTGTTGTTATATAAAAGCAAACATGATGTGTATTCCATTAAGGGTATCTTATCGCACATGACACAAAATAGTTGTGCAAAAATCCCAGACACTCTGGTTGCGTTGGTTGTGATTCTACTCATTCGGTTTGATGTTCGTTCGACGTTGTGGATAAATACAGTGTTGATAAATTAATGTCAACACTTAACACAATTGAAGAGAATGGCATAGGTAAAATTATACTGTGTGCGTTACCATACTCACAAAGAATGCCATATAGTTATAATCATAGAATAGCTCAATTTAATTCGATAATGTATAATGCTATATCCTGCAATAGTAAATACCACTTTTTCAATTTAAATAAATTTTTAAAGCCCATCACACTAACATCACAAAAAAATCATGTGCCAAGGAAATATATTTTGACCTTGGTTGACCTATTAGCTTATAATATTGAACCTAATGGATATAGTAGTACCCAGCCCCAGCAAGCCAATATTGGCAATAGTGCCTTGCCTCATAATTTAAACTAAATTATAGGACAGCGGAAACACCCTTGAGTATAAATTTAATTCACCAACATATTCAAGGTTTTTCCAGCAAAGAACTAGAAATAGGGTTGTTCTTAGATAGTGAAAATGTACAAATTATGTGCATTACTGAACATTGGCTTAGACAAGACCAATTAATATTTGATTTTGTAAATTTTAAATTAGTTAGTTGTTTTGCTAGAAAATGTGCCATTCATGGTGGCTCTTTAATAATAGTTAAAAGTACTCTTAAATCCAAGGAAAGAAAGGATATTGTCAAGCTATCAGTAGAAAGGATTGTAGAAATTTCTTGCGCAGAACTAGAAAGTTATATAATAATATGTATTTACAGACCACCATTGGCTGATTTTTGCACATTTGAATCAACTATGGAACATGTGTTAAAATTAGCTTGTAATAGCCAGAAGCATATTATAGTTTGTGGAGATTTTAATATTAACTTACTCGAAATGTCAAATAATACCACTAGGTTACTAAGTTTATTTAAATCTTTTAATTTAGGTAATCTGTTCTTTGAACCCACTCGGATAGGTGTTAGTAGTGCAACCTGCTTAGATAATATTTTTTGTAATTGCGAATGTTTGGATAAAGAAATATTTAATTGTTTTAATTCGGACCATAGTGGTCAGAAGGCATCTTTCGTCAATGATTTTTATCAAAAACCTCAGACAATAACATATCGACCTATAACTAATAATCGTTTGGAATCATTCAAAAATAAAGTCCAGAGTAATCTATCAGTGTTACCTTTCATACATAATGAGTGTAATAGTATTTATAATGACTTGTTTGGCGTAATTCTGCATCAATTTAATAACCATTTTAAAATGAAAACTTTAACTAGGTTGAAAACCAAATTTAGCGAATGGGCTACTGCAGGTATTCATAAAAGTAGAAATAGGCTTTACAACCTATATAGAGAGAGGGAGGACAATAAGAACGCTGACTTCCTAAATTATGTTAAGAGTTATTCAAAGACCTTTAAGCAAGTTTGTTTAACTGCCAAGGCAAATTTTCTTAGTCTTAAACTCAAATCGTCTGACAATAAGGTAAAAACTGTATGGAATATTATAAATAGAGAAACGGGTAAAACTAAAACTCGCGATAATCAGGTCACCCTAAACTCAGGTGACAAACAAATCACGTCAAATAAAGACGTCGCCTTAGCATTCGAAGATTATTTTTCCAACATAGCCATTAATACTACGAAATGTCTCAAATCATCCGCGGTTCAAGCTCAATCATTACTTTGCACTAATGTCAGTAAATGTAATATAAACTTTGAATTCAGCCCTATAAATTCAGTTTCAATAGTCAAAGTATTTAAAACGCTTAGTTTAAAGAAGACTGAGGATTTGTGGGGCACATCAGTTAGTGTACTTTTTCCTATCATAGGTGTAATTGCACCCCATCTAGCATTAATTTACAATAATTGCATTTCAGAAGGGATCTTTCCAGATCTTATGAAATATAGTAAAGTCATACCTCTTTTTAAATCGGGTGAGATGAGTGATATTACGAACTTCCGTCCCATTTCCATACTACCAGTTTTAAGTAAAGTCTTTGAGAAACTAATTCTGAATGATATGTTAGGTCACTTTAATAGAAATAAACTACTTAACAATAACCAGTTTGGCTTTACCAGAGGTCGATCAACAATTGATGCGGCATCTGTTCTCATTAAATATATATATAACAGTTGGGAGCAATCTTGCGATGCAGTAGGAATATTTTGTGACCTTTCTAAAGCTTTTGATTGCGTGGTTCATACGACCCTTATTTTAAAATTAGAACATTATGGATTGTCTAATAAAGCTATAAGTCTTATGTCTTCTTATCTCAGTGATAGAACTCAAACAGTTGTTGTAAACAAAACACAATCTGATGGAGCTACAGTGAAAATAGGTGTGCCTCAAGGCTCTATTTTAGGTCCTTTTCTATTTTTGGTTTACATAAATGACTTGCCACCATCAGTAGATAAACTTTGTGATATTGTACTTTATGCTGATGATACTTCACTAATTTTCAAGGTAGACAGAAAATCCATAGACTTCAGTAGCATAAACTCCACACTAGTTAAAGTACTTAATTGGTTTACTAGCAACAATTTGCTACTAAATGCTAAGAAAACTAAATGTGTTAGATTCGCTTTGCCTAATGTTAAACCGTTAGATTCTAGTATTATTCTAAATGACGAGTGTTTGCAAATCGTAGATAAGGCAGTTTTCCTAGGCATAACAATAGATAAAAATTTGCAATGGAGTCCCCATATAGCTGTACTGGCAGGTAAACTAAGTTCGGCAGCTTACGCAGTTAGGAAAATTAGACAACTAACCAATGTTGAGACAGCTCGCTTAGTTTATTATAGTTATTTCCATAGTGTTATGTCGTACGGTATTCTGGTTTGGGGTAAGGCAGCTGACATACAAACTATATTTGTGTTACAAAAAAGGGCCATTCGTTCTATTTACAACTTAAATTCCCGTGACTCCCTAAGAGAATTTTTTTTAAAGGAAATTAATTTCTTAACTGTAGCGTCACAATTTATTTATGAGAATATTATTTATGTTATAAAAAAATTGGATTCTTTCACAAAAAATTCTGATATACATAATTTAAATACTAGAAATAAAAATAAAATAACTATTCGAAAATTCCGCGTCCGTAAAGTACATAAATCATTTGTTGGTCAATGCATTCATTTCTATAATAAATTACCTGAGGTAGTATTAAAGTTACCCTTTCCAGCACTCAAAAATTACTTGAAAAAGTCGTTAATGTCTAAAGCGTATTATAGGCTCGAGGACTATTTAATAGACAAACATGCTTGGCCTAAACCCGAAACTTAATCAATAATATATTTTTTATTTGTTTTTTTTCAAATTCAAAATCTTTATCTTGTCTGGGGGACACCGTTGATGTAGGAAAACATATCAATCTTATGTGGTCATCTTGCACCGTCTTATATACACATACGTAGGAGTTCTTTTTTTCCTTTTCTCTCTTTCTATCTTAAGATTTTGGTGTGTTTTCCTGCGGAAACTACGCAGGATATTTGAAATATTTTTTAATTTGCTATTTATAGGTTTATATAATGCTAGACTAAGTAGTACCATTGTAATATTAAATATATTTAAAAAAATGACTGACTGCTGAGTTTCTTGCGGCGCTTCTTCTCAGCAGTGGTCTCCTCTTGTGAAGCGCTGGTAGATTCTTGACGTGTAAAAGTGCCCGTGCGGCCTACTTACTGAATAAATGTCTTTATCTTATCTTTATTGAATATGCATAAGGATTCAGCCGCCATTACAAAATGACGAACAATAACTTCCAAATCGGAATCAGGATGCGCGACGTTGCGTAGCTATTAACTTTGCTCATTACAAAGTTGACAGAGCGTTCCGCGATTCCGTCCACGTCCCACCGCGCGTCTAATTGTGGGGGGAATGAAGATGGACGAGCGGTGCGATTGGACGGGACGCGCGATAAATGAGATCGATGTTGTTTAGGCCGTAGTTAGGCATTATGAGAGTTTTAGTGCCGAGTATGTATTGTTTAAAAGACGTTACAGATAGTTCAAGACTGCCGCGCGGAGTTTTGTTTGCGCTATAATATAAATAGCTCGCTCTAATCAGTGTGGAAACGAAGCCGCAGTACTTGTCCAAACGACTTATAAGTCTATGCTAATGATAACGGAGCAATGCAGTTACGTTATAGAGTTAGATACGTGACCGGTCGTTGAGTTTTTGTAAATGTATGGCGGAGTCAGTACCGGATCTAGGTAGGCACAAGAACTGCACCGACGGTTTGTTTCATCATTCATCCTAAAAGACAAGTCTTCTCTAAGGGTCTCTATTGGTCGGTTAGCGTAAAGCATTATTTTATTCTCTATTCAAAATCTCATGGCTTACACTATTTTGGAAACTTTAATAATCAAGAGCCGGGTCGATATAGCGAGCCGTGTCACCAGATAGCTGCTGATTTATGCTCTTCCGTCATTCCACCATTCGGCACAGACAGAAAACACTACACAGCGACGAAAACTCTTGTGAAAGCTATTAAGGAGATATCTGGCTACGCTGATCTGGCATTTTTTTAAAGAATTATACTTGTTTTGTTATTCAAGTATAGCTTTAATTATAAGTAACTAAATAATCTTTACGAAACTGTTTTTTAGAACTTATGCATTTATGATTCTGTGTTGTAAATTACAACAACACCATCATCATTATCATCTACATAAAAGTCTTATCTTTGAGTATTTTCTCTACAACAAACCATTGTTTAAGCACATTGGCCGTGAAACTAACATTTCAACGTTGCCTTAGCTATAACAATGCAGTTAAGAATCTAGAAACACTGCACATTTGTCAGCCTGTCGCGACGGTCGATACAGTGACGGGCAAGGTGATAAGTTGCTGTAAGTAGAGATAACTCGCCGTGCCTACCGATCGATCGGCTCACCTCCACGATAAATCCCGATCCAGGCTGTGCAATAAATATCTTCCCGGCGGTATTCGTCTCACTCAGTGACGCACCGAGCCGAACCACTAAATAATACCCCCATCCTCGGTTAAGTGAACATAAACGCTTTCCACCCCATATACAATCGTTTGTTTTTCAAAACATAAATTTCACAAATTCGCATGAGCGGTGGCATTCGCAGGTATTTTATGTTTGCTCTTTTATTCTTGTGAGTTATAAGCCGTTACATTGACAATCGGAGAATTATGAACGATACAATTGTTTTGACTGTTAGCGGTAGTTGTAGCATGAAAACTGAATAAAATCATGAAAATTCCACTGTACGTAATTTAATATTGAGCATAATAAAAATATTGATGAAAATCGATAAATTATGCCATAACCATATGAATATTTTAGTATTGATTTTAGATTCTTCTATTTTATCTACATTTTGCATTATATAATCTTTAGGTTTCAGACCGCTATCCCTGGGTAATTATTTTAATGGTTTTTATCTTCCTCGACACAGGTCTAGCCTAGTGTGGGGTCAAAGGTGATATTGATTTTTTGCACTGTATTTTTGGAAAATAAATATTTTACTTTAATTTTTACCTACCTACTACACTAAGAACATTTTAGCATCCCATTTCATTACGTTTCGAGAAAATAGGAAGTGAAAAAATTGTATAGTGATAACGGAAATCACGTATCTGTGTGGAATTGCTCATTCAAGATATTATATTTGCAATTTAAAAGATGAAAACAAGCCAAACTACTATTATCATATGATATATTTTACACACGATAATAATAAAGCCTTTTGCGAACCTATAAACGTATCGAATACCGCATTGATGAGAATCATGAGCCATTGACAAACCGCGTTTCCCAACGCAACCGCGAACCAGTGAAATAACTCCACAGAAACTTTAGGGGCGCTCAATAATGACAACAGAATGATATTTATTTAGGTGCACATATGTGGAAATAATTTCCATTATTTGAATAGGCAGAGGTAGGGCAGCGAGGGTAGCGGCAGGGAGGGTCGCGATATTACGAACCGACTAATCCTTTAAATATATTATTGCCGGCGGTGACCCTCCGGCCCGAGAGGGACAATTTTTAATGCTTCCGAAATCGATATTAATGTTTCTTGCGTATTTATATTCAATATTCTGGTCGTTTATGACAATAAGGGGTAGATTTCATTTGTATAACCAGCTTCTGCCCACGACTTTGTCCGCGTAGATTTCGACTATCGTTATTCCTTCAGGAACTTTTCAATTTCCCGGGACGAAAAGTAGCTTATATGCTAATAAGCTATCTCCATCTCAAATTTCATTCAAATCCGTCCAGTTGTTGCACCGTGAAGAAGTAACAAACAAACACACAAACTTTCGCACTTATAATGTTAGTCGTTTTCTAAGTATTTTATCTAAGTATATTAAATATAGGCCATTAGAGAAAGAGAAAGAATAAAGAAAAGCAAGAGGAGGCCTTTATTGTTGACGGCAACCAAATCTTCTATCGGACTTCGTAACTTGGGAAAACGCCTGGTGATGTGCAGCTACTGTGCTTGTTAAAGTTTCCGCGGTCTATATTTGCTGGGACTGGCACCAAAACCTCCACAATATTTCGTTTCTCATGAGCAGGATGATTTTCACTCCTTTCCTTTACACTTTCTGGCACTAGGTCGGATCAGTTATTTTGTAATTTGGTCTCTACCACTTTGGATGTTAACGTATGTAAATCTTAGACTTTCTATTATGAAACTCGCCTTGTGTATTAATGCCTCTCATTATGCACCAGTCACAAACTACTATTCTTTCATTAACATACACAACCCCGAAGCAGAAGAGTACCGTAGCTGTTTTCAGTTTTACATCTTTTAAGTTGAACGAGACGAAAGGAGAGTCCATCGCAAACTAACTAGAGAAGACTTAATTACCTACGAACAGACATTGAGGACAAGAGACTTGTGCGTGACTTTTCTCTATCATCTTGTTACGTATTCCTATAATAATGACACGGTGGAATCACCCCTCCAAAATGACCACGCTGCTCCCTAAACGATGATGAATTGTCCATCTAAATAGAAAATCTTGTCACCTAGGGTCCGCAAATTAACTCTACTGGTGAATTTGATAATATTATACGGTCAGACAGGACCAAATTGCCTTAAATTTTAAATTAAACTGTAATCGCCATTTTATTAGCGTCATCAATCAAATAACGGTCTAAGCGAACGGGTGCGCGTTATTTCAAGTCTCACAACAAGTGATCTTAGGTCTAGGTTATAAGGACTAGTTTGGTGTAGAAGGATTGGCTGAATCACTATTCCAGAGTCAAATATACAGGCGCTCATATAAACGGATGGAGGAAATAAACTGCGAATCGACGCTCGAATAGGGCTGTCGTGGTATGTTGTTACTTCTTTTGAAGACTCTTTTGAAATGTTATTAAATACTTACTTACTTACTATTGACTATCCAAATTAATGGGTTACTTTTCAAGATTTTGTAATTTATTAACTTTTAAGGAATTTTTTAACTTGATCAGTATTATTTTTTATAACATCCTATGAGTGTTTTTAGGGTGACATTCACAGCATATGTGACTGTTTTGTGGTGACATTCGTGGCCAATCTGACAAGTTCAAGCGCTGCTAAATATCTTCAAGCTAGACTATGGTACCCTCTCGTTTACTAATATTAAACTAATCAACACCTACAACTCTCGACTATACTACCATAGGGTTGTCAAACGGCCCTTATAACCACCGTCCTAACACTTCTAACCAATGTGACTCTAGCCAATCCGAACCGGAACAAACCAGTTTGATTTATCTCCGCACTAGATTAGAGCCCTGCGATATTAAATGCACCCCGCGGTGCAGCGCCCGCGCCACTGGCTTACGGAGCGTGTCACCTTACAACTTTGGACACGAGGCAGCCTACGCAGCACACACAATAGATATCACAGCCCACTTATACAGGATTGAAAATATTAACGGCACGGAGAAAAATTGGCGAACAACTCTTTACCTTGATTAACACGAGAATTTGGGCCCTAGTCGTTCATCCATATTGACCATAGACAAAGCCTATTATAGTCACTTGTGCCTTTACCTCCTCAAACCAATGACATAAATATAAACGCATAGTAGTCCACAAACGCTTTGATTTCTGATTCCAAACTGAACTGTAATCCTCGATTGTAAAGTCCAACTTTAATTGTATTCAAGCTCTTGGCAGAAGCATGCACTTTCGCGCGGTATCCAATTGAACTTCCTTGCAGTTCACTGTTGCAAATTCTTAGCGAGATTACCATGACTTAGTTGCATTAGGCTATTACTGCTCTAAATGTTAATTTACTTAATGTATTACATACTGAATTATCATGTTAATGTTCCGAATTATGTGTTTGTATGTACTTCGACAGCAAAAAGGAACTCATGGTGAAACTCTATCATTAAAGTCACGTGAAATCTAACATATAAAATCGAAGCGAATTGTCTAAATCGTCCATTAATAATAGTCTAATTAGCACAAGTTTCTTCCATAAAGAAAGTGATATGTAGGTTTATTCTAGTTTTTGTTATTAATTAATTACTTACAAACGATACAATTTACTTTAAGCTAGTTTAAGGTAAGAGTAATACGAAGATTCAAAACCCACTATGTTCCAAACAGTTAAAAGGAGAGAGATATGTAACTCCTAGCCATCTCCCTTTCCGTGTCAAGAATTTCGAGATCCTACTTGAAATTGGTTTCCTGTGTAGGCTTCTGGAGAACCCGTTTGTTGTCAATTGAAATACATAAATATTTTATTCCAGCTGTTATAAAACAAACATAATGAATGTACAGGTTCAAGTACCAACCTACCTACACACAATGCTTTAGTAGTTTAAATACCGGCATTCCAACTTGCTTGCTTGTATACTCTGTACAAAATCCATTACTGATCTCTCCAAAAAGCAAAAACTGCTAAACTGTTTGCAGGGTTGCAGACAGCGCTTAAAAATACACTGAAACCTTTTCACGTAAAATAAATAATGTTACGTGCCACAGCGGCTGTCAGCGGCATTGCACGCGGGTTTTATCTATAAAAGAGTTTACAGGTGTGGAAAAAAGTTTTAAGAGCTCTCTTTTTGTTTGTTTTGACAGTTAAAAACTGCATGTATGATCAGAAATGTAAATATTGCTACAAAACTTAAAATCATCACACTGTATAAATAAACTCTCTGGTAACCCATCATTACACGAAATTTCACTTCATCGATTGTATCATTTCATCGAATTTCATTACGTCGTAGTTATTTTCTGCTGAAACCATGATGTTTCAGGGTATCTTAAACATTAATTAAACGTAATAAATAATACGTACGCACGGTTAGATTAGGTTAGACATGTGAACACAAAAAAAAATGTGGCGAGAAATACCTTTTAATGAAATGAAAATTTTGCATAATGACACGTTCGTTGAAAGCTATTTGCTAGATTACCATGTTTCGAAAATCGCGAGTTTTTAAGCCATCTCGAAATTTACCTCGCTACCTACTTATTTTGATTTGCCTAGAAAAGACAGGATAAAAGGGACAGAAGGTAACAAAATTATAAACAACCATTTACCGCATCGTTTTGACAATGTTGTTTAAAGAGAACTAAACTACTTTGAACTTTGTCTAGGCAGAAAAAAAAAAGATTTCAAGGGAAAGTTCTGGAATTTTATATGAAGTTTTTGAACGCAATGAGTACGATATCAAAACTAACAAGGGAAATGAGCTTTAATAATGGTTGAGTCTTGACGGAAATATGGTCGCTTTATCTTTTTCCCCAATCAGCCATAAATAAACATTTATTTGTGAACAAATATCCACTCTCTAATTTCCTCTTAGCGGTGTTATTGCAAAAATCGGCTGGCCTAATTTAATGTTTGGAAATTGGACGTGGTCTCAACAATTCATATGAATAAGTTTAATGTTTAAGTTTTGTCTTTTTATTCCTATTTTGGCCAAGCAAGAGTTAATGCGATATTTAAAGCAATCGGAAACACGTTGAGATAACTTTTTAATTATTTTCTGAATTTTTCAGCCGATGACGCATTTGGAGTCTAAGTCTATTAGCAAACTAAGGATTTTAAATTGGATTGAATTGGATTGGATTTTTTGCCTTTTTCATGTCATAAAAAAACTTGAATTAGATACGTGAGAAAACACCCCCGACGTCGATATCTCTCTAAATGAGATGTGTCACGCGCTGTTTCACGGTCGATTGGAATCGACGCCCTTTGCGAATTCCACGAAACAAGCGCGTGGGGCAAAAACCGTAAAAGTTAAGTTTTGGATAAAATAAACGAGCTGATTTAAGTTAAAATGAAGAACGATAAATTGATTATTTTAAATTTTTACTTAAGTTAACTTACTTTTAGTTAAGGTTTAATTTGTTGTACAAAGGTACATGCACATTTTTGATTTGAAAATGGACTAGGTAAGCTAAAAGTTCCTACTTTGCCTGCCTGCACGCAATGTACACCACAACCGTAAAACGGTTATAACGGCTTTATCTTACTACCAAATATTGGTAACCATTAAGGGCTACTTTCACCATTGTCGAAAGGATATTGTGTTCGACAATTTTATGTATCTAGGTATCGCTGTTTTGTCTTACAATTGACAACATAAAAAAAAGCGTTATTTATTTTTCGCGTTTATAATAGCTGGTTAAAAATTAGACTAGGTACCCGTATTTCTCAGTTCTTCTTTATTTAACTTAAATTCGTCGTTAATAATTTATTAAAGAAATAGTCATTAAAAAGACCGTATATCCAAAGTTAGTAATACTGATGTCGTGATCTTTGCATGACATAAAATAAAATAAAGTATTATTATTATTATTTTTATTTATAGCTCCATCGATACATTCGATGATTCCGCCAATGTCAGGGTTTAAAGAGACACGTGGTTACTGATGTGTATTTGACCGGTAATTTTGATAGCGGATTGACACTGATGAGGATCTAAAACAAAGGATAAAATAATAGTACATTACTACAGACGCCGGGAAGTAGGTGGTTGCAGGCCGAGTTCATATAGACGGCCGAGCGAAGCGAGGTCGGATAGTTACGAGGCTGGCAACCCCTTTTCACGGCGAGGTATGTATAGTGCTTTTCTCAAACATATGCAATGAAATAAAAAAAAAACATCACACAAAAAACATTTGTGTAATAGGCAATAACGCGGATATTTTTGGTCCGAACCACACAGATACAAAAAAATAACGATTTTCAGCTATTCAGCCTGTTCATAAAACCAGCTGTCATGGCCATATTAAAATTAAAAAAAAATTACTTCCCGGCCTAGGCCTTCAATTTTGTATGAAATTCCTTTACAGTTCTCTCGAGTTGTTCCGTCGGGAACGTGGCACTTTGAAGCCTAAAGTAACTATCATAACGCCGACATTACATAGCATGTTTGAGAAAAGTAACTTTAAACAGATACAGAACTGACTGTCATGTCATGTCACTCACTTGTCAATCATTCGCTTTCACAAATTTGTTATTTTGCGTAATTTAATTAATTACATAATTTGTAGACGCCATTAAAATAAATAAACTATTTTGCGTTTACTGCTTTGCATCTGCTTTGAGTTTCATTCGTCAGACAGATAAAAAATGAACATGACAGTTGTATATATATTTTTAAAATAAATGGACTAAGGGCACTATAAGTGTATTCCTAACATTCACAATCCAACTTTTTTTTACTGTTTTTCCTAAATATAAAAAAAACTACTTCATAAAAAAATCCAAAGATATTTTTACTGTAATCAACAGTGTAAAATCTAGAAACGGTATTTTATTTTACTACCTTAGCACATAATGAATTGTTGTCAATTGCTTTGCCAGTAAAAATAATGTGTAGAACACCAATATAATATGTGTAAAACAACAACACCAAACAATATCCAAACTGTTTCAGGCATTCACGCGATCTTGGGCAAAAGACTTTTAACGGAAAATGCAATCATCAACACTTTACTGCTGAAATAATTTGTCCTCTCTTACCCTTGATTCCACTTTGACATGTTTGTCATCGTTTTAACTTATCGTGATTTCGAAACCACATTCTTATTTTCCATATCGAATAAGCAATAAGCATTAGCATAACGTTAACAATATGATATCGATATGGTTCGAAACAAAGTGGAAATACATGACATGGAGTTACATCATCATATAGTTACAAGTTTTCTTTATTGTATATCTTTCATTCATACGCACGATATTATTAAGACCTCCCAGGCCGTTTATTCAGAGTGAATAAAATTTCACACTCAATAATTTGGCTCAAACGTTTTACAGTAATCGTTTGTTGGTCATATTTTACTGCTGCTAATTGAGTCATAAGCAGGCAATGACCCTAATGAGAATAAGAATCTGTAACTTAAAAGCATAACGCTTTAAGTCAAAATTAAATATTGAAACTTTACAACACTGAGCGTGAAGACATAGAATTGAAAGCAGCTTGTCTTGAATTTGGAGTTAAAATATTGTGCGTCTGTGGTACCAAAATAATGTCGGTCGATTTATCGGCGCGCGCGCTGAGGATTTATCGAGGAGCGCTAATCCCGCGCAGGATCAGGGATGTCGGAAATTATTCATAAAGGTTATTTTAAAAAGTTTAAACAATTAAATTGTTTTAATTTTGAATGTGCAAAAAGAACGGACGCAAATTAATCACAGTCAAAGAGTACTTTATTTGTTGCAACAACCAATTTAAATAAATTACCTAATATATTTTATCATTATCAAATTTGCATATATTAATTAGTAATTAGTATATTGTGACACAGAAATATGTGCACTTCGCTGTCTATGATTTTCACGTATTTATTCGATTAAGTTAAGAGTAGGAATATAATCGTTTTGATTTGGCAATCGTTACCTATTCTCAAATACAATCATCCTGTAGATAGATGTAAACGAAGTATGTTGAAACGATGAATGAAACTCTGAGATCGGTTTATTTCAGCAATGGTAAACTGTACCATTCTATATTCTGCCAATTTATTACCATACAATAACAAGAGAATTCCAGTAATAACATAATATTGTTTTGAATGAAGACAACCCTGCGCCCAAGAGCAATGTTTTGAAGAACACACGCGGCCAATTGCATTTAAAATTAATTTCTACTTGAAGCGTGAGTCTGGACTGGATTCCGAGGCGTAAGTATCGATTTACACCTATTAGTGTATGAGGAAAAATATTGAACGAGTATCCATGAAAATAAAACTTTTTTTTTTATATTAATTTTAGGCTTCTTGTACCTACGTGTTTTTTGATAGCCGAGATCACATCAATTAACATGGTGTCGGTCGTAAATATCTTGTTTTAACTAAAGCATGATGTTCAAACACCAAGTCGGTACTTTTATTACAAAAATCACTAATCAAATGATCAGTTTATTTTTATTTTTAGCTCGTGGTAAAATTGTAGGATAACCTGTTTTTACCAAAGTATATTCTAAATTCACACCATATTGCACATTAATTTGCTACGATATGGTTTTATTAACTTAGAAGCAAAGGGGACCGTATCGTAATAAAGCAATAAGACTGAAAACAATAATGGTGTCAGACAAAGTGGAATGGAGGCGCTGATAGCGTGTTTTAAGCCTAACATAAAATCTTGAAAAAATCTTCGGCTAGCGACGGCTTAATCCAGTATTCATTAGTGTTTTTCGTAACAAATCTCCTTGCGATAGTGTTTTCGTCGTTTGTCTTTTGTTTTACGACCTCCGGCCATGTAACATTTCACGAAAAGCAAACGTTTTTGGATTAACCCGCGTTAAATCCGCATGCCAAAGAAACCGTGAAGTATTCCATGAATCCCAGAAAACATTGTAAATAGAACGGTCCCCGCCGCAGAATCTGTAACAGGCCTTCGAAACTATTGACAGTGAGTGTGGGTGCGATCAGTCTTAAGCCGGGGATTATGAGAAGACCGAAATAGACGGTTGAAATGCTCACGGATTAAGGGATCCCGTGTTCCGTCGGACGGCACAAAAATACCGGAGGCGCGCCGGATGCGCCGATTAGTCTAAACACGTGGGATTATGCGCGCGACAAAAAGTGAAAGTTTCACGGTGATTGTTGGTAAACGGCAATTGTCTTGCTCTTCATCGATGCTTGGAGCACAAAGCCGATCGTCATGAAGATCTTTGGAGAAGGCCTATGTCTAGCAGTGGACATTTTTGGCTGAAATGATGATGATGAATCGTATCAAGAGTAGGTACGCTAAATAATAAGAGTTTTGTGGCGTAGGAATTGGATATTGAGCCGCTGCTACAAGGCCAGTACCACACACCTTACTACCAAAGTGTGAAATAGTTATGACTAAACTTCAAGTCGTACGTTTCAGTGTAGGTCTTCAATTTTTTCACGACTAAATATTTAGTCGATTATCTACAGTTTTGAATGACATGTGTTGAATGTAAAATGAGTATTTAATTCCAAGAAAAACTATTACAAATGTTGCTAGGCCGCAGTAGACTGCTTCCATCAGGGTTTATATTCGACATTACAATCTTATCCCACGATTATAACTGTTTTAGTTTGCCAAAGTAGGAATGAGAAGAAATGGGTAGATAGCATGGACCAACGTTAACCAGCGATGTAGTTGGTACCTACATCAGCATAGGTTGATATTTATTTTGTTCATATGGCTTTTACGCAATTAATGAATGTATTTCTTTCTTTCTTCAATATGAAACTATCTGCTAAAAATATTGCTTGGGCAATCTTCATCGTCTCTTTATTTACCATGCTCTTTGAGTAGCAATAAGTTTTTGACACCTACCGGCAACAAAACACGCGGCAAGATATAGTGTAGCATACTAAAAAAAACTCGTAAAAGCGAAAGATCACTCACCCTAACTCTAGCTTCAGTGAGATTGGTCCACATCGCAATCTCCTCTCTCGTTGACATGTCCGGATACCGGTTCCTCGAGAACGTGGCTTCTAACTCCTGCAGTTGTTGGCTGGTGAAGTGCGTCCGTTGTCGTCGTTGCCGTTTGTTCTTCTTGTCGCCTTTGTCGTCCATCGATTGGTCGTCAGGACCTACTCCTGGGGTGGTTGATTCGGTCTTAATGGTCGTTTCGTTGAGCGGACGTGAGTCTGCGAATAGAGAGGTACGTTAGTGGAAACCATTATGAACTATGTCTAACACTTTCGCAACCGTGGACTCGGTTCGACTCGCACAAGAGCGTATGAGAGCGAATTAGATAGAGGGATATACCCGGAATTCTTTTTAAGAGCTATCAAGCGCACTAGAATCGGAAAGACAGTCCCTCATAACGCCTACATCCCATTTCCTAGTATAGTTTTAAAAAACGAATGCGTATTGTTTATTAAAGGCAGGGCATTAGAAGCACTTAGTTAAAGAAGTATATTCGTGTTTTGTTTTTGTTAAATAGTTATACCTAGAGTACTTTTATAACTTGTGTACTAATTGGGCATTCCTCTGTGAGGTTTATCCAAATAAATCACCAATTTTAATGAAGATAATCTCTGACAAAACTGCGTGTCCTTACCAATTAATTGCGTGCTCGCGTGTGTGTCAACCTTGGTTGTTCTTCGATAAAGCTCAACCTAGGTCGCCATTAAATCTATCGAAGCAGACAGGTGGTCAAAAATACCTGACCTTAACTCTATTTTAACAAGGCCGTAAACATTCTTAGATGTTTGAGAACTCATTGTCTGCCCCGATATTTACGATGGCAACTGTACAAACTGCGCATAATGCCCGTGGTTTTAGAGAGTTTATAAAAATATTACAGTATTGTTTCTGAATGAACTCGGTGGAGTGGAGTTTAATAAATAAAACAGTATCAAAATAACTGGAACATTATCAATGATTAAGTAATCGTCAGTAGCGCACTAATACGCGGCTTACGGGCTCTAATACTTTTACGACACTGTAAATTTGGGAGTCAATGGACGTCACGTGCTTTGTTTATGTATAATAAAATGTACTTTTTGTGACTTTCTTATTATGTGCTATTATGAAATCACAATATAATATTGGGTGTTAAAAGTTTACCATATGCTTCAGTGAATCTGTGTGTGGTTGGAGCATCGCAAGATTTTTAAACGTGACTTAGTTGGAATATGATATAAACCTCGTCTTTTGTCTCATCTCATCTCGTTTAGTCTCGCACTGGTACTACTACTCGGTAAACCTACCCTAAAGGAGCCAATTAAGAAGCCATTTGCTTTACGTGTGTTAATTTTCTAGCTTCGGTCAAAAATACTGAAGATATTAAAATCGAGGAGTGATGAGTGCGTAACTTAATGATAAATAAAAGAAGGCAAGAGCATGTCTGATCAGGCTCAGTGTAGGATTCCCAAGTCGTTACTACACCTAAACTTTCTCAAAAAACCACAATTATGAACTAATTCTATATTTAAAGTGCTATCTTAGATGATTTTAGTAGGTATAAACACTTTAGTCACCTTTATCTTTGGAACCAATCTAGTCTTCTTAGTCGTGATAGTTTTTACCGTACATATATAAATACCTGCAATCTTAATAATAAAAAACTTGGGTCTTTATGGAAAAAAGCATTCTCAAGATTACGTTGACATCTATAAGGACAACGAGGAAATGCCTAATTCGTTCCCATCTCTCGTTTGTCCGTTCTTGACATAAAGAAAACACTGTGCTTTTATCTCAGTTCGTAAATAAAAATTGAAATAGTATTTCAGTTCAATAATGCACTGACTGCGGCATTGTCTCATCAGCAGCAACTCTAAGATAAAATACTAAATGCATTTAATGATAAGATAATTAATTTTCCTATCCACCATTGCTTACAACGTAGAATTACGTACATATGTATGCTATAATAGCTATCCTTATCGCATTGACACAGAGGTTTCGGCTAAACCCAATATGCGCCTGATTGGTATCGTTATCTCAATTGATGTAATAACATCACTCCCCTCTGGAGATATGCATTCCTGCTGATTATTAGGGAGATATTAATTAAGATTTATTATACAGTTTTTCTTTTGTGTTTTGTGTAACATAAAATAAAAAGATGAATGTACAACGATGAGCAATTTCTCATTACAACATTATACATAGTTGTGTTTACCCTATTTAACTTAATAGTAATCAAACATGTTGTCTGCTTTCTGATGTTTAGGTTTCTATGATAAATAACGTTCCTAGACTGCCAGATCTTTTATATTTTGCACATTAAAAATCAGATTAATCAGCTATATTGTTAAATATGTACATCAACTACAAAAGAAAATCCCAAGGCTGTCTTCGATATTGTAATCTAAAATTTGTTTTCATATGTAATACCTATCTTTTATTTATTACTTATCGGATTAAGGGTTACGAATTTATTGTGATGCTTATCTTGATCGAAGACTCAATAAACAGTTCATTTAGAAATTGAGGTCGTACATTATTAATGTACTAGGCTTATTATTTCATCGTGAAAATCTTCGCTTCAGATTTATGGGATCTACAAATAACAATTTAATGTTCCACCGAAAATCTCCAAATAGTACAAAACAAAGTCGCTATTTTGGTCAGTATGTTTTTGCGATTAGGTCTTTTCCATGTAAAATATTTAAAAGCAGTCTTTGCCTTTTTATTAAAAAAAACACAGAGCCTACCCTAACGGAGGAACCGGGGCGGTTTTCATAATAACCTTAAAGTTATATTGTTAAGTAAATTCGTGTGTTTGGGAATCAAATTCTACTTGCACCGCAAACTAAGCCCAACGTTTGCTCCAGTATAGTGCGCAAACACAGCACCGCATATCTTGTTAATTTCGACTTTATTAAAGCCATCAATCTGTTCCATAGCAATCTCATTGGCGAATAATGAACAAGGTGGGATTACGGTTTAGGTTTAGGCCCGCTACCGGTGGAACTCGGGCGATAAGGACACCGATAGCGAGTGATAGCGACTATCGGCGATACGCTTTGTGAATCGCCGACCCATCCATCAAACGGCACAACCTTTGCGTCGTACCGACCGATACCGCCAAGTAAATAGCACAGGAACATGTGTTACCGATATCGGAACACGGCCACTTCACTAGTGAACACTCTATTTGATAACGGGTTCGCTATTTACCGCCACCCGACACTTAAACGTGTCAGAAATGCTCACAAGCGCTTGTTGGTGGCAGTGGATATGCTAATGTACCTAGTCGGATAGTTGTTACTGATGACACTTATTGGTGTACGAATCTAACATGAAACAAGGTATGATAAGCCGCATCGTCAAGATTTTGTGCTTATACTTTCAACAAGCGCTTCATAATGACCATCAATGATATCTTAGCTAGTTTTACAGGCATTATGTACAGCGTGGCAGGTTTTATTGAGCGCAATGTCGTGTACTGTACTAATAGACAAATTAGATTAATGTTCAAGCATGATACATGTGAAATTTATTAAATATTTGTATGCCTCTGGGCGGGATGTAGTGATATTATTAAAATGTTACATCTGTTTTACCTAAATACTTTCAACAAATAAATTATTTAATTTTGAATTTGAACAGTATCCTTTTTGGCCTTACTTGAACCATTATTTTTGTAGGTCCTTAAAGAACTCATTATCATCTCGTCTCTCGAAAAGTTATTAATATTTAATTAGAATGAGTTTTATAGTAGGTACAAGTTTAGTTTAATCTAATTTGTCAGTTGGTACAGTACAGGACATTGGGACGTTGAGTTACAATATACTTTTGCAGAAAATAATTAGTTCGGTTGTTTGTAAGAAAATGCAAATGCAAGGCAAATGACATATCAAAAGTCTTTTGGCTTTCCAGTAAATCAATCAGTACCAAGTGAAATTGCCACAGAGTAAAAATAACAAAAATTGCATAATTAGAGAAAGCGCTCGCGTCGTGTTTGTGGAGGCATTAGAATAAATGCGGCGTTATTTGCGTGAGGTTTTCCGCTGCCCGCACAGTTTGCTTTCAGTTTTAAGTTTGTCACTTTGTCGCTGTTACGGAAGTTGCGCTGTTTTATTCTGTGCTGGTCCTTGGATAATATTAGGAACTTCCAAGCCTGTACAGACTTACTTTGAGACTAAGGAGTTTGAACAGTCATTGGGACTTGGTTAGTGACATTTATTGTAGTTAAAATTATTTATACTGGTGTTGGAAATACGGCTGGTACTGGTTAAAAAATAAATCATTGGCGTAAGAAAATGCTAGTTTAAAAATACAAAATTTTATTGCATTGCAATGCATATTTAGGCAACGCACTTTTTTTTGTTAAAAATGAGCAAAAGCTCCCGCGTTCGCAAATATCCCCTGTAAATTTAATAAAGCTAATTAAAGCGTACCCTGCCCTGTACCAACCGGTCAAAATATTTCTTAAGTTTTATTTGGTCTATATCCTAAGGCTTGTAGTACTGTTAGGCGATGGGCTTGCAACCTTTCACTAATACGCTAGTAACCATCTTAACCTATTTGTGCAAAATGTGGTTACAGAATTAACAACAAGTTTTTAAAGTTGTAGGTAATTCTGTAGCTCTGCCTACCCCACTCTGGGATTACAGGCGTGAAGGTATGTGTATGTATGTATCCTACTTTGGTTTAAACCCTGGCGTTATTATATTGTTAACTATGTAGTAGCGCTACATTGCATATAGTAAATCAATATGGGTTTTGAAAGCAATATAGGTTTAGCAAAATAATTGAATTAGAAGTCATGATCTTGTAATCATATTTTCTTCAGGTAGGTTATAATTATAATTATGGGTGGGACTCTGTTCCTTGTCATGTCATGCTTTTATGTTGGCTTTAATTCATATATCACTAAAGGCAACCGTATCGTTAACAATACGACAACTACAACTGCTGGAATACAACTAGTGATTAAGATTTTTTTAGTATATTCATTGTGTTTTACGTATATTCAGCGGCTTGTGTGCGCATTGCATCATGTTATGTTGCGCGGCAGCGGTTTGTGTGTGAACACTTACTGTCGTCATTGTGCTTGCGGTCGCGGCGCGGGCGCGGCGGTGCGTACAGTTGCTCCACGCCCGACCCGCCCGACGCTAGCGACGAGTGCCCGCTGTCGCGGAACTCGCCTGTCTCCGCCCATACTGAAACATACATTACATTATTTAATTACAATCAGTAAAAATCATTTGCATACCAAAAGACGCTCCGATTAGACCTCCAAAAAGGTGGACCAGTAACATGGCTAAGGCTTCGGGAAACCAATGGATGCATGCGGCACAGAAATGGTCCTTATGGTAAACCTTGAGGGACGCCTATGTCCAGCAGTGGACTTCTTTCGGCTGAAATGATGATGATGATGATGATGATGAAGTACTAGCCAGGTGAGCTGATTACTCCTTTTAATTGTTTGTTGCCATGGAAAAGACAAAGTAACTCACATATCACCTTTTTTTCGGAACCCATGTGACCCAGTGCGAAAACTATTACTTTGCAGCATGTTTAATGGCGATGGGACATAGTCTACCACGACACGTCTTTCGGCGGACGACCGTGTCAATACCCTATAAGTTATATAACTCCATATCCATACAAATTATCACAAATGTAAAAAGTGTGCCTATCTGTTTGTTATGGGTTGACGGCTGACCCGCTAAACTAATTTTGATAAAAGTTGATAATTGCAATTGAGCTCTGTCCGAGGAGGTATATAGATGTTTTTTATTCATATGGGACCTCCCGAGTCCAAATCTAGTGAAAAAAGAAAGTTAATTTTATGTACTATGCCGGCTATTCTCAGTGTGTTTGCGAGGGTTCATCGACCTTAACCTACCTAAAGTACCTCAAGTAACTTTTTAAAATAAAATAACTAATATAAAAACAGGCATTGTTAAATCTGGTGCTCCGTAAAATATTAAGTGATTATAAAGGGCTCCACCGGTAAATAAGTTGGAGAGCCGGCTGTAATATGTAGACTATGAGTCAGCATTCGGTGAACACTTACTTACCTTTTACCAATAATAGTAGATAATTTTAGTGTCTATCTTAATTAATTTCAATTAACCGTATGTACACTTACAAGATATTACTTGTTATTTTATCTACCTCGTGTACGAGTGTTATGACAATGTCTGCTCTTGAAAATGAGATAATGATCATTTCCTAGAGGCATAATTCTTTGTTGTAACACTTATGAAGTCTCTCCAGACATCAACTATGGCGGTACTTAGTCTCAAGTCCATGTATGACTTGGCCGACTTGCGTGTAAGTGATAGTTTTGATCCCTTAGAGCCGCCGCGTATTGCAGAAATACGTATTGCAAATATATTTAGCTCTCAGCATATAAATGTCTTCCAATGACTAGACGGTTTACCGAACGTAGGTATACTGTGCAGAGTAAATTATAGCTAAGCTTAAGAAACTTTTTAGATTATTTCTGGTAATTTAACAAATTAAATTAAATCCAAACTGTCGAATTAGGTTAGCCTGTAAGGATATTTGTGTGTATGTAAATAAATTAATAAAGGGCGTTGACCGATTCTCAAACTACAAATACGTCAAAAGTGCTTTTCACTGCAGGCTTTTAGCCAAAGTAGTTTTGACCGATTCTACAGTCACAACTACCTTTGACCGCCGTTTTTGGTCAGAGGTACTTTTGACTGATTTTAATACATTACCTGCATGCCTTCTCTAAAACCTTGTCGTTAATTCTGTAACCAGTTAAAGTACTTTTAACATATTAAGTGTTTAGACTGAGAATCGGGAGGGGGACTTATTGGCGTTGTCTGCCAGTTGGGTCAAGTGGAAAATTTATACTTCAAAATACCTACATTAAAAGTTTTATTGAACATCAAAATCAATGTCCTGAACATAAAAAAATCGCCTATGATTTAAAAAGTGTAAAATTCTTGTTTATGCTAGGTTGAATAAATCGGTGTTTTATGATCTAGACCATAAAAGTGTTTTCTTCTTGTGAGACTAAATAAGAGCCTGAAGCCAAACACAACAAAACTCCCATGTGAAAAATCTTTTTTTATTAATATTACTTAAATAACCTTAATATCTTATGGGAGCCAAACTCTATGAGAGTTTAGGATTAACTGCTAAACCGCTAGGTTTGAACCACAGTTTTGACACACCTTTATCGGAAAAAGCCACATAAAGCATAACTTTCTGCCCAAACTTGTGCTTATACTTGTGTTTTATATTGTCTGGTGATGTTGAAATGTTGCTGGTATAGTACCGATCATTTCCAGGTATATGGGTTTTGCTTAAAGGAAAATAACTTTCATCATCCAAAATAAACGATTTTTCTTTGTAATTTGTAACCATCCAGCGGCATTGTGACATAATGTTACATTTTTGCTGATCGGTGTATTACGGTGCCCTTAATTATCTTTTTGCGGCACTCCAAACCCACCTTTTTTAAAGACCGGCAAATGTACGGTTGAAAACATTTAAATATTTTCGGGGCATCTCGTTGGCTCATGGAATCACTATTATTGAAAGTGATATGGAGTGTCTTCAGTCTTCCCTTGGTCATTATTTTAGCTGGTCGGCCGCTACCACGTTTGCGAGTTGTCGTCAAGGATGCAAGAATTCTATATATAGTAGAAACTGTTACATTTTCTTTGGTAAAATGATCTACTGTGTACTTTTTCCCCATGTTTATATTTTTATTATAAAAATGTACAACGCGTTTTCGCAGAGCTTCTTGTTTCGGCGTCATTTTGACAATTATAAATGATTGAAAAAATGAAACAAATAAAAATCAAGAATATCAAAAGAGGTACAAATAACATCTTGAACAATTTTTTGTCTATGGCAATAGATATTTTTTTTAAGACTACTGAAAATGATTCTCATTTTTTGTTATCACCCGTTAAGACAGATCTAGCAATCAATTTATTCAACAAATTGATTGCTAGATCAAATGTATACGAACATCTACGAGTATATACATATCTAATAACAGTCACAGAATGGAAATGTTGTTCCCAGTTCAAAAATGTATAATACATAATACCTACGCGCGATACCTCTTTAAACGTCCTTCGTGTTCGTATTTCTCTTTCACTCGCTCCTTGCTCTTATGCGAGTCTTACCGATATTACCCGATCCCGAGGGACTTTTTAAAGACTACTTTCAATGTTAATGATGCCGAATGCCTATGTATTATTATAGTTCTATTGTCTGACATTGACTTTGACTTCGTCAAAATGATGTCCAAAACTAGTATAGATATATAATAATTTACGTACTTAACGGGTTACGGCTGTAAGATAGAAGTTATCACAAATCAATTTTACTGCTAGTTATATTTTTAAGTAATATACTAACAAATACCCGTTAGCATATGCTATAAATAAGGGTGCACGCACACGAGCCTGATGACTAATTAGTTAACAAGTGCTCGGGGACACTTAATTACGCTGTAAGCGGTGCCATCGCTCGCCGAATACATTATTTTGTCAAGATCCCCTTGTTAAATAGTGATAAGTTGCTTAATTTATGGTTAAATTAGGTGTGTATTTATAATTTGTACAAACATCTTATTGTTCCTAATTAAACACCTTTAGTAGCAATAGAGCTCTTGAGATTGTAATTTTAACTTTTGAAATCACAACGTTGGCTCTATACAGAATACTTGTTATAAAGGTTCGGTGGTAATTTCTTTTTTAGTTACGTATACTAACATGATAAATAAATGTACGTTTGAATTGAACCTATAACAACTTTTAACAAGACATTAAAAAAATATAACAACAGAAAATCATCGTATTAATTCACAGGCCGTTTTATAACATTACGACATTCGTCCTCGCCTATTAAAAAGCTCGTTACAATTGTTAATTTGTTCTTTTTTCCCGTATGTTTATTGGAAGTCGTCTTCGCCGGTTGATCCCATTGTTTTGCGGGAAGTCACGCGCCGCACGATTGATAGCGTTGCCGAATAACAGAACGATGCAGGAACGTTTCTTTTAATTAAAACGAGTCTAGGAAACAAATATTTTGTAATTTGTTATATTACACGACGACGGCGCGCTGGCCTAGTTGGTAGTGACCCTGCCTACGAAGCTAGCGGACCTGGGTTCAAATCCCGGTAAGGGCAGATATTTGTGTGATGAGCGCGAATATTTGTTCCTGAGTCATGGATGTTTACTATGTATTTACATACATACATACCTTCACGCCTTCATTACCAGAGTGGGGTAGGCAGAGCTACAGAATTACCAACAACTCTAAAAACTTGTCGATAACTGTATTTAAGTATATATTTCTCTATATAAGTATTTATATCGTTGTCTAGTACCCATAATACAAGCCTAGAGTTTAAATTGGGACTAGGTCAATTGGTGTGACATTGTCCCCTGATATTTATTTATTTACATTTGTGATTTGTTTATGTTTTTGACTTATCACCTTACAGCGAAGTTCTTATGACGAGTCTAAACCAAACGAACATAAAACCATTAAACCATCTTTAAAAAAAAGTTAGGGATAAACCAATGTTTTTGTTCATTCACTTGGTCCAAACACGAAGTTAGAAGTTGAAATTATATTTATAGTTCCTTATTAAAAGATCTTTATAGCCACCTTAAATGCCTCATTTTATATGGGTGCCTTTCTTACCCTTCAAATGGTCACTGTTTAATTTTGTTATTATAGTTGGGTGAGATGAAACATTTAAATGTTAATTAATGGCTTAGCTATTTATGAAAATGTCCAAGCCGTATTCAAGAATGGCAACCAAATAATTCCTTACTGACTAGAATAGTGTAAACAGCCCTAATAAAGTTGAAGTGTATTTTTGTTTACCTAATAAAAAAAAACTCCATATCATGTTTAACACCTTGGTGGTTGAATAAGACTACACATAAATATATGGCATACACTACTACTTTCCTAGTGATACAAAACCAAACAAGGATCAGGAAATAAAAAGGTAATACAATGCTGTCTTTCTTAACCCATAGCCAACTTAATCATGTTCCCAGGACGACGTGTATCCGATACTTTCCAAACACGAAACATCGTGAAGGATTCCGAGGTAAAGTGTTGTTCTTTGTCAAACAAGGGATGCACGTGCGTGCCTGAGATACCAGACAAACAGTTCTAAATAACTCGAATGGTGGCTACTCAAGTTATCTCGTTGTAATGTAATACTCGTAGTAGGGCATACTTGGAAAATGCTTTGTATTTTTAAGTTGATAATAGTAAGGTGAACGGCTACAACGATATCCCCTACTGCGGGGTTATTATGACGTAGCTATGGAGTTCAGTTTACGCTGAGAGAAAAGGACAGAGATACTATAGCTCTGTCCTTTACGCTCGCTTTAAAATGAATTAGGATTGTTCATGATTTTTAAATTACTCTTATTTGAAAACCATTTCCAGGAATAGCGTTTTAAAGCCGTTCTGCATTATTAAGTTTTTGAAATATTTATCTATTTCGGAAATTTCGACAAAAGTATATTTGACCTTTGTTTGACTTTCGTTTTTGGCTTGAAGCCCTCCTAGGTGTATCTTACGGGTTAGGCGAAAACCTATTGAAATAGTATGTTTCATTTCACTATTACAATCACTTCTTATCATTAGATATCATTTAATTGTTGTAATTTAATAGAAAATGCCAACCCAAATTTACAATAATCATGTCAACCATAAAATGTCTGCTAAATAAATAAAGATATTAAAATAAAACAATTGGGTCAAACACAAAATGAATGAAATTGGTCTCTTAAAATTACCTATTCTTTCGAATTATAAAGTAAAAACCGTGGGTTATTTTTTTTGGTCTATACCAATTGCACAACCATGTCATAATAACCCCTTAGTACGCAGTATACAATAGTATACAGTTTTTTTTGGTAAAATTACTGCTAGCTTACTGACCGATAACGTTTAAACACTGTTGATGTTATCACCAATCACGTAGAGTTTGTTCATAAGACATACTCCGGTCGATACCTTTTATTTTCTCAAATAATTAACGTCACGATATTCTATCGCTGAAACTGCTGTTAGATGATTCTCTCCACTAGCTCTTGACCGCACCAACTATTAACCGGCGAATTGAAGTTCACCCGACTGAGCGTAAAAACAATATTTAAGGGGTTGCCTTCGCAGCTTACCCGCTTTGCCCATCGAGTCGCACTCGACTCGTATGACTTCGCTCATTTCATCAACCATTTTTAGCCGTTTTTTAACCTTTTGAACGCCTTACGTCGTATACAAGATGTGTCACTCACACGCCAAACATTTTGCACATGCCATGCAAATTACACGTTATTGATACGAAATAAAGTCTCTTTCGATCTTGGAGTTGTGACGGCTGTAGCCGTCGTGGCGTCAGTGGCACGCCTTTACGTTGACGGCCAGAGCCGTCGGTGGCGTTCAAAAGGTTAAGAGAATAACGCCTAAACTTTGCACATTGCAGTTGCTTCTACATATGTGTTTAAACATGAATCTGTATAGTTCAGGAAATTGGCCGTCTATAAACTTCACTAAGATGTTTTTAATAATATTAAACAAAAGGTAATCGTAAAACTACCCTCGTTCTTCTAACAGCACAGTGGGCTTTAAAGGGAAAGGTTAAGGTTTATGTTAGGTCCGGTAAATCTTAACGCAGAAAAAAAAACGCAAAATAGACAACAGACGAAACATATTTCCTGAGCTATAAAGACAGTAAATGGCTATGCCGTGGTGTACAATCACCAGCAATATTATATCCAACATTGCTCTTAAGAATATCTGACACGCTCATTATGTCTGTTGTAATAGAGACGTGTCCGATATTTTTGCCACAGACAGACAAACATAGAGGAGCTAACACCGTGTGTGTTAAAACACCCCTGGACTCTTTTCTATTGCTCGTCGACGTCTAGTTGAACATAGCTAACAACAGTCGGTTGAAATATTATTACATTACAATTTAGCAAATAATAATAAGTCTAGTAAATAGGTAGGTAACGTAGGTACCTACATACATACATACATTAAATCACGCCTGTTTCCCAGAGGGGTAGGCAGAGACCACTTCTTTCCACTTGCTACGATCTTGACAAATTTCAAATTTTTGTACCTAACATTGAAAAACAAAATAACTTTTGGGGGCATTCAAGGAGATTCAAAGAAAGTTTTGCAAAAAGTTTACTACTCGTGAGACCACCTGTTAAGTTGGAGCGCTGCAAAAAACTCAACAACCAGTAATCTGATAGTTAATTAAACAAATAAGTACAAAAAACATTGTTTAATTTTGATAACTGAATGACGCAGATATGAATCACTATGTGTGTGCATAGCTAGATAGACACAAACCTAACATCATTGTGTTTCGTGTCCTGATGATGCAACAATATTGTGAGCAGAGTATAAGATAACCCTTTATGATTTTGTATAAAATATTAAATTGAGTATTATGGGACCAAAATTATTGCAAATGATCTCCCCCATAACCCCTAGATGGGAATAGGTCGACTTACCATAACCCTGTATATCCCCGGAATCGTATAACTCTTGCCTTGCAAGAATAAATAGGCTTTTTTTCTGGGGATAGATTTCTTAATTACCGTCATTTAGGTACAGTTATACTTATTTTACTAGAAAAATAATAGTTGACTTTTAAAACAAAGATATTAATCCCCGAAACCTAAGCAAATACGACGTGATATTTTATAATGATGTTTTATCTGCGGACAAACGTCGGGCGGTACAAACGTGCATGCGTCTAAATAAATTCTGTTTGGCCTGATAAGAGTGATAAGCGTACGTTCATTGTTTTATGGCCGCTGTAAACCTGTTCGCTGTTTTACAGTGATGGACTGGGGTAAAATCGAGCCCGAAAGTGTTGCTTTGAGATCTTTTTATGCGCTGTTGTAGCCGGTGAATCTTTCTATATCCCGCGATCTTGGTCGAGCATAGTGTGTAACCACTTTTGGTAGGTAGTAAAAAAACATTTCATTTAAAAACTCACAAAAAAAATACACATTACAATCGTTAGATTATCGTCAAAATCTAGCCATGCTGTAATGACCGGGGTCGATTTGGTATCAAAAGTATTCTATGTCCTCTCCCGGGGTTCGAGCCATCACCATACCAATTAAAGTAAAATCTTTTTAGCGGTTTATACAACAACAAACAAACAGAGTTGCTTTCGCATTTATAAGATATAGAATTGATTTTAAAATCCCTTCCGTGAGGCGAAGTTTGACGGTAAAAAATGTTTTGATGTAGAATACTTTATTACGTGAATTACTTAGTATACTACCTACTAACTAATATGCATATTAATACCATGAGCTGGTTGTTTTATTGTTGTTTAGTTGGTATTTCTGTTTCAATATGTGTCACTAAAAATTATACATGACTTAAAAATTGTTATCCAGTTACTATAAATATTTTTAAAAATAGGGGATAATCCCACAGAAGTCATGTTTAAATTTTGAAGTAGAAATAAATTACCTAATAAAAAAATTAAAAATTAATAATTACTTACTACTTAATGTTGAGAAACTCTGAGATAAGTTTTATGTTTATTATTATTTTGCAACCTTTTGTTGTTGTAGCAGTTGGTTTTCAAAAAAAATATCTAATGAAATTGAATTTTGTGTGCGACTATACGTCACACCTGTCACAATTGTATCATGCTGTTATACGACAGCCATAACCTTTATGGCGCATATTACACCGTTTATTGTAGAAACAAATACCGCCCCGTAACAATGGAAAATTGATTATGTTTACCGAAATGTTGAAGGTACCCGATTAACCGATCTGCCGTGTCAGGCCAAAATATATTTAGACTAACCGCCTGTTTCACAATCTTCAAGAAAAGCATATTTGACATATAAATTTAGCCCTTTCTCTTTCTTACACTTGAAAATAGACGAGGAGAGAGCCAACTATTAATGGCAGATTCAGTTTGCGCTGAGAGAAAAGGACAAAAGCTATATAACTGCTATAGCTCTGTCCTTTACGCTCACCGTAGAATGAACTGCATAGCCATGTCATAATAACCCTCCAGGACTTAATCGCTTGACTGTTTTCAATTTATAACTGTAGGTATAGTCTTGTAAACAATACCATTGTCTTTCTTTGTGTCCGTAACACCAAGGCGATTACATAAAAAAAAGTTAGAACTACATTGAATGTACATTGAATTATCAACCCTACTCTCTTAGTCAGTAGGTTTAAAATGTAAAGTGTCAGGATACAGATATAAGTCTTTATTATTTGAACTGTGCTTATTCTTTACACAATACTATCATCTACACAAAACTTATATCTGTATCCTGACACTTTACATTTTAAACCTACTGACTAAGAGGGTAGGGTTGATAATTCAATGTACATTCAATGTAGTTCTAACTTTTTTGTATGTAATCGGCTTGGTGTTACGGACACAAAGAAAGACAATGGTATTGTTTACAAACAATGGCATTTGTGTAGAAGATCAGCTCAGTTCAAATAGTAAAGACTATACCTAAGTAAATTTAGACATCATAGTTTAGTATTGCATTTTTGATCATTTTTATACCTACTGACATTGGTAGTAAATACTCTACCTAGTCGATATTAACAAAGCCATACTTTCCTTAATGTCCTTAGACTAGGAGCTGATAATAAAATACATCCTTGTCTACTCCAAATGGTATTTTTAATTTATTCTATCCCTTTCTGAAACTTGCAAGTATCAAAATAGCATGAGAACAAAACAAAACAATTAATGATCGAGTCAAAATATGGTGTAGACAATGTGAAACATCCGTCCAGCCGTCGGACTTTACTGGCTGAACTCATCATAATGCCAAGTGAAGCCGAAACTAATGCGATGGAATAAAAATAAAGCAGTTTCGCTTTGATTAGTCATCATGAGTGTATTACAGCTTATACGACTGAGTATCTGTCAAAGATATCACTATAGGAGCTATCTTCAAATCCCAAAGCTTATGTGGCATTACTAATATTGAGATAATGTGAATCTGAACTTGTAATAAATAGTGCTACCGGGGAGTTAGCAGTTATGCAATCTTTATAAAGCTTTTATCCTTTTATCTATATTATATAATACAGTTTGTTGAACCCTGTCTTTGCTGGAGTAACATGTAGGTACCTGTCAGAAAAATTATAATCACTTTATAGAATTATAGTCATCAAATTCTGAAATATCAAAGCAGAGATTAAGAATCATTCACGTATCAGGGCAACACCTAAAAAATTTTTTTTTCCGAATGTTCATTTGTATCAATTTTCATTTTTCCAAAAGTTATGTTATGCTGGACCTATTTTAGATTTAATGCATAATTAAATTATTTCTACAGTAGGTTAGGTTAGGTTTGATTAAAGAAAAAAAACGTTTGATTTACATAGCGATACAAAAAAATACCCTTCAATCAAAACATTGCGTTCAGAATGATAAAAATTCGGGATTTTGATCAACTCGTTATTATAACTCTTCAGAATGATGTAGTGTACCTACCCGTGTGTGAGATGTCATGGATAATGTAGGAACAAATTATTTGGGGGCCAACCTACAGCATGCTTACTTTTTAAACACAAAATCATAACTTTTCGTAGATAAAAATATACAGAGCATTAACAAAAAGTACAGTATTTGCAGTAAAGACAGATAGTCAAATGTAAACAAAGATAAGTACAGTAATTACAGAGTAACCCTGGCCGCGGCGCGGGACCAGACGTTTTATATCAGCTAGGTACTCAGAAGATACCACTATAACTGATGAAAAAAAAACCGGGATTAGGTTTGTGATTTTTAAAAGTCTTGTGTTTCAAGGTCAGCCTAAATTAGTATTCTACCGAAGAAAATACTGGATATTGCTAACTGTAATTTGTTCTTGTTACTCAAATAAAAAACATTATTCAAAAACTTTTCAAATTGTGAAAGGTTCTTACAAGAAATTCCTAGATTGGGCTAGCTATCCAGAGAGGTAATGCAGCCAGTGACAAAGGAACCATGAAGCGAGCGGACCTGCTAGAGGGGGTGTTCTTTTTATAGTGGTGATTATTATTTACATACATACATACATTAAATCACGCCTGTTTCCCAGAGGGGTAGGCAGAGACCACTTCTTTTTAAATAAGTTTAGTTTAGTTTTATCTTTTAATTGTAGTACCCATAGCTAAACTATATATACCTAAAAAACAAGAAAAAAAGAAATTCCCATAATATTCATATATTTTGTATGGAAAGAGAGATACTCTCAATGCTCTCAAATGTATGTATATATGTATGTACAAAAAACCACATGTATGCACCATGAAGTTGCATTCTGATTGTTATTCTGTTGCATTTATAGTAAACATGTTATTAATACTAAATATCTACGAAAAAACTGCAAGAAAGATGTATATTGTTCAAATACAAACTTCAACGACTATTAATGTTTGATACCCGACTCTAAAGAGGCTAAACACCAATCAAACGCTGAAACAATTTGAATAGTGTCCCAGTAATCCCTCTGTTGTCTCCTGAACGCGCTACTAAATCCGCCGTGAAATATCGAGTAATTCATATCTTTTGTCCCGCAGTATCAACACTCATTTTATTCTGCAGAGGAATAAACATAACTAATCGTCGACCATTAATTGTTACAGAAATGTGACTGCTTTTCTAAGCGTATTAAATTATGTTCTTGCTGTTTGTTATTTACGAGTATTTCGATTGGAGTAACCTCCAAATTACTTCAGGTTACTATTAGTATGACTTGTAAGTATGCTGCCGTCCAAAACCATGGAACGGAAGACCAGCGCTGACTTTAATGCCAGCATTACGCTGAGTTGGGACCATTTCGTGGCTACTGGCTGTCACGAATAAATGTTTTTCTTTCTTTTCTTTAAAAAAGGCATAGATGCGTTTGAAGTCCTTATTCTAATACTGCCTTTCAGTTTTGGAAGATAGTATGGAACCTAATTGGAGTACTTTAAACTTTACAAGTGTATGCAATATACAAATGACTTTTTTTTGACTATACAATAATTAGCAAGAGACGGAAGATAGCCTTAGGAACGCCTCAGTCTTATAGTTGAGTTGGTTCGCCGAGTTTGTGCTGTTACTATAGACAGAAAATGTTAACTTATTCTTTGCTAGGTTACTAAAGATACCACTTGTACTGCCCCTATAAAGACATCGTCAATGCATCTAGTGCCAGGTTACCAGAATCCATTACAAACTAGACACACTACGGAGTCCTTAGTGCTGAATGAGTTGAGGATGAAATTAAAAATAAATCAAGTGCTAAGCCATAGCAAGTGGACCACCGCCGCGCGTCTGTAACGTATCAGCGATAACAGCGACGTCCGAGAGCTTGCTTCCGCTACCTGGTGGCGAGGTGATCAGGATGTGACGTCACAGTGTAAAGCTTTGTCTTAACTAGGTACTTGGAGTTTTGAAAGAATGTTTACACACTCGGGAACAAGTATGTTTTTATACGGCAAAGAATGGAGTTTTACAAATGCAACACTGAAAGAAAAACCTACTACATACAGTAGAGCAAAACACAAGAGTAACAGAACTGATCACGAAAAGTATCATCAAGTGCCAGAAAAACAATAAAAGACAAAACATTCCCATTTGCTGATTGAACATTAATATTTAATTCATTTTACAATATATTTCCATTTACTGTCGAGACAAGTTTTACTGTTTATGTACCAGTGATAATTGGGATAGACCAAAAAAAAATTACTTACGGTTTTTACATTATAGTTCGAAGGAATAGGTAATTTTAAGAGACCAATATTATTCATTTTGTGTTTGACCCAATTGTTATATTTTAATATCCTTATTTATTTAGAAAACATTTTATGGATGACATGATTATTAACCTGTGTGGTCACCGGGTTAGAATAGTGCCACTCTATGTCTTCACGTGGATGTCGTAAGAGGCGACTAAGGGAATAATAAAGGCTTCTAGTACTCTTAGGCGATGGGCTTGCAACCTGTCACTAATACACTGGTAAACATCTTAGCCTGATTGTGCAAAACGTGGTTACAGAATTATCAACAACTTATTTAAGAGTGCTTGGTAATTCTGTAGCTCTGCCTACCCCACTCGGGAATCAAGGCGTGAGTTTATGTATGTGTATGTATGTATGATTATTTAAAATTTGGGTTGGCATTTTCTAATAAATTACAACAATTAAATGATATCTAATGATAAAAAGTCATTGTAATAGTGTATTAACCATACAATATCGAGCGGTTTTCTCCTAATCCGTATGATACACCTAGCAGGCCTTCAAGCCGGAAACGAAAGTCAAACAAAGGTTAAATATACTTTTGTTAAAAAACTAAAATAGATAAATATTTCAAAAACTTAATAATGCAGAACGGCTTTAAAACCCTCTTCCTCAAAATGGTTTTCGAATTAGAGTACCTAATCGTAAAAATAATATAATAATAATGTAATATTTATGTAATATTTATATTTTTGTGCAATAAAGAGTTTACATACATACATACATAAAAATATGAACAATCCCAATTACAATTTTGATCGTTAGGCTCATATGGTATGGTGCAAAGCAGTGAATGTTCAAGTTTTTTAGGTTAAACTCAAGCCTTTTGCATAGATGCAATACTTTCTGTTCAGCGGCTGTATTTGTATTAGTGAACTTGGTGGCAGGTTAATAAGATTAGTGGGAGCGGTCCTGGGAGACCCTGCACAATGTTCTACCAATACAAAAAAAATGACACTCGATGTTCAACCACGAAGTCCTACCCCACTACTTGTTTTTACGTATGTTGACCCAACAGTGCAATGTCAATTTGAAGGACGGGGCGCGCCTTCGTGTCTAATAACAAAGTAACGTAAATGTGTGATATATACACATGAAATGATTTTGGCTTGCGTTTACACACGTGCATGTATGATATTTAGAGAGTCATAATCATATCAGTGCTGGTGTTATCTTTGCCCTAATTTCGGAAAGAAATTTAATTAAATTCCGAAAGTACTGTCGCAGTGAGATGACTCACTAATCGTGTGGTGTTTGAACGGTTTGATGTGGCCTCACATTGCAAATAGGTTCTAATCACCCAACATAGAACTGCGCCAGAGACACAGTGACGTTATGATTCAGGTTGTAAGAAGTGTCAAACAAATTGTTTTATAATGTCACCGTGACACTGTGTTGTGGTATGACCCATAGAGGAAATGTTCATTTAACCGATGGATTGATCGCTATTAATATTAATCCGTTTTCTAATCTAATTAAACATAGGTCGGGTCGGATATCGTTCTGAATCCAATATCTTCGACCAATCGCTTCCATTCATGAATTATCACTCAAATTAA
The DNA here is from genome assembly GCA_927399475.2 of Acleris emargana. Taxonomy (NCBI): domain Eukaryota; kingdom Metazoa; phylum Arthropoda; class Insecta; order Lepidoptera; family Tortricidae; genus Acleris; species Acleris emargana. Next base: position 10,059,808 of record OV656841.1, on the reverse strand, counting down.
TGGGCTGTAAGTTATAAATGGCCCGTGGATTAGGCTCGATCCATTTTATTCCTATTTTACCTACCGTTCATTGAAAACCTACACAAATTCATGGGAGCATCCGCTAATTTTCCCCTCGCCTATCTCTTTTTAGCGTGAAGTGTACAGATAGCGCTGTTTCACTCCAATGGACCCTTTTCTCGGGCACGATTCATCATCATTTCGCGGTTTGCTGCCTTCCTATTCACGTTCGCTTCCTACAGGGGAACCTCCGTTTAAACTATATATAGATACCTGTTTTGTTTAGGGAGAGAAACCTAGCAGAATATAGGAGGGGTTCTATTTGGTAAAATGTGTTACAGTGGGTAGTAAAACATGCTGGAATGTAATAGCTCGGTTATAAAGTGTTATTGTTAAAGAGTAACATTACTTATTTAGAACAATAAAGGATGATTCTCAAAATCAAAATAATTTCCTATTTAACCCCTAAGCAAAAAAGAGGATTTATAAGCTAGCTGTAGATAGGCCTCCAACAAGATTGAGTGACGACCTTGTGAAGATCGCGGGAACGCGGTGGATGCGGAAAACACAAGACCGGTCTGAGTGGAGAGCCTTGGGGGAGGCCTATGTCCAGCAATGGACGTCTTTCGTTCGGCAGACATGATGAAGCTAGGCTTCTTTGTCCCCCTATCTGAGGCATCACATAGTCGGAATTAATTGACCATGCGTTTTTTTATACCTAGGTAACTTTGGTATAGAGTTGGTTTACAAATATTTCATTTACCATTAATTTACAAAACTGCAATAAGACTTACTCCGAGATTAGTCTATACATATTTGGCGTTTAATCTAGGAATAAGACCTTATTCTCGTTTGATCGAATCCATGTTGAAACTGGTACAACCGCGTTTAAAAATTATAAACTTTCTCAAGCAGAAACCATTCTCCTTGGTCCAATCAGCCTTAAATACGGTATAAAAATATTAATCGTAATGTCATCTATGTACTTACGTTTGTTTTTAAATGACATGTAGTGTTAGGATTGTGGTGGCATATCGTGGTTTCAGAATCCATGGAGTCACTATTTCCTAATTGAACCTTCAGTATGGTCATATTTCAAAATGCATTATTTTTAATTGACGTCTCTGAGTGCGGCAGTTAGGTCACTAAATGTTAAAGTTATTGTTAACGTTATTATCGTATAAGACACCAAACTCAATAAATCAAAAATTTAACTACCTGCGACAATAGTTTACAACTATATAAATGGTGTGCTCACATGTCTGCAGTGTCAAAGATCTTTTTGCCAGTAAGATTGGCTATGCTAGCCGCATAGTACACAATCGGAGTTGAAAACAGTAGCCGTGGCCAGAAACAGGCGGGAGTACTAATGATAGTGCACATTGCCGAACAGATCAATAACCCGACCTAATTAATACAAGAAACACAGGGTATTAGGGGAGAATGACATACTTTAAAAAATTGGGGATGTTTTTTAAGGTCTGTCTAGACGTATCCTTGTGGTTCGTGTGGGTAAGTTGCAGGAACGAAAAAGGTGGTCAACTCGTCATCAAATACCAGGTCCCAGTATGGACCCATTAAAATATATAACTCCATAATCCTCTTTTCTGACAGTCCTCAGCCTGGCAGTATTTTCTATGCTACATTTTTTTTTATATTGACGGTATTGTTTATCAATATATCATTGAGAAATACAAACATTATATGAAACATACAAACATTGTTTAAAGCAGCTGATTGTATTTCGAGACAGACACTGTTCTGCTACATTCGACCAAGAAGTGTTTCCAACGGTACCCACTGGGTCTATAAGAATCTAATCAGCTGAGAGCTGCAAAGAGCTGATCTTGCCAAACCTAACACAATATCTTAACTAATGAGAGCATGAAGCAATAAGAAAAAAACAATTTACAGCGGCTTCATGCAATCTAATCCGAACCCAAAACACGTGTTCGGAGCTACTTCACTCGTATATCGACCAAGTAAATAGCATTCGACTGGAGTCCGTAGACGTCCTCAATTAGTATTCCAAATAGCCCCGACATCGTACACGAATGTACATAAATGTAAAGAGTGGACCGCTCTGAAGCACGAACATCGCATAACTTTTCCGCGAGAGCCAGCTTTTATACAAACTGAGTCTTAAAACATTGAGGTAAACGCCAATGTCGCCTGCGAACACGCGAGACTCTGCCCCAGACGCGGTTTCTATTTCACCCAAGCAATAACAATCTTAGTAACATCGTTGGTAGGTTCAAAATGATGAAGTTTGAGCCGACGGGCGTGGAGTGCGGGACTTTGAGGCTTATGGTAATTGTAATAAAGCGGAGTGCAGCAGTTATGGGACGTGAGAGGTTCTAGACCAAATCCCGAGTAAGCTGTAACTTCCTTTTGGATTTTCGGAAGCCATTTATCAGTCTGATGTGGGCGTCTGGAAATTTTTCATGTTTCGTTATTGTAGCGACATGACACGTACGCGGATTCTGTTTATTGGCCGGTCTCAAGGTCGCCGCTATCTGTGGATTTCGGCCGTTTACGAGCCTCAGCTAGTGTGTAAAGTGCTTTACTTCCGCACGTTTATGGAAGCCTAGTAGTTTGATGACGCTTTCCATGGACGTCTGTTGACGTATTTGGCCTGGAGATATGTTATTTAGTAAACAAAGGTGCGTTATGAACAGGTTGCCTTGATGTGATCTGATGTGATGTCGTGTGGCTATAATTTCAATGCATTTTGGACTAAGTAAGTCCTATAATAAGATGTAAAACAATGAAGGAAAGGTTCTAAGTAAAATATTTGGGTAGGTACCTAAATTGCATTGAAGGTACAAATTAACAAATGCTTTCGATCTGATCGTTAACGTACAAAAACGCAACTTAAAATAATTGAATTTGTAATTATAGCAGGACACAAATAATATGGTGCGCCGATTAAGCATTAATAAACACTTGGTCAACTGCGTAAGCGCTTAGACGCGAGCCATATTAATTATGTTCTGCTATAGGTAACTGGTTCCACAACTATCACATTCGAGCAAGTAATACTAGCTATAGTTACTTACTATTACTATGTTTTTGTAAATATGTAACTAATGAAAGTTAAATAATTAACTGGATATTATTGTTTGAGTGATAACATTACTGTTTATCACGATTGAACTTTAAGAGCATTGTGATGCTGTAAATGTCCATACAAGATTTTTTAATATGTTGTAGACATTATGAAAAACTATGTCTATACGTTTTCCTTTCCAAGAAACAAACAAAAAACAATCGGAAACGTACAGTCATAGTTTTACATAATAAATTCAACGTAATTCAAAAATCGTGGAAACTGGACTTAATTTAGGGGATGATAAACGCTGCGTTGCCTCACAATCGTCAAAAAAACAAATCAACTCAATCATCCGTCGTTAGTCGTTACGTTTTAGAAATAGGGCGTCATTTATTTTTTTCTCTTTTCACTGTCTTGTGTATCATAAATAACACTTACAACAAAACCAAACAATAATCATAAAAACCAACCAACTAAACGGCAACTAATGCCTAACTAAATTAGTGTTACAACCCGCGAGAGACCGCGGGGCGAGCTAGTGGTCCCCCGGCGCGAATTCCGGGATAAATCAGAAGCAACCCTTCTACGCAAGCAAATTACAGGGCACCTGAGACATGGAAAAACGTTGTGAGCAGGCTGAATTAGTGGGGTTAGCGGTGAGCATCATTTGTTTAGAAGCTCCAATACAATATTTGTGTCTTAAAATTTGCAGGGTAAAGCGACTCAATAACGAGCCATCGAAAATTTCACCAATCTAAGACAAACCGATTGAAAATATAGAAATATGAAAAAAATACTCTTTTATTATTTGACATAGATTTCAAATTGTAACTAAATAATTCCAAACTAACTGTCGGTTTTACCTCGGTTTTTCTGTTTTCTGGCCCAGCAAATTTTAGAAGTACTTAACAATAGGCAGTTACTTTACAGCTACTGATACTAAAAAGGAGACAAACAGTGCCGAAAAGAAATACAATTAAGTTAATATTGTTATATAAAATGTACATAACATAACTGAGAGTTATTGTTAGTAAGATTTACTTTACTACTTCTTTCGCATCGCATTTAGTTTGAACAGAGACAGAACCACAAAAACATTTAAATTGTTCACTATTATATTGTGTTTGGTAATTTATAAACAATAACCCAGCTTTTAGTTGCTCAATGAAAGTTAAATGTTTTGCAGGAACGACTCGGTTCTGACAAGTCAACTTCAACATGGGTTCAACCCTTGCAAGAGTATAAAACCACTATCATATTAAATTTATCATAAGATAAACTAGGGGAGGAAAGGCCGAAAGAGCAATCACAGCGCCCATATGGGCACAAATTACTTCGCGGCCGTTGACAACCCGGGGATGTGGCTTGTTTATAGTAATGACTACGGGTAATGTGTGGCGAATGGAAGGGCATTTTGAGTTATACTGTTGTATAAATCCATTAAAGTCTATCCCTAATACAAATGTAAAGAAATACAATAATATAACAACATAAGACGCAAGGCTTGCAACATTTGCCAAAAGAAGAACCACTTAAATTCGTACCTAACGCTATGCGATGCTTAGAGCTCACATATTAAATATGGACAACAACTTTTGCAAACCTTTATTAACGACTGCCGCTATTCATTTCGTACACGTACTAAAATAATTTATAGTGACCCGTTTCTGTGCCCTTAAGTATAGTTTCTTTACATCCCATAATTTCGACATACTGTGCAGCATTCAGGATCGTGAAAAGAACATATGATGTCGCACCCCGCGTTAGGGTCCCGTAAACGACGCCATTCTGTTCGTTTTCAATTTGCATAAATATTAGTGGGAGCTATCACGTCATAAATATATTACTGTGGTGATACAGATTTTATGGTGATTACAGAATTATAGTCGATCTCATTGGGGTGGCGAGTAATGGCGTTGTAAGGTAATATTCATGTTATACCATGTGGTTTCGGAATGAAGTCAGGGTGGTGGGTATTGTGAAATTTTATTCTTCAAAAAAAGTAAATGTAACCTAGACCCAATATTGATATTTATGTATCAAATCAGATTAAACTATAAATTTATCAATACATATTAGTGCTGCGTTTTTTTTAATGCAATCAAAACACATACTAAGGCTCTGAGTACTAAGGCTTGAAGTATTGTTGGTGCAGTTGTTCCCAGAATTCGAACTCATCCTTAGAGGGGAACGCTGAGACGGTCAAATCATTTCCAAGGATTAGGTACTGTTCGTCCTCCAATCTGAACGCGGGCCATTCCACACCCAGGGCTCTATCAGGAGTCGGGTTTCTAAAACAAGTGTAGGAATATTTAAGTATGAAAATATTAGGACTACCTACTCGTTCAATGAAGATAGCGTCCGAGATTGGACTAATGGACGATTTTTAAAAGTCAAATAGGCAAATGATCAGACTAGTGGCCTAAGACAAAATGTCGTTATCGTTACCTATAATAATTGAAGTAAGCTGCCGGACGGGCACGTTGAGCGCTTATGTCAATTCCAAACATTTTGACGGTTTTCGATAATCTTTTACGTTAGCGTTAAGTATTTTGTCTAAGGCCCCTGGTCTTTCAGGGACTTCAACAATTTAAATACACAAACGCAAATATTACATACCCGAATTTAGCAAAGTTGGTCCATAATTTAGTGACATTCTGTATCATTCTGTAACTTTCAGAATTCAAGTCTACCGGCACATCTTCATAATCAAACAAATACATCAAATCGTCGCAATGACACACATTTTTTCCCTTTATGAATGGCCTGGCTTGACACACGTCTGCAAATATATTTCTCTCTGTTGCAATGTCAAATTGATAAAAGAATAATTTACGAGATTTAGCTTTAACGCAAGTTTTCGCATAACGCAAAATGTCATACTTTAATATCTGCATGGTAACGTAGTTAATTAAATTGTCAGCTGTATCAATATAAACTTTTTCATTCCCAAAGTAGTATTCTTTGACTTTTTTACCAATAGCTAATTGGTCTTTAGCTGAACATTGTAGCAACAGCTCTATAGGTACGAAACTCTGAAGAAACTTGTTAAATTTATCAAACGTGCCTTCTTTGGGCAACCAGTTGAAACTAATTGTGCCCTCATGTGTCGTGTAACCAATCATAATTTCCACTCCTTCATGAATGCCGTTACGTAACTGTTCGTAAACATCACCGTAGAAGTATCTTTCAGTGTTCCCAAACTGTTTTTCATCAACGATATTAAAAACCATATCAATACGAATGATAGCGTCTTCTTCTACTGTCAAAGGTATTACAGGACCTATGAGGTTTTCAATTGGCTGAGACTTAAAAAACTTGTACAGTTTTTTATCATCCGTAGTGTCTTCACCAAGTTTTCGAGCTAATGCTTCTGCTCTCAAACGTGGCTCAAAATTCCGAGACCAATGGCTTAAATTCGTGCCACTTTGCAAAACGGCACGTTTAAAAAGACCTTTTGTCATCGGGGATACCAAATGATAGGCCACTGAAGCACCTCCAGCGCTTTCTCCAAAAATAGTGACATTATTCGCATCGCCTCCGAAATGTCTAATATTCTTTTGTACCCATCTAAGGGCAGCCACTTGGTCTTTCATACCCGCGTTTCCTGGAATATCCTCTGTATCAAGGCAAAGGAATCCCACCACTTCCAGCCGGTAATTTATTGTGACTAATACGACATCTTGTTTGACAAGAAAGTCAGGTCCGAAGGTGTTGCTGTTGCCACTTCCGCTTTGAAACCCACCTCCATGTATCCAGAACATCACAGGCAGAAGTTTCTTTGGATTTAGGGTTGGCGTATAAACGTTCAGATAAAGGCAGTCTTCACTGCCGTTCAAGAGAGTCTTAGAGACCATGTCAAATTGTTGGCAAATTGGTCCGTGGCCTGTAGCTTTTCGAACTCCATCCCAAGGCTTCAATGCTTGAGGTGCCTTTAAAACAATTCATTTCAAGTTATTAAAAATAACATCATAATATACAACACACTAACATATATCAAGGATGTCGATGTTGGTTGCTGTCTAATTACATTCGTACACTCTGTTTTTTCGTAACATAACTGTAATCAGGCACTGGTCCCACTAAGGCCGAGGAAGCGATTAGCTATCGACTATTTTCTCAATCAAGAAAAGAACAAAATATATAGATCCCGTGTCAATAAAAGAGACACGTATTTTAATAGTTTATCGCTGGCTGTTCACATTGCCGGCGTGAACTTTTTCCACTAGTATGGCAAAACAAAAAACATAGATCGCGTGTCAATAAAAGAGACACAAATATTAATAGTTGAAGTTGATTTCTGGCTGTAATCGCTTCCCGCTCATCGTCGGCGGTGGGACAAGTGCCTTAGTAATCGAATGATGTTTGATTGGAAGGCAAATAAAACCACAAGACAATGAACGTCAGTTAAAAATAAATAATAGTATTGCTAATGTAACCACATCCATAACTTTTGCGGTAAAGACAGAGCTAGTAAATACTACATGTCATCAACTAACACAACCAATATTATACCTGTTTCATAATACATGAATTAAAAAAACTAGGTGACAATCTTACACAAATTGATCCAGTGCAAAAATAAGCTCTAGGCTTGTACTATCGGTACTCCAGACAACGATAACCTTATTAGTATAAATAAATACATACTCAAATACATTGAAAACATCCAAGACTCGAGAACATTCGCGCTCATCACACAAATGCCGTTACCGGGTTTTTAACCCGGGTCCGCTAGCTTCGAAGGCAGGGTCACTACCAACCAGGCTAACGTCTCGTCCAAATACTAATTGTCGCTGAACTTACCTTAAATCTCAAATCTCCTACGGGAGGGGCAGCGTAAGGCACTCCCTTAAAACTATAGTACTCTCCTCCGAGTACATTTTCCAGGATTTCACCTTCTAAAGCCCCGTCACTTATTTCGACCCTCGCCATTGGGTGTGTTCTCACAGACTAATGATTTAATGAAGAAGCACATCATGTTATTGATAATTATTTCCACGTGAGTCAGATAACCGGTTGACCTTGTTTGTGTGTTTAAATACAGTAATTTAGTTGTGTGCAAAAACAATAACTACTTGTATGGTATGAATAGGTACGAATTTTGTTTATTAAGAGTACTTATCATTCGTAAAGGCAAGTTTTATGCAAGTTCTTAAATTATTGTACCATTAAATTAACGGGAGGCATGATTAATTAAACTACCTACATGAAAACACTTTCGATTAAGACTCAGGCCATTCGACATGTTGCTCAGACTCATAAGAAACATTTTTAACCGACTCCAAAAAAGGAGGAGGTATCTCAATTCGACCTTCTTTTTTTATGTTCGCGGATAACTTCGTCTTTTATGAACCGATTTTTTTGATATTTTTTTTTTGTAGGAAAAGAGATGTGCTAAAGATGGTATCATGATCAGGAAACTAGGGTCTGATGATGTCATCTCAGAGAAATCGAGGGGAACCTTCGATAACCGTAGTTGCGACTAGTGCGTTTGTTAATTTTTAGTAACAAATGTAGCATTTTCATTCAGAAAGTATCATTTTGGTGAAGTGGAACTGATGATGAAGTCCACAGATGGCCATCGGAACTCCACAACGGTATCTATTTCAAGGGTGGCGATAAGATATGTCGATTAAGATAGTTGAGCAACTACAACGAAGAACATTTAATTGTTTAAATATGACTATGACTTTAGCGCGGCATTCCTTGCTTGCTTCCAAGCTTGAAATAACTTAAAGTTTCATATCAACAAACAGCATAGGTACTTTTTATTTATTTATTGTTTAATGATAATAAAAAAGAAATATACAATTTTCTGCTAATGGCTAAAGAGCTTAAACGCCACATGGTCTGTTCTAAGTCACAGCTAGTGCTACGTTGCAATGAAATTGACGTCATGTTAAAAAAAAACTCAGTAAATAATAATGAAAACATTATGACAAAAGTATAATTTTGAGACAATCTTGTCTTTTATCACAAACCGTTCTAAAAAACCCCTGTTGTCGTGGATTAAAAACACTATACCCCGTGAAACCTTCAATCATGAAAAATTTGCAGTACTCTGGAAAATAGTGACCACAAATTCTGCGGCAAATGAAGTAAAGTCATTGTAAGTTGTTGTTGTTGTAAGGATCGCGGGAACGCGGTGGATGCGAAAAGCACAAGACCGGTCTGAGTGGAGAGCCTTGGGGGAGGCCTATGTCCAGCAGTGGACGTCTTTCGGCTGACATGATGATGATGATGATGAAGTAAAGTCATTGGAGAACAGAGACCAGTGTATAATTATTTGACGAATAATGTGAAGTCATAACATAGGTAGGTACATAATTAAGAGGCGGGGAAATAGCGCACGTCATGCGCCTTTGTTGCGGCCGCCATATTTTACATGTGTCATCATTTTATACTGTTATGCACGCAGTCTTAGTCTAATGCTAGCGTTCCAGAGAAATGATTATAAAATATATGGTCCCGTGTGGGTGCCACTCCGATTCTCCCCGTGGATGTTGTAAGAGGCGACTAAGGGACTATAGGCTGGTAGGTTAGGCGATGGGCTTGCAACCTGTCACTAATACGCTAGTATCTTAGCCTATTTGTGCAAAATGTGGTTACAGTATTATCAACAAGTTTTTAAAGCTGTAGGTAATTCTGTAGCTCTGCCTTACCCACTCTGGGATTACAGACGTGGAGGTACGTATGTACCTACATAGTTAAATAGTGTTTTAATTTGACGCAGTTTTGTTTTAAAAATGTATGGGACTCGGGATATAATAAGGTAACGTCAATGGACCTCAAATAAAAGGTACAGAGGAAGACCTAAAGAAAGATTGAAAGACCAGGTACGAAAAGTGACATAAAGTGTGGATTATAAAGGCAAAAGATTGAAACGCATTGAGTAAAATGGAGGAGGCCCTAACTCGCTGAGAGGTGCTTAATGAAATTAATAGTAACAATTTTAAGTACCTATTTAAATGCATGAATACGATTATATTTAAACATTGTTTACTTAATTATTATTATTTTAAATGTGAAACTATATTTTTTTTTTTATTAAGTCCATAAAAATGATTATTGAATGAAGTGTAATATATTAATTAAGGAAGTAAAGAGGTTTTAATAATAATAATATCTAATAATAAACTAAATAGGAACTTCAGCTGGACATTCGAATAACTTTTTTTTACGTTACAATAAATTAACTCTAAATTATTTATCTCTGATATGCACAAAACACCCACAAAAGATCATATTTAACTTCTCTTACCTAATTTACCCGTTAAATGAACCTATACAGGTATGTAGTAAGTCCTAATTGACAAGGGAGTACAGATGGCCATTCCGATATTGACTCAATTTTTTGTCCGTCTAATATCTCAGCTACCCTAAATAATAAATTACAGCTACAATGGCAATATTTTGTGAACTGAAACCGATATTAGCGGCCCACTATTGTATTTACGTTACAACTGTTCCATTATTTTGGTGTTTGCCCATCATGGGCTATTATGTTTTTATTTGTTCTTCAATCCTGTTGGGGTGACTACGCACAGACAGACAATTTGTCATAAAATGTAGAGATTTATGGATGCCGTACAATGTGCTGTGTAACCGTTGTCTGTTATTATTTCGACGTATCAAATGAAGTAAACACAATCTCAGATATGTAACACTGTAAATTCCCTAAGTTGAGCTTGGTCTATCAAACTGTTATCATTATTTAGCTTAATCTTCTTTCGATTACATTTTACTTAAATAAAAACAACACAAAAGCCAAATTAAAATAGGACAGGTATAATAGTTACGATAGGCAAGTTATCACAGAATCGAAATATTAACTGCAGCAAACCAGTCAATAGGTTTATAAAATGCACTCTCCAGATTATAAGATAGAGTAAAAACGATAACGCAGGTATTCCCAATCAATTAAGTATCCATTATCAATCTCGATCATTAAAATATTCCATGAGTAGAGATATACTTTTCTACACAAGTATAAGTACAGTCTGTGAGTACTAGAAGGTTCTTCGTGTTTGTAACGTAATTATTTCTCACTCGCTCTTAATAAGAGCGTACGAGAGCGAATGAGAGCCAAGAACAAGCCCGAAGCACCTTCTAAGAGCTATGGCAATGTTCCAGCTTTTGCTAACAAAATATCTGACGTATATAAATTACAGAATCTCTAAAAATCAACGAAAAAATTGGTGCCACAGCGTCTGTCTCGCCCGGCGCAACTACAAAGTATTTTTTATAACAAAAAAAAAATGGCATCCCTTGTCAAACGACGCTAACATGAGGTACCGTTTTAGCCGCGTCAGATCTCATGCAATCTATTATTTTTTCCAACTTTTTTTCATCGATGGGCCGGCAAATTTGTCTGCTACCCGATAGTCGAGGGAGAGATTGATTTATTTCCATTTTTGTGCGCATTTTAACGGAATAGGTGAATCAATTAATGGGTGATTTTGATCAAAAAAAGTCAATTCGATTACAGTATGTGATGTATGCAATTGAAAATGTCTACAAAAAAGTGGAGTATAGCTCTAATTACTAATGTTATTCAGTGAAATAACAAAAAATCAACACCATCACGAAGATACGAAAGTAAGTTTTCCAAAGATTAAAAATTAACATTATAAATGTCATAAGCGTAAATGATTAAGTTCGGCGTTTAAAAACGTAATTTTAAGCATTAATTTATAGATACATTTAGAAATAACAGTTTCAAGGACTCTACATCCCGGATCTGAAGCACCACAGATAAACACCGTTGTAACTGCAAAACGTCCCTCTCATCCCTGACCTTTTTGTGACGTCTTCTCGTCTACAGAAAGCGCCAACATTTTCAAAATTCATAAGCGTTTTGGGCGTGACCGGCGTACTACCTCCGCGACAGATGTCACACCGTCCCCAAAAAAAACCCGTCAAGGAGGCGTGGTGGCTATAAATTTAGTCAAAATATGCTCGACACAACACTTCCCATTCCCTATTAGAATAACAGAACGAATCGAATAATTTGTTAACAGGCGTTCGGAATGGGTGTCACATGTCTACCGGCTAAATTATTTAGTTTCGACTTCACTAATTGCCGATGACAAAGTTTAATAGCCTGTGCACATGTTAATCGGTTGGTTTTTTTTATTTAGACGCTGGGTTTGAAGTACTTATAGCTTATGCTAGGTTAGGTCCCATACTAACAACGTTAATATTATTAAATAGTATTTCTAGAATTCTCAAGAATAATTAGATAGTGTAGAGAGATCCTAGAGACATTTCGAAAAGGCACATTTGCACCTTCAAAACTTAATTAGCAAAAGACTGAACTAGTAGAGAACATTCATTTATTCACAAATATGATGAGATGGTTCTCTTTGTGATATTTCAAAACTGTTTTTTTGTTATAATTATTTTGTAACACCGTTATTACAGATACAAACTATATGTAACTCAAAACGTCGTAAAACTCTACAAAAACCAATAGTTAATCATTAACATTGATGAATGAATTACCGACACCGGCATCTACCTAATAGGTGACAACACAAACAAATAATTGAAATTGATAGTTCCTCTGAAACGGGAGTCAAGTAATGACAAACGCAGCGTGAAATCTGCAGTATTGACAAACAGACATTGTTTACTGTGTGTGATTGATAGTGTGACAGATGGGTAACCCTTGCTCCGCTGCATCTGTCGCTCGGTGGTCAACGGGTTTACGCATTAGAAACATTTTAAGAGTGAAATGCTTCCGTGTTCTATTTTTGACTTCTAATGGAAAGTTAAGCGGGTTAATAACAAATCAAATGTTTACGTTAGGTTAATAAACCAAGACAGATAGCAGGCAGAACATATGAGTTAACCAAAGTTACATTTAATGTTTTATTTTTAACTAGTGTACGCTATCTATTATAAATTTTAACTACATATAAAGAAATATTCAAAAGACAAAACCAAAATTGCGGTCCGTCTTACTGTCGTACTGAGAGACATTTTAGAGACAACTCGTTTCTTTTTCAAAGTTTTGTAAAACCGTCAATAAGGAACGAGATAATAGTCGGGGCGGTAGAGCAACCACTACTGGTTATATTACCTACTAATTGTTGGAAAAATAAGCAGTCGATACATTAAGTGCGCACGAGGGGCACCATTATTTGGCTATGCAGGCTTAAAATCTCAATAAATTAGAAAATAAGTATGTCCCGTTCCTTCAGTCCAGTAGACCTAGTATGGCTGCGTCTATATCGCGTGTCAAATGTGGATAAAGCATCTATCACTGTCGTATACTTATTTACGTGTCAGAAGGTGACGGATGCCTAATCCAAACTTTGTCAAGCGATAAACGCAGCCATGGTAAGGCCCCTGGTTAGGTCGACGCAAACCATTAGCACATTAGCATTGTCAGTGACACATGTTGAGATTTATTTTTAAATAATGATTAGCCCTGTCTTCGTTTGTATGTGGTGAGACTAATGCAGCTCAAATAAAAAAACAATTCTACGTATAAGTAATTCAGAATTGTTATAAATAGATTTGCTATTATTACGGTCTGTTTGCAATTATTAACTTCTAAACTTTGATTTAAACGCAGTTTATCCATGTCTGTAACAAAAATTAATAACAAAGTCGCACGGGAAGTTTGGCAAGCGCTAAGTTTGTGATTACAGAGCTCGCGTAATCGACCAATCGCGACGGAGGGATTACAACTCGCGGCTGCGGCGCGGCGTCGAGTCGCGACGCTCATTTCAACCAATCAAGAACGAGGTTTTTGTTTTAGTTTATAACTATGGTAGAAATAGATATAATTGATTTAATTTACGTGTTTTAAATTGCTTTGTTCATGTATTTGGCATTTAATAGTCTGGAGAAACCAGTTATTAAAATCAATTGAAACTATGGCACTTGTCCCACCGCCGATGATGAGCGTGAAGCGAGTAGAGACAACTAACAACTTAAACTCACAACATTTGTTTGACAAAAACACACTGCAACGTAACAAATATAATCGAACATTTTTATCGATAAAACTAAAAAGTAGAATAATACAACACAAAAACATTTATATACAAGTGACTTAGCTCAGCATGTACTGCAGCCGGAGACACAGCACCGGTTTTCAGCCTAACCCTGGTGTTTACATTCCTAATTCAAAGCGAACAAATAACTTGTGTATCTTTTATTGACACGGGATCTATACCGAGAGAGAAATCAGTCGATATATTAGTCGATAGCTAATCGCTTTTTCACCGACAGTAGGACAAATGCCTATCGTTACGTCAGAAAAGCGGATGTAATACTTTATTAATATTTCATGACATACATATATTCGATTACGTCGAGGACTTTTCTGCTCAGTTTTATTCAGTTCTCCATAACACACAGGCTCAAAACACACGTACGTTTTGGATACGTCTGAGATATCTCGACTATGCCCGAGGTAAGCTCAGACAAATATTTGTAACGCAGCCTGTCACTCGAGATTATCGCTATCTCGATGTTAATCTGACTGCACGAACCGTTTCCTCGGATACCCTTAAACCAGATGTAGTGTGGAAGTACCGTTTGTGGCCACTGTACCATTTTTGTCCGTCCGTCCGTCCGGTCGCAGCCAAGCTCAGAGACTCTAAGTACTACTAGAAAACTGTAATTTGGCATGAACTACATATTAGTCACGCCAACAAAGAGGTAAAATAAAATCTTGAAAATAAAACTTTTTTAGTGTACCTCCCCTACACGTAACGTAGGTATGTATCTTTTTTTCTCGTCTACCCCGTAGTGATGGGGTGTCGTTAGAAAGGTCTTTTAAAAAAATTGCGGGTTTTTGCACACAATTTTTTGATTAAGGTATCCGTTTATGAAATTAAGCTTTAAAGCGCTAATTTTTGTTAAGTCAAGTGTCCACCCCACCCCCCTACAGCCAAAACTACAAATACAAAAAATCTGAAAAATATCTTTAATGAAAGCACATATAATGAATTTAATAGGAAAACTATCACCACTAAGAAGACTTCAGTGATTCTTGAGTTGCAATCGGTTTAAATGTTTTTACCTACCGAAAACTTATTTGCGGTGTTGGTAAACTAACCGCGACGTATGTCGATGTATGGGGATAACAGTTTTTCAACGGCAAAGTTAAGTTTGTCGCGAGGTCTAATTTGTTCGTAGTGACGGTTTCGGAACCCTCCACTGAGCATGGTCCGACATGCTCTTGCCCAGTTTTTTAAGATAGGTTTTGTGAAGTAACGGCTGCAAAACCCTACACTGAGCATGGTCAGACATGCTCTTGCCCGGTTTTTCAGATATTTACTTTAATTTCGCGACGTTTTAAAAGTGAATGAATGTGCTAAATCATTAGTTGCAGTTAGCGCCTTCTTGATCTGAGTAGTGTACATCTACTTTGGGGGTACATCGTACGAAAATTAAGCAATAGGGCGGGATATTCGGGATACACATTTTTCAAATACTGAACACGATTATTAGTGTTAGAGTAAGTTCTACCGAAGCCTGTTTAAGCAAAATATTTTTATTCACGCGCATAATTTTCCCAAATAGTAATTCAAAAGAAAACCTTTTTGTTAAAGCTTTTCCTTTTTTGCTGACAGTGACCCGTGTTTCACTTACGACGTTTCAACTGTGCAGACATTAAAACAGGTGCACCTCTCTTTTCCCCGAGCATATAATAACCTCAGTAAATACACTCCCCACACACGCCCCGGCATAATTTAAAAAGGTTTAAAAATCCCTCATAATCGAACCCAAATCCCACGTAATTAGTTTTCCATATTTTTTTCCAGTAAAATAATGAGATTTCCCGGTTTAGCCGAGGTGAAAAAATCGCAGGCGACGGCAAAATCGACGATCGGAAGGCTTAAGGCAAGATTCCGCAAAACCTGCTCAATTTAAAATTAAAGCCACGAAACGTGTTTTTCGCGTATTTTATAAAAATCAAGGGATATGAACACAATCTTCGGGGGATAACCAGGCCAAATATCTATCGCGAAGAGTCAATACGATCGCGGATAAGTTTGGAGGAAATATTTCGATTACAATGACGCGACAAACAGCTAGATAATATTTTATGTACCCATATTCCTCTCTTATATACTAAGAAATGAATTATTACCTATACTGAAAATAAACGAACAAATACGAGTAAATAAATAAATACAAAAATCAACCTTAATGGCCGCTAACGTCTATTTATTTGTACCTAAACAATATTGCAAGGCTACACGTCTTAAACCTTGCACATTTCTCAATCTCTCAAGGGTTACCTGGAAGAGGTCCTTAAAGGAATAAGTGCACCTTTGAACAATCTCTTTTTTTTAAATATTCATTGTATTGTTTTTGTTTTTTTTGTGCAATAAAGTGTTTACATACATACAAGTGCGAAAAACTTTTTCTAAACAATATCGCCTAAAATGTAATAACAGGCGATACTGATATTCTTCTCAATTGCTAAATGAACAAAACACACAAAGGCATTAATAAAAAAACGCTGTGCATTTTAATCCCCTATTTAAATTCAATGACAAAAGCGGCAAGTGCGAGCTAATCATCGCAATATAATGCTTCGTCGACTCCGAGGGGTAGTTTTTTAAAGTGCGAGTGAGAGGGTGATACAAATAATGCATTAAACGCGTAGGGAGAAAAGGGATGCAATGCTCAATTCATTGGAATTGACTTTAAATGATTGCCCCCGCTGCCCTTTTTTGTTCGCCAGTGATGGATTGCAAATCATTGCGTTTACGCCAGGTTCAATCCAGCAATGCGATCTTGTAAGGTACTCTACGTTAGCAAATAAGGTGATCTAATGGTGACACTCCACTTAGTGTAGCGTATTCGCGTAATTGGAGTATTTAACAGATAAGCGCAATATGTAGACGGCATACTCGTAGTTGTAAAAATTGGCATTAGGTATTTGTCTATTTGACAAATCGTGAATGGGTAAGTACCAAAAAGTTGTAAACGCTAACTCACTCATTTTTTTTATGAAACTACTCCGTTGTGACACAAAAATTAGCCATACATTTGAAGGGATACTTTTTTCGACTTCGTTGTTTGTATGGTTAACTGCGCTTAACTATGGTCCAACTTTTTGGTCTTTTCCAAATACGCGTAAGCGTCATTATGTCGATTTTTGACAGTTTTGAGACGTTTCATAATAGCTAAATATATAAATATGCAGTGAAGCCGTCTTCACATGGTTATTTTATATTAATATTGATTCGGAATGTCCAACTTATTAGTCATTTTGCTATTTGGATCCACGTATAGTTTTATTGGTTATTCGTATTAACATAAAGCTTTCATCAAACAGATAGCGATACACATACACAAATATGCAACGTCAAGTACAGTGGCACCATAATACCAACAACACTTGTCTTGTAAGTAAATGAACTTGAACTTCGCTACTCCAGGGAGGTAGAGGAGCTAGATAGATAGATAGGCTATAGGTATATCAAAGCGTATTTTTAAATGTGTGGATTTTTCATTAGCCTTTAATCCACAAGTATTAGAATCGCTTTATCATCATCATTATCCAGGTAAGTAGGTAAGTACGGTAGGAAGTTAGGTAAGTAGGTTAAGACCGTCTGTTGACTCATTTTGTTACTTTTTTTTACTTTCCATGTGTTTTTTTATCTGGTATCGGATGAAAAATATTTGTATTATAGGAATACTATTAATAAAACGTCTACTATTAGCCATTATGGATTACCATAGAAACATAAGTTTGAATTTTTTGTTATATTCCATACGCGAATACTTTTAGCCTCCTTTTGCATCTCACTGCACAACAATTGGCTTCCGCACACTAAATAACTATATTAACTTATAATTAGCTAAAAGTAAAGTAGAGTATCCAACCAGCCCAATCCGATAGGGCTGTCCCTCGGCATGACTAATTGCGCAACTAAACATCCGGGGGCGCGTAATCCGATATTGATGCGTCTGTAAAAACTATCCGATTAGCAACCCTAGCTGTTTGTAGCGCGGATGAGATACAGGTGCAGGGTATGATTTGTTTAAGGTTTAATATTGTCATTGAAATTGCTTTTCACTATAAGTACCATGCTATAATTAACATTACATACACAAAGACCAGTACCATTAGAACCACCAGTAGAACTAAGGTTACCGACATAGCCCGAAGAATAGCTAAACTTAAGTGGCAGTGGGCGGGGCACATCGCTCGCAGGAATGATGGCCGATGGGGTCAGAAGGTTTTTCAGTGGCGTCCGCGGACTGGGAGACGAGCTGTAGGTAGGCCTTCAAAAAGATGGAGTGACGACCTTGTGAAGATCGCGGGAACGCGGTGGATGCGAAAAGCACAAGACCGGTCCGAGTGGAGAGCCTTGGGGGAGGCCTATGTCCAGCAGTGGACGTCTTTCGGCTGACATGATGATGATGATGACACAAATACCTATATATTACTTCTTATGGATCTGGCTCTAGGGCACTAAATCTCCCCAATTCAATCGTGTAAAAACTAAAGCTGTGACTTCGTGACGTAATGAGTCGCGTGCAGTCTCTGAACCCACTAAGTTATCAATTAGGTATGGAAAATGCAAAATGGCGAACTGTGTTATTCGAAATCTGTTGCGTCAGTGCAAATTAGTACGACCTAATAAACATGACCCTGTCTAGTTGTATACGTTAATGAACATACATGGTTTACAGAAAACTGAAACGAAAGTTAAAGGAGGATTATCTTTTAGGTTAAGTTAAGTTTGTTTTAAAACAATCCTGAAAAGTTTTGATGATTCAAAACTATGTGAAATCAATAATAATGTTACAATTTTATGGTATCTCTGGTACATAAATGTAATTAATTAAAAATATTCAACATGAGTTGTAAATTAGATCTAAGTAAATTGTAGAAGGGCGCTACAATTTGCAGGTTGTAGCAGTTTTAAAGATACTAAACCATTCAGAGTAACATTGATAGATAACCACAAGGAATAAATGAGTTTGAATATGAGCAAAAACAAAGGTTGCGAACACACACTGCAGCGATAGCAGCGCGAGACAGAGACGGTTGTGCCCAAATGAAGCATCACGCAGCCCAGGCTGAATTTAGTGCAACCTCTTTGGTACAAATTTGAAAGGACAATCGGCAAAAATGTCCCCACCCACCAGACAGAGATGAAACATGTCCCAGTTTGTACATCTTGGCAACATGATGTATTTTTACTATGGCGACGATCGCCATATGTATGTATGGAAAATCACAATCATATTGTATGGAACTTGTTTAAAAATGAACACATTCTTGGCATGCTTGTCTCTTGAAAGGTTTTTTTTCATAGAAAAATTCCCAACGATTTAGCTACTAAAATAGGTATTTTGTCTTTTTTTGGGTCCTAATGAATATACAGGGTGTAAGGGACGGCTCACCGAAAACTGAAACCATAGCTAGAGACCATTGTACTGAACTGAAATCCAGTGGAATTTTTCCCGGGAAAATTAAATTTTTCTCGTAGGTTTGACATGCATCCCGTGACTGTTGGAGAGTGGGGACGGGGCCCATACAAAATTGCCAATCACCCTTTAAAGTTACTTTAAATACACGCAACCTCTACGCTATGAACCTGTCGCTTGCAGTCCGTGCTTTACTTTTACTAAGAATATAAGATATCCAATGCACCAAAAACTGATTAGGGATGGCAAAAATGCCAAGCGCAGTGTTTTTTTTAAGTATACCGTTTGACGTTTAGTATAGTTCATATTTGCAGAACCATAATTTAACTTTGGAAATAGATCCCAGGTTTAATCCCAGATTCCATTGCCACTGTTTTTACTAATAAAAATCCGAGTACCAACATAATTATCAAAACAAAAAAGTCCTGTAAAGGATATACAACGATCATATTATTATATCTACATTATCAGACTGGAGTCCCACCGTCGCTTCGCTCTGGTTTAAATGTACATTCAAATGATGAAAGATTTTTTCCAATAGGTTCCGGGGTTCTAAACATTACCTTTCGGATAGACAAACTCACAGAATTCACATCAGTATTTGCCAGATGCTAATACTAATATTATAAAAAGTTATAATATTAGTATTAGCATCTGGCAAATACTCAACATCACACCAGATAAATTTGAAACGAATAAAAGACAAAAATTGCGTGTCACCAACGCAGAATAATCCCTAATTTTGTATACAAACAAGTGCATCCGAGTCCGTCACGGTGCATCACGATCCGTCACGGGCACGACGTGTGACGGTCGCAATTTCGTCACAATTGTGTACGTCGTGAATAAAGCCCTCTAACACGTGTTTTACAATCGATGATTATTGCAATTAATATTGTAAAAAGTGTTTTATTGAAAGCAATTTAGGTTTTTTTACCTTTTGTAGTAGGTACATTGGTTTTACTGCCTGTTTAAACGGTTTTTGTAAATATTAAATATTAAATGGTGAAAAAGTTTTCTACTTTTATTGGCAAGTTAACGGATCAGTATAACTGCTTGAGTACAACATATTTTTCTTAAATTAAGCACTCTCTTTATTACTATGTATATAAAATATCTCTAAAAGTTGTCTTGGCACCAGAAACATTTGACCCAAGCAAGCACTTAGACAAGACGGATCTTAATTTCTTGCTAGTAAACCATGCAAAGTTATTCTAAACTATTCCAAGACGATAACATTACGACGAGTACAGAAGGACATAAAAAGTCGTCAACATAATCAAACGTTGACAGAGTGAGACAGCCATCCAGCGCCTCACACGCGACTGAAACTAATTTTACTCCTGCGAGTACCAGCGCCGAAAACCCAATTACGTTTTTTTTACGTAAAATCGAAAGCACCCTATTTATTTACCCTCGCCAAATCCTCGTCCCATCTCGGAGGAGCTACATATCTTCATAAAAATGAAACGAACGAACAAACGACTTCATCGAATCCGAGTCGCCGCGGCTCAAATACGAAAAGTCCCCTTTTTATTTTATTTACAAGCTCGATGGAGTTTAAAACGGAATTTATTTGCCAATATAGAACGTTTCCGAATATATCGTTGCGATGTATTTCACTAAAATTCCTCTATAAAGGCTTATTGGAGAATTCCATTTCATGTGGTGTAAATTCGGCTTTATAAACTTAAGCTTAAAATGGACTTGTATATCTTGTAACGAGCATCGCCAAGTGGACGGGTATGGTAAATTAATAACAGAATAAAACCGAATTGAACATTGATACAATATAATTAAAACACAATACCCAATGGATGCACTAAAATATCTCGTTCATTCTGGTAAAGGTAAAAATGCGCAAATTCTTTCAATTATAGCTATGATTAGACAGTGGACCCATTTTTAGCACAATAAAGTACTCATGGTCTTCTTCAAACTATCAGACCAAACAGATTCAGTCACGTAAAGTTGAGTGACGTCACTTTAATAACGCGTAGCGTTCGGACGAGACATCTACCGCGTTGAAAATGTCGACCCTTGCAGACTAAACAATCCTCATCGAGGTCTAGTTTTTTGGTCGCGTATCTCCGGTATCTGCTGTGTAACCTGGGTCTCTTTGTATACGAAAACGGCAGATTTTTAAAGAACCATCCCCTACAGTGCTCAACGCTCGTACCTACTTATTGTGTGGTATTATTTATAAGCAAACGGGGTCTACAAGTAAATCTAGCTGCATAAAATATGTAAGTGGCTATTTCACATTTGTCTGGCGACCCAAACCCCGATGTCGAAACTTAAGTAGTACTAGTTATATGAATCCTCAGAACTACCTCAGAGGTACCCTTAAGTATGAGCTAGATACATCTAACACTTACGTTTCAGTTTTTCTAGCGGCTCATGATGTAAAGGCGGGGCGTGATGCAGCGGAGCATGCGGTGGCTCGTGGTGTAACGGCGCCATGAGGCTGGAGATAGCCGAGCCCACGGACGCCGCCACGGACTCGTGAAGACCTCCGTGGAGCTCGAGCTCCGACAGACACAGGCCTTCGCTGAGCGGCTCCATGCCGGCCGCTAGGGCTTCCTTGTACACGCGGAGGTGAATGGTGAGGCCGGGGGGGTTGCGGGGTGGGGAAACGACTACGCTTGGCGCTTGTACTGAAACAAGAGAACATCATTATAATCATGCTGCGATCTCGGTCTTGATGTGATAAGGGTCGCAGGGAAGGAGAAAGGAGAAAGGCCCATGTTCAGCAGCAGACGTATTTTGCCTGATATGATGCTGACGATGATGATAAGTCTTGCTACATAAGTTTGGCAACAAACGGAGCGTGATGACTACGACTTCGGTGCTACACACCTGAATACTATTATGTATTTGACTCCCTTAAATTAAACTACTTTGGTTCTGAGGACTGTATTAATAAACTTATCTTGGCTGAGATGCCCGTCACAAGATACGTCTAAATCTGTCATTTCTAACGCATCTTGAGTCGAGCATTACAGTAGAGATCAGTTTATTAATACGTCCCTTAGTTTGGTTTGGTTGTAAGTTTTCGTGTTTTGGCCTTTAATTTAATTTCACAATAAAAAAACGAGATTAATTCATTAAACATTTTTTTACGATGAACACAAACAAAAAAGACATTAAGTACATTCAATCGTTGCAACTAAACTACTATCCTAAACAAGAAAAGCATTAAGAAAACCTTTGCATATAACCAACGGTAGCTTAAGAGTTTAGCTTAATATAAAATAAAAAGAGAAAGCCTGACACATTTAAGACTCATCAAGTAAAACTAACCTATCGCGATGATTTAAGGCAGCACACAGCAAGTATACACTTATACTGCCCCGTAAACAACGCGTCTCGTAGATATATAACTTTCATATTTCAAGCGCGTCATCGCATGAAATTCACTCGCATAGCGCAGGCAGAACTGAAGGCTGTTAACTGATTTATAGCCTTAACGGCCTTTTTTACATATCTGCAGCGAGAATTCAATGTTCAGCAAAAAGAGCGTTAAAGCAACGCACACACGGGCGGGCTGAATGACCTGAACAACGGTTATTAAGATTTATACGGTTCGGTTTTCCAGTTTTGACTTTTTACAGTTGGATTTTTGAATTTATAGTAGTAGTTGTGATTAGGATTACGGTATTATAGTACAAATTATTGTCCAGATTAAAGGGCAAAACAATTGATCCTTAATACATATTTAAATCGGTCTTCTGAGATTTCTCTCTGAATAAATAAATATAAATAATTTGATAAAATTGATGAGAAATTCCGAAATGTTGCATATTGCACTAAGTTTGAGGTACAGTGAATAGTAAACGCACTCATCTCTCATTGATTTAAACAACTAGATAGGGTTGTGCAAACAAATGCCATTTATGTTTGACCAGGCAACAAAAGCACCGTATCTCAGAGTTCTATCAATCTCCATCGCACTGAACTAGGTAAATAATTTGAAATAATTGATCGGAAGTGATCCAAAATGTAAGACTTTCTGGAAGTCCTACATTAATAGACTTATATAACTTGTATGTACTTGCCTCTTGCATGATAAATCTGGACAACTCAATGGTGTAAAAAACCATAGCCCCAACAAAAACTGACTAATTTTGTGGTTTTAAAATCGGTGAGGCAGTCCATACAGTGATATAAGTATATTATATTAATGTAGGACGTCCAGACAGTCTTACATTTTGGATCACTTCCGATCAATTATTTCAAATTATTTACCTAGTTCAGTGCGATGGAGATTGATAGAACTCTGAGATACGGTGCTTTTGTTGCCTGGTCAAACATAAATGGCATTTGTTTGCACAACCCTATCTAGTTGTTTAAATCAATGAGAGATGAGTGCGTTTACTATTCAGTGTACCTCAAACTTAGTGCAATATCCCTGCACAACTATATAAATAGTTGTCATATTTCTAATTGTAAGACCCGTAGACGTAATACTTACTGTACTACTTTATTACGTAGACACATCATCATCATCATCATCATATCAGTTTAACATATACAAAGCCTTCCCCTTAGACATCCACCGTAAGATACTACCTACATTAATTATATTACTTTATACAGTATGTTCTCTTTATGCAGCTTAAGGAGAACAATGTCTAGGTTTAATTGAACTATTAAACTATATACCTAGTTAATTGTTAAGTTTATAGCCTTCGTACAAGGATGAGCGAGACGGAAATTTAACGGCCTTCCGCTATTTAATCTTTGTTTCGTGTATTTTCATATGAGGCTAGACACAAACATCTTTCATCATGTTTACTTGTCTATGTCTAAAAATAAGTTCCTAATCTTGATAAAATAAATAAAAAAAGAACAAATAACTACCTGTACACCTAATAACGTACCATTCGCAACAACGCCCAATGTTTATTATTATTTGAATAACAAGCATTATTCAAAAGCTTCCTTAATATTTTTTGTGTAGTCAGATTTTAATATCATTACAAACGTCTATAGTTTTTGTAAATTAAATGACCAACAATGCGAAAATAAAATATAATTTAAAATCCCTTCCATTTTTTAACTACCTACTTATTATTAAACTTCCGTGCTTTCTTCATTTCTTCGTGCCTTTTATACATGCCCATCGTGTAAAAACGAGTAGGAAAATATAATTTTCCGTAACACAGTTAACCATAGATCTCATTCTTCGCTTCGCACTTATAGCACTTCACTTAAAACCTTTATTCACAACTTTAACAAAGGTCAAAGCCCTCACAAGGAACCAACTTCAAACTACACAAATGCCACTCGTATTTCTTCACAATTGAATTGAAAACGGCATGGCACTAATCTTGACTCGGTGAGTAATTGAGCCTAAAGGCAGCAATCGGGCCGACTGAGCCGCTCTTATCCCTTTAAACCAACGCAAAGCCTTTTTAAGCTAAAGATTTAAGTTGGCGAAAGTGGCTTCTCTATTAAAAGGCGATCTCATTCGATTTTTGCCGCTCGACTCCAGCTGAACGATAAAGTCCCAATAACACTCTTTTTATTCAATCGAACTCCGATGTTAGACTAACCCTTGAGTCAAACGGTGGTTGGAAGCAAAATCGCTTCAGTCTTGCACATGCTTGTCTGTGTATGTTAAAACTAGACCATCACAATCGAGTTTTGATTTCATAATTGACGACAAGAACTTTTACAAAACGTGTTCTAAAAAAATCATGCTTCTAAAATCGGGGTCCATTTTGGAAGCATGATTTTTGATGTTTTTTTTATATATTGTATATGATATATTGTATTTTTTACCCCTTGCGCAAAGAAGAGTTACGTACGTCCGTATGTACGTTGGTATCCTGTGACATCGCACGCAGTGCAGGAGCGAATGAATGGGATTAAAACGGGTATTTTTGTTTGATAGAATTGACTTTGTCAAGGCAGTTCTGAGCTAAAGTCTACACCAGTATATAGGTGACCGAACTCAAAAGCCCCCTCGCTCTCTGCAGAGAAAGTACATTTATTGTTGAAATAATATATTTTTTGTAAAAATATACGTTTAATAAAACGTAAACGTAAAGATAATAATAATCTTTGACTTACTCAAAAAAGAGGAGGATCGCAATTCCGTTGATTTATTGATGTTTGTTACTTTAGAACTTCGCCATTTATATGACGATTTAATTTCCTACTGCTTCTATATTGGTCCCGTTTTTGTTTAGAATGGAAAAGGACGTATGAGGAATCGACGAAACTTCATAAAAATCATAGTCTAACAAATAGAGATTTTGGTATTTTTTAGGATAGGTATCTCGAGGATTTACTTGCCAAAAGTATCATTTAGTGAAGTGTAACTGATGATACAGACCGATGATGAATTTCGGAATTCCTCAGTGATAATCGTTATCGTGTCACAAAGACATTTCTTTGTCAACACACTTTTACTAATCAGGATACATGTGGTAAGGCCGACCTGATGATGAAAGAACCCTTAAACGAGTAACGTTCTTTCATCTTACATAGCAACATCTTGTTAAGGGTGAGTAATGAACTTATGAGTAATTGGCATTAGGCCAAGAAAAAACCGTCTCAACTGTTTTATTTGGTTTGAAATATAAATAGGGAAATATGACATTTTATTTAAATAACTTTTAAAAAACACCTTGTTTATGTAGGTAAGTACCTATAATATGAACAATTTTATCAATTTTTACTTGTAGGTACTACCCCTTGCAGACTTCAGAAGGTCCTATTTGAAGTCGGTAAAGGAGAAAGCAAACGAGCACTCAGGCCACCTGATGGTAGGAGGATCTGAGATCAATTGACAATTGCATTCCCAAGACTACAATCATCAGACAACAATCATAAGATTGCAAATACGTGGAAATATCAAGGCATGGTCAGTTTAATTTCTTACCTAAACTATGACTTTTGAAAAGCATTTCCATCACAAACTATATTCGCATCACATCACATCGTCAAAATAGAAAATTGTATGAGCAACTCATTTGATTTGTATATATCTTTCTTGAACTATAGATACTCGTACAGACAATGATAATTCTGCACTTCATAACACGAAACTTTCACTACACTTGTCATGTACAGTAAAAATAATATTACAAGTTACATTACAACCGATTGTGACAATGACAACTCATAACTAATAACGAAACAGTTTCTTATTCTCAAAGTAGATATTCTCATTTTACTGTCGACCTTATAAGTAGCTGCACACTTTAGGGCTTTGTCACTTTAACGTCATGTTTGAACTGCTGCTCTAATCTGTCAAAAGCATTAATGCGACAAGGTACAAAAGCGTGCAGTTACTTATAAGGCCGACTCTACTAGGTCGTCGGCCTGGTTCCATGATTGTTTCAGTCTATATCATATAGAGATAGTAAATACCATTATTGTACCTATCTATCTTTATATTTGCAGTCTTAATACACTTCCATACTTGCCCAAATGTATTAAATGGATATAGACTTAAACTTAAATATTAAAAAACTTTAAGAAAATTTAGAATGCTGAACTAAAAGCTTTGCCGGTTTATAATACTTATAATGAGGAATCAAGTATATTTGGGACTTTAAGCACGTTCTCAAGGTATATCTAAATCAATATTTATTTTAAAAACTACACGATAAACAAACGTCAACATATTCCAAAACGGTTACGTCGAGTTCTATTTTAACTCGCCATCTAAATACGTATCGACCGATTTTAAAATAGTCTCCTGGTACTTCAATATTGACATCGGCCATGTCTATCAGCTGATACGCTATCGCTTTGTCAATGATCTGATAGTGTGTAACATGTGTACTAGGAAACGGTAAGAGCTAATCTTGAGACCATTATTTTTGTACGTCTAAATATAGTAGCGGCAACTGTGAAAATATTTTTGGTCGTAAATTTATGAATGCTTTTTCACTTGCGTCTTTGGTACGAGTAGAGTTGGTGGGACAATGTTGGATAATACTGTTAATATGTTGTTCAGTAGTATTCTGTTAATTTTTTTTTGGGAAATTTAGACAAAACTACTTGTATCTATTAATTGCTAACAGTATCAGGACAGAACTCTTACAAGTTCATAATTGAGAGTTATCTTAGTGATAGAACACAAACGGTTGTTGTAAACCAAACGCAGACTATTTGAGCAGCTGTCAAATTAAGTGTGCCTCAGGGCTCTATATTAGGTCCTTTCTTATTTTTGGTTTATACCTCTATTAATGACTTACCACTCTGGGTAGATAACCTTTGTGATATTATGCTATTTGCTGATGATACATCATTGATGTTCAAGGTAGACTGAAAATCCGTCGATTACAGTAGGATAAACGCCACGCTAAGAAAACTAAATGTGTTAGGTTTTCTTTGCCTTATGTTAGACAGGTAGAATCTAGTATATTTTTAATGATGAGTGTTTGGAAATGGTAGATGAGGCAATTATCTTAGGGATAACTATAGACAAAAAATATACCTACTTACCCTTAATATTTTTTCATTACTTATCGCAAATTTTACACATATTTTATTTACTTGCATATATTTTATTCCATAGACCATCTAACCTACACCACGAGCAGTTATCCACCTTAGAATTTTCATGGTAAGACATCTATCCATATGGGTAGGCATCTGTCCTAGAAATAAGGGTTCTGCTTAAACTCAATTTTTATGCAATCAGTAAATATAGTAATAAGGTCAATAAAAACAAGTTTTAATGTAAGATTAAAGACTAAACTAGCTATATGGAAAGGAAATATTCCTGGGAAATTATAACTTTTGAAATTAGGAGGCCTTTTAAAAAAGTGCGGCATCTAACCCGGATTTACCCTAAACATTGTATATTTCCTTTTCGGTTTCTGTTAGAGAATGTATCGAAACTTTTTATGTGGTTGATTTGCACCATCATAGGTTACTACTATTTATGAGTAGGTACTTGTGAGTTTTGAAACATTTTCCTGCTCAACTACGCATGATATAAATTATATTTATTTTTATGTTAGATTCAGTGTTCTAAATAACGCTAGGTTAAGTTTTATAATTGTATAATATAATCATCAGCAATGTTTAAAAAACGACTGACGGTTGAGTTTCTTGCGGCGTTTCTTCTTAGCTTCTCTTGCGAAGCGCTGGTAGATTTTTGACGAGTAAAAGTGCCCGTGCGGCCTACTTACTGAATAAACATCTTTTATCTATATTTAATCATTATAGCCATTTGTAACAAAGAGGAGTGTCTTGTGTTTTGAGGAGGGGATTCTGTTTTTTTTCATCCTATACTCTGAAGCCAAATTTTTACCTAAACTGTCTATAAAATAAATTGGAACTTTATGGTACCTAAATGTTAACAAAATAATAATTAACATAAATTAACAATCGTTCATCTATGAATTAAAAAACTCTATAAACAAAGTTTTCTTCGTAAAAAAAAATACTCTTAGTAGCGAAAAAGAATGTACTTATTATTATTATCTATTAAGAAAAATTGCACATAACATAACATCTTTGATTAAATAAAAAAGTATTAAAAGAAATGTAAATAATACGAATTAATAAGAAAAATACCTATATTTATAAACCTTTTTATTATTGCAACGCTAGAACTTAAAAACCGAAGTCCTTTTGAAGATTTTTTACCTCAAAAGTTGTACTTATATGTAGTTGGATTTCGACACCCTCCTACAATTTTTAAGGTTCCGTATCAAACACTGAAAAACGGAACCCATAAGATGACGTTTCTTCCATTTGTCTGTCCGTCTGTCAATCTGTCAAGACCCTTTTCTCTAAAATGGCTTAAGTTATCGGGCTGAAATTTGTAATTATTGTTTGTAGTATTTAGTGGTCCAAACAAAGCTTAATCATTATAAATGTAAAAGGGGTTTGGTTAAAAATGTTGTCATTTGTAAGTCATATATGTTTTAAGTGAACAGCCATTCGTAAAAATGGTAATTATGATATATCTATACGAAATATTTTGTTCTATACTACTCTTAAGTACATCGCAGCCGAGCCGATATTTAAATATTGATACCTGCCACCTATTTCACCATCCTGACAATGATAAGTGATTGGTGACAATTCGATATACATTGTAAAGTTAACAAGTTCGTACATCACCGGGATTCATATAAACTGCGCCATGTACACTGAAATGTCACCTGTCAGTTTTCATAGTCGGTATTGTGAAATAGGGGACTGGACGTACTTTTAGTACCAAAAACGTTAAGTTTAAATATTTAATATCTCGGCTCCGACATTTATGTTTAAATAGAGGTCCTCTAAACCATCATAAAATTGTCCGTGACCGCTGCAAAAAAACAAGAAAAAAAGACAATAATGTGCATACAAACTTACCCAATGCCCTTTTGTACTGTTTATTTTTGGCGACTAAGGGAATATAGGCTTGTAGGCGATAGGCTTGCAACCTATCACTACTACGCTGGTAAACATCTTACTTAGCCCATTTGTGCATATTGTGGTTACTGAATTATCAACAACTTTTTGAGTTGTAATTCTGTAGCTCTGCCTAGCCCACTCTGGGATTACAGGCGTGAAGGTATGTATGTATTTTTACAGCAAAAGAAACCGGGTCCGAGAAAACAATATAAATATACACAATATAATATACCTTCGTATTCTTTCTCGCTGACGGTACATTTTATCAAAAATCTGTGAATGTTTGTCTGTGAATTATCTTCACTTAAAAAGTTAGTAAAGAGCATTTGCGCATAGTAGCTGCCCTTACAGGCCCATCTCAACTTTCCACCCTGACTACTAGTTACTTTGTAACAGATAATGTCCTTCGCCGCCGGCTACCGTCATAATTACCTACCTACCGGCTGGTGTATCCCCGGGAATACAAATATCAGTTGAGTGTCAAAGTTTGCACGTAGCGTACGTACGTCTTAATATCTATAATTTCATCAGACGGAGACGGAGCCGGTCCATCTTAATATTGTACCTAAAGTCAAGTGTAAAAATATGGGAGAACGCAACCTCTCAAAAATAGGTCCCTATGCACCTTATTCTAGTGTAATAAGGACTTCGTAACATATTTTTGAGAGGATTATTTGGATACATCTTTTTGCTCTTGACTGCACATGTGATGTCCCTTCATGTGCCAAACCGACTAGCATGCCCGGTTCTTTTTCAAGACAAGGAGAAGCCAGACGAGCACACAAGCCACCTGATGGTAAGTGGAAACTGTGACCCATAGACATTCGCATTCACAAGACTACAAATGCACTGCCAACCCTGGGGACTAAGATGGAATGCCTCTATGCTAGTCATTTCACCGGCTGTTTTATCCCCAATCCAAAAAGGATAAGATGGTGGCAGCGATCCGGACGGACACTGCACAAGGTCGTACCGCCCGCAAGCATAATGCGAATGCTGCTTGGTGGTAGGATAAAAGATAAAATACCTACATAACTACTTAGGTGTACAGGACTAGAGAATTATATAGTTCTTTTTCTTCTTATAGTGGGTTATGCAAACCTAACTTTTGAAGCAAAAAAGCAGGAAATATTTTCGGTGATCCTAACTTTATTGTCCTAAAGTTACAATTTCAAGATGACGCCGGTTTGTATCTCTGTATAGGTCTGGATTTTATTTGTTATTTATTTTATGAAGAAAACCGTACATTAAAATGTTTTTAGATTATTGAAAACTCTGTCTTGAAATTGGAAATTATAATTACACATAATGTTGCTTTATCCGTCGGATTGACGGCAGAAATATGCCTAAATTAATCACTTTTAGTCCCTGAAACCGTATTACTTTGTTGATTTTTAAGTATTTTGTTGATTTACACACAGAAAAAAAAGCTAAGTACTATACCTACCTATTATAATTTAACTTAACAGATTCCAAGCATATTAGATTAAGTAGATACACACAGTTATAAGTATAAATTACAAACGAGTATAAGTATAATTCAACGACAAACTGCTTAACAGTTTGGCGAAGCTTTTTATACTTTGTTAACAGTGTAGGTATTCGTTTTTTTAGATAAATAAATTAAAATTGCTGCGACCATGTTTTTTTATTGGTTAAATCTACGACTTGTCTAAACTATATTATTGCGGTCAACGTTTAGGTACAGCTTTATTGCTAATTATAACACAATTTACTGACAGTTATGGAAATACTAAACCAAAAGAAAATACATTTTAATGGCTAATCGAGATAACTACTTAACTAAAACCTACTTATGGAAAATTACATCATATTGACAACTTGGTTGATTCAATAATGATTAAAATAAATATAAAATATCAAAACACAGTATTTGTATTTGAAAACATCTGGGGCCCGTTTCTCAAAAAGTATTAGTCTATTAATATTAGTGTTTTGTCTCATTCCGTAGTTTTATTTACGAGACAAAACACTAATATTATTAGAACGTATTCGCTTTGAGAAATAGGCCCCTGCTAATGTTAAAAGAGACTTTTTCGAATAAATAAATTGTAGAAAACCGATAAAAATTATAGGTACCTGCGTAGACTTTTTTTGTGCTTTTACATCATGTGGTCAGACACATAGGTAATGCTGCCGACTGCAAACATTTTGACTTTTCTATCCTTATTGGATCTGGGGGTCCGTCCATTTCACAAAAAGTATAATTTAACATTTTAAAACTTATTTGTGCTTTACATATTAAATAGGTTCATTACAGAGGTAAGAATATAGTGAATTTGTATAGGTAGGTACGAGTACAAAATCGCAAAAAATTTAATGCTGCAGCGGATTGTATATTTATGCGAAATAAAAAAATTGGAAATGATACGGTATGAAACATTATATTTCGTGGCTCATTTAGTGAATCGTGTAGGTTCCTATTTGGCTTTTAATTACTGTTCAATTTAACTGTCAAAAAAGACCACATCCATTGGAATGAAACGGAAATTATTTGGGTGATTCACTGTTAGTATTAGACTTATTTTTACAGATATACCTACAAATTTTCTTATCATATTATTTTTAATTTCCAATATTTTGAGCTTAGACTCGGTACTTGTAATAAGCACCATAAGTCTAACCTAACTTACTATAGGTTAGGTTACACTGAAAAAAAAAGATCCCAAAGTTTTGTTTCTAGAAAATTGTCTACACTTATCAAAGGTTTCGCAAAAAAAATATCTTTGCCTGTAGGTATGTGTCTGTGACTTCATTAAACTATATCGTAATTTAAAAATGTCTGTGAATAACCTCAAAAACTTTTGATGAGTGTATTTTCGCGTAACGTCGATTGGCGCAGACGCGTGTTATGTTTATCATTTAGAACATACTCACTATTAACAAGTGGTCAGATTAACGCGGAGTCAGTCCACGACTCACGGCGTACTAAATCCGATGGTATCCGTCATAATCTGATACAAGCCGCGGGATTACCGTCGTCACCACTAGCAAACACCAGAAACCGAATTCGAAACCGATAAATCAAAGTCGCGTTTATCCGCTAAATCCTGTCGGGATCGCGTAAAAAATACTAGTATTAAAAACAGTCTTAAGTGGGCTTTGGTTCGCGGTGCGGCCGCTCTAATCTCGGCCACTTCCCGGCACAATTTGAACCTAACTCCACCACTCTATACATCATCCAACCATCCGCCCACCACGCCGCTAGCCGCGCACGTACTCACATCCCCCTCTTACCTACCGAGCCCCTCGCTATCTCTCTCGCTCGCGCTAAAATCTGGCGACACTCAAATTTCAGTGCGTGGGGGAGCGGGGCAGTCAGCTGGCCGCGGGTGAACCCGCGAAAATCGACTTTTTGTCATGACGCTTCGTGACGTCACTGTTTACTCGTGGACAGGACCGTCACGCGACGTCATTGCAATTCAAGCGTTGTTCGATTGTCAGATTTTATAGTTTTTGTGATACAAACAACAAGCAAAAAAAAACAAGATTCTAATGAACATAATTTGATAAATGGTTAATAAGATATCTACCAATAAACAGTTTCAACTTAAGTAAAAATCACGCTTTAGTAGTCGTACTGTAGAAATATTTACAAGCTTAGCTTTTTATCTCCCCTCATTTACCGTGTAATATGTTTCCCTTATAGCGTACAAAATAATTGCAGTTTAAATCGGCTGCAGTCCTCCGCCATAAATAAGGCGAGCCACGCAAACAGATCGCGCGCATTAACCGCGTCGGCGTACATAAAGAGACCGATATAAATATAAAGTTCCCACTCGCTACCGCGCGAACTTAGCTAAACAACGCCATAATTGCCTTCATTACTTAAATTACTGAAATTATTTATTCAAAAAGCTGGCAACATTTTGGCGAGGAACGCCCCGCCCTGTGGGGTTATAAACCAATCGCTTGCCGAAGAAGAGAGAGGGGGCGGGGCACAAAACAATATGGCGGCTACGCGTCCCGCAACCTCCGTCGCGTCCGTTATTCCTTGACGCTTCTCTGATCGGATTGTTCGACGTTTAAAGTGTTTCAGTTTCTTTAATTCATAAAATAATATTTTTTTATGAGTGGGTTTATGAAATGTGCTACATAGCGGGAGCGCTACGGACCGCTAAGGTCCGCTACGGTGCTACGAGCCTACGACGGGTTTGTCGAAAACCGACGGCCGACGGCAACTTGAATGCTTCAAAAATGTGAATGTTGTGTAAAATGTAAGGGGAAGTATGGGTGATATTGTAGGGAAAATAAGACGTCGTTACATGTTGGCTTTGTTTGTTTTATTACAGAACGAATAATACACATTTAACGAAAAAGATGATTTTAAAATACTTCCGTTTTAGGTAAATTAATTTTAATAACGATACCTACATTTCTTTACATTGCAATTTTTAAGTTTTAATTTTAGCTATGTTGTGCTCCGCTAAAACTTTTTAGTATACTTATTGTTTTGAATAAACGTTTCGTTAAGTTCTTAATGCCATCATCCAAGTAAAATTACGAGGAAATTAATAGCTAACAAGAGATTATTTTCTAGTTAACTTACCCATATTTTTTTTGTGCGTAATAAATTTTTACCATATATGTACCTATGTATTTTATAAATTTTTGACAATAACTTTATTAACCTACTCTACCTACTACAATCTACTTACCTATAGGCACCTACATAGTGAGTGTTAGAGAATCTTATTTTCGTAAAGAAAATCTTGAAAAGAGTACCTACCTAATCTCTACCTAAGTATGGGTAGGTATAGGTTCTATCTATGAACAGAACTGTAGGTATAATCTCTCATAGACCTGAGTACTTATCTAATTCCACATTTAGGTACCTATTAATCAATATATTGCATTTTTCAAAGGCCGGCACTTGCGATTCCTAGGTGTTGCGGGTGTTTAAGGGTCGCGGAGATCACTTACCGTGAGGCGACCTGCTTGCTCGTCCGCCCCATTAAAAAAAAAGTCACTATCACATTTATAGTAATTCAATACCTACATAGTGAACATTAAGATATTTGTGTAATTTTTATTTCTGAATCCTTCCTTAGATTGGCAACGTATTTAAAAAAAAATGGCAAAAGTCCATGGCCTTCAGAGCATACCAACCCATTTGCTTTCTCCGCTACATAAAATAAAATAAAACCAGTCACACAAAGATCAACCATTTAAAAGTTAATATAAGCCCAAAACAAAAATTATTCTGGGACTCGGATGTTAAAAAGCAAAAAGATCCTCTATAATAAAATAATGCTTTTTCGTGTAAGTTACATTTTACATTCAAAGTTCCTCTATTTGATGCTTAGGTTAGTTATCCTGTATATGTAGTCCTGTCTTGGATGTTTTGGATGTCTGTCATTGTCTTAGAACACCTAGGTAGGTACTCATAGTACAAGCAGCTTACAATTAGTTGGCGACTATTTAGGATAATTTGTATGAGATGGTCCCCTGATGTTTATTTTTATTATTTTGCCAAGAAAGAGAAAAGGAACAAGGTTATAAAGACTGGGTCTATAATAATGTGATAAGACAGCGCGTGAAATTATAAGCATAGAGGCATTCCATCTCAGTCCTCAGGGTTGGCAACGCATTTGGAGTCTTAGGATTGTAATTTGAAGAATGCAAATGTTTATCTATACTTGTTTCCTATACCTCTACCAGTAACAATTTTACAGCTCCATACTGGGATCACTGCTCAAATGGTCGTCACTTCAATGGTCGAGGTTGTGTCAAATGGAAACTTGTAAATTGTAGCTTTATAAAACAGGCCACTGGTGTCATGTGTGCTAGTTTGCCTTCTCATTGCCGTAAAAAAAAAATGTATAGCTAAATATCAGCCTTTAGAAACACAGTCGTTAAATAACAAAATAATGCGATTACTAGGTTTGACTTTTATTGATGAAGACACTCCACCAATTGCTTGTACGAGTATGTAGATACACAATAAAGTCGAGTAAGTACGAGGGGCGTTCAATAAATTCTCGGTATTGGTATCTTGCAAACCTTTTTAGTAAACTTCTTAATACTGGCCGCTAAGAGTCATTCATCGACAGTAAAAAAAAGTAAATTTGAAGCCCACACGTTCTTTTGTTTTTCTGCTACTGCTGAACAAACGTGACCACCATGAGCGATTTTACAATGATAATTAAATTGGAGCATCGAGCCGTGATAAAATTCTTGACTAAACAGGGTAAAAATCAAAAGTGTATTAAAGAAGAAATGGATTTAGTTTACAGTGAGTCCGCTCCTTCATTATCTACTGTCCAAAAGTGGTCAAATGAATTTAAGCGTGGGAGGGAGAGCATAGAAGATGACCCTAGACCTGGTCGGCCTGTTGAAGCTACTTCACCAGAAAACATTCAAAAAGTGGAGAAAATTATACCGGAAGATGGTCGAGTGAAGGTTAGGTCTAAAGCACAAAAAACCAATATTTCTATTGGTACAATACATGATATTATCCACGATCATCTTAACATGTCCAAAGTTAGTGCAAGATGGGTACCACGAATGTTGACACCATTTCAGAAGCATACGCGTGTTGCTTGTTGTTCCGACTTCATTGATCTGTGTGGTGAAAACCCTGATGGTTTGCTCCAAAAAATTGTTACCGGAGATGAAACATGGGTTCATCATTATGACCCTGAGAGCAAACAAGAGTCGATGCAGTGGCACGTTAAAGGAACACCTCATCCCAAGAAATTCAAAGTCGTCCCTTCAGCTGGCAAGATCATGGCGACAATATTCTGGAATTGTGAAGGGGTATTATTAATAGATTATAAAGAAAAGGGTTTAAATATTACAGGAGAGTACTACGCTAACATTTTACGCCAATTACGGGAAGCAATCAAAGAGAAAAGGAGGGGAAAATTGATCAGAGGAGTGCTGCTTCTTCATGACAACGCCCCTGTGCATACTGCTCATGTTGCCTAAGGCTTGAATCTGGGTTCGAAACAATTACTCACCCGCCGTACAGTCCAGACTTGGCCCCCAGCGACTACTTTTTGTTTCCCAACCTTAAAAAGGATCTTCGTGGACATCGATTTTATAATGATGAAGCGTTGAAGGCAGCAGTGGTGGAGCATTTTGACACCAAAGACAAAAAATATTTTTATGAGGGGTTAAAAAAACTAATTGACAGATCTTATAAGTGTATAAGCATAGGGGGGGAATATATAGAAAAATAAAAATAAAACACTAATCGTATGTTTTTGTTTTCCTTCTCATACCGAGAATTTATTGAACGCCCCTCGTAGGTATATTATACACAATCGCTTGAAGTAAAATCAGGTGGTGGGGCCTATCTTTGTTAATTTATGTTAAAGTAACATAATTACATCGAGGCAACCGTGCAACCGTGTGGGAACGCGGTGGATGCATAAAGCACAAGACCGGTCTGAGTGGAGAGCCTTGGGGGAGGCCTATGTCCAGCAGTGGACGTCTTTCGGCTGACATGATGATGATGATGATGAACGGCGCAACTTCAGTTCCAGGAGCGGGAATCTTGATCGTAATCATTGATTTTAATTGCGGATCGCGATCGAGATTGATCCACCAGTTTCTTTAGAAAAGGTAGATCATGCCTCAAGTCTAACCTTACCTACGCAATCAATGTTCTGATTTCCTGAAAACAACAATACAGTAAATGCTTTCGCAGAAATGAAAATCTAGAAAATAAAATGTTTTATCTACAATCAGCAGCAAAAATAAGTGAACAGATGAACAGAAGAGTCTAAAATTATCTACACGCCCTTATTCTGACAGTAGAAACGTGCATAGATCATTTTGAACTCTGCGACTGTCCACCTACTTTAGCTACTGACTGTACCTAAGCACGAACTGGTTCTAAGAGCGCTAAATACACTACAACAGATTCATGAATCCAAGATAAAACTGTCCAGAAAAGACGCATTATTTGCGTTAGCGGTTCAGCTTACACCCGTCGTTCCGTGTCGTCATCAGCAAACAGTATGTCTATTATACGGGACCCGGAAAACGACCCTGTGCAAAAACGCCATTATGCGGAAAATATCCTTGTAAAATATTTTTTATATAAAATTTAAAAAGAAGCAAGCTAAAGCGAAACAAATCGTCGGTCTTAGGTAAGATTCGAATCTACCTAAGATCCGCTTTAACAGTGTTTAGAATTTCGTAACAGACGTTTCTGTTCAATTAAAAATGTTTAAAAAGAAGCAGTTCTAAGTAGTCCCGCCAAAAAAGATCATATCCTAACTGACACGAGCCATATTTTTTGTTCTTAAACCCAAGGAAACCAATACTTAATATAATAATCCTTTAACACCTCAAGCATGACATTAGCTATTTCCTCACGATCAGAAATGCCTACGTATTAACCCGTCAACTAACTCGATATTTTAATCGACACGTCCCACAACAATTTGTCAAACTAATCGAGCATAGCAGATGCCTCTCAAAAAAGACTACTCGCCTTCGCACCACTAATACCTCCTACCTAATAGTTCCGTCGAAAATCTACAATACATAGCGGCGTTTGTTAAGCAGCCGCTATTGAAGAACATCAGCAAGGAAGCAGTGAAAAGACTATAACGTAAGCAAACGCTTTTATTGAGAATTTAGGGGATGTGGCGACTAGAGGGGTAGCACCCCAGTAATACGATATCGTAATGTATAGTGTTTATGCAATTTTAGCAAGCGATTTGCATTGAATTTCAATATTTAATTTAGATATTAAAAAGGGATTAGGGCTATGATTACATTTGTATAAAAATGCAGGAGCTTTTCTCACATTCGGTAATTTAGTGAATAATCGTTTTGTAACCGATAGTCAGCTTTAATCTAAGAAAACTGCAGAGATTTTAGAGCTTAAAGCTAAGAACCTAAAGCGGTCGGGTGAAATAAGTTATTAGTGACTTTAAGGATCTGAAAATGAATGGCAAAATAATAGACTTTGGTTACAAAAAACAACAGATTATAATAACATTTGGAGACGTTTTCTTGCCTAGCTATTTTCAAGGTATCTCATCTTCATTTTTAGTGTAAAACAATGCTTGTATACCTACTTTTAAAACGCATAGGAAACTCATATAGGTATTCGTTGAACGTAGCGACCGTTATACCTGACATTGAAACATTATTTATATAATTCTCAGTATGCTAATGTACAATATTCACACATAAAAGTAAAATAACAAAACTAAAACCAAAAATAAAAACTATAATACTACGAGGTCCATGGACGATATTCAAAAAGTTGGGCATACATAATTAATTAGAAAAAAGGTACCCATATTAACCATCCAAATGACGAAGTCGGAAAAGTTTCTTTGTGCGACGAATGGTACACAGATACACAGACATACACATGCACAGATACGCATATACAGATATACAGTATGTACGTTGAACTTATGAGACCCGTCTTTTTCATCGGAGGTTAAAAATACACAGTACACTAGCATGTATCATGACATATTAAATCCAATAATATTGTTTTTGTTAGGACTAGGAATTAGTTTTTAATAATTGTACTGATTTAACTTTTTATTCGCCCATTCCCACGTCCAGTCAACCCGTAATCGGGCCGGTGCAGCAGCTGATCAGGCCCAAACCATCAAGCGCCGCAAATATTCATGATTATTAAATAATTATGAATTTGTGGCACTTGCAGTGGAGACCATGGGTCCTTGGTAAGCTGACATGAAAAGCTTGATGAAGGCTCTGTCATCCCGGCTCATAGACACCTCCGGAGATCCTAGAGCTGGTGCTTACTTCTCCCAAAGGATGGGCTAGCTATCCAGAGAGGTAATGCAGCCAGTGTAATAGGGACCATGCCGCGAGCGGACCTGCTAGAGGGGGTGTTCTTTTTATAGTGGTGATTATAATTTACATCTGTAATATTTGAGTAGCTTAATTTTATTTTAATTTGAGAAGCTTAGTTTAATTTTAATTTAAATAAGTTTAGTTTTAACTTTTAACTGTGGTACCTTTTATATATTTTTAATGTATTTTTGACGTGTGGTTTTATGCAATAAACATTGATTGATTGATTGATATCTTTACTTAGAACCCAGACTTCACCTATTTCTTTAAAGTTAAACTGATGGGTGCAAGTACTGATGCAACCTTTCTGCCGCACGCACTTTACACCCAGTCGCTTGACCGTCAAGATCGCTCCGTCTCTCTCGCACAAATCGAATGTTTCATTCCCACCACTCCTACCTGTACATGTTGGTACTGGTACTTGTGGGCGACGGTTCTAGTAATTCAAACAAACGGTTGGTTCTAGTATATGCAAAAAACGTCTTGAAGAATGACATGGACGCAAACGCGGTCGAGACGGTTTGCCGTGTGAACAGCAACTTACTACGGCTTTGGAGTCAGGACGGCATAAGCCATGTCAGAACCCTACAAACTTAAATTTAAAATTTCATCAAAATGTAGCATTAATAAAATAACCATGACCTA
The DNA here is from genome assembly GCA_927399475.2 of Acleris emargana. NCBI lineage: Eukaryota > Metazoa > Arthropoda > Insecta > Lepidoptera > Tortricidae > Acleris > Acleris emargana. The sequence goes on along the minus strand of OV656841.1, from coordinate 10,019,496 downwards.
ACACCAAACTACACTCCGGCAGCGACGTTGATATGACATGTGTACAGAGGATGCTGTAACAGGCTATAAAGATTAACCAGCTTACGAGTAAGTCCTTAAGCCCGTTAGGCCGTCGTGAGTGAACTTGACCGGCCATTACACGGCATAGTCTACCTGATATATGTTTATGTTGTGGCAGATCGTATGTTTTTTAAATGTGATTAGTAATTCGCCGATGTGAAAAATTCAATGCAGTGGTGGTAGGATCTTTTGCGAGGTCCTTTACCGTACCCTTTAAACTGCATCTAATCAACAGTCGAGGTAAGACAACTGGTGAAATGGCAATGCAACCCATATGCAGCCGATCGTGGTTAAATTGCAATGGCTTATGAGTCTTATAGCCCACTTAACCATAATACTTAACCAACTGTGTTCGTTGCCCATCTCATGGACGGGTTTGGTTACCTTCTACAAATTTCACGAAAAACTAAATTCGTTTTTCGAAACTAAATCGAGAGAAAGGGATGAACGTAACTTCGAACTTTGATTTTCAAAGTACGGCCTCAGGGCCCCATTACTTTCGAAGTTCGAAGTAACGTTAGCTCCATCACACTCACTCTTCATTCGAGACTAAATAGAGAGAAAAGGATGCAGACAACGTCATTTCTAACATATATTTATTGACTCATGGCATGGCAAAGATACTAGGGTAAGGGTAGGTACACATATTTTCAAAACTAAAATGACATCAGTGCAGTGAGAATAAGAATACATACATTAAATCACGCCTGTTTCCCAGAAGGCCCACTGTACACCTGAGGGACTGTATACCAAAATAAGAATAAAAATGAATAATAAGATTTTTTTATTTCGAGCAACGTGGCGCATAATTACCAATATCTTAAAGACGAACATTATATGTACATAACAATGTAATACTTAAACCTAACACCGAGATGACATTATAGCATGGTCCTGTTTTGCCAAAATTGGCGTCATGGCAGTGGTATCCCAAAACTGTGCAAGGGATAATCCGTTCGTGAGTGACCGAACTAAAGGTTCTCTTGGCTTGCCAAGTCTCATTGGTGACGTATCGGTGAATACAGGTGTATACGAGTGGATACTTCATCGATCGACGATCATGATGTTCTTGCTCTAGGGGATTTTCAGGGTTCCGTACCAAAATGCAAAAGAGGAGCCCTTATGGTGAGACGTCTGTGTCTGTTTGTTTGTTTGTATGTCACTTTTAACTTATTCTTTAAAAGCTATCAACATGAAATTTAGCATAATTATATAACTTTCTTGCCGGCTATAACAAATTATTTTTATTCACATTTGAATGACAATCACAACTGAAAAAAGGGGGGATGAAAAATTCCTGACTTAAGAATACAAGAAGATAATTATTTAAACCTATTCTACGCAAAAACTAAAATAAAGTTTAAATTTTTCCAGTTCTGGAAAAATAATCGAAAAACTTTAAAAATCTCTATTAAAATTTAAGATAGTCAAAATGAAACTCATTGCCTGGACAATAAAGTTCATAACCAAATGAGTATTTAATCCTTATCATAATATTGGAACTTTCTTAGTGCCTTTAGTTCCGCCATCTCTTAGCCAATAGCCAATAACTACCTTCTAGATAGATTATCTTAAATACGAAATCCTCAATGCACGAGTCCGACTCATACTTGACAGGTTTTTTGTAATCAATACCGTATCGTTGGGTCCAAACCAGATTGAGAATATACGCCCTAAAATGTTTTTTGTACAGTCGAGTTCATAAATAAGTTTATACTTTAGTACCTTGTTTAATTAATGTCATGTTTCAACTGCCATATATATGAAATGTCACAGCGATTAAAGAGACAAGGTAGGTACTAAAGTGTACACATATTTATGAACTCGACTGTACGCTCCATGGCTTATTTCCGGACGCAATCGTTTCTATTTTGACAGTCCGAAGGCGAGTCTACTTTTAAAATGAAAACAATTGTTCCACTTTGAAGTCGATTGCGATTCCGAGTGCGTTAGGCAATAGGCCAGCAGGAATTAGCTGCGTCAGTTGAAAAGTGCATCGCTTTAGAATAGCGGCTGTATATCAGCGCTGTAACTCTGTGCCGATTTTCGCCGACCTTGGTCACCCTTTTGGAGTCCGTAGGTATAAATATATTAGTTGATTTATATATTCTTATAGGCACTAAACGTTTTTGGGGTTCCGTAGTCAAACTAGGAACCCTTATAGTTTCGCCATGTCCGTCCGTCCGTCCGTTCGCAGCCAAGCTCAGAGACTCTTAGTACTAGAAAGCTGTAATTTGGCATAAATATATCTACATATTAGTCTCGCCAAAAAAAAAGTACAAAAAAATCTTGTTTTTTTTGTTTTGTTGCCCGGTTTATTTTTAAATAATAACCTCGTGCTGCCCAATGTACATAACATTGTTCAAAGTGACACTTAGCATAAACGCCCAGACAAAAAAACAAAAAAAATCTAAACGCCTAGTGAACATTATACACTGTATTCATGGGCAGTTTGGACATAATAATGTTATGATTATACATCTTGGGCGGCCGGAGGATAAATAATTTATATTTATTATGTTTTCACCGATTTTTATTACACGACAGCTTTTTTCCGGTCTTGTTGCTCTTAGGATAGCCTAAACTTTGATTATGTTAGGTTACTTGAGTTTTCTGACAACCATAAAATACTCCTGCGGTTGGAAATCAGTGTATAGGTAAAATAAAAAATCTACAGTTTAATGATACCTATCTATGAAATTAGTTTCAAGAAACAAGTACAAATTCATTTTAAATAGTTTTTTATTTCAAATACATCCACTAAAATTGTACCCATATGTATATGTATAATTACTGAAAATATCCTGTCTAATATTTACCACCATAATGGACCCGATTCTACAGTGGCCTCTAAACTTCCTAATTTTAGTTAGGTGTCGCTAAAACACATTGCTATTCTATGAGCAGCTGTCATATTCAAATGACAGCGCCATGACAGCGGTAATTTGAATCTGACGCTTCTTATTTTAGGCGGTCTTATACATTGTCAGCTTGACATTCTGGAATAGCCCTGATTAAATCTGCCGTCTAAACTATGTCTTAAAATTAGACAATTTAGTTTTAGTTCGTTTTAGGCCATTTAAGCGATGTGCACGTAGAATTGGGTCCAATATTAGCCTTAAATCCCATATCCTATTTAGTCGTTTAGTCTTCACTAAACAGTCCTTGCGCGTTTTTCAAGTTAAACTGATTGTTATCATTATCTGTAAAGTCATAAATAATTAAATCTTAACTGATACGGCTGCCACTGATTCCGACCATGTCATCGATATAGTATCGATAGAAACTTGAAGTTTTATTACTGGTAGGTACTTAATCGGCTGTCATTTGTTATTGCTACAAGTGCGGAAAGGAGTAGATTCTAATCGAGTGAAGTTTGAAAATGAGCCCTAGATTAGAGTGGACCGTCATCGCCAGATTAGCAAAATGTATTTTGCGATTAAATTAGGAATACCTACTATAATTATTTATTATCAAGAAGATTTCCCACATAATAGAAATGTCGCTTTAGTTTATTTAGTTTTAAATCTCATCATTATAATATTTGTGATCCTAATAAAAGCTCATAGGTATTCATTATTTTTTCTTATTCTTACTCATTTATGTACAGCGGCTGTGGCGGCTTAACTCATCTTTAAAAAAATATTATTATATTTTTTTAAATATAAGGCCGGAAAGTTTTCTGGAGGAAGTCCACAAATATAAAGCACAAGGACCTCAGGTAATCATAAATAAAATGCAATAGCTCCAAAATCAACGGGTTTATTTGTCCTTCTATCTCACTCTCTCACATAGCTTTTATATCAGTCTATCCAGCTCTACCCGAACGCAAAACACTTTATAGAACTATCACAGTGCACTTCTTACGTTATTACTCGTACGAGAACAAAACCCCAACGTAGAATAGAACCCTCTTATTCATAAACGCGCAATAATCAAGCGTGTATTCAATATGCTCTGTCCTTAACTATCATTATGACATTCAAGTATACCAGAAAGGGACAAATAGTACTTTTACTAAAATTGGGTTATAGATACTTTATGAATAAGGGGGGAAGTTTCTACATAAGGTTAATATTACACAGATGGTATTAGTACCTATATAAATGAGTTTAAAAACATCATGCGGATGAATCCACTTTATCACCTTATTTCATTGTAATAAGGTTCAAAAGCGGATACATATCTTTGTAGTTGGCTGTAGAAGTATCATAATCTCTAAATATGAAATAGCAAAACATAAAGCACGAAACAGAAATCAGTTATTTATTTATCTAATGGCGTACGTGCTTCTATAATTTGTCTTCGGAATTCTGTTTGGCGTTTGGCCCTCCTTAAACAATAAGCCGTAACCGCTATATTTAATAGCTAAGGTAGATTAAACCTTCTCTAAGTATATATAAAGTCACAAATTCGATATGTCTTTAGTAACAGATAGGCTGTGTTTTGTAAGGGGTAAGTTGTACTTAATTTATTCCCTTTGAATATTCAAAGCCTGGCTCCTCCAATACTCGTTTAATTTTCTAATATAGGAAGTCGCTCGCTAATATTTTGTTACAATCGCGCCTATTGTAACGTCTCAGGGTAGAGTAGCCAAATAATTGAGATTTTCGTAAAAAAAAAGGGGTAACGTGTAGAAACCATACTTTACGTCCTCCTTGTAAAGAATTTGGGTCTAGGGCTTATTCCACTGAGTAAAACCATATTGCATTTGACATGGTATCGTATTGTCAACGTTACGATAGTTCTTATTTACTTGACAATAATGGCGGCTGAGTTAAAAACAAAACAATAACATATCAAAGGAAATATAGTTTTACCTACACGATAAAAGTGCCGAAGACAAAAATGTTCTTTATTACATACATACATAAACTCACGCTTTCATTCCCAGAGTGGGGTAGGCAGAGCTAAAGAATTACCAACAAGTCATAAAACTTATTTTTAATTCTGTAACCACATTTTGCACAAGAAGGCTAAGATGTTTCCCAGTGTATTAGTGACAGGTGGCAAGCCCATCGCCTAACAGTAACAGTATGTTCTTTATTAAATTCTGAAAATATGTGTTTTTTGTAGTTGGAAAACGAAATCTCTAGACGTGTTTTGGATTTCAAACTCTTGCCAGACGAAAATCTATTTTGTCGTTTCAAACGGTTTCTATAAGGACCCCTCGGACATAATCCTATCCTACTAATTTTACTTATGAATCATATATACTTGCTATGTCCTTGGGGGAGGCCTATGTCCAGCAGTGGACGTCTTTCGGCTTACATAATGATGATGAATTTTACTAATGATAAACTTTTTACGAATGTTTGGATGTTGTCAAGAGGCTTGTTTCTCTGAAGGTATTTTATTAGATACCGTAACGTTTCTATGATTAAATATTTCGTTTTCCCAATGCATTTTCCAATGAATATCTAGTAGTCTGTGATGTGAACTATTTTTGGCCTTTTTATACCACTGCTCAAAAAAAGGAGTGTAATGTTTTCAGTATTCATGTATGTATAGGTATGTATGTACGATTCTTTATTCTGTTCAATTATTTACTGTATACCTCTATTAAATAATTGACAGAAAAAAGCGAAAGTGGTTATGTAGAAACTAATATTTACAAAATCACAGACAACTAGATATTGCATTCTGATATTGCAGACCTCAAATAGTTGGAGCGGCGCCCGAACCATAAGAATATACAATTTCTCCATTTACAGTTAGATATTCTTCTTTAACAACGACCATTCCCCCAAAACCATGGCCAATGTAGCGCTGGGCTCTATGATCCCCATTATTAATCATTTCTTTGCTCTAACGGGCCAAATTATGCAGATTCGCAGTTATTGTTCATACAATAGTCATCTTTAGGGGCTTCGCTAAGACAAAGGCTCCGTGCTAACCCCAGCTCTTAGATCGTTTTATTGTTATAAACATTCGGAGGTTAGGTAGAAGGGGAGGAAAACACGTCTTGGCTCCTTTAATATACAAGTACCTGGGAGACTGTGCGTCGCTCGGGATGAAACAGTTGTCTTGAAGATTACAACTTTTCAGGGCACTATTGTACTCGGTAAAACCATATTGCTTTTAACATGATAAGTATCGAAATATATCCAGTTTATACACCGTGTTATTTTTTATTTACGATAACTTCGGCATATTACTAAGTACATACATAGAAACTAAGTGGTAAATTAGATTTTTAAATATTGCAACAACAAAAAAAACTGTTTAGGTCAAAGTAATTAAATGTTGTATCTTTGTTCATTCTAAAAGGGCCTTTAGAGTTAACTCATAGTCAGTGTCAAATACGTCAATGTTGGCGTGACATACACAGACAGTTAAGAGCCTTTTAGACCAGTTCAACGTGATTAACTGATTAAATTTAAATATTAAATATCTTTACAACCGTTACAGTTTTATCATTTGTCTGTCTTCGGGAAATAAACTTTATTTGACCTAAAGAACGTTCCCTTATCGATATCGTTAATAAAAAAAAACACGTTGTATAAGCGGTCGACGCCATCTGCCATCAGCTAACGTCAATCCGATACATCGTCGGTGAAACTGCAAAACCGCATAAGTAACATTTTAAATAAGGAGCAAAATGCACCTTTTTAATAAGTCGATAAGGTTTATTTTGCTCTATCATAAATTTGTTAGTTACGCGGCTTTGCAATATGACCGACGACATGTTGTCGATTTTCGAAAATCGTTAACTTAGTTTTATGCACCTTGACTAAAATGCCAGTGGCTTTACGGCCGCACTCAAACAAGTTTAAGAGATGATTGACTCGTTCCTTTTTACCCGACTGCCGAAGTAGGATAGTATTGTGTTTATCAGCGTATATATGTATGTTTGTTCCTTTGTGGCGTTCTAGAAACTAAATGCGTCGACCGATTTTGATGATTCTTATGTCAATCGATTTGTCTTAATCTTGTGACTGTCACTTAAAATATGACAGTAGCTAAAATTCAATATGGTGGCAACTAGAACTATGTCAAATGGGGTCTCATTGAATTGGCATTTAAAAATCAACTCTAGATTTCTTGAATCAATTTTCATTTTGAACGATCATTTAGGATTTATAAGTCGATAAAGTTGGTGAGCAATGACAGTCGGGTTTTGTAAAGCTTGCTTTTTGTTGTTATTCAAACTTGTGTATGAAAATATTTACTTAAGACCCCAAAATGGTCATTAATTGACTCTAAGTGCGGACATTAGGCAAGTTGCATTTTACGATAGCTAACCTTCGAGAACTGAGATTATGTATGAAAATTCACATAAACGCACGACACGACCGTCGGGCAGTGGCGTGCCTAGGGTTTCAGAATAGGGCAAGCCGAGAGATATGTTTTGTAGTTTTTACGGTTATTATGGATAAATTTATCTTGTTACCACATTACTGATCAATCTTCACTTCACTCTGCAGTTGTAGGTATAGGCATTTGCTTACGTGGACGAGCTCACCAAAGCACCCTGAAGGCATGTTACCACTAGATATAATTTTACAGACATATCAGCAATTGCATACTTTCGGTGGCCTTGAAAAAAGCCGCTTGGTTTGTATGAGAGAATAAAATAAAGGTTCAACTTCTTATTTTAACTTTGCTTGCCTAGGGAGAAAGCAATAAGTACTTACTTTTATTTCAATTACCTATCTAAAAATTACATACATATTACACAACATAGTTAAATTCGTCAACAAACAAACATAGTAAAATCGAATGTGTTTTTCTAAAACGCCATCGTACCTATTTTGAAAGTAGCGACACAAGCTCTAAAAAATTACCCTTATTCAATGAAGTTTTAGACTCATCGTGACCTCTGAAGGGAAGTTCTTGTTGTGCTAAATGACAAACAACATCGACTAATCTTTGAAAAACGCTACTATTGTTATCAACACGCATGTTGTTTTGTAATTTCCTTTGATAATTGGCGCGATAAAGATGTCTCAATTCGCTGTTTACCAAAATCACTAAAAGAAATTACCGCGTTCATGTGTTTTCGAGAATTCATGTGTCTTTTAATGGCGCCAGCTAAATTATTTAAATCGTCATAACCAGACCAGATGTATTCCACACGTTTTTGTCGTTAGAAAAGAAAATACAACACCAGCAATGTAACTTATTAGAGTGCGAACAACCAACAATCCAATGAGTTTTGTACACTGACCTGTTAAACTGTCTTTTGTGCGATTTACTACTCTGAGAAATACACAAGTCAGGCGTAGGTTTTGCCGAAGAAATAAGTACCTTTTTCTCTGCAAAGTCCAAACATTTTACCTTTCCGTCGACAAGCAAAGTTTGTGCACACTTTAAAATATCACAGTCACACAGGACTTCCTCCATTGTCAATCTAATTGAATCACAACTCACAACACCACAAAAAAAAACTTATTATTGCACTGACCGCGCCGCGCCGCTCAACGCCTAAACAAACTATTCAACACGTGAATAAAAGCATTTGTCAACAAATAGCAATAAAGTGAAGTTGGCCGCTAACGCGGCTCAACGCGCGCTCCGCGCCTGCGCGAAGCGAATTTGGCATTTACTATGGACTCGTGTACAACTTCATACGCAATCAGGGCTTTTTACTCTCATACTATTTGCCATATTAATACACGACCAGTCGTGTTTGGGCATATGCCGTTTCGGTGGGTAAGACAGAGAATATGAAAGCCCGATTGCAAGCCAATACGTGCGAGCGAGATACGAGCTAGCCGTGTCATGAATAGTTCGACTGGTTGCCGCACAGCGCTGAGCGCTGTGCTGCGTAGGTGGCGGCCGGCGGTGCGCGGTAAAATTTAGTAGGTACTACTGTTGCATGTAATTTGATTTGAAGAATTTAGTGAGAGCGCGCGGCGCGCGAAGGTGAAATACCTATCTAATACATTACGTGCATTTAATGAATAGTTATTTTTGTAAGGCAAGGCAAGCCCGGCTTTTGGGCTTATATGGCAGTACCGCCACTGCCGTCGGGCTACTTACGTCCATCCTATGCACGAACATTCGACTTGTGATAGGGTTACCTGGTAGGGCTGTCAGTTTACAGTATCCGTTTTCACCCCCAAAAATCACAAGAAAGCTATCATGCTTGGAAGAATGTGGCAGATAAAAATAATAAATAAAAATAATATAATTAAAACGCAAAATGTATTAAATAGGTGGGCAAATTGATCTATTACCAAAGATTTTTTTTTTCATTTAAACTTTATTGCACAAAAATAAGTGAAAAATAACCCACTATATTGCCTTGTGTTCATTTTTTTTGCACAAATTATTAATAGTTTTTTGTTAATATTTTACATTCCAAAAGTGATTAACCCAAAACTTGTCTCATTATTAACCTGACATCACTATATCGCCTACATTTGCATCGTGCTCTCATGCCCTAAATATGTTGTGGCTCATAACGTAATCTATCAAATAAATATGTAAATCAGTAAATATGTTACAGCTAAATTTAATTAGCAAGTTTTAAAAGTTGTTGGTAATTCTTTAGCTCTGCCTACCCCACTTTGGGAATGAAGGCGTGAGTTTATGTATGTATGTATGTAAATTTAATGGGGTCCGTTCATTTGACCGAAATACGTTTGGCCGAATGAGTCGTTTGGCAACTGTTTCATTTCCCAACCCGCATATATTTCTGTAACTGTGAATATTTCAGGATTTATTTTTGTACCATTGTGTAGACTATAGGTTAGGTTAGGTTAGCTATTTTTAAAAAAATCTGAAATATTTACAGTTACAGAAATATAAGCGGGTTAGGAAATGAAACAGTTGCCAAACGACTCATTCGGCCAAACGTATTTCGGTGAAACATTAGTGAACCAAATTTAATGCTTTGATCAGCTTTACACGGTTTACGAACTAACATGATTTTCACACAAAGGTAGGTAGTTACTTATATAATGAAACGAGACTTATTTAAGAGGCCCACATATCGTCAGTGAAACTGCAAAACCGCGAAAGTAACATTTTAAATAAGGAGCAAAATGCACCTTTTTAATAACACGGTAGGGTTTATTTTGCTCTATCATAAATTTGTTAGTTACTCGGTTTTACAGTATCACCCTCGATATGGGAGTTCTGCGATCTGGATCTCAATAAACATAACGCCTATGTTTCTGTTTTTTGGATTTTTTAAACTTAATCTTTCCTTGGGAGTGTTAAACGTGAAAACACCAAAACCAAAACCAAAACCAAACTAAAACATAACCGATAAGTATTTAAAAATACTTGGCGGGCTATGAAATTCTATGAAAAGTAAAAAAAAAATGTTCAGTAAAAATCCGGTTGATATTAATTCCAGAGAAAATGTACGAAGGAAAAATTAAAGTGGCCTTGCTAATTATGCGACTACCACAGTAATTATGTTATTTACTATTTTTAGGTAACAATATAGGCACACCTACACCTACATACCTTCACGCCTGTATTCCCAGAGTGGGCTAGGCAGAGCTACAGAATTACCTACAACTTTAAAAACCTGTTGATAATTCTGTAACCACACTTTGCAAAAATAGGCTAAGATGTTTACCAGCGTATTAGTGACAGGTTGCAAGCCCATCGCCTAACAGTATAAAAGCCCATATTTCCTTAGTCGCCTCTTACGACATCCACGGGAAGACATGGAGTGACGCTATTGTAACCCGGCAACCACACGGGATTATAGGTTGAACAATTGAACATATATTTAAAAAAATGCCTAAACAGCAGAGTTCTTACGCAGATATCTATACATATCCTGTATTCATGGGCAAGAGGCTTTAAGATTTGATCTTCAAACGATATTTCCGGCCATGTTCTGGAGTTTGTTTTCGTTACGATGAGGTCTTAAGCCCAAAACGCAAACTGAGGCTCAATGGAGATCTGAATATAAATTAATTAACAAAATATGTACCGCGGGAAAGGCCAGCCTTGCTAATTGTTTGTCATCTTAAGCTTTTCTCTTCTTAAATTAGATTTAGGCTGTTTAAACTGAAGGGACGTTTTGTGGTTTAAATAAGGGGTAGGTACCTTAATATGTAATGTATATAAATTCCCAAGACTTTTTTAAACTTCTAGGCTAGTAGGTGTGACGTGGTGAAAAACGGTAGGTCTAAACTAATTATACTTAATTAAATTTATAGGATTGACGTGACTCGCCGGACGGTTGCTTCGAGCGCTTACGTCAATTCCATATATTTTGACAGGTTTCGAAAATCGTTTACGTTAGCGTTAGGCATCTTGCCTAGCCTCACTGTTGTCGTTAGACAGGAGAACTAATAGCCAGGCCGCGATCGTCTTGCATCAATGAGTTCTTCAATCACACCACCACTTTTACGATTTTCCTTACCGTCTTAAGCGCGCTTTTATAAATGAGACAGTCTAGACAGTTGCATTTGGTGAACCCTAACTACTAAAGAAACCAAAATATATACAAATATATAGGATTAACGAAGACTTTTTTCGATTTAACACACTTAGTCTGGTCCTAGTATGATAATATTGTCAATTCCAATCGACTCCAAGTATCCTGCACACGAACTATTCAAATCATTATTAGAATTCAATGCCACCTCCCTCCATATCGGGTCAACTTTCCACAGAAATCACGGAACGTAGCACTACATGTTAACAAATCACAATCAATAAAGTTCCAACTTAGACAATCACACGGTCCGTAAACCGCGCTAGTTACTTCCGCTACATATAATTACATTAGATTTATTGCTTGTGTTATTGTTGTGAATTAGTTACAGTTCCGAGTGGTTTACTAATTTAATTAGCTTCTTGTAACTAGTAAGTATTAACAAGATGGGGAATGAGTGTAAGACCTCCGTATTGATTAAAAATTACAAGGCTTTAGTCAATCATCTTTGTAAATAAAATCACTTGAGAACGGCTGGACAGTTTTTAAATAATTTGAAAAAGTTGCCCGGGAAAAGAAAGTGGCCTATGACAAAATGCATTCGACGAATGTTATCGTTATCGAAAATTTATAGTTGAAGTAAGTTTCTAGATGGTCTTGTAGAGATTCCATACATTTTGGCAGTTTTCGATAATCGTTTATTGTCGTTATACATCTTGTCTAGAGCCACTTGTCGTCTTTTGGGTCAGCTAGTTATTGGATAAAGGCTACTTACTGACATAATAAATGTCTTTCGGCCATGCCCCATTTAGGTATTAATTTGCTAAAACGATTCTTGCTACAGCCCAACAACAATATGTATTAGAATTTTATGCAAAATAAATGTATTTAAGAGTGATGTAGTGAGATCAAATGCTTTTTTAATGACCTAAGATTCTAGGACTCTTAATACTTTCAGTAGCAAAACTTACCTATATACGTAATAAAAATGAAAAGTATCATCGGAAATAAAAACTATGTAATAGCATTGAAACGACGAAAAACTAAATAGTAACCAATAATAAATCAAAAACGCAACAATACCATAATTCAAGTTAATCCAACACGCCACAGAAAATCAATCTATCCGCAAATGTGACAAAATTAGCGTGTAATGCCCCTGTTCGAATTATGAACGCCCTCTTTTCCCGCCAAAATATTATCCGGGACAACTAGAGATGCGACATGTACCATCCGGCACGCGGCGGTCGCGTGTCCGCCACGCGATAGACCCCCGGGTATGGAACCCTAGTATTTATTTAACGTTAGGATCCTTGGAGCCCGTGTCATCTGACAACGCCCTCGCTAATTCAGTTTAGATTTCATCAGTTCGCATCGTAAAGCAAATACTCGATTGTATTGTTTTGTAATTGCTCAAATAGCCGTTTTATTGTTGTTTTTGGGGAGAATTCTAGTAACGTAACAGTTAGATCTGAAAGAAGACATTGCACACTCGCAACGGATTGTACCAAAAGAATTTCATTCAAGTTTTTTTTAAACAAGGAAAGATCTCTATCTCTTTAGAGATATAAAACTACATATGGGTCTTCATTATTTTAAAACAGTCATATATGTAAGTATGTTTTTTTTGGTTTTCAATGCAAGGCTTCGCTTCCCACCACTAAATGTTTCACAGTTTTGCGCCTATATGTACCTAAAATTAAATAAGCGCGCAGTCATAGATTAAAACACCAGTCGATGACTTTAATTAGCGAACTACTCAGCAATGCTGTCATTCATGAGGTAACCTCGAATGATAGGAAAGTGATTACACCAATTTGTTGTCATTTTCTTTCTGCGATATCGCTCTAGCTATAATGGCTTAACGATCAAAGTCCATTAAGTCCATAGCTAGAGCCATATCGCAGAAAGAAAATGACAACAATTTGGTGTATATATTAACTCCCTGTATTAACCACCTACACTTTTCGAAAAGTCTCACCTTCCTTCAACACCCACAATGATTTTATTTCCCAAACAAAGCCATTAAAACCGTATAGCACGGCCATATATCAGCGCTATTCTAATGGTAATGCGGCGTGATATTGTGCGTCCCTTCCATAACAAATGTTTATTTTATACACGCCGTAACAATAGTGTGCAAATACCTAAACACTATAGATGCGATTTGGATGATAATGCTACCAGAAATAATAATGGGCGTGCGTTGTAATTCCTGTTTACTCTGTGGTCGCGCTTGTCTTTGAATCGGCTTTTTTTAGGGACGTTTTCTCATTAAGTGTGGTGTGATGTGAATCTAATTTGAAGTTATCAAGAATGTTTATTAGCTAAAATATGTAATTCACTTTTACAGGGTAATAATTTAACTTAATAACAAACTATCAAACAACCTACGTACCTATTCCGCACTATAGACTCCGTGTTACCAGATCGAGATTATTTTAACTGGCCGCCTTATTGCGACACTCGTCTGAACTCAAATATTTTTTAGGCTTCTTTTTTTAAAGTATCTACTTACCTCGGTACGTAAAAAAGTAAGTTTGTACGAGGCTCCACATGTTTTAGCACGTAATGTATTTAAGGTATATTCATTTATACTGTAGCTAATCATATTGTATGAAGACAATACAAATTTCAGCAACAAAAGACGACATATACATTGTACCTTGCGGCTTGTTTCATTTAATATCATTTAAAGGTACCTGCCAACCCTACCACCAAGTACTCACAGAGGAAAAAGGGCGCATCTGTTCTTAACTCTCATTGCATATTCTACTCTATCATTATGTACAAAGAGACAAGTTTCTTCTGGCTGTTTAATTGCAGATGTGCCTTTTGGATAGGTCTACTCATGCATATTCATATGGGCGATTAATCACACAGCTACCTACAAGTTGCTGTTCTCCTGGAAACGATCCCGAAATTAAGATCGGGAAAATTTACCAAGAGAAATTAGTTATGCGTGCTTGGTATAAATAGTGGTAAGGCTTACCCCATCTTAAGGGACTTAAAGTTTTGTTAATATTTCTGGCTAAACATTTAGGGATGGCTTCTAAAGATATACTCACCACATTTAACAAAACCTTGAGAAATTAGCGTAATATTTTGGTATATTTGTCCGAGACGGTACCTTTGACGACGCGCTAGCCTAGTTGGTAGTGACCCTGCCTACGAAGCCAGTGGTCCTGGGTTCAAATCCTGATCTTGCAAATATTTATGTGATGAGCGCGAATATTTGTTTCTGAGTCATGGATGTTTTCTATGTATATAAGTATATTATTCTCTATATAAGTATTTATATCGTTGTCTAGTACCCATAGTACAAGCCTAGAGCTTAGTTTGGGACTTGGGCAATTGGTGTGACATGGTCGCCTGATATTTATTTTATTTATTTATTTGTCACTTGGTTCTTTCTTTGACGCGAGATGGGACGGAAGTCAAGGTGGGTGCGAGAAAAAGGCTGTCGAAGAATACTCCGCGGCTGCGATAATAGAGAAATCATGTTTGATCATGAGTCATGACAGTCGGACGCCTTTATAAAAAAAGCAGCGCCACATAAATCATACTACAAAAATGCAGTCGTAAAGTTATTATTACAACTACATTTAACACTATTTAACTACGCCATAAAAAACATTGGTAACTACCTCTAACTAATAGTTTAATGACTTTTTAAATCAGTTCTTTACCGCACGACAAAAAAACTAAAACATATGAAAAAAATGATTAATAGCTAGCGCGTGCCCACGTTTTTTTATTATTAACATGAAAAAATGTTGCAATGTTACCGTAAATTCTTTGATGAATTGTAAAAAAGTATTAGCATACAGAACGCATATTAAAAAGCGCATATAATTCGCATAATACCTACATCTGTCGGTGGGCGGACACAGCGCGGCGTGTATGGGTTTTATGCTAATCAGTTTGACTACAGCAGCGAGGCAAAATTGCGAAAAAATCTGTAACATTTTAATTTCCGTATCGGCATTAATATGTGCAATTTAATGACTGTTTTATGTAACGCTAGTGATATTTCGCCGGTGTTTAATTTCACTTCTAATTAAGATATAAAATATAGGACCCTCTTGAAAAAAGAACCTGCGTACCTGATTTATTGTTTAAAAACTAATCTCGATGACAAGCTTAAGACCAACATTCTATGACACAATGTGTATAACCTATAGAAACTAAAGCCTGTACCGAAAAGTTTTTTTACATACCATATTCACGATAACAATAAAACTGTAATTAATAGTAAAGATATTTTATTTTAGTTATAATGAGTAATTGTGCCTTTTTACAATAAATATACACATTTTATGGTTTGAGGGTTTGGCGGCTGAAGCAGGGATTTTTTTTCTTCAAGCCCGCCATTAAGTTCTGCACACTTGTTTCGGAGACTTTGGTGGCATGCTTTTTCCATTGCTTTTTAAAATCTTCCTCTGATACTGCTGAAGCACACTTTTTACGTAGTTCCGCTTTTACTAACGCCCAATACCGCTCAATGGGTCGTAGTTGGGGGCAGTTAGGGGGGTTCATTTCTTTCTGCAAATATTGCACATTATTCAAAGCAAGACACTCCTGTGTTGCTTTGGCATAATGTGAAGTAGCCAGATCGGGCCAAAACAACACATTCCGTTCATGTTTCATTATAAATGGTAATAAAAACCCTTTTATACATTTTTGAACATAAATATCACCATTTATGGTACCTTTCGTTATAAATGACCCCGTGCGTTTCCCACAGGAACATATTGCCTGCCAGATCAAATATTTTTCTCCGAATTTTTCCATATAAATGTACTTATTCTTATCGCTAATATTCTCTTTATTCTCGGTAGTGAAGAATTGGTCACCTGGTAAAGTCGAAAAATCCTTTTTCACATATGTCTCATCGTCCAAAAGAACGCATGTACCACTCAAATTGCACAGCAGTTTGTAAAGTTTTCGCGACCTTGTTACGGAGGTATTGTATTGTTTTACCGACTGTTTAGGGGCTTTTACTTTTTTGTAGGTTTTTAAATTCTGACGCACTTTTGCTCTTTGCACCATTAGCTGCACTTGTTTTAACTTTTTTTGCCACATCTCGCACAGACAGATTACAATTATTTTTGTAAGTGGACACTATTTTCTTTTATAATTTTTTATTTGAAGGACCTGTCGGTCGTCCACTCCGAGCTTTGTCTTGGATTCTATACTCGTTTAAGTATCGGTTAACAATATTTCGAACTGTGGCACGATTCATATTTACTCTCTTTCCGACCGACGCAAAAGTGGAATTAGGATTTTCCAGGTAAAGTCGCAGAACATTTTCTCTTCGAATTATTTTATCGTCCTGCATTTAAAATAAAAGCGATATTATTCGGATGTGCAGTTTGTAAAAAAACTTTTCGGTACAGGCCTTATTAAGGCCGCAATCAGAGTCAGTTAATGACGATTAAAGTTGATCCTTATGGTGCTTGTACACGATCCAAGTAGCTTGCGCATATTGAGTTGAGGCACTTGCGCAAATGCGCAGGTTGCAAGGAACGTCGTACTATTACTTTACATATTACTTTATTTAAAAAAAGTTATACTCATTGGGTAACGTACTTTCGATATCAGTCTAAAGTTTTCTGATATCTGTTATATTTACGGAATAATCGCCTAGCTACACTTAACTATTACAACCTGTAAACCGTGTGTAAGCACCATTAGTGACGATTTTTCATAGACAAGTTTGAAAAAAAAACGAGTAGATGTCTCTGACACTGGCGGTTAAGAATAGAAAATCTATTATTAACAGAGATAAGGGAAAAACGGTCTTGCAGAAACAATTTACAAGTATACTACAAGGATGATCATTTTCTGGGTACATCATTTGGTCTACACAGTCTCGTCGTTGAGCTAGTTAGAAGTCAAAGAAAATGATTTCATCCATGTGCGCTTTCTCATTTAGCCGTTTCATAAAAACTAAGCAATTCCTCAAAAACTTGTGGCAACGAATGTACAAATATACCTACGCTAGGTTCACAGATACACGCATTTTTACTTTGTACAATACTTGAAATTATTGCCACGTGAAGAATCTGAATAAGTAGTTTCTGACTTTACCTGTCAATTCAAAATATCGTCATCTCACATCAAAAGTTTATCACGTAACGGCAGGCGGCAGGCGCGTGTCGCGTCGCGTCGCCGCCAATCGCGCGGCAATCCGTCAGCGACGACAACGGAGTGCGATCCCAGGAGACTCCACCAGGTCCGACCACGTTAAAAAACACAACTCTTAAAGTAAGTATCAAATATGCGACCGTATTCTTAACCAGTAACGGTTGGATCTGGTGTGGTAATGCGTCGCTCATGTGTTGTTTTGAATTTAGAGGGCAGAATTGACGCGCGGTGAGCTGACTAATTTGACGTTAAAAGGGTAAGTTGGCGATGGCCAATTGTTTTACAATGGTTAAGGGAAGTTATTTGATGTTTAAAGTCCAAGCCACTTTGTCATGTCTACACAAACCTGTAGTCTCCCTAAATCGAGCCAAGGTCAAACAAAATAAACATTGTAATAAACACTACCCCGCAAACTTTTGTACTGTGGCGTATCTACGAGTATTACACGAAAAAACCTTAATGATTAAGATAATCGAACGACACAAAAGATACTTAGAAGAATATATTGATTGCAAAGTCAATTTATCAATATTCAAGGACTTAAAAAAATCCAAATCTCGAAATTTATTTCCGTCAAAGCAATTAGTACCTCATAAATAGCGCGAGCTACCAGCTCAGTACTTAATCAATATAACGCCCGAACTTTTTATACATCACTCATTCAATCCGGATTACCTGGCTACAATAAAACAGTCAGGTGCGATTTGCGCGGAACATATGATGAGGGCCCGTGTAGAAGGGTACGATGGGTAATTGGAATACAATGTTATATGAGTATGCAGTCTAACCTCTTTAGATTATTTGATCGTTAAAACAGGTGGGGTTGTTACAGCCAACATAAAAAAATATCAATCGCATCGCATTTACTCGAAACCAAAGTTTTTTGTTCTTAATTACTCAAAGCCCAAAGGTTAGATGGACACAAATCCTGAAAGGGTAAGTTCGCATTTATATTCTGCATATACTTACTCATCTTATTGCTACAATAATGTAAAGCAGGCTACACATGTTAATTGCTGAAATAAATGATTGATTGATTGGTTGATACACACCCCGTTCTGAGAAACATATTCATTAAAGTATTTACATACATATATGCCTACAAGCCCAACTTCAGAACGAAATTGACATACAACTTCATGGTCCTGGTTTGTGATTGAAAATTTGAACATGCAGTAAACTCTAAAGCATTTTATGTAGGTGTCTGAGGCACCGTGGAAACTTCTTCAACTATTGGGTCGATCTGTCCATTCGCATTTCATGTTTAATTATTTACACATATTACTTACACTTGTTTCATTGACTTTCATGTACACTACTATGATAAAAAATCTTTGCGACAGCGTTTAGCAATTTAAATTATTTTTAAACGTTTTTGTACGCTTTCGTGCGAGTGTGGTAAGTGCTTAAAATTACGAGATACGGTACAATACGGTTGTCGTAGGGATCATTCTACATTGACCGATTTATAATTACGTATGGCAATGATTTAGATTTAGCGAACTCTATGATTTTACAATATGAACATTAATTCAATGGGTAGTAGTTTGACACGTGAAGTAGAGAGTAAACATGGAAGTTTTGCTAATGTTAATGTATATATAAGTGGAATCTGAGTCCCATAAATATTCGTATTCTGAAGACTAAAATCCTAAGACTGCTATCCTATGACTGCCGATGCGTCGCTAACCCTAAGGACTAAGATGAAACTCCTCAGCCTCTATGCTAGAATTTCAACGATTTTATCCCCACACTTGAACACAACATTGCGAGTATTGTTGCTTGGCGGTACGTCAAAGGATAAGATAGTGGTAGCAATTCGGACGAACCCTGCAGTGGGTGATGGGTGTGTATCGGTTGGTCTAAAATTGTTTGGTAAATTTTTGTTTCGCCACATATTTTTATGCAAACCATCGTTGACAAAAAAATATGTGGC